>OY728142.1:442187938-443437938 GCA_963277665.1 Viscum album
TTACTATATAAATATTTACTATATCTATGAATATAGGATCTCTCTCAATCCTCATTTGGGTAAAAACTCCATGTTCATTCCTACTCAGTGCATTAACTGCCTTATTTTCTTTCCCTAAGTTGTATATTATTGAAAAATCATAATCCTTGAATTTCTTGAGCCATAAAATTATCTCATATTGAGATATTTCTAAGAAAATATGTATTTTAGGATTTTATAATCCATGTATATCTCATATATTTCACTATATTGATAATGTCTTCATATCATCAAATATATGATTTCTACTTAAAAGTCAATGTAACGGTTTGGGAAGTTCTATTCATGATTCTTTAATATAATTAATAAATATATAAAAACATTAACATTTTTCATTCTCACATAACCAATTCCCTTCTTTGATGCATCAATTTATATCACAAACTCATCACTTCGAAATGGTATAGTCAACATTAAGTAATTGACCAATATCCACTTTAGTTCATCCAAAAATTCTTCTCATTCTTTTGTCCAAACAAACATAACCCCTTTACATGTCATCTTAGTTAATGGGTTAGGCAATAAAGAAAAATTTTAAATGAATAAAAAAAGTAACCTACAAAACCATTGAAAATGCATACCTTAGTTATGATTGTTGGTGAAACACATCCTATGAATACCTTCATATTTACATGATCAAGTGAGATACCATCCTTTGAAAAAATATAACCAAGAAAAGAGAGTTTTTTAATCTAAAAATCGCACTTACAAAATTTACTATATAACTATTTTCTTATGAGAGTCTCAATAATGATCCTCATGTGATTCTCATAGTCCTCATATATTTTATAATACACCAAAATATCATCAATTAATACCACAAAAAATTTACTACGATGTTACTTGAATACACCATTAATTTGATCTATAAAAATAGAGGGTATGTAATCAATCCAAATGGAATTACTGTAAACTTATAATTTTTATACCTCATCTGAGAAGTTGTCTTTTTAATATCGTTTTTATTTAATTGGAATTGATGATACCCAAGAAGAAGTTCAATGTTTGAAAAAAATTGGGATCCAATAATTTGATCAAATAAGTTATCAATGCATGGAAGCTTATACTTATTATTTATCATAATAGCATTGATTTACCTATAATAAATGCATATCCCAATGGATTCATATTTGTTCTTATCATGTAAAAGTGGGGTTCCTCATGAATAAACCCTAAGGTAGATAAATCCCTCATCACCCAACTACTCTAGTTATTTCTCAAACTCTACTAATTCCATAGTGATCATTCTATTTTGAGTATTTGATATTGGTCTTGAATTAGAGATTAATCAATGGGAAATTCAACTTTATGATCTATGGTATTTCCAGGAAATTCATCAAGAAACACATCAACATATTCTTATAAAGTAGTTACATATTAGATTTTAATATTACCTTATCCATACTAAGATTTTTTTCTCTCTTATTCACCAGGAATCTCATTCAGTATAGCTACTGGGGTAGATCTAGATATGACATAGATAATGACGTAACTTATCTAAAGATATAGAATTCTATTTTTTCTTCTTAAATTAAAATTTCATTCTTCTTTCAAAAAAAATTTATCATATTTTTAAATGAAGTCTATTCCAAGTATTATATCGAAGTCTATCATAGGTATGATAATAATATCTATAAATAATAAAAATTTATATGTCATACTCAAAACTTCCTGACACATCCTTTTTACTCTGATCCTCCCCCTAGGAGTTTTAAATAACTACTCCCTTCTTAAATTAAAAGGGAAATGTTTAATTTTCTTAAAAAATTAGGAATATATAAAAATTTAGATACTATAGAATAAAATAAATCATTAGAAAAAATTGAATATACAGGTAAAGTACCTACCACAAAATCTTTGGTTACTTTTACTATAGCTCTAGTGGTCTCATTAGCTTGGCCTTCACCTATTTTTCTCTTTTATGGTGGATTCTCTTGATGCTTTTGAGAATCATTCATGTTGTTCCCCATATTCCTACAGTTAGAAAAAAAATATAGAAACTTTTTTTATTCTTCCCTTTGAATTCTTTTTCTTGGTGACCCATATCTCCAAACATATAACACACTCCTGATCCCCTCAAGAATTTCTTATGGTATTTCTTTCCACAATTTTCAAAAGATAAAAAACATGGTGTTATCTTCTTATTCTATGATGAATTCCCCTTTTCATCTGGTTTATATAGATTATTATTCTATTGATTTTCATGGATTATGTACAATCTGTAGAATTTATTCTCTATTTTTATGGAACACAAAACAATTTCTTCATTTTATTAAAAAAATTTAGAGATGAGTTCTCGTTGGATACTTGACTTAAGACCTTCAAATAAATGGCCAATCTTTCACTTTGTGTTACATATATAATCCTTATTATAATTAGATATCCTTTTCATGGTATCTTCATACATAGTAATACATTTTTATTCATATTTCATTATTCTAAGGAACTCTCTCTTCATTTCAATTTATTACTCATTAGGGAATTATTTATCGAATAATGTAACTTTAAAATCTTTCCATTCCATGAGTTATATTTTCTCTTCCACCCTATTATTCAAGATCATCAACCATCATTTATCAATATTTCCATTGAAACAATACACTACAATTGTGATGACCACCATAGTTGAATCATGCTCTGGAATAGGATACTCATTCCAAGCAAGGTTATTTTTTTAAAACCACATTAAGTGTCCTTAATATAGTTGTAACATTTTATGTTTCTGTACCAGCTATATTTTAACATCCTAGGTAAATGAAGAATAATAAATATTTCATATTTATTAATATTTGTGAATTTAATATTAATTTTACTTTAAAAGTATTTCTATGTTCGATAGCATACCAGATACGCAATAATGAGTTTCTTTGAAATCTTACATAGCACACTAATAATATAATATTATTATTTTAAATGGTAGTTAAATCCTAGTCATTATATCGGCGGGAATGAACAAAACTAACAATAATATGATTATACATGATTGTTAAATGTATTTACATTATCCAATAAAAAGTTAGGGGCTTAAAATGTGAATAAATCTAATTTTAAGCATAATTTACATTAAAAGGTCGATTTATCGCCATTTAATGGAGAAACCTTTTTAAATATAGTTTTGGTCACTTTAATACATTCTACATGATCAATTAAAATCCTTATTTAGAATGGGGACATAAAAATTTACTTTGTGTCAATTTTTGGAATTTTTACGATAAAGTTCATTTTTTTTAATGAATAGTGAATAATATTGTATTTTAATTCAAAAGTGACTTTTAATCTAATTTATTTATATGGTTATATTATATTTTTAATTTGTTTTAAATTGAAATTAAAATATTTTTTTACCATTTAATCCAATTTTGGTCATTGTAATTAATTTCACATTGAAATTAGACATAAACAAGTATCAATCTTTTGATAGTAATTGTTTCTTAAAAAACGCTATTTGTTTTGATAACAGGAATTAATTTTAAAATTAATTAATTCCACTTCTATGTTTTGAATTTGTAAAAATATACATCATTTTTGAATTCATAATATCAAATACAGATTGGGCTGAATTTTTGGTATTTTTCAGAAAAACTTCATTTTTTTATAAATAGTGAAACCACTTAGTGGTAGTTAAAAAAACTGAATTTTTCATTTAAATGAAATTTTACTACTTATGTTAACTGAATTTTAAAAATCCTGCATACATTTTTGTTATCAAGAAATAAAATTTTGTTTATTAAGATGAAAATATTTTCTGGTGAATAGTAACTTTTGGCTTTTATTTACCACAGTTAAGGGTAAATAGGGTAATTCAAGGTTAAAAGAATATTATAATAATCCAAAGTACCTTAACACTTGTCCAAAACATATTGGTTGAGTCATTTACGACAATGGGAATCATTTTGTCTATTTTGGGACCCCTAGTGATCCACTTGGGAGTGATAATGACAATTTATATTAACTAACTTAAAGTAAAGGAAAAAATGACAAAAGCCAATATCTTTTAGTAAATTAATTTTTAGAAGGGGTTATATAAATTATCATTTTTACTATAAATATTAATTATAAAGAAAAAACTATTTCCTAAATCATGGTATTTTTTTATAATTTTTAGACATCAAATAAATTAAATTATTTATGACACAAAAATGATGCAGTATTTACCTCATTAATAAATTATTTGAATAAATAAGATTATAATAATTAGAATATTATCCAAAACATGTCCAATAATTATTGGATGATTTTATTTATAATATTAGTCATCTTATCTTATACTATAATGATTTTTGGATCTTTAGAAACCAAATATCATTATATAATAAAATAATATTTTCACACTTTCCTAAAGAGCCCCTCCTCTACCTTATAAAAGGAGACCATTTCTATCCAATTACTCACACCTCTAAATCCATTTGGCTCGTCCAAACACTTCCCAATTAATCTCCCTACATCTCTATCCTCCTTTTATAAGCTTTACCTTATGTAGAAGGCACTTCAAGAAGTCCTTTGTTTAAAACCAATGGGAGTTACCCAAATTAAAGGTAGCGGTTTCTCTTATTTTTTTTCTTTTATTTTACTTCTCTAACCCCTAAACTCTTTTATTACATTATTTTCTAATAGAAACAGTATTATCCGTATACTATGATGTTTTTATGCGAAGGATTTGACCTACACTTATACACACCACCATCTAATGGATGAAGAACATAATGTTTTTGTGGATGGAAAACTAATGCCTCATGAAACGATGATTGTTCAAATATCTCCAACCGCCTCTCATGGTGGACATTATAATGGTACTGTATTTATATATGATATATATTTTGTTTATGTTTTCTTTATTCTTCTATATTTTCCATTTATAGCACGCCTTTATGGTTTCCAGAGTGGGTAAATACGATAATCTCATTTGAGGAAACACGGACTACCACCCCCTCAAAGTGATGTGACTCGTTAATTCCTTATGTGGGATGTATAAAGGATAGATTTAATGATATTATATATTATATTATACTGTAATTATGATATACCTATGTATCATTATGTTTTAATTCCATTAAAATAAGAAATAGAAATGAAATTAGCGTTCATGCGTACGTACGGCTTATCGTCTCCATGAACGGTGCATTTCACTTCTTACCTCTAAATGTTATATACTATTATAAATACATGTATATACCTGATATATATGATATATATGATATCTAAATCATGAATATAATTCTGTATATAATGAACTTTTGACCACATGTACAACATGTAATTATAAGAAGTTCAGTTTTAACTCAAGTACCAAATATCGACAAAATGAACATTATTAACTTAAATGATTACATAATGTTTATAACATGGTAATAAGTGATATAAAAGGAATAATAAACTTGAAAAAGGTTCTTAAGAAAGTAGAAATTAACTTTAGTTTATTATTCATGAGATTAAAGAACGATCGGGTCAAGTCGGACACGAGGTAAGGGATTTTCTTATCTCACTTTTAATTCTGTGAGATTTCCATTGCTCACCACTTATTTATTGCATGTGGTGTAATGTGTACAGACATTTATATATATTATGATTATTATCTTTATATTCATGGTATTATGTGATTCATTTTGTGTTCATTAACTTTTTGTCATATGACTCGATTTGATTGCAATGAAGTAAGAGTTTTTCATCTCACTTTTTATTCCCGTGAGATTCATGCTATATTTGCCACTATTTCCTTTTGTGGGGTGTATGTACTGACCATGATTATACTCTTTGTGTAATATACTTTCATTTATTATTATTAACATCTTCATTTTTCTATTCTTCTTCATGTGGTGTATGTTTTGTACGTTACCAAATCGGTAAGGGAACCTTTCACCCTCCTCTATTTAAAAGACTTCTTTTTATTATGTCTTTTAATTTACATCTTATTATGTTGGGATATGTTCTTTTATATCCTCATTGATGTAAACTTTATTTCCAAGTGATTAGATACCATTTTTATCTTATCAACTCATTTTCTGAATTTTAAAGTGACGTCGTTAGGCTGTCAAATTTTTACAAGGGGACTTCTTAACCCAATTTCAATTCTTTGGGTTCAACTTGTACTAATTGAATATGTCATCCAATGAATATGTGTAACTGACCATTGATTTTTTTACACTTAATATCCACATATATTGGGTTTATTTATATTTTTCACACATAATTATGTGATTAATTTATCCTTAATTTAAGGATATCATCTTTATAAGGGATTTCATCTCAATTTACATTTCTATTGAGACTTCATTGTTGTTACGCACCAATTCACTCTTACGTGGTGTATATACTATCCATTGGAATAATATATCATGAATACCTTTATTCTCATAATATTATAAAGTTTTTATTATATGTTATTCCTCAATTATTTGTATTCAAGTGTCTCTCTTTTTGTTATAAAACTCTTCAACTAAAATATCGTTTTAAATGTTTCAAAGATTTATTATTATAAATATTTCTCATTAATTTCCATGTTTTAAAATTGGGTTTTAGGATCTATTTATATGAAAATTAATGTTTTCAAATGATAATTCATTTAAAAGCTTCAAAGTGGTGTGGGACACTTTGATTCAAATATATCTTTTTAAATGATTTTGAAAATGATTTGATAAAGCATTGTTTATTTCAATATATTGATTTGATATATTTGAATATGGAAGTGTTATACTTCCTTTATAATTCTGTTATGTGTTATGATTATGTTATGGTTATTGGAATTTTTTACGTATATGGGTGGTTCCGTGATAAACATAGGGTGGGTGAGCCCGAGATAGCTCTCCAATGCATTGGGTAACATGACGGAGGTAAACGTGATGTTTCTTCTAAGAGATTTAGGGAATATACTGTGATGGGTATTCCATGTGTAACTCTCTATGTAGATGTGATAGCAACAATGTATGTTTGATATGGATGCCATAAGTAACATTTATGATTTATTATTTGTGTGTGTTATTCATATATCTTATGATTTCATAAGGTATGTTATGATTGGAAATTATGGTTTCATCGATTTTTATTTATTGTTGGGATAATGTCTCCCTTCCTTATTTTATAACCCTTACTAAGCTTTTTATGCTCATCTCAAGTTTTTTAAATGTTTTCCACAGGACTTAAAGATGAATATGTTCAAGGACGTGATCAAGGAAAAGTCATGCTGTCTAAAATATGGAACTAGACATGTGTCTTTTTAAGAGTTTTTATTTTATGACAAAAATGGATACTTAGTAGTAGTGTATACTTGTAATATTAAAGTTTTTATGTAATATTTATGTCCTAATTCTCTAAAACTATAAACCTAAAAAGATCCCCAATGTGATTTATTCATTTAATTCAAGATTATATAATGTTAAAGGTCGGGTCCTTATAGTTGGTATAAGAGGTCGGTTTAGACAACTTTAGGGATTAGGAATTTTTGTTAGACATATGGTTAGTCCCTATCTATTATTTCAGTTAAATAATTGTTTTATAACTTTTTCAGATCAAGCAAATTCAGTTACAGATGGACGGAGGAGGATCTCAAATGGCATTCCTATCTCTTCCTAATGACATACTTGTAATAATTATTGCAAAGTCATGTTCGGATGATTGTGAAACTTTTTCTAGCATACAACTCACTTGAAAGCAGTTGTTTGAGATATCAAACACCTCCACTGTACCTCTTTATCATCGTAGATCATGAATTGTATTTACAATAATCCTATTTTCACAATATTCTCATATTTTGAAGAAAGGTAAATATTATCAAGTCATTTTCAAATATTTTACCTTATCACAAGATTTTGAAGAATATTATGATTTTAAAAAAGGTACTGAA
This sequence comes from Viscum album, assembly GCA_963277665.1. Classification (NCBI taxonomy): domain Eukaryota; kingdom Viridiplantae; phylum Streptophyta; class Magnoliopsida; order Santalales; family Viscaceae; genus Viscum; species Viscum album. The sequence continues at coordinate 442,195,815 of OY728142.1, forward strand.
GAAGGATAACCTTGAGTAACCTATTTATATTTGATTTTAAAATATATTCTCTTAGCACATACTTATGGTATTTTAAAATAACCGTTAATTGAATGTTTCAGCTCAAATTCGGTTCAACTATTTTATAGAAATCATGTTTTATCAGATGTTTTGAAATTATATGTCATATATGATTATTTTCCAAAACTTTTTTTCTGTGAACACCCCTATGACCCATGTTGTACAATGTATATTTGGATGGAGGAAGAAAATGATTTTGAAGGATCTATAAATAATTTTTGCAATGCATGGACCTTCTACCTATGTGAACAAGATGACGATGAAACCAAAATGGACACCATGATCGAGGTATGATGTTCTTCATTTTGGGGATTATTTTATTTTATTATATGGTGGTGAAATAATACTTCAAGAATTAATATGTTGATGTAATAATGAATTTGGATGAAAATGAGAGGTATAAGGAAACCTTTGAGGTTAAAACATGATAAGTTTATTTTTGAGTTTTATAAAAAGGACAACTGATGGGATGGGTGACAACCTGTCGCATCCGAAAGGGCAGCAGGAATCGAACCCACAACCAATCGGCGACAAGGGTGCATCGCCTACCACTATCCTACTTGAAGTCCCAGGTTAGTAAGACTTATTATGTTAGTAAAATGATTTTATAGAATAAGAATAAGTTGATTTTTGGAACTTATGTTTTATCAAATGGATATAATTTTTATAGAAAAATGATTTAGTGATTAAGTGATAAAGGCTGTGGAGGAAGACGTTCTCTCTTTTTGAGGAAACACTATATGCCTAAGGAAGATAGAATACTATGGGATTTCAATTGTGGAATAATAGTTGAAATTTTAGTTTAGAAGAATCTATGTTTTTATTATGGACACATGATTATTTGATTTATTTATGAAAATTATTAACCTATCATGAAGAATATGTGATTAGGTTAATTACTTTTCAATATGAGACTTTATGAGTAACTAGTGTTACTTGGAGATAAATTTTAATATGTCTATTGGAAGTCTATGTAATTAAATCCTCATGAGATTTGGGTTTCAATCACAGTTTGGATTACTTTTGAATAATTTTAGGGACAATTGTTTATTGAATGGTCTTTGTTTAACTTTGGGTATTGTTAAACAAATTTTAGAGATTAAGAGTAGTTTTTCTTTATGTAAAAGTTTCTCCTTTTGGGAGATTATCTAGTCTTATACTAAAATTTTTGGTTTTACTTAATATCTAAAGACATGGGAAATGTATAGTTATTCTTTTGTGGATTATGTGATTCTTTCAACGTTTATTATAGCGCTCCTATTGTGAAATAAAGTCATCTTGAATACTCATTGTTTGGAGAAAATATGAGTTTGTGTTAGAAATCTAGTAAAAGATGAATGTCTACATGACAAGTAAGTATATTTCCTTATGTTTTTGTTTATGCTCATAAATAAATTCTTCAATGAAAAGTAACTTTAAACAAAAACCTTGTCTGTTAACTTTTCCTACTGGGGAATCATAGACTATTTAACCCATCACAAGTTTGTGATTATCTGGTGGTTAACTTTCTCCTAAACATGTTTTCTATCACTCTCCATCGGAACATGATGGTTAGTTTTCTCCTCCATATCCATGTTTTCATGGAATACTAGTATCTATTGTCTTGGTTAACCTCTGTACTTCTCTTAGTTTTTTTAAAGTGATAGTTTTATTGACACTTTTTTCATGTGGGGATTTCAATGAAGTTCCTGAGCACAATTTTAAAATTGTGAGGACGCAATTCCCAAAAGGGGGTAAGGATGTAACATCCTAGGTCAATGAAGAATAAGACATATTTTATATTTATTAATATTTTTTAATTAAATATTAATTTTACTTTAAAAGGGTTGCTATGTTCGATAGTGTATCTGATACGCAACAATGAGTTTCTTTGAAATCTTACATAGCACACTAATAATATAATATTATTATTTTAAATTGTTGTTAAATCCTATCCATCATATAGGCGGGAATGAACAAAACTAAATAAAATATGATTATATATGATTTTTAAATGTATTTACATTATCCAAAAAAATTAGAGGCTTAAAATGTGAATGAATCTAATTTTAAGCAAACTTTACATTAAAAGGCCGATTAATCGCCATTTAATGGAGAACCCTTTTTAAATCTAGTTTTTTCACTTTAATACATTCTATATGACCAAATAAAATCCTTCTTTAGAATGGGGAAATCAAAATTTACTTTTTAAAAATTTTTGGAATTTTTTCGATAAAGTTCATTTTATAATGAATAGTGAAAAATATTGTATTTTAATTCAAAAGTGCATTCTATTCTAATTTATTTATATGGTTAGATTATCTTTTTAATTGTTTTTAAAGTGAAATTAAAATATATTTTTACCATTTAATCCAATTTTGGTCATTGGAATTAATTTCACTTTGAAATTGAACATAAACATGTATCAATCTTTTGATAGTTATTGTTTCTTAAAAACACGCTATTTGTTTTCATAACGGGAATTAATTTTAAAATTAATTAATGCCACTTATATGTTTTTAATTTGGAAACATATAAATCATTTTTTAATTCAGAATATCAAATATAGCTTAGGCTGAATTTTTGGTATTTTTTTTGAAAAACTTCAATTTTGATGAATAGTGAAACCATTTAGTGGTAGTTAAAAAAACTGACTTTTTCATTTAAATGAAATTTTACCACTTCTGTTAATTGAATTTCAAAAATATGACATACATGGTTTTTATCAAGAAGTAAAATGTGGTTCATTAAGATGAAAGTATTTTTTTTGTGAATAGTAACTTTTGACTTTTATTTACCATGGTTAAAGGTAAATAGGGTAATTCAAGGTTAAAAGAATATTATAATAATTCAAAATTACCTTAACACTTGTCCAAACCTTATTGGTTGAGTCATTTACAACCATGGTCATCTTTGGGTCGATTTTTGGACCCCATTGAGCCACTTGGGAGTGATAATGACAATTTAGATTAATTAACTTAAATTAAAGGCAAAAATGACAAAAGCCAATATCTTTTAGTAAATTAATTTTTATAAGGGGTTATATAAATTATATTTTCAAATATAAATATTCATTATAAATCTAAAATTATTTCCTACATCATGGTATTTTTTTATAATTTTAAAACATCAAATAAATTAAATTGTTTATGACACAATAATGATGCAGTATTTACCTCATTAATAAATCATTTGAATAAATAAGATTATAATGATTAAAATATTATCCAAAACATTTCAAATTATGATTTTATGATTTTATTTTGAATATGAGTCATCTTATCTTCCACTATAATAATTTTTGGACCTTTATAAACCGAATATGATTATATAATAAAATAATATTTTCATACTTTCCTAAAGATCCCATCCTCTCCCTTATAAAAGGATACCATTTCTATCCAATTCCTCACACCTCTCAAGCCATTTGGCTCATCCAAACTCTGTGCAATTAATCTCCCTAAATCCCTCTCCTCCTCCTATATTCCTTATGTTAGGTAGAAGGCACTTCAAGAAGTCTTTTGGTTCAAACCAATGGGAGTTACCAAATTAGAGGTAACGGGTTCTCTTAATTTTTTTTATTTTACTTCTCCAACCCTTAACTCTTTTATTCCTTTCCTTTGAAACAACACCAGTATCCTATGTATATTAGGATTTTGTTATGAGAAGTATTATAACTAAACTTACACACACCTCCATCTAATGGATGAAGAACATAATGTTTCTGTGGATGGAAAACTAATGCCACACGAAACGATGATTGTTCAAATATCTCCATCCGCCTCTCATGGTGGCCATTATGACGGCACTATATATATATATGATATATATTATGTTTATTTTTTCTTTATTCTTCTTTATTTTCCATTTATATCATGCCTTTATGGTTTCTATAGTGCGTAAATATGTTAATCTCATTTGAGGAAGCGCGGACTACCGCCCCCTCAAAGTGATGTGACTCGTTAATGCCTTATGTGGGATGTATAAAGGATATAGTTAATGATATTATATATTATATTATATTGGAATTATAATATACCTATGTATTATTATGTTTTAATTCCATTAAAATAAGAAATAGAAATCAAAGTAGCGTTCATGCGTACGTACGGCTTACCGTCTGCATGAACAGTGCATTTCATTTCTTACCTCAAAATGTAATGTAATATTATAAATACATGTATATAATGGATATATATTATATATATGATATGTAAATCATGAATATCATTCTGGATATAATGAAATTTTGACAACATGAACAATATGTAATTATAAGAAGTCCATTTTTTACTCAAGTACCAAATATCGACAAAACGAATATTATTAACTTAAATGACTACATAATGTTTATAACATGGTAATAAGTAATATTAATGGAATAATAACTTTAAAAAGGTTCTTAAGCAATTATAAATTAACTTCAGTTTATTATTCAGGAGATTAAAGAACGATAGAGTCAATTCAAACTTGAGGTAAGGGATTTTCTTATCTCACTTTTAATTCCGTGAGATTTCCATTGCTCGCCACTTATTTATTGCATGTGGTGTAATGTTTACAACTGTTGATATATATTATGATTATTATCTTTATATTCCTGGTATTATGTGATTCATTTTTTGTTCATTAACTTTTGTTCATATGACTCGATATGATTTCATTGAAGTAAGAGTTTTTTATCTCACTTTTTATTCCCTTGAGATTCATGCTATATTTGCCACTATTTCCTTTTTGTGGTGTATGTAATGCCCATTATTGTAATATTTATGTAATATACTTTCATTTATTAGTATTTAAATCCTTATTGTATGATCCTTCTTCATGTAGTGTATTTTTTGTATTTTACCAAATCGGTAAGGGAACCTTTCACCCTCCTCTATTTAAAAGACTTCTTTTTATTATGTCTTTTAATTTACATATTATTATTTTGGAATATGTTATTTTATATCCCCATTTATGTATAAATTATTTCCAAGAGATAATATACCCTTTTTATCTTATCAACTCATTTTCTGAATTTTAATGTGACGTTGTTAAGCTGTCAAGTTTTTACAAGGGGACTTCTTAACCCAATTTCAATTCTTTGGGTTCAACTTGTACTAATTGAATATGTCATCCAATGAATATGTGTTAATGAACACTGATTGTTTTACACTTAATATCCAAATATATTGGGTGTATTTATATTTTTCACACCTAATTATGTGATTGATTTATCCTTACTTTAAGGATACCATCTTTATAAGAGATTTCATCTCAATTTACATTTCCAACAAGACATCATTGTTCTTATGCAACAATTCACTCTTACGTGGGGTATATACTGTCCATTGGAATAATATATCATGAATAACTTTATTCTCATGATATTATTAAGTTTTTATTAAATGTTATTCCTCAATTATTTGTATTCAAGTGTCTCTCTTTTTGCTAAAAAACTCTTTAACTAAAATAAATTTTTAAATGTTTTAATGATTTATTTTTCAAAATATTTATCATTAATGTCCATGTTTTCAAAATGGGTTTTAGGATTTATCTATATAGAAATTAATGTTTACAAAAGTTAATTCATTTAAAAGATTCAAAGTGGTATGGGACACTTTGATTCAAAAATCTCTTTTTAAATGGTTTTGAAAATGATTTGATAAAGCATTGTTTATTTCAATATCTTGATTTGATATATTCGAATGTGGAAGTGTTGTCCTTACTTTATAATTCTGTTATGTGTTATGATTATTTTATGTTTATTGGTAATTTTTTATGTATATGGGTGGTTTCGTGATAAACCTAGGGCGGGTGAGCCCGAGATAGCTCTCCAATGCATTGGGTAACGTGACGGAGGTAAACGCGATGTTTCTCCTAAGAGGTTTAGGGAAAATACCATGATGGGTATTCCAAGTGTAACTCCATATGTAGCTGTGATAGCTACAACGTATGTTTGATATGGATACCATAATTAACCTTTATGATTTATGATTTGTGTGTGTTATTCATAAATCTTATGATTTCATAAGGTATGTTATGATTGAAAAGTATGGTTTCCGGGATTTATATTTATTTTTGGGCTAATGTTTTCCTTCTTTATTTTATAACTTTTACTAAGATTTTTATTCTCATCTCATGTTTTGGAAATGTTCTCCACAAGACTTAAAGATGAATAGGTTCAAGGATGGGATCAAGGAAAATTCATGCTGTATAAAACATGGAACTAGACATGTTTCTTTTTAAGTGTTTTTATTTTATGAAAAAAATAGATACTGAGTAGTAGTGTCTACTTGCAATATTCATGTTTTTATGTAATAGTTATGGCCTAATTCTCTAAAAATATATACCTAAAAAGATCCACAATGTGAATTATTCCTTTAATTCAAGGTTATGTAATTTTTAAGGCCGGTTCATTATTATATAAGATTCCTTAGAAGGGAAATATCTACATTGTTCATGATTACTGATACACTTATTCCTTCTAGAAACCATTTCTAATCAGTGGAATATAATGGATTATCTCATAAGATTGTGAATTTTAAACCATAATGTATATTTCCAAATATGGTGTAGCACATAACATAAATTAAAATTAATGCATTGTTAATCTCAAGATATTAAACATTGTTTTCTTTGGTGATATATTTATTTTCAAATAATTTATAATTGTTTGTAAGGAAAATGTGAATTATTTTAAGCACATCCCCTATAAGTTTAAAACCAGTTGGTAAGGTATGTTTTCTAGCATTAGGTGATGATCGGGTCTACCAAGATTCACCATTTTTTGTTATTACCTATAGGAACCCCTATTCTAGAACCACATCCACTTTTAGCATCCAGAAAAGGGAAGTATTACTAGGAAAATATATATAATATATTCCATACAAAAACATTATAATGTTATTCTATACTTATCCTCAATGCATTTTATAGGTTTATGTTCCCAAGTCTTTTTTTCTAAGTCTACTTCCTAATAATTCTACTAAACATCCTCTGATACCAACTGTAGAGACCTTGACTCCAGTAGCCCAGAGTTGGTGTCTTACATTATGACATTGGTATAGATATAAGGAATTGGATACTGAAGTATTGATTAGATTTGAAGTTTTGGAGAACTTGTTACATATATGATACCCATTTGACATTGGGAACATAAAATAAAACATAATCTATAACAGAATAAAATTAACTACATCCTTCAAAACCCATTCAAATATTTCTTTACCATATCAAGGGGAAAGGAAACAAAATAAGGGTGATCTCAAATGATTAATAAGGGTTAACTATAGTATAATTTACCATGAATCAATAAGAATAATAAATATTTCCAGTTAAATAATTGAACACACATACCATTTAAATATCTTAACAATCATGGTAAGATCATGTAGAATCAATATGAATGGGTAAATGACTAAAAACACATCCCATTTAATCAAAAAAAATAGAATGAAATGCATCCATTGATAATATCATATATAAACTATCATTGGTAATAATAATAACTAAATTATCATTTAAGTAAATTCTTAATTATAGGACATTAGGTCTCAGGTACATGATATCTCTATCATTAAAATATTTCCTCAAGACAGTTTAAAACTAATGTGTAAAAACCCATCTGATTTGATCAACTAGTTTATCTCATCAGACCTGATGATGCATTAAGTGGATATATATATATATATATATATATAATTAGGTCCCACTCATGTCTACATGTCCAAATAATTCCCCATATATCAAATTATTTATTTCATTTAATGAAAAAAATCTCTTCTCATCAAATATTTGTATAAAGTAAAGGATACGGATTTATCTATATTCTGATAGTTAATCAAGTCAATTTCAAAGTAAACATTGTATGTAAAAATTTTATATGTTTTAGGTGATAATAATATACATTATATAAGAATATTTACATTTAAGATAAATTTAATGTACCATGAAAATTTATATTGAGTTATTTTTTCAAGTAAAAGTTAACAATCACAATATCAAGAGAGATTGTACAAAATATTTTATCACATGGTGATTATCAAGTAAAATTACATTAGTTGACATAATTAAAATTTAATATACCATGAAATAATAAGGAAACATGATATTAAATTTAAAGGGAAATTATTTACACCATATAAAAAAATTAGTTGTATAACATTACAATATCCCACAATGAAATTAAATTTATATGAAATCCATCACCTCAAATTTCACTTTATCTTAAAATGATTTAACCTCCAATATACTATTTCCAATATTTGTATTAATTTATACCAAAACCATAATCATATTTATAATATCATATATTATCCTCTTATATCATTTTACCTCCCGTTTGTTAAAAAATCATTATTTTTATTGTTTCGAGTGCTAATCACCTTTTTTATCATCTTTTATTTTTTATGAAAGTTATTATTATTATGTAAATTATATTGATTCATATTATATATAATAAAAATCGTGATATTGTTATTAAAGGATGGTATGTAATATATTAACATTCTATAATTATCATAATATATTATATAAAGTATTATTACTTTAAATATACTTATATATATTATCAATATGGTTTGGTGATTAAAAGAGAGTCACATCATTTTGTGGAGGCGGTAGTCCCTACAAACACATACAACATTATCATATTTCATTGAGTGAAAATGTAATAAATAAAATGATATATATTATGTTTTAATAATGTTAAATATTTCATAAATATCAAAATTATTTCATTTATATCACTTATATCCATTAACATTATCCTTATCACCATCCTTGTAAAGGATTAGTGAATGTCCAATCACATCACTTCGTGAGGCGTTAGTCTACCGTACACACGAGCGATGCTATTATACCTTCTATGGAATGGAAGGTAAAAAAATGTATACATGGTATAATGACTACATGAGTATAATAATTTTATAATTATAAAATATATAATTTATATCCATCAGCATACCCAACTATAAAACTTGGTAATGGAAAAACAAATGATATTGCTCCGTGAGTTGGTAGTACGTCGTACACATGATTGATGATATCATAACCTGTTTGATGGAAGTAGAAGTGATTTTAGGTCATGAACCTGACATAAAAAATATCATTATATGGAATAAACTGATTTTTGTATATCAACTTGTTTTAATAAGAATTTCAGGTTGTGGAGGAAAAAACACTCATTAAAGAATGTTACCACTTCTTTGGGTAACCTCCTTATATTTGAACCAAAACCTCGAATGGTGAGATTTATACACAAAATAATAATTTTATGATGAGGGGAGGAAATTAGAAAAGTTATTTTGTAATGTATTTTCTAAATTAAATGGTTTTAAGGTGTGAATAAGAGAGAAGATGGGTGGCCTTTTATAGGTGAGGTGAGTGGCACACTTGTATATTTTTGGAATGAATTAATTATACCCATGTCTATTTCATATAAAAATGGTCCAAAATATACTATTATTTATAATTAGACAATATATGTTCTAAATTTGGAAATCAAATAGATTTTTGATAGGTTTTTATGTAAATTTAACCCTTATCTTTCTATTTTAACCTCCTAAAAATCTATTTTTACCATAACCTCGGTAATTAATTTTTACTATTTTAACAATTCATTTTTTCAAAAATTTAGTTAATTGTATTAGATAATATAAATTATTATAATTAAAAATATGTAATAAATAATTCTAAATTACTTTCACATAAGTGGAAAATTTATATTTACAATTAATCTCATAGATGTGATGTGGAGTTTCAATGTGATCCTGGGAATGTATTGGTTGACTCAATAATGAGCACACGTTTTTTATTTTAGTTAGTGAGTATCATTAAAATGAATTAAGAGTGATATTTATACCTCTATTGGTGTTTTTAATTTATAGGATGCTCATTCATAACCTGAAAATTTTAGGTTGGGGATGCATTTATCCTAATTTACCAATGTTGTTGAAGTTCCCCTAATATTATGAAGGTGTTGTATTTATTTTCGATAATCTTTGGTTGAATGATTTTTATTTCGTCTATAAAATTTTCAAAATACATATAACTGAGTCTAAATAAATTCATAATTTCACTGAGTTATAAGGGTTAAGTGAAATAATCAGTTTAGTGGATAATGAGAATGTAACTGTGGAACATTATGAAGCTATTGAAAGATCATCACAAATAAGTTTATAAGTAAGTGTGTTTGTAAAATTATGAAGGTATGTAGATTTGGATTTTTACGCTAAGATACTATATAACTTCAATCTGATAATACTATATAGTTTATTCATTGGAATAATATCACTTTTGTAGATTACCATAGTCATTAAAACTAGGTCGGTTGTATATGAATTTTACAAGAAGAAATGTTATTTTTTAAAACTCCATAATATTAAATAAATGATAATATATCTATTCACTGGTATATAGATCAATATAATTTTATAGTATGGTATGATAAAAAAGTGTTTCTTCAAGATATTTTTCCAACATAATTAAATTTTAATAGGTTTAGACAATAAGAAGTATAAGAATCATGATATATTTATTAAAAGAAATAAAAGTAATAGTTGTTTGAGTTTAGCTAAAAAGGTATGAATATGAATATGGGCATAGAAATGTATATGTTAGTACATTCATAAAAAAAATCATGTAACCTCACACACTCATTGTAAAGACACAACCATTATAATGATGCAGAGCTAGATGGTCAAGTTTTTAATATTCATGAAAGAATTGTTTTTATTATAGAAAAGATATATTAAAGTGTTTAGATTGTTTCTGATAATTTTTTATTAGGATCTGATTCAGGTAAATGATAATATTTTTTCATGTTTTATAGGTTGTTGACTGGATACAATAAGCAAGTGTGAGTTTCAAATCATATCTTGTTTTTTCCCACATTAATTAGATACTTTTTGGTTATATAAATGGGGAACATCACTCAAATTTAGGTTATTATTGTTGTTTTTTATTAAATCGCATAGTGTTTCCTGATAATAAGATTATCGAGTTCCTGAACTATATTCATCATAAGATAAATTTGGTTAAATAGGGAGTTATCTATGTTTCAGGGGAAATATTTTTTTGGTTTAGAAGATACCCATTCTAGATATATGAAGTTCTACAGGATAAAGTGTGTGAAGAGAATAAATTTTACAATTCAGAAGACTCCGTGGGAATTTATTATTTTAAAAAGTTCTAACCAATATAATAATCTTGTTAAGAGACATAAGTCTATTATGCACATTAGGATAATGTTGATCCTTTCATAACCATTGTAATTGAAAAACATATTGTACAGGAAAATCAGTTACTTGGGCATCTTAATCATAGTAAAGAGTAGGTAAAATAATTGGGGCTAAACATTATAAATATATATATATATACCTTAATATCTAGTTTACATTACTATATACAAGTGAGAGTGAGGTTTTTACTTGGAGTGGATAGATACCTTAACCAATCCATGTGATTTACTAAAAGATAAATAAATTTGTAAAAATGAACCACTTATTCATTCCACCCCACCACCACCACCACCTTCACACACACACACACCCTCTTAGTAGTTCATATATTATTGGGTATAGTATTTAGTAATAGAGTAATGTTCCCTCTATTGTATCCATATGTTTGTAATAGAGAACTAGTATTTTGATAACATTCATGATATCTCTATATTTAATTGAATAAATATTCATGTTTGGAAAAATATAATAATACCTTACCTCATATCTAATATGTTGGAAGTGGAGGGTGTTTCTATAAATTGTTCCAACTTAGAAAAAAAGGATTAATAAATTTAATTATCATATGAAAAATAACATCAGATTTTATGGTAAGACCTAGAATGTTATTATCATGTCATTATTATTCAATTTTTAAACTAAGGTAATGGGTCTTTAATCAAGTAAGGAAACTTGGGATAAGAAGGAATGTGCCTCTAATGGTAATGGTAAAGTAATGGAAGAAAACGATTAAATTTATAGGAATTAGTTTGAGTACATGAATATAGATAGTGAGGAAATCATTTATTATTTTTTTATAGGATATATTGAAGTCTTCAGTGATATTATTTGATTTGGAGACACACTAAAAACTCTATTATTTTGAAAATTTTGATGAGAAATTTCCTATATATATTCAATCCAAAATTTTCATCATTGGAGGATAGATAAGATCAATATCTATAAAATCATTAGAATATAATTATAGAATATCATATAATGAAGGGTCAAAATTTTTAGAAAATGTCTTAGAAATAAATGGATTTTGAAGCAATAAATAAATTAAAACTCAATAAATCAAAAGATTAACCGTGGGATGAATAAAATTTTAAAGATCATGTGGATAATTAGAATAAAAGAATAATATATCTTACTTATTGAAATTTCAGTAATGGTAAAGGGATGTATTTGGTAATTAAACCATTCTAATTCATTGAGTGTTGACGAATTTGGCACTTTTTCATAAATTTCCCAAATAAAAAAAGGAAATTAATATAAATAAGATGATACTGATTAAAAGCATTTTAACATGAAGAAGTGTAAAAAAAGGAATGTAGAAAATCTGATAAAGGTAAGATAATTTTTTCCTATAAAAAGAAAGATATTTTTACAAGAAAATAAGAGGATGAGGACTCATTATATGTTGAATCGTCCAATGAATATATTATGGATTTGTTTTTGAAATTAATCATGCATGTGAAACATGAGAAAATAAAAATTGAACAGGAAGAAGAATAAGGTTAATTGACTAACTTGGAAAAAATTATAAAACTAGGTATTCAAGCCTATCTGGTGAAAAATACTAAACTTAATAAGGAACTTCAACTATTTAAAAAGAAACTAAAGAATAATATTAAAGGTGAATAATATTTTCTCAAAAGGAGAATGCATATGGTAAGGAAATAAATATCCTCATGGTAAAGGTTACTGAGAATTATAAAATTTGGACAAATAAAAATAAGCAGCTAGATAAAATGAAAGATAATCTGAGCTATACAAAATCTAATTTTTTTTGTTGTTGAAAAAACAATAATGAAGTTCAATAATTATTTTATAAATTCAATGAATGTTAAAACTAAATAATTATAAGATGTTGAAAATTATTTCATTAAATATACAAAAATTCTATTCCTACAAAATATTAATATAAATTTATTTATACTAACAATTTAGGTTTATGAACTAATAAATAGAAATTTTATACTGAAAAAAAATGTGTAAGTGCTTCTACTTTACCATCAAATGTTATACATAATGTCTAAAAGAATGATCTTATATGCTAGAGGTGTAAGTATGTCTTATCTCTTAATCAACCACCATGATAACTCTATAACTAGGACATATATCAATCAGGAATAAGGGGTGTTGAATTTTATTCTTAGTTTTATAGAAATTATTTTCATAATGCCTATAAATTTTGGTACAACAAGTTAATACTAGGAATAATTCATTCTTTAATGGGGAGAAACTCTTGAATAAAAGTAAACATAATTTGAAATATGAGAAGTTATATCTCAAAAAGGAAAAATCTAAAACTAATAACTCTTTTACAAAAAATTGAACTGAATACATATAATAAACTTATGAAATATGTTATCATAGTAGTCAAATGTGTGGAAGGATTCATGCCAGCTTTCCCTGGACACGATCTATACCCTAGAAGAAAAAATGAGATGGTAAAACAAAAGATAAAGGAAAACCCATAATATTTGATGTCACCTTTAAATATATATTGAAGGATAAATCATCAATTTTTTATAGAATACAATCCTCTAATATAATAGGTGATAAAAAATCATTAAAACATCAATGAACTTAATAAATGGGTTCTTCCTATGGAAATGATAAATCAATAAAAATAAGATGTTATGGTAGAAAAATCATAGATGATATGATGTTAAATTACAATGATTTTGTATATCTTGATGAAAATAAGCATAACTTATTGAGTGTAAATCGTCTATTTCATGATTTAATTGTGGTGTTCTTATATATTTTTTTTTCATATACTACTTTAAAAATTGAACAACTATTTTAAAAGGAGTAAGAACCTAAATAAATCCATTTCAAATTGAAAATAAATGTTACTCATAATACCTAAGTGAGAAAGAATAAAAAATTTAAGGCATATAATACATGGATATTTGGGAAAACATAAAATGAGAAGAATTTCATAGGGGGGGAAATTTTACATATTTAACTCTCTAAAAAATATAGAGAAACATCATCTGTGAATATTGTCAAAAGATGAATATGAATAATGAAAAACATAAAAGGGAAGATATCTAGTCTTTCATACCACTTAAATATATATATTTGAATGTATTTCATCCAATGAGGAATAAATCTATATAGTTTTATTTATACCTTATATTTATTACTAATGACATCACATGGATGAAGCTTTTTATGTTTATAAAACATAAATATAAGGTATTAATATTTTTATGTTGTATAGAATGGCATCTCAAAAGTAAATTTCTGAAGATATCTTGAATATAAAAATGGATAATGGAAAATATTTTTTCATGTAACACTATCTAAATCATATCTATCAAAACATAGAATAAAGAATCAGTAGACTAATATCAACATCATTAGAAAATCTGGTGTTTGAAAGAAAAAGGTGTTGATTGAATGAGAAGGAATATTGTTTCCGAGTATTCATTCCCTAAATTATTTTAAATAGAATCAATATTTACATCATTAGATTTGAAATATAGTTGTCTGCTATCATCAAAATTACCCATTACCACCTATGAGATGTGGTACAAGAAGAAAAATAGTGTTAAATAATTTAATATATTTCTATGTACATGCATAATAAAGATCAAAAGTATAAATTTTTTAAAATTTTATGAAAAAGAAAAATAAGTAATTTTACAAGTTTATTCAACAAATTGTAGAATATGGATGTGCTTGAATTAATTATTGGAAAATAAATATTGGAATCAGGTGATGTTAGAGTGGTTGAGATTAATTTAAATGAATAAGATGAGAATAAAGGCGTGTCAGATTAACCAATAGAAGATATAATACAACCTTCTAGAATAATATTTGAAAAAGAAGATATAAAATATTGATAAAACATGTTACAATGAATCTAGTGAGGAAGACTGTTCTTCCAGAAATAAAAAATCCGTTTTTCATAAATTGTAGAAGAAGGTTGTTTTAAGTAATATCCTTTAAAGTTATCATAATCTAGTTTAGATAGGTATAAATATGATAATTTCGAATCAAATGAATCTTTTCTCTCTGGTTCAACCATATTGATACAAAAAATAGTGGAGCACAAGAAATGGTTGAATGATTTTAATGAGGAATTAAATCAAATTAATAAGAACGACAGCTGGGAAATTTTTTTAAGACTATAAGGAAAAAATAGTATTATAATTAAATGGGTGTTCAGAAATAATATTAATTAAAAGGTATATGTTTCACATAAAAACGTTAGGTTGGATATCATGAGATAATAGCAGATGGAAGTTGTTTATTTTATTGACAAAATTCCACAATTACAAGGATCATGACTATCCAAATGTGTATGTATGTTGATCCTCATCATAAGTATATGGTTTATTATATAGATGAAAAGTATAAATTCTAAAATAGTAAAGTGGAATAATAATTTTATATTTGACATATAAAGGTATAAAAACTTTATGTTGATGAAATTATGGTCTATAAAATCAATAAATCATTATATAGGTTGAATCATTCCCCTCATTCATGGTATTAAAAACGTGATAGTTTCTTGAATGCATTTATGTTCTCTCAAGTAATAATAAATATATACTTATATGTGAAGGAGTAAGGTACTAGAAATCTAATATTAATTGTTTATATTGATGATATAATCTTTTATTATAAAACAATTATTCATTAATGAATCGTAAGTCTAAATGAAAAAGCACTTTGATGTGTCAACTCTAGGGAAGATGAATTTCATTCACAAACTGTGGGTTGTGAAAAATGAAATTTATATCTTCCATTTAAATAAATTTTAATCCAAGTAGATATTCCGGAAGTTTTATATGGTAGACTCAAAATATGTTTCTACTCATCTCTTTATTATTATAAATATCAGTAAATATATTTCTATTAAATGTTTTAATCAATGAGACTTTCAAAAGTGGATAAAATATTTACTCTATCAAAATGTAGCTTGACTAGAAGTTGATTATAATTTATGGATTCCACTCATACTTATACTCAAATTATATGGATGAATTCTTAGTTTAAATAATTTAAATTGAATATTGAATATCCAATGAAAAGTTTCTATGATAATAAAAGTGAAATTGATCATTCATAAAACCTCATTCAAAACACTAGACTAAAGTATATTGACATTATGTTTCAAATAAAAAATGGGAATTTTTCTTCTAGAGAAGTAAAATTATATAATATTTCATCAAAGTATAAAATTGTAAATATATTCATTAAATCAATGAAAGAGAAAATATTTTACTTATTGGGGATAAAACATTTTGTTAATTCTTCCCAAATTACTTTATAAAAATTATGAGAAGATCCCCCACTATGTCATGGATTATTTTTTCAAATGGGGAGAGTAGTGAAACACTTTTTTGAAAGGATAATTATAATATTTTATTTCATCTAATGATATAAGGGTGGAGCTTTTATGAATAAGGGGTAAGAAAAAATAAATTGTTTTAATTGATGGGGAGTATATTGAAAAACTTTTTTTGAAAAAATTATCATCAAGAGACGGAATTATACCAAAAAATGTTTTCCAAATATTTTTGTGTTAGAAATTTTTTCCTTGAGAATGGTTTTGATTAGATTCAAATGGAATAAATATTTAAATATTGAAAAAGAGATGTGATTCTAAGAAAATTAATTGGAGATATTGAAGTTTCCCATAGATTATGATGGTTTTTAATTTTTATCAACACTTTTTTGTGGAGTGTTTTTGAGATGGGATATAAAAGTTTATAAATCCAGATAATTGAGTCTATAAACATTTATATGTTATTTGGAGGATAATACTTTAGTTGAAATAATCATTCAAGTAGATGGTGATCATGTACTGATAGAATACTATGAGTCTAATAAAGTATTATCATAAAAAAAATATATTAGGGTGATCAGAAGACCAAGATTCCATGGAGAACTTGAGTTTTATCTGAGGATGTAATAGAAGTTCAATAAGATGATTTTCCACTATTATTTCATCAAAATAATATATTTTTGTAGAATAAAAATAGTTATTGAAGATGAAATGGTAATATATGATGTTCCAAGGAAGAAAACACATTCTTAAAATATTTAGATGAAGAAAGGAAAGATGATATGTATTTTTATAAAAGATAGATAAACTGATATCTACATGATTCGTTTATCAAAAATATGTGTTTCAATCCATATTTTGAATATAGTGTTAGTGCAAGTGGTTTATACCACTTGAGTAATAAGAATCGTGATAGATATGTTGAAGGTATTTAAATTTGTAGGAGTTTGAGTTCATCTGAATCAAAGGAAGAATCAGATTATGGGTAGAGTAAATTATATCCAATATATATGTGTGTATATGTAGAAAAATATTTCCAATTAGTTTTTTAGAGTATTTGACAAAGTAAAACATTGATATATTCATAAAAAATTGATGGTTGTTGACCAATTATTTAAGGTTAGCGAAAATATCAAATAAGATCCAATTATTTCTTAACTATTGTGAGTGGATGTATTATTATATAAATAGGAAACATAACTCAAATTAATGTTTTATTATTTTTATTAATATAGATAACATTATAAAAATTAGAGAATATGATTCTTTTGTGCCCAAGCTATATTCACTAGAATATAAATTGGGTTAAAGAATGAGTTAATTGAATTCAACAAACCAGAATTTACAGGTCTAAAAGATAAAAGTTACAGAAATATAATGTTCTATATGGTGATGTTTTTGAGAATAAGTTGTCTTTATATTCAGAAAAGTCATATTAAAATTATTATTCCAAATATTGGGGGCCAATATAGTCATTTTATTAGGATAAATATGTTTGGGATACAATGTGGGGTTCAGGTGGATCCCTTACTAAACCATTCCAATTTATAATTTATTATTTTGAAACACCAATGACTCATATATTATAATAATATAAAAGAGTATGTAAGCACATTTGGGATGAAAATTGTATAAAACTATCTTTCTTACTCTCTTGTTTATTTTAATATATATGATTAAGATAGCGTTTTTACTTGATAATTATGAGAACATAACAATTAATTTGGGTTAATTTAATGTTAATGGAATTTGTAAAAAGTAACAACTAATTCACCCCCCCACCCCACATTATCAGGGTTTCACCCATTTCTATGTATCATAGTTCTTATCAACAATGTGGAGAGATTTGATGCATTCTTTTTTCCTGTTGTTAACCTATTTTGGGATGTCCTTTTGGAGGAATTTTTATGGTTGATACCCAAGAGAGAGGTTGTTTTTACGATCAATATAATACAAATAATGGATCCTATATCCATTCGTATATATAGTATGTATCCTATAGATATTCTAGATATGAAGGATTCACATGGGGATTAAATGATAAAGGATGTAATTAACCCACTAACATTCACGTGGGGGATTCTATTTTGTTTGTCAAGAAGTTGAATCGATCATTATTCTTGACCATAGATTATTAAATGTTGAAATAATTTATGGTCAAGAACTATTAATTAATTCATTATATCAATGACTTATTTTACTATTAGGGGTAAGTCATGTGGTTCTCCAAGAATGATTTAAGTTCAGCTTATTGTTAGTTCAATGTGAGTTTTTCTGATATTACTTTCACTGATTTCATGAGAAGGTATGCCCAATAGGAGTATCCCTTGGTATCATTTAGATTTATAAATTTTATGGCTATAATTTTAGGTTTGATGAACTAGGGCATCCATCCTTATTTGGACTCATTTGTGGTGTTCTAATCAAAGATATTCTTCCGTACTCTTTGTCAATAGAGGTCCATGATCTGAATCATAATATCATTATGAGAATAATGAGAAAGAAATAATTGTATTCTATGATTTATAATTGTTTATTCTATATTAGCAAGGTCAACTTATAAGTGAATTTTATATCATAGGCAGGAATGTCAATCGAACCAAATAAGGTTGAGGTCATGGATTCTTGGGAACGACTAGTAATGTTTTTAATGTCTATTGACTCATTGGAATGAAAAGTAATTGTAGGATATTAAATTAGTAATTCTCTATCATTTCGGCACTAATGATGGCCTCTTTAGAAAGTGTTGATGTTTGAGTAGTCCAATACAAAGAGAGAACCTTTAATGATTTGAAGGGTAGTTCTAAATATATGTTGGTTTTTACATTACGTGATCCGTGTAAGGATTACACCCTATATTGTAATGCATTTAAGGTATGAATGGGATCATTTTTATTAACTATTGGTGTGTTATTTACAATGGATCTACATAGGAGATGTCTCATGATCAAGAATGTGATCATTTTTATTAACATGTATTTTTTCTTTAATGTAATACTATATTACATATATTGTATCACATGAAACAAAGACCCAAAATAAAATATATGTTGCATTATTATAATGTAAGAAGAATATTAATTAATTATTAGAATATAATATGAATCATAATTAAAAAACATAAAAAAATAATATAACCATAAATAAATTATAAAAAATTATTATAAAAAACGTGTCTACATTAAATATTATTATAAATGTTTTCAAGAATAATTTTATGTTCTCCAATAGTAATGAAATGAAGAAATTTTTAAAGATAAATAATTAACTTTAATAGGATATGAATAAAATCATTTAATGTTCCAAAGGGATATTTTTTAAAAAACACATTTTAAAAATGTTTTCAGTATTTATATCTAAAAATAAATTTAACACTTTTTTATAAAAAAAATCAATGTAAAAAAATACTAACACTAATTTAATTTATCGTTTATATAAAATAATATTAATCACATAGAATGATTTAAAATTAATTTTCCAATAAAAAATTTATTATATTTTATATTTTTATTTAAAAGTAAAACTAAAAAATATTATAATATCAATATAAAAATTAAAATCATTTTTTGGGTTTTATAACATCCAAATTAAATGGGGGTGAATTATATGTATTTTTCTAAAATGGTTTCTTTTTAGTTGAATCGTAAAAAAATAGTTTTCATAAATTATATAGCTTTGATGAAATAATCATGGTAGAAGCATGACATAAAAATTTATGAATCTTTTTTCTGAAAAGTTTTGTATTTTAAGATTAAAATAACCCATTTAAAAGTAATATATTAAGTTTTTGGACTTTTTTTTATTTTTTTTTCAACCAATATTATTCTTTATTATAATTGAAATATATTTTTGGTCATTTTCATTTAATAAGTTATTCACATGATGTCATTCAGTTATGGATGGATTTGAATGTAAAATAATGACCCTTTACTTAGTCATAAACGGATAAATGTCATGGGAATTAATAATGTTCATTATATTTTGCATAAAAATATATAAATTCTTTTT
Organism: Viscum album; assembly: GCA_963277665.1. Classification (NCBI taxonomy): domain Eukaryota; kingdom Viridiplantae; phylum Streptophyta; class Magnoliopsida; order Santalales; family Viscaceae; genus Viscum; species Viscum album. Next base: position 442,216,377 of record OY728142.1, read on the forward strand.
TATGCTTAAAAATAAATGTTTATAAAAATTGTTTTTATTTAATTATGTGTACTTGTATTGAAATTGATTTTATAACTATTATAAATCTAATACAATTAAATTTAATTCATAATTTGAATTAGTAAAATCAATACTATGTAATATTTTCAATTTAATTTTATTTAATAAATAGAATTTATCAAGATAAAAGTTCACCACCGTTGTAAAGGAAAGAATGAAATAAAAGTGTTAAATCAAAGGGTAAAGTGTATAAATATCAAACCTCCTCTTCCCTAAATAGATGGATGAGATAAATATAGACCTACCCTAATATATTTTAAATTATTATCAATTTTTTATCATCTTTACTAGAACATTACACCCATTTTAATATTAATAAATTAATATTTACATAAAAACCCCCACCTCTCACTTATAAAAGACCACTTCACTTCCCCCACATATCCTCACCCCTAAATCATATTATATCAAACAAGACCTACCAAAACACTTTTAGAACACTCTTATCCATATCCTAGAGATACTTTCTACATCAAAATACCACCCTCTAAAGGAATAATTATTTTAATAAAAGAGTTTTCTCAAGGATATTGGTAAGAACCCCCAATCACTCCTTTCCTTTTTCATTACTCTTATTCTATCCAAACACATCTATAAATATTATAACCATACTAATATAATTACATAAATAACATTAGTATAATATAATTTTGTTATGTTTAGTGGAATAACCACTATCTACCTTTATCCCATCCATTCAAAAAAAATGAAAATGTTTGCGTTATTATGGTTAATTTATCACCACTATAGACGATATGAATAATTTTTCATCACTATTTTACATGCTTGGTTTCATAAATTAATTAATACAATATTTATTCCATTATTAATTTTTTTATTGATATATTGGGAATTATATTACCTATATTAAAAATAAAGTTTCATAGTAATTTAACCACCCAAAATGAGCCTATAGAGACATATTTCATAATTTAAATATATTTTTTATCATAAATGTAATTGTATAACTCCTGTGTGACTAGAATTAAAAATACTTGATAAATCAATAGCTACTGATATTCTGAACTGATAAAAATGTTTCGATGACAAAATCTATTACACCATAACATACAAAGAAAGGTTTAAACTACTAAAAACTGGTGATCAATATTTACTATAAATATTTAATAAATATTTAATAAATGAATATAAATTTTTAATATAGAAGGTAATACACATGAATAAGGTCATTAAATAAATTATTAATTATTATTAGTTTATTATATAGGAAGTTAATGTATGTTTAAGAATATGGGAATCCAAGTTAATTTTCATTTGTTTCAATTTCTATTCCTTGATATATAATTCATATTATGCACCTATTATTATCTAAAATGATATATATATTATTTTTTGACTTATTCAATCATAAATAAATCATTATTTAGGTGATATAGAACTATATTTCATGAAAACATTATGTGTTCTTTTGATTTCTGTATTACCAAACCCTTAAGGGTGTTCTTCACTAAATTATTCTTTCATTGGGTTATATCCATTCATCGTTGAATATTTTATTTTAAGATTATGTGCATCATAACATATTATTATTTTATATTTTATGCTCACTTTTGTATTTGATTATATATTTATTCCACATAATTTCTTAATTTGTATATTTTTTACTTCACATGTTATGGTTTTGGTAAGGGTTTCTATTCAAAATGTATACTCATTTCATTTATTGTTATTAAATTTCATATTTTATCTTTTATGACTCAAATTAAATTCATTTAATGTTTAAATTACTATTTTACAATAATTTTTTAATAATTTTTGGTATTTTATCCTTTCTTATTGATTTGTTGTCCATACTATTCTTTTTTTATTTTGGTCACCTTTTTAATCTCACTTTGAATTCAAGATTCAATATCATATATTTTTTATATAGGTAATTCCATGATCATTTTATCTTAAACCCTATAAATTTTCTTCCCCAATAATCATTCTTGTGGTTTATATATCATATTAACCTTTCATTTCTCTTTGGTTCATAAGTGAATAGAAATGTTTCTTGTATGTGGTAACTAAATTATCTCTTATTTATCATTTGGAAACATTGTCCACTATGTCATCATTATTTGTAATGTTTCAAGAATGTTCATCTCTATACATCATTTATTATTTAAGGTAATTTTTCGATATCATTGAATTTCTTTAAAAAGTTTTAGGAAGAATCTTATTAATGTTTTACAAATGGTTTAATTTTTACTTCCATTAAAAATTTGTGAAAAGAATATAATTTTTAAAATTTTCTACATGAAGACATTTTCTCTATTTTATGACCATTTTTCTTAATAAATATTCCTCTCCAAGTTTTCATTAATTTCCAAATTAATTTCATTTCACATTGTTTTGTGATTTTTTTCATTTTAAAAGTAAAGAGTAATGTTTTAAAAATAATTAATAAATGGATTTCATTCCACTTATGTGTACTTTTATCTTCCACACCACATTTGTAAATTATAACTTAATTTACTTTAAAGGATTCAATATTTTAAATTATTTGAAAATTATATTTTTTGATGTCATATTTTAATCCCCATGACATAAATTTTTTAAATGGATATAAGTTTTATTATTAAAATGTAACAAAATATTTATCAAAAAAAAAATATAATGTTTCATCAATTTTCCTCTAAAATTATAAATTATATATCAACATTGAAATTATATTTCTTGCATTACCATAAAAATTATCTTATAATGATTTTCTTTTAAGAAATTGAAATTTTGTTTTTAAAAAATAAAATGATTGACCTCTTCTTATATGATGCCATTCTAAATTATTAATTCAAACATATTCTTTTAAAAATGACTTATATCTATTTATATTTCTATTTTTCTTAGGATTCACTAGGGATATGATCTAATGATACCATACATATTATTTCTATAGATTGAATATGATCATTTTCTATGTAAATATTGATCAAACACATTTTTATCTCCAGTTAACTATTCTTTGATGAAATTATGAATGTTTTTCTTATGTGTTACACATATTCATGAATAATTATCATGTAAAGGGTGTAAATATATTTAAATAACTCTAAAATTCCTTGGTTAATGTTTTCTAACTCATTAAATTATATTTTATGGATTGGGGAGTAAACACAATCCACTGTGGGACTATGTCCACGGTGTTATGTTATTTTGGTAGTGAGCCTTGAATTATACATATTATGTCATGTTTTAAATTGTTCCCACGTTCTTAAGATTCCATAATCCAATGATTTATTTTTTATACCAAAATATTTTTTTGATTCATGGATTATGATCTATGTTTCACTATGTATAAATCCCTTATGATATGTAATTTCACCTTGATTATGCTATCATACCCACATTTTTAACTAATTATTACTTAAGATCAATAATTATTTTCTCTTATGTTTACCCATAGTGAATTTTTGAGATATCCATACTTCTTTTTCCATTTACATTGGCTATGAAGAATATTATTATGTATGATAGGTCAATATGGGTAAAAGAGTGAATAATTTAGTAAGAGTTGTTCAAGAATAATTATAAAATAATGAATCCTTGGTTAGTGTGTAAAATTTCCATTTGGTGGAAAAAATATTGTATATATATTTCATGGTTTTTTCTACTCTTATAAAACTATAAACCTAAAAGTTATAAGGTATACACGTGAATAAATACTTGTTATTGATTTGGAATTATGGATTGTTATGTTTGGGTCACTTTAGTTGGTAACAAAACCAATATGAAAAGGAAGTATTTATAACACTGGATTTGGGAGTACTAGTTTGGGACATCTAATTTGGTATCAAATTAGGGTTTTCATAACATAAAAGGTTATGATGTTATTATATTTGGATATTTAAAGAATTATGGATATCATCATGGGTTAATAATTTTAAGGATTATCATAAGCTTAAAGGTTTAAATTCCCCATTCGAAGACTAATGTAATTGGATTTTAAGGTTATTAATAATATTTTTGATATTTATTCATTTTTTAGGAGGAATAATTTATTGAGGCATATTTAACCCATTGGGTTGATCTGCAAGTTGGTGTGGACATAATTATGGCTAATTGGGAAATTCGGTCAACAAATTTTGGGAATATATGAAGAGAAAATATTGCGTATAGAAAACTAAAATGTTTTCAAGGAAATTCATGTTATTTTTTTAAAGGATTAATATATTTTGGGGAGTACATATGATTTAGGTATATTTGTTGGTATGTGATTAGTTTTATTTTGGGATAACGGTTAAGTTGAATTCTAGAGGCATTGGTTTGAATGTTTGTTGGGTTTGTATTATATTAAGAAAGTTGATGAAAATTTTGAGTTACTTATTTTTTAGGGTTAAGTTGTAAAACTTATGTGGATAAAATTTAATTAAGTCTAGGATGAATTTAAAATGTTACGGTTTTAACCAGTAGTTGAATCAAACTTATATTAGGTAGAAATGAAGGTGTTAAAGGATAAAAAACCTATGGTTGGTGTTATACATTAATATGTTTATCAATTATTATCATAACCATTTTAGTTTTCGTATTTGGTTAATTAAAATGATGTTATGAGAGGTGTATTTCAACAAGCTCCTATAAACAATTAAGGATTCATAATTAGCACAAGTGGTTTTGAAAAATTATAATTTAATTATATTTTTATCACAAGATAAAAAAACCTCAGTTTTCAAGTCTTCCCTAAGAGAGTGAGGTTTATATATCATTAAAAATTGTATCTTGATTCAGTTATATCTTATATATACCCTTAGTTATTTTTATTAGTGTGAGATAATTAAAACTACAAGAATGCTATTTATTTAAGGGTAGTAGAATGTAACACCACAATATTTTTGCAGGTATTTTCCATTAAGTAAATTCGATGTTGAATGGGTTGTCTTACATACAACACCAAATAAAAACTAACCAAAATATATTTTATTAAAATAAAATATGAAAATTAATACATTATTAGAATAAAATTTCCAACATCATTCATAAAATTATTAATAATCCCTCAAGTATATAAAATGATAATAATTAATTAAAATGATTTATTATAAAAAAGCATGTTTTCTATACATATTATAATTACTTTTTTAAAGAATAATTAATAGATTTTAGAATTAAAATAATTAATTTTAATAGGATTTAATTAAAATCATTTAATGATAAAAGGGATATTTTTTAAGAACACTTTATTAAAACCTGTTGTATGAATTTATCTTAAATTAAAAAGAAATTTTGTATTATAATAAAATATTTCAATGTATAAAATAATATATAAACCCTCATATAATTGGAAAATGATATGATATAAAATTAAGAACACACTATTTTTAAAAAGTCATTTTTCTATAAAAACAATTTTATTTTTTAATTTTTATCTTTATAAACAAATTAAAATTACTGAATTTTATAATTTTAATTTTAAAAATTAAATATTGATTTTTTTAATAATTTAAAACTTATCTTATGGGTAATTTTTTGGTATTTTTCTAAAAAATGGTATTTTTGGTGAGTAATAAAAAATATCATTTTCAGAAACGTTGTAAATTTTATTACATAATAATGATATGGTCATCTATTGAAAAAAAATGAAACCTTTTTCTAAAAAAATTATTTATTTAATGAGAAAAATAAGGTATTTAAACCTAATATATTGAATTGAAAAACTAATGTTTGACATATTATAAACTAAGATATGTTCTATTCAAATAAAAAAAATTGGAAATTTTTATTTAATTAAGTATTAAACTTGATGCCAATAGGTTTTTGGCTCAGATTGAAACACAAAGAAAACCCTATCTTTTTATTACAAACTAATGAATTTATTTGGAATAAATAATACTCATAATATTTGAACTAAATAAATATATATTTATTTTTATAATTAAAAATGTATATTTTTAAAATAAAATTTGTTGTGTAATACATAATTAAATTAAAACTCTTTTTTACTACCACTATGAATTAAATACAATTAAAAATATTTCAAATTGGGATGTAAAATAATATGTATTATGTACTAATATTAATTAAATGTTGGGGAATAAAAAAAGTTTCCAAGGTAAATGTTAGTCATAATGGAAAAGGATAAAATGATGTTAAAGTGTTTAATAAATGAATAAAGTCCTGAAATATCACACCACATCATCCCTAAATTCGTAAAATAGAAAAATCCTAAAATAACCATTTATATTTTCAATTATTATCAATTATGAATCTATTTCCTATAATATAGCATCCCTTTTGATATTAACAAATTGTTTTTCACCCAAATTCCACCCCTATCACTTATAAAGGACCCCTTACCCACCTCATTTATCCTCACATTTAAATAATATTATTTCATTCATTCTCTATAAAAAATAATTTATAAGAACTCCTATTAAAACCCCAGAGGGTCTGGTCTCATTTAAAAACCAAATTTTTTAGTTTTTATTCTTTTATAAAAGGATTCATCCCAAGGAATAATGTAAGAACTCTTAATCCCCGATCTTCATTTCTATTACTTTAATTATTTTTCTACCTCTAATAGAAATATTATAACCATAATAATGTAATAAATAAATATAATTAGTATAATGAAATTTTATTATTTTAATGGAATAAATATTGTATACCTTCCACCCATCCATTTTAAAAAATGAAAGTATTTCCCATATTATAGTTGGTTCACCGCCATCATGGATGACATATTTCTTTTTTTTCACCACCTTACATAAATGGTTTCATAAATAAATATATTGGATCAAAAAAAATATTTGTGAAATTATTAATATATTGGAGAGATAAGTATTGAATTATATTAAATATATTAACAATAAATGATCATTGGAATTTTAACCACCCAAAAATGATCCTACTGAAACATCATTTGTAATTTGAATCTATTTAACATAATATTTGTACCTATATAACTATTTAAATATTTTAATAACAAATACTCTATAAATATATAATTATGGATATGAAGAACTCTTAAACATTAATTGATGGCCAATGTTGTTACACCAAAACAGACAAAGAATGGTTGAATTTACTAACAGTGGATGATCAATATTAACTAAAAATGACAAATAACTATATAATAAATGAATACAAAAGATTAATATATAAGGTAATAAACATGAATTATTTTTTGAAGTAAATTATTATTAATTAATAGTCTTTTATATATAATTTTAAAATTTTCCTGAACAAGCGTGAATCCAATGTAAGGATTCTTAGTCTCAATTTCCATTCCTTGAGACAGATTTTAAATTACGAACCTATTGTTATTTAAAATTATCTAATTATTGTACATTGAATTATTTTATCATGAAATACCTTTTATTCATTTTATTTAAAATTATATTTCATTATCTTATTCAATAATGATTTTTTTATATATTTTCAAACCTGTGGGGGAATTCATAACTCAATTTTCCTTTTATTCAATTATTTTCTTTTATCCTTTACTTTTTTATTATATGATTAAGTTAATTATAAAAATGATTTTTTCATATTATATACACACATTTTTATGTTTATTTACATTCCTTTAACCTGATCTATTCCATCATATAATATCAATTCATAGATTATGATATTGGTAGGGTTTTGCTTTCCAAATCTCTACTATTTTAATGTATTGTTTCTATGATTCAATTTCAATTCCATGAATTTTTAAGATACCATTTTTCATTAATTTTTTATGAATTAATGGCCTCATTTTCTTCCTCATTAATATATATTTCATACATTACTTATTTCATAAAGTTTATCTTTCCAATAACACTTTGAATTTTGGGATTTTTATGACCATGTTTCAATCGATATAATTGTATAGTATTTTTCTCTTGAAACCAATCAATTTTACTGTAAAATAGTCATTATTGGGGTTTAAATGAATTCATACCATTTAATTTCCATTTTTTCACAATTAAACCAAAGTAATATTTTATGTGGATCCAACTTTATTTATTATTTAGGTATGGTAATATTTCTCATCCATTCCATATTCTTTACAAAGCATCAATAATGCTCTTCTCTATACTTATTTGATTTTTTAAGGTTATTTTCCTATATCTTTGAATTTTCTAAAAATATATAAGTAATATTCTAAAAAATTTTAGTAAGTATAATTATTGAATTTATTTTTAAAAGTGTGAAAATAACCTAATTTTAACATTTTCTCATGAATTCCTTTTAAAATTTTATAAGTGTTTTTCTTAATAAGGATATTTATTAATGTATTCATATTTTTAAAAAAATAATTTCTATTCATAAATATTTTGTAATTCATAATTTTAAAAATATATTTTAATCTTTTAAAAGAATAAATATTTTTTTTTCATTCTAATTATGTATATTTTTATCTTCCACTCAAAAATTATTTACTTAAACTTTATTTATTTTTAAGGTTTAAGTAGATTGAATTATTTTAAAATGAACTTTTTCAATTATCTATTTTCAACCCCCTGATATTAATTTTTTAATGACTTAAAAGTTTTTTTTCATAAACATGTTTAAAAGTCATTATAAAAATTAACTTAATATTTTTTTTTATTTTTTAATCAAAAAATAATAAATCAATTTTCATTATAGTTATGTTTCATTTATTACCATATAAATTTTTTATGATTTTTCTATTTTAGGTTATTGAACTTGTGGTATAAAATGATCCAATTATTGGTTCATTCTGATATAAAACCATTTGAAAGTGTTAATTAACCCATCATCTTATAAAACTGTATTATGTTTATATTAAAAATATTTCATTTACTTCCCTTTTTTTTTGTCAAATGAAACTGTTTTTTAGATGATATAAGATCCTTTTTTTAAATCATTTTGAACGCTATTTCTTTATTTGGTTGACTATGATTTGATGAAATTATATATTTTTTGTTATTTTCCACATATATGAATATATATATATATATATTATAATGTGATGGGTGGGCCTGAAATTATATGGCCCTCCAATGCTTTATTTAAGGTTTCTTATCTCATGGTATGATATTTAAGGGACTAGGAAGTAAACCTGACCCAATATCAAACTCTTTCAACTATGTTATACTATCTAGGTTATGAACCTTTACTTATACATATGATTTAATGTTTTATGTTTTTTTCATGTTATTTTAATGCTAATATCCTATGATATCTACTTATTTATACCAAAAATATTATGTTTTCAATTATGGATTATGATCTATTTTGAATAGATATGATTTTTTTATGTTATATCAATAAACCTTGATTATGTTATCATAAACACATTTTTATATTATTCTAATTTATGAAATTCTTTATTTTTTATCCTTAATATGTATTTGAGCTCACCCTGCTTGTGTTTTCATTTAACAAAGTATAAATGAAGAGTGTTATATATGATTTGTATAGATGGGTAGCATGTGTAGAGAATTTTTTGGGGGATATTGAGTAATTATTGTAAAATATATAATATGTGGTTAAGTGGGTAAAATATCTATTTAATTGGTTCAATATGGTATTCGTTAGTTAATGCTTTTTTATAATCCCCTAAATCTATAAACAAAAAATTTCTTGGTTATATAATTAAATCATAATATTTATTAGTATTTTAATTGTTGGTAGTTAAGTGTGTGTCACTATTTTTAGTATCGAAAATAATCTGTAAAGAAAATATTTTAATCATTAGATTTTGGATTTTGAATCTTGGTTTCCCCATAGTGAGTGTGTGTCCTTTATTTAAATGGTTCAAGGGAGAGTTACCTTTCCTTAGTTGAGTTTTCCAATAATAATAGTTACTATTCATCGGCTTAAATAGGTCTTTATGAGTCTATATATAAAAGGTCTTGGAATTTTCCTCGATGTTATTTAAAGGGTGGGGAGTTTTAAATTATATAAACAAGTTCTACAATGGATATGTTATGTTAAATCTTGATAAATTTGGAAGATATATATGATATCTCCAATAAAATAGAGATACTATATCCAATGGTGATGTCATCTTATAGATTTTTAGGTGGGTGAATAATTCTTTCTACTAGTATCACATCATTTTAGAAATAAGTATCTTCATTGGCATGGAAAGTTGGTGCTCAAGTTTTTGGGGTAATTTAAGGTTACTTACAGGATTGAAAATGCAACTAACCAGTTACAACTTGCTTAGTGATATATTACTATACATAATTTTTTCATGTATCTTATCTTAGGAGATTCCAACTCGATCTATCTCATGTTATCAATATTGACTATAGCTATTTGGATTGGACTATATCATTTGAGGACAAACTGGTTTGTTTAGTGAATCAAATAGAGAAGACTATTTAGGGGAAAATGGTTATGTTGGTACATGTGTGGTAACATCATGAACATATCTAGTAAGATATATTGGTGTAAGAGTATGATATACAGGCAAAGTGGTCAGGGTTGTTCAGCAAAGAGGTTCAATGGAGCTAGTTGATGCATATTGAGCGGTGTTCTTCCCTATAATTAAAATAATATAAAACCTAAAATATGTTTAAATTGATTTATTCATATAATTTTTTCCAGAAATTATATATTTTTTGGTTTTGAGTTATTGGAGATGTTATTTTGGGACTAGACGGTCAGTTTTCAGAGTCATCATAGACCAGATTTGAAATCTACTTTAACTTGAAGGCCAAATTTTAGCCTATAATGCTAGCTATGGAGAGTAGCCTATGTAATATTAATATCATATTCTGGTGGTTGATTAAGACACATCCTTGGGGAACTGTGTCTTATTGAAACCTCTTTAAGATTAATTTTTTCAAGATTCTCAGGAAATCATGTCACATAGTAAATATTAATAACATATAAAAATCAATATATGAGTAACCTTCTTTCCTATTCAAGATTTAGTATTATTTTTTGGTATTTTGTCACACAAAAACACATTAGGTTTCATTGTGATGGCCTTCTCAATGGGGGGTCTGTCTCCCCATGATGCACCAAATATTTTCTACAAATCATGGATAATATAGGATCACAACATTGTTAAGATTTGGAATTTTTGTGAAGATATTGGGATTGGTTTCTTCTTATTTCAGGTGAATTTATTCACCATAGATAGAGGAGTATCACTGAATGACAACTCCAATAATAAAGCATTATCAATAAGTGTTTGGTCAGAAAACAAAAACTTATCTGAATATTTTTTAAATTTTATTAAATAAAAATGTTTTAAATTTTTAACATAGTATGAAATTAGGTTTCCGTCATTTTCAAGAACCTCATTTGTATCCCCATTCTCCTTTATTTATTCTCTTTTAAGTGTGATATATCATTTATTTTTCATCATGTTTCAATGTCACTCACTCTATGTGATAGCTTGAGGTATTTTTTCACTCCTCCTTGATCTATTCAGTATTTCACTTGTGAATTTAGTGGTTTTTATCATTTATTCCCTAAAAAAGTATTTTACATATTTTTTTAAATCTACCAATTAGATCAAATTCCTTTGGAATTTTTTAGTGATTGGGATTCTACTGGATCAAGTTAGGTGGCATCATATCATTACGTATGTTTTATTCATATTTTTATGAGATATTTGATATGTCTTCTCAACACTATTGATGGATTGACCTAAAATTAATTTAAACTATATTTCATTAACTTATTTGAGTAGGGTGATATTGTATAGGGATATGGAAAACCCTAAAACTATTTTTCCTTAATGTCATAGACATTTATGGTTATTGATCTAAATGGTGATGGTTCTAATACTCAAGTCAAAATATGGGTTCCTAGAATTATATTTTTGTACGGTGTACCTATATTTGTTCCATTAACCTTAACTGATCATTGATAGGTATGTGGATGCCACGGTGGATTTTTGAGGGTAAAGAGATGATATAGCCTATTGTATTTTTAAAATATTTTATGGATGAGTTAATTATACTTCTAAAATAAATTATTCCCCAAGTAGTTATACCTTTAGGTTGTTTTTAAATGGGTTTGATGAGGGTAAATTGGACTATGGGACTTATAGAAATTTTAAATTATTTTATACCTTTATTTGACTAGTAAATGACTATATTATTATATGTTTTGTGTAGATTAAATGAAGGTTTGAGAAATATAGGGGTTGAGACTGATATATAACTCAACCGTGTATCCCGTGGTTTTTTAACAAGTGATCCCAAATGAGATTATTTGAGATTAGATCATTATTTCTCAAGTTTTGCCTATCCTATTATCCATTTATTTGATATAGATTAACATAAATATGGTTGTGGTGTTAGATCACTATATACATGTTCCATATTCTTATTGGTAACTACCCTCATGCCTCTTTCGTGATGACCATGGGGTGATATAATAATAAATGGTGTTTTTTTACCCTTTTTCAAAAGATGGTGTGTCATGGTTAATATGCCCATGTGGTGAGACTATAGTGGTTGGTTTTCTTCTCCCCTTCATATGATGATTCTATTTTATGGATAAGATGATAATGGGTTCAGACCATAGGGATAGTGGAAAATTATCCCCTAAATAGATAATTTTATTCCACATTTTAGATTCTTATAGGGTGAGACCATATAGACACTAGTCACTTCTCCCCTTTATCTGTTATTATAATTTTTTTATTAAGATTCCATTGGGTTGAAATCCTTATATCCATATGTCACCTCCCTAGTTGTATTACACTTGTTTGAGTTGAGATTGTAGTGATTGAGTGATAAGATCCTATATGAAGGGGCCACATTTCCAATTTACCATATATCATTCTATAGTGGTTGAGATACATTAATTTCACAACCTATAGGCATAGAAACATACTTTTTTATCCGCATTTATATTTATTTTAATATGTGCATAGACAACCCAACACTAACTGAAGTACGTATGGTCACTCCCTAAGTGGTTAAACTATACACTCAACAACATGACACTATTTATAGTTTTTATTATTTCATTATTATTTTGAAGTATCACTTTGACCATGCATAATATTTACTGAATAAGTTTAGGGGCATTGTTTTCCACACCCAACTAGAAGAAGTAGGTTTGGTTATACCCTAGGTGTTCAAATCAACTATAGTCACACCCCAGGAGTCAGAGAACAAGGTTATCCTAACATGACGAAGCATCACTGAGCAATGGGCTCAAAACATATAAGATTTTTACTAGTGTCACTAATAATATCACCTCACATGGTTCTTCCTTCCAAGTATATATTCTTGATATAGTGGTAGATTTTTCTATAGCTCCATTACTAAATAGGGTCAGTGGGTAAATTTTGTATCTATATTCTTACCCCTTAAGCTAACTTTATAATTTTATAATAGTATTTTGGCTAACTCGGATATCATTATAAGGATAAAAACTCAACAATTTTTTCTACTGAAGATAATATATCCAATTTACCCCAATAAAGGATCATCACAAAGACAGTGATGGTAAATACTCAAGAAATTATAGAATTAGTTATTATCCTAGATGTGCTGACTGAAATTTTAAATAATTTAATCCCAATGGATGACCACATAGATGATTATTATTTGGAACATATTCTAAACTTTATGTTTCCATAGTCATTTCATATTTTTAAGAAATTTGTTTATCCTGAGACTTGTACCTTATTTTTTAGTCATTCTAATTAACAATCTCTTCCATCAGAATCCCTCCACGGTGTTTCTTGGGGCATACTCTCACTAGAGATGCATTACGATATTATTGTTCCAATATAGGGTGTGATGCACTTAGAGGTATACATTGTGTCCTAAATTCCCATTTATATACTTTCATGAGATGGTCCTTTCTTTAAACCCTTTAATGAGGTAATAATATTTGAAGAGATTGACACTCTGGTGAATTAATGTGGGTATTCATCCCTATTTTTATTTGTTCCTCTCCCATATTTTCCTACTAAGATGTTCTTGATGTTGAATTTTAAAGCCAAAAAAAAATCCACAAAAACTCAAGGTGTCACATATTTGATTCCCTAGTTGGTGGAAGTTATAGGGTTTCCAAGTATTTTGGTATAAACTCACTCAGGGGTGTCAAATTTGATCCTTATAAGTTATTTAGTTCCATATTATGTTTCATTTCCTATGGTGGATTCCAAATCAGACCAACTTATTCCTCTCTCCAATTGAGGATAAAATTAAATGTAGGAATTAACATCTAGAGGAAGATTCATGAAACCCCTCTTGATAAATTTAGAATCAAACTAGATCGCCTTAAATATATTCATTTCAGTATATGATATAGAGGGTATAACTTATATGTAATCAATGCCAATGTGTAGAATGTAATCGATGAATGGGAGTAGGGTATGGAACTCTAGTTGAATATTTCAACCATATAATTTATGTATCATTCTATGATTCATTAAATTGAAACACTTTAAGAGGCCTCCAAACATATAGAGGTGGAATAAAAGTTATAACATGAAGTCACACAAAACTTAATTTTCCAATAGCTTAAAACTTCCAGGAAAGTAAAAGAGCTGGAATAAAATCTAGTCAAGAAAGCTGAAATAGTCAAGATTTATGTTCTTACAAAGGTAAAGGTGTTATAACATGGTGAAGATTTAGAATTTGTGGGGTTGGATGAGATGCGACTATCTATTAATGAAACGGAGTGAGTAATGATCCAAATTTACTATTCCATTGATCATTCCTTATAACAATATTCAAATTAGCACATGGAATAGTATGAAATTAAATATTAAGAATCCAAATTTTAGATGCTCATATCCATTTTTTATCAATTAATAAATAAAATTTATAAATCAAATCATTGTCAATTCACCAATTTTACATATTTTTTAACTATCATCCTTTGATAATTTTGTAAATTGAAAAAAGATAATATCAATATAATTGAATCCAATTGATCACTTTTTTAGGTGGATAAAGTAAAAAAACATCAAATTTTTTTATCCAATGATGAAATAGTTATAAATCCATTATCTTTTTATCATGTAAAACTATATTTATATATGTTCACTGGATATAGCATCACGTATACCATCACTGTAAGTTGGCGTGAGTTTTTCAGATAAAGGACTTAAATATATTGTTTCCTCCTAATCTTGGGTAGTTAGATAGATATAGTTGAGCCAAATATGGAGTCACATTTACCATCACTCTAAACCAATGCTAGATAATTTGCATATGAGAAGTGATTTAATTATATACATATGAACTTTGATGGATATAGGTATGTTGGATATGGAAACAAATTTAACCTCACCAACATTCAAGGCAAGTTCATTCATATATGAGATGATTGAGAAACAATATATAGAAAACAAATTCTGAAGTTGGTCTTTTAAGATGAGGAGTTAATTTATCCAAATTAATCAACTATCATAATATTATACCTTATTAAATTTAACACAAATAGTTTAAACAAATATACAAGAGACATAGGTTTTATCTAATATTTTTGGGTCAGTGGACCAAGTGAGAAAAGATTGGATCTTTTTAGGGTCAAATGGTGGACCCTTCAGGATTTGTGTCTTCTCATTATATTTTGGAACTAACATTTCTCTAATATATGGATGGGGGGAATGCATAGTAGTTAGGAAACTTTATTTTTTTCAAGTATAACTTTTTGGGTTTCAAACCTAAAAACGTTTTATGCATTTTAATTTTTAAATTCTTAAATATTTTATAGGTGAAACAAGGCATAGCCCTAGTGATAGGAGATTAAAATTTTCCCAAGGATTCCATTTATAGGTTTTATAGTTGTTGAGTTCTGTATATCCTCTCAGGGGAAGTTATAGGTACTAAAAGTCAAAATAGTGAAGCTAATGATTAAGGTTAAACAAATTTATCCAAATGGTTGATGAATATTAAGGTTCTATGACTTTGATATAAGTTAAGGATAGTATATATATCACTATAATCGATAAAATCATCATTAATTGGAATCCCAATGGAAGTAATGAAAATCTCATGGATGGGTGCACGCAATTTAAGGTCAGGGTTCTTGGACTAAATGTTTGTGGTAATTATGGTCATTCAACACTGATGAAAGGATAAAGTGGTCTATATAATAACAAATTAAAGGTAAACGAACCATTAATAAAGATCCCAATTCTAATAAAAATATACTCAAAGATGGAATCATGGAATTTAAGGTTGTGATGCTTAGACCAAATATTGTTCGTATTTAAATTCATATAGATGTGAGTAAAAGATTAAGTTTTAGGTTGTGTGAATGATGTGGAGACAAGTTTTAACCAGTTTGAATAAGTGAGGAGCTGCATCAAAATATAAAACCACAAAAATGTTTCATATATTTTATTTTCATAGTGCTCAAACCAATGGTAATATGGTGTGACAATTCAAAAGTATATCAATAGATAAGGATTCCAAACACCATTTGAATAAGGAATGAGAACAATGTAAATCAAAAAATGGGGCACTTCAAATAAGAATAATGATATGGAACATTTATTTTGAGGATAACTACTAACCAATATATGAATGATGGGATCCATGAAAATGTTTTTGATAGAACATGTATTCATAATTCCTTCTACTTCAAATGAAAAAATGCCTCAAGTTGGTAGGTTAGTTATGGAGGCATAGATATCAATACCAAGAAAAGGTGTCCTTTTAGATTTGAAAGCAGTCATTATTAATAGTCATTATATATTTAAAATAACATTAAATGTATGATGTGTGGCCTATGGAAATATTATATTTAAAAGTGACTAAAACACTCTAGTCTAAAATTAATAAATGTTGGGCTAGTATAGTATGTTCATGTAGAGTCTTGGTGGAAGATGATCTATGGTTGGGTATGAAATATATGGTTCTAATTTCACTACATATCCAATAATTAGAATAAAGCCACAAGTAGTTCTGATCAAAGATATTCAATCCTATTGTAAAGCCTATTGTTGAAAGATCTGATGTGAATATGAAGGACATATACTATGAAATGGACATTCAATTGATTTAATATATAGTAGATCCTAATATAAATAATATGGTATTTAATAATTATCCTATGATAACTGCAATCAAGACACATGTAATTATTATATGGGGGATTTTTTCTCTTCTAGTGAGAATTATAAACTAGAAGAAACCTCATATTTATACCTAGGATAGGAGATCCAGGTTTCTACACACTATGCTGCATTTCATTGTTCTGGTAAAAAACTCGACGTAAATATAGGAATCCCAAACACTATGACTCAAATCTCAAGAATTAGGTATTCTATTTTAACATATTTTCATGGATAGAATCTATATTTTGGGATCCCTTACATATATATGGATCTCATGTAGTGAAAATATGGACATATTTGATGAATAAATCCAAGTATTTTAAATTAATATTGGTTGCATCATATATTATTCAGTTCAATTTCATGTGATGAAGACTTAGAATCCATTGGTTTAGGTAATATGATGAGGAAATGGATATAGAGGGGATTTTTAAAGATCTATCATGTTTGGAAATTTAAATATATGTGTATTAGTATTGGGTAAAGATAGAAATCCCGATGTGAATAAATAGATTATTAGACACCAAAAAAAGTTTCAATTTATTTAGGATAAGACTTATGGTCAAGTCTAATATATATATTTTGTGCATAGCTAGATATCCTATGAAAATTATAATCATTCCACATGTAGTTAAAAAAAACCCTAGTGTAGGTTCTATTAAGGAAAATCCAATGTGAATAGAGAGGACCCAAACACTATGATATAAACTATATTAAAGTTTATGGGGATTTTTTTCTAGACCTTAGATAAGAGATCCATGCATCACTATGTATATTAAACTAATAGTAATTAATTTATATTTAATTATTATAGGTCCCTACCAAGATCTAACTCATATGAAAAGGTAATATGAGGTGTCTTAAATACAATGTTACTATTTTATGATAAACCCAACATGAATGAGTTTGATTTTGATCACTAAGATTAAAGTTGATAGGTTTTATAGTTCCACCAGAAGTATGTAGCATAAGAATCACTATGAATCATGTGATAAAAGGAATAAAGACACACATGCTTATTGGAAAATATATATCTATGAATATATGACTCATTATCAAGGTACATAATCTATAAATAGATTCTTATAATGGTTCAATAAGGGATGAAACATGATGTGAATGGTTTCTTAACACCAAGATGTTTTTATGAAATATTTTATTTAAATAATTATAATTCTTCCGTAGATTTCATTGCACACAATTATAAGTTTAGAAGAACCATGAGATTCCCTTAGTATAAAATTAATGTTATATCCTAGTTGTTTAGTTAGCAGTAATAAGAATAACTAACTTATGAAAATGCCGTGTGAATTCATTGACTTTCAATTATTGACAAAAAATATAAATCAATTAGATATTTGTATTTTTTAGTGAATTACTATTGGTAATAAAATTAATGAGAGATGTATATTTTATATAATTAATAAAAAAATTAAATTCATCCAATGGATATTTTAGTCATAGGGTATGAATAAACACTATTTGATGTATAAAAACCTATATTTGTTTTAAAGAGTAATTTTACAAAATTGAATGGATAACCCCTTTTAAATTAATATTTTGACACATTAATAATTTTTATATGAAAACCTAAACATGTTATTTTGAATCAGGATATAAAAATTTACTTTGGATGAATTTATGATATTTTTCTCATAACGTTCATGTTTTGAAGAGTAGTAAAAATACACTAAATTTTATGTGAAAACAACTTTTTCATCAATATAATTTATATGGCTAAATTATAATACTGAATTTTTTAAATTATAAATATAATATATTTTTATGATTAAATATAATTTATTCCATTATCATTAATTTTACATTGAATCCATTTGTAAAAACATATCAATCATTTACAATGTTTTATCTTTTAAAACTCGTTCTCCCTTTCTGAAAACGAGATTAATTTTAATTTAATTACTATAACTTATGTGTTTAAAATTTTGAAAAATTGATTCCATATTTTTAATCAGTGATTCAAAATTATTTTGATTGGTAACTTTTATTTTATGGACATTATTAATAGTAACTTTACTAATTTTTTTAATATTGTAGTTAAGGGTCAATTAGTTAATTAAAGGTAAATATTACATTATATAATAACCTTAACACAAGTCAAAATCCTATTTGATAATTAAATTTGACCCTTATTATATATGGTTCAAAATGGAATCACTTAATGGCCACTTTTGCACGAATATGACATTAATATTATTATAATTAATAAAGGTTACAAAATATCAAACTCTATTTTAATATAAGTTTATGAATTCTAATATTGGGATAATCACAAGATAACATCGACTAAAGGTATTCTATAAAATGATAAAAAAAATTACCAACATCATCGAAACTTATTTATAATTTTTATAAATTAATTAATTACCATTCAGGATGACACAATAACGATGCAGAAATTATTTTATTAATATAAGTATCAAATAAACAAATTTAAAAATATTAAAATAAATATAATTTGCATTAATGACGGTTCTCCATGAATTTTATAGGTGATTATTACATGATTTATTATATTATATTATTTTTTTGGAAGTTATCTTTTGTATGGATTTTATTTAAAATCAAAGAAATGAATAGTGTCAAAATTGACACTATTGATATTTTATAAAAATAACATTTTATTACATTATTTAAGTATAATAAAAATAATTAAAAACTAAAAAGTGATAATTATAAGATCTAAAATTTTATAAAATATACATTTATGGTCAATTGACAATATATTAGTAAATATTTATGACCATTACATATTAAGAATGTTATTCCCACAATTAAAATTAAATAGATTAAGTAAGGATAAATCAATATTATAAGGTATAAAATAAAAGAAAAACATGTCTAAAGTTTATTGGTTGAGAGTATTTGGACAAATACTCATCTAATTTAAAAAATAATCCTCTTAGGATGCATTTTAATTTAAAAATTAATTTATATTAATTTAATAGTTTTGGGATTTCTAAAGGTGCCCCTCCCATCTCTTATAAAATGGAACCTACCCTTCTATTTTAATCACACATACTAAGCCATTTTACTCAGCCAAACCCAACCCATTTACAATCCTTAATTCCCTAAATTCATCATAGAGGCCACAAATTGGGCATAAATCCATCCTAAGGAGGCCTTTTGTGAAAATAAAAAAAAAGAAACAATTCTTAAAAAAGAGGTAATTTTTTTATCACATCTTTCAAAATTATTTTCTTCCACTACTTCCTCTTCATATGTTGTTTCCAAACTAGAGTAATAAATCCTATATATTATATATTATGAGTTTTTATTATAAGGACGGTACATACTTATACCTCCTTTTATCCATCCTATGAATAACAATATCACCATGTGGGCGTACGTACGGCTTACAATCTCCACGTCATAGTGTAATTTTTTATTCAACAATACTTTATTTGGATGGGTATAAATATGATTATTATGGATGTAAATAATGCATATAATAATTTAATTATTCCTTATAATTAATATACCATCCAATTTCATACCATTTACCCATTAACTGAATGAAAACATCGCTTGTGCATACGTACAGCCTACTGTCTCCACGATGCAACGCGATTCATTCTACATGTTCTTTATTAAATATAGATTATTTACCTGAATGGAATGAATAAATATGATATATTTTATACTAATATCATTCTGTAAAATATATAACTATAAACTAACAAGTGGAACATGAAATTATTCAAAAAAATCATAATAACATTAAGCAGTTCATATCGAAATAACGAGTGACAATGAAATGTTACTAACAAATAGAGGATAATATAATCATATATGATATCATAAAATTGATTATGATTTGGTAATAATACAATTACATTATTTAAATCATTATACAGGTGGTCCAGACACATACGAAGGATATCAGACCTAAGGTAAGGGATAATTTTGCAATCTCGTTACTATCCAAGATTATTTATACGTAATTATTTTCTAGGGTATATTTAAATTCCACAACCATGTTCCATAACTATTTAGTACTATTTCTATTATTAAAAAAAATTAATTCAGTTTTACCTATTGGTGAATTTTTAATAAGTGGAATGAAAGAAATATTTTGTCGTTATTTAATACAAGGTACTTTTTTTAATTTTCTGAAAAAAAAAAGTATGAAGAGAATGTTATTTTTAACTTATACAACATGAATGGATTGTTATGATTTTATAACTCCTTGTTTCTGTGAATCTTCTATTACAATTTTTCAAGTTTATTTTCAATTAAATTCTTTTCTATTAAAATCTCCTTGAATTTTGAGAAAATAAAAAAATTGTAGAAGAAAAGATATTTTCCTCAAGAATTAATTTCAAGTATTTTATCAAAATTATTTTCCATATAAGATGAAATAGGGTTATGTCTCTATCCCTATTAATAAATTTATTTAATTATATTTATGATGGAATTATTTTTATGATATTTTTTTATTTTATATGTATTGTGATGGAATGATGTTTAAGAAACCCATTTTTTGTTCCTTGGGTTATGATATGATGAATGGTTTATGTGTTAGTTGCACATGTAATAATGAGTTCATTATGAGATGGGTAGGACCTAAATCTACCTTTAATGCATTGGGTAAAGATTTATATCTCATGAGATAGACATGAATGGAATGGGAAGTAAATCCAGTACAGTAATACAGGGCTAGAATGTTAAGTAAACCCAGTTCAGTAATGGACATTGTTCACTATGATGGTCTGGGAAATAAGACTTGACTAATATGAAATGATTTTATATGATTATGTGTATGCCACAAGACTTTTTGTCTTATGTTTTAATTTTTGGGATTATGTCCAACAATTCGTATGAACTTTTACCCCATGACATGATATAATAATCTTTTAATTGTAGGATAAGACTTCCAAATGTTATGTTCTTATGTCTTATGGTTATAATATGATTTGTATTTCCACTATTTACCCATACTAAATATTTGATCTCACCCTTTCATATGCTTATTTTTCATAGGTCATGAATAAGGGTATTAGTTAAGATATGTCAAAAAGGCGTCTAGTTATGGAGAAATGAGTGGGAGACAATATTGATGTTTTATGAACCAGTTTTTTATGTTTCCCAATTTTTAAATACATTATACCTTGTGGGTCCTGACATGGAACTGTTATATGTTCTGATGAATATATATCAATTTCTATGTAATAATAATGTATGTAAAGTATGGGTCATAATATTTGGTATCAAAGGAAATGTATAGTTAACCTTTAGAAACTAGGATGATAAATCCATAGTAATAACCCTAAGGAAATATCTAAGTATTTGTTACAATATTAGTTTTTTATAAATGACCATGAATAACCAATGACAAAATCTAAATTATATGTAATTGAAATTTTATTTATGTGGTTTTCCCATTATGATTAGTGTTTCTCACACTATGAAACTTGGTTTTATTCAATTGTTGGAACCTGAAGGAACCATGTTAATACTGAATATGAAGGGCAATGAAATGATTGTCAACCTTAGAAAAAAAATGTTATGGGAGCTAGAATGCAAAATCTTGTAGATATTCTCAAACGACATTCTCAATCTATGAATCATGTAGGACATCCAAACGATCAAAGGAGGATGCAACATTCTGTTGAGACCTTCATGAGGTAGTGTCCAACTTCTTTCATAGGGTATTCTAATCCATTAGTGGATGAACAATGTATCAGTACCATTAAAAAGATATTTTCAGTTCTACAATGTATCGAAAATAATAAATTCATCTTATAAGCCTATCATGTGCAAGGTGAAGTTGATAAATGGTGGAATCTTATAAATAGTATGAGGCAAAGAGATTAAATTGAGTCCATGTAATATGAGAAGTTTAATATCTTATTCTTCAATAAGAACATTCCTTATATTCTTCTAAACAATATGGAGAAGGAGTTCTTTAAACGTAAGCAAAAATATGATGAATCTGTTGTTACCTACAAATCTAATGTTTCTAGACTTGTAAGGTACGCTTATGAATTATTATCCAACCTAATTGTAAAATTGATTGATTCTTTACTGACTTAAAACCAAGCCTCTAAAGGGAATTATCCATAAAGTAATTTAATAGCTATGAGGAAATTGTTTGATGTGCTCTCTAGGTTGAGATGGAGATTAGAGTAACCCATCAGTCCTATGGATTTAATAACAAGATAAAAAATGAATTCAAAGGAAAATCAAAATATCACACTGAAAAGAAGATGAGTTTTCCCTTATTCTCAATGTTTGGAAGGAAACATGGAGAAAATTTTCTTAAATGGACTAGTAAATGTTTTAAGTGTAGAAAAGAATCACATCGGGATGTTAAATGCTGAAGTGATGGGAAAAAGATATCTAATGTGCGAATGGAAAAAAGGCTACATAGAATGAACCTCTTACACTTCAATGATAAAAGTGCAAGGAAATGGGGAATTATGCCAAAAAATTCCTTAATATATTGGTTATTGATGATGATCAATTAAAGCAAACTCCTAAGGCCAAAGATAAAGGAAAGTCACATGAAATCACTATCGGCGGTGTGGAGTGTGATAATTATGTTTTTAAAGGTACATTTATCATCCACCCTAAAATAGTAAATGTTTTATTTGATTCTGGATCCACCCACACTTTTATTTCTAAAGACTTTTCTAAGGGTATCATCATATTACCTTAACAATTAAATGTTCAGTTAGATGTGGCAACTTCTAATGGCACAATAGCCACATCAAAAGTTTATAATTCTTCTCTAGTTCAAGTTTGTGGGAAAGTGATTCCTGAAAATCTTGTGATCCGTCCTATAGTTTTATTTTATGTGATTATTGTCATGGATTGTATTTCTCTATATTTAGATCATATCAATTTCAAAGGAAGTCCTGTTTTATATTCAAGATCAATCTACGATCATATATCGATGAAAGGATGAAATGATGAATATAACCTTCCATTCTAAATTTATTCCATCTTATGGGTCATGATTCCTATAAATTAATGTTATTTATCTCAAATGGTTGGTAAGAACCTCATAACTAAGAATAAACACATTGTATGGGAGTTTGATGATGTCTTTATTGAGGAAATTCTAGGTCTTCCAAAGAATCGTGAAGTTGAGTTTTCAATAGAACTCATACAGGGTTCTATGCCTATTTCAAAGAAACCTTATAGAATATCCCCAATTTATTTGAAAGGGTTGAACAAGAAAATCCAAGAGAATATTGATATGGGATTCATACGCCCTAGTGTGTCACCTTGGGAATCACATGTTCTGTTTGTTAATAATAAAGATGGATCAATGAGACTCTATGTCATGACCCGTCCTCGGGGCTCGTGTCGTGACTACCCCAAGCCCGCCTTCCATAGTCCAGGGGCTGGCAACTAGCACCAAAGGCATAAATCCCAATAAAAATGGAGGGAATTTCCTTTATGAAATGTAAACACACACACACACCCAGAGGACAAGTTGGAGAAAACACTAAGTAAAACTGAAAACAAAAGTAGTGCTGAAAGTAAGGGGCCGGAAATACAAGCCCAACTGTAAAGTACAAGGTAAAAGACAAAAAAACTGGAAGGTGAAAAGAAGCTCCTGGATCGTCCACCCCGGATCCTACCTGAAGGGTAAGTACAGATAGCACTGCTCCTAGATCATCCACCACGGATCCTACCTTAAGGGTAGGTACAGATAGCCTCCTCGGCGCCATCATTCGTCAACCTCTTCCGAGTACCGAATCATCGTGAGGTCCACCTCCGGGTACCGACTCATCTTGAGGTCCACCTCCAGGTTTCATCCAGTCCTCGTACACTTGGCCTCCATCAGCATTGTCCGTCGTCTGCATCCAACACAACGAGGTGCGGGCATAGCCCGTGTAGGGGTGAGTATAATGATACTCAGTAGGGACCCCAAGACCCTCAAGGTCTCACTAAATCCAACAAGGATAAACCACAAAGAAATATCTCTATAGATAAAATTTATTTATTTATATGCCCATACATATACCTAAGTTATCAATTAACCCATCTCAATCATGAGGAAAACACAAAGGTCATTGACTCAGCTCAAACCAGGATTTTTATTCACGATAACGAAAACACGGCTGCTGGAGAACTCCTCCTCTGTAGAGCGTAGTAGTCATTTCACGACTCTAAGGTTCCACTCACTAACCTTATACCGATGAGGTACTCCTCCCTTGTCGAGTATCGCGGGTATGTCACCCAAGACAGTAGTGATCCCTGTCAGGGGTCTTCCACCCCAACACAGTAGTGATCCCCCTAATAGCCTGCATAGGTACTCCTCCTGTCGAGTATCGCAGGTATGCTGCCCAAACATAGTAGCGCTCCTCTACCATGGGTTTGTCACCCCAACAGAGTAGCGATCCCCACTGGTCTAGTTAAGTCACTCTGAATCTAATCGGACAAGCAGTCATCAGGTCTCATCCAGCTACAAGGTCACCATACTCTGTATGCTCATCTCTGGGAGGATCTGCTCCACGAGATACTGGTTGACACTCCATGTGTCTCGAAGTCCCATGAATAAGTATCTCAAGGGACCACCTCATCATAGGGATCTCAACGCAATAGACGGCACGTCAATCAGACGCCCGGTCTGTGAGTTATTAGCATTTCCATTCCAGGGGCCCGGTTGGATTTCAGGTACAATCCAACCCGGCCATGATCAAACCACATCTGAATCTCGTTTAGAGTATTCCAAAAGAACCGTCTCATCACGAGGAATCCTACATAGTCGACGGCATGTCAATTGGATGCCAGGTCCTTAAGTTATAAGCGTTTCCGCTCCGAGGGCCCGGTTGGTTTCGGGTTTGAACCAACCCGTCTGTACCCAAACATTGACTAAACCTTGATTGTAATATACTAAAACGACCGTCTCAATCCAAGGAATCCTACACAACTAACGGTACATCGATTGGAGGTCCTTATCTCAAGTTTTGGCCGTTTAACCGAAAATGGTCTGAAAAAGGGGGATCCGAGCCCGGTCCGACCCGGCCCCACCCACCTCGGGTCGGACCGAAAAGGGTTGAACCGACCCAAGGCCTGGCCCACGTCTGGCATGGCCCGTCCCGGCCCACGTGGCCCACCTCGGCCCAGCTGGTGGGGCGCTGGCTCGGCCAGCGGCCGAGCGCGTTGTGCAGAGTGGGGGGGTGCGGCCCCCCGCTAATTAGAACTGCCGGCGCCAGCTGGCACCGCCCCTGGTCATCCTGGATCCTGCGTAGACGTGGGATATGCCGCGTCATTGCCATGGCGGATTTTCTTTGGCGGCATGCTAGGATTCCACCACGAGTTTTAGCAGGCCACCGGAGTTGCTTCGGTGGTCCGTTTTAGCTTCAACCTGCATCGGTGGTCTTCTCGGGTCCCAAAATTTACTGTGAATGCTCTTAAACACCGTTGCAGTCTCGTTTCGTCATCTCTCGTCAATCCATGCACGAACAAACATCCTGAGGAGGGTCATTGGGCCATGTTTGTTCGGCTCGCGCCCTCTGCATTAGGCGTCATGAATTGGCCATAGATTTTCATGGTTTCACAGAGAATGAATAACAATTTTATTCAAAAAAATTGAAACAAACCACCCTACAATTCCACCACAAATAACTATCCCCAGCCCGCAATAGAAAACATCTGTGGATCAACTTGATAATGAGTTGATCTACATTCTTTGTTTTATAAGGGAAGAACATGGGAATATAAACATACTCAAATTAAACCCCTACCTTGATTATGGTTTGTTCGTCATAGACACAGAAAGCATTGTCGCTCCTTCAATGCTGGGAAAGAACCATCGTCGTTGGTGGGTTCCTCGTGGTTGTATTTCCTCCCTTGATGCGAAGGAAGTAGAATATTGGAGGAATGTGGAGCCTTCTTCCCAGAGTCGTTATTCTTTGAAGGGGCATCGTTCTTTGTGGTAGAATGATGTTCTTCAACAAAGGAGGAACTTCCTTCTCCTTTTACACAAGATCTCTCTCCAATCTCTCCGAACACAACATGTGCTAAAGTAAAATAATAGGCAAATGCTATTATTTTATTAACACATTCAATTTAAAATTTTAAATTCAAAACACTTAATTAATTAATTGAAGAGGTTCAATCTATTAATTAAGGTATGTTGGCAAGAGTTAAAGACGGAGAGAGAGGAAGTGGAAGGGTCACATTAATTAAGTGGGTTGCCAATTAATTGAAGGGAGTTCAAGGAGTTCAGTGGGAGGTGAAGGGTTGGGGCTCAAGTGGGACCGACCTCACAAATATCCACACATGGGTAGTTAGGTGGTTGTGGGTCCCACTATTAACTCTCCTTTGTAGGATATAACCACCTCAGATATAAATAAAATTGTTCTAAAAATTTTATTTATTATAAACTAAATCCTCAATTAATAATTTACAACCCGCATAAAACGCAATTACAGTAAAGGTCCTCTTAAGCAATTACCAGAATTGTGATTTCATCGGTGCCCTCGGATTTCAGTTCTGAGCACCGATTCAAAAGATAGAAAAACATGCTCATTCGTTTATTGAACGTACACAAGAGAAACTTCGGAAATTGATTCTGGGCACATCGGGCCTCGGAATCAAGTACCATTAAAAGCCACATACTCGTAAAATGCCAAAGTATTTAAGAAAAAAAATTCCTTGAAATTTTTGGGTCTTTTCATTACTCCTAACTCAGGGATTTAAATCCTCAAAAAGATACAACGCATGCTAGAGAAACAAAAGGGGTACCAAGCACGCATCTGAGCCTCCCACTCCCATGTGCTCTCCTAGAGGTTACTGTGCTACTAGCAAAAGTACACTAGAGGAATCAACCGTCCCCATAGGACCTGCTTCTGTCGATCCTCAATCTCTACTGGAACCTCTGTGAAAGTCGCCCCGTCATTGATATCTAGCTTTTTGTGGTCGATGATGTGGAACGGGTTGAGCACGTATCTCCTAAGCTGACATATGTGGAATATGTCATGCACCTAGTGCATCCTAGGTGGATTGGTCAGGCGGTAAGCCACCTCGCATACTCTGCTGAGGACGTGGAAAGGTCTGAAGAATTAGGGAGATAACTTGTCACCCTGGCCAAAACTCTGTAGACCCCGTCGAGGTGAGACGTGTGATAAGACGTGGTCGCCATCCTCGAATTCCAGTGGTCTCCGTCTCCTATCAGCATAGGACTTTTGTCTGCTCTGTGTAGTCTTTACCCGCTCCTGGATGATCTTCACCTTCTCCATCGTAGCCTGAACCATCTCTTGTTCTACACGTGCTGAATCCATCACAATCTACAAAGGATATCTGAAATGCGGCTAGCTACTGTCTTTCCACTCCTAACAGCTGAATGTCTGATCTCCTACTAAGAGCACCTGCTACAATGTTTCCCTTCCCAGGAGTATGGACTATCTCGAAGTCATAGTCCTGGATGAACTCAATCCATCACCACTGTCTCAGGTTAAGGTTTTCTTAGAGAAGATACACCTGATACTATTGAGATTAGAATAATCTGTAAATCGTTCGCTCAATGAACAATGGTGAGACTATCCAATTATAAGAACTCATCTCCACCCTTCTTCATCTACGTTCTACAAGATTTGCTGAGATTTCTCCTCTGTCGATAAGAGAAATATGGTCTCATCCCTTGGATGAACCACGCACTTTTCATAATAAATTCAATCCTGACATGAACGGTACAATTCATGTCTTGAATGACTTCGTAAGGCCTCGACACTACTACTAAGAGATCCAACTATTACTCTCGCCTCCAAGGTTTGAGTCACACTATCGGCATTAGTGTGTGGTTATTGGGTCTCCTCTAGTAAGAATCTCACAAGTGTGGTTCAAGTCAATAGTTTTAACCAAAACCTCTTAGTATCAACCAAAAAGGACAGGAAAGTAAATGTCACAAAGATAAGTGTCTTTTATTAGTGAAGCTCAAAGTACAAAGACACATAACAACCACAAACAACGACAACACAGAAACTAGAAGCACCAAGAACAAAGGCCACCATGCCTGGAACTAGTCTCGCTCCCATCCACCTACTTCCGGAGCACCATAGTCATATGCTTCAGCTTTCTGAAGTTGTGCTCTCCCATATCCACATGTTCCAATACCTTGTCCTCTATGCGGCTGATGATGAAGATTCCATTGCTGCTTCTATCTTAGTGGCTCCTCCATTGCATGCTGATCAACTATGCGGGGAGTCGGACAGTCACGTTCCATGTGACCAAGCCCGCCACAGGAGAAACGCTGCCCGTTCCTAGTATGCCTGGCTCTAACTCCACCCCGGGTGCCCTGCACTACCGATCCTAAGTTGGTGGTCCACCACCTGTAGGTCTGGTCCTCTTGGACCTCTGCGTCATCTTTCTAATGTCACCTATAGAAGACTCTACTACATGCCAGCTAGTGGTGGGTCCTGATGCTGGAGAATGCTCAGTAAGGAAACTCTCCACTAAGAGGGATCTCTCTAACACCCCCGTCTGCGTCGAGATATTGTGGGAGACAACTGTAGATCTAATCTCTCGCCTGAGTCCCTGATCAAAGGTCCAGGCCCTGAAGAATGGGTCCCGTTCCATATCAGTAGAGTTGTGCGAGAGGTCGGTGAACCTCGCTGAGTATTGTGCCACCGTCATGCTACCCTACTGAAGATGCAGTAGATCCTGTATACACACCGCTCAAAGGGTGTCTAGAACAAACTCCCCAAGGAACAGGCTCTCGAAGTGTGCCCATATAAGTGTCACCTCGTCATGCATTTTCAGCATCAGGCTCCCCCATCTGCTTGTTGCTTCCTCAAGGAGGCTAGCAGCAAGGATCACCATAATGTCTGATGGCGTCCCTACATGCCTGAAGACTCTCACCACAGCCTCCAGCCAATCCTCATCTACCTGTGGGTCATTCTCTCCCCAGAACCTTGGTGGCCTATGGCACTGGAACTCGTGCAGTGTGCTCAAGCGGCATGCACCACCTGTTGTTGGGGCTGGTGGCATCAGTGGCCCAATGGGTGGTATTACCACCGGTGCCTCCCCTGGTGCCTCAACTAGAAGAGGGCCATGTACTGAGGCCTCGTCGCTCGACGGGCTATCAGTACGTACAACACTCGGGGCTCTAGATGGTCGTTCACGGGAAGGAACCCTAAAAGAAACAGATGCGACATGGTCAAAAGACTACACCTGGTGAGTTGACCTAGTTTTGAGCTGAATTTAAAGGAATGCTTTTGAAAACACACACCCAATCAGTGTTTTCGTGCACTGAGTCGGAAATCAGAAGTCAAGGTCCTAGTGTATGTATACGTCGGTAGGCTGCACCAACACTGGACCCCATGAACTAAATATCACACTTATTACCCTTAACACAATTTCTTCATAGAAAAGAAATATCAGAGTCCTAAGTTTTGTGGTAGAACCGACTCCTCTGATACCAATTTATCACGACCCATCCTCGGGGCCCGTGTCGTGACAACCCAAAGCCCGCCTTCCATAGGCCAGGGGCTGGAGACTATCAACAAAGGTGTAAATCCCATTAAAAATGGAAGGCATTTCATTTATGAAACGTAAACCCACACACACACCTAGGGTACAAGTGGAAGAAAACACTAAGTAAAACTGAAAACAATAGTAGTGTTGAAAGTAAGGGGCCCGAAATAAAAGCCTAACTATAAGTACAAGGTAAAATACAAAACAGATGGAAGGTGATAAGCAGATCATGGATCGTCCACCACAGATCCTACCTGAAGGGTTGGTACAGATAGCACAGCTCATAGATCATCCACCACGGATCCTACCTGAAGGGTAGGTACAGATAGCCTCCTCAGTGCCCTCGTCCGCCATCCTCCTCCAGGTACCGACTCATCATGAGGTCCACCTACGGGTACCGACTCATCGTGACATCCACCTCCAGGTGTCGTCTAGTCCTTGTACACTCGGCCTCCATCAGCGATGTCCGTCGTCTGTATCCAATACAACGAGGTGCGGTCATAGCCCATGCAGAGGTGAGTATAACGATACTCAGTAGGGACCCCAAAACCCTCAAGGTCTTAAAAAATCCAACAAGGATAAACCAAAAAGAAAGATCTCAACGGATAACTTTTACTTAGTTATATTCCCATACATATACCTAAGTTATCAAGTAACCCATCTCGATCATGAAGAAAACACAAAGGTCATTGACTTAGCTCAAACCAGGATTTTTATTTACGATGATCAAAACACTGCTGCATGAGAACACCTCTGTTTATCATAGTAGTCCGGTCATGACTTCGAGGTGTCACTCACTAACCTTAGACTGCTGAAGTACTCCTCCACTGTCGAGTACCACAGGTATGTCTCCCCAACACAGTAGTGATCCCTGCCATGGGTCTGCCGCCCCAACATAGTAGTGCTCCCCCTAATAGCCTGCAGAGGTACTCCTCCTATCGAGTACTGTGGGTCTGTTGCCACAACACAGTAGCACTCCTCTGCCATTGGTCTATCGCCCCAACACACTAGCAATCCCCACTGGGCTAGTCAAGTCACTCCGAATGGAATCGAACAAGCAGTCATCAGGTCTCAGCCAGCTACAAGGTCACCATACTCCGTATGCTCATCTCTGGGAGGATCTGCTTCATGATCTTCTGATTGAAACTCCATGTGTCTTTAAGTCTCATGAAGAAGTATCTCAAGGGACCACCTCGTCATAGGGGTCTCAATGCGACAGACGGCGCGTCAATCGGATGTCTGATCTGTGAGTTACTAGCATTTTCGTTTCAGGGGCCCGGTTGGATTTCAGGTACAATCCAACTCGGTCATGCTCAAAACACATCTTAATCCTATTTAGATTATGTCAAAAGAACCGTCTCATCAAGAGGAATTCAACATAGTCGACGACACGTCAATCGGGCGTCTGGTCCTTAACTTATAAGCAATTCTGCTCTGAGGGCCCTGTTGGTTTTTGGTTCGAACCAACTTGGCCATTCCCAAACTTCTTCAAAACCTTGAGTGTCATATAGAAAAATTACCTTCTCAATCCAAGGAATCCTACGCAACTGACGGTGGGTCGATCGAAGGTTTGTTGCTCAACTTATGGTCATTTAACCGAAAACGGTCTGAAAAAGGGGGTCTAGGCCCGGTCCGACCCAGCCCAACCCACCCCAGGTCGGCCCGAACTGGGTAAACCCAACCCGGGTCAGGGTCCATCCTGGTAGGGCGCGGCCTGGCCCGGCTAGCGCGGCCCGGCCCGTGTGGCCCGCCCCGGCCTGGTAGGGGGGGTGCTGGCCCGGCCAGCGGCCCAGCGCGTTTCGCGCAGCATGGGGGGCCCGATAATTGGAACTGGTAGCACCAGCAAGAGCTGCCCCTAGTCGTCCCAGATCCCTTACAACCGTGGGATCCGCCACATCGTCACCACTGCTATTTCGGCGGCGTATTTTCTCCAGTGGCGCACTGGGGTGCCGGCGCTGGCCTCCACCTCCGGTCGCCGGCGCCGCCACGAGTTTATGTGGGCCACCGGAGTTGCTCTGGTGGTCCGTTTAAACCACCGCCTGCGCCGGTGGTCTTCTCGAGTCCTGAACTTTAATGTTAAGGCTCCTAAATGCCGTTGTGGTCCCATTTCATCATCTCCCATCAATCCACGCATAAAAAACCTGCGGAGGGTCATCAGTTCGTGTTTGTTCGGCCCGCGCCCTCCGTGTTAGGCGTTTTGAATTGCCCATAGATATTCATGGTTTCATGTAGAACAAATAACAATTTTATTAAAATAAAATTGAAAAAAACCGCCCCAGAATTCCCCCCGCAAATAATTATTCCCAACCAGAAAAAGAAAACATATGTGGATTAACTTGATAATGATTTGATCCGCATTCTTTGTTTTAGAAGGGAATAAAATGACAATATAAACAAACTCAAATTAAACCCCTACCTCAATTAGGGTTTGTTCATCGTAGATGCAGAAAGCGTTGTCGCTCCGTCAACACCGAGAAAGAACTGTCATCGTTGGCGAGTTCCCCAGGGTTGAATTTCCTCCCTTGATGTGGAGGAAGTAGATGATTGGAGGAACGTTGAGCGTTCTTCGCTGAGTCATTCTTCATTGAAGGGGAATCATTCTTCATAGTAGAATGATGTTCTTCAACGAAGGAGGAAATTCCTTCTCCTTTTACACAAGATCTCTCTCCAATCTCTCCCAACACAACATGTGCAAAACTAAAATAATTGGATAATGCTATTATTCTATTAACACAAGCAATTTAAAATTTAAAATTCAAAACACTTAATTAATTAATTGAAGTGGTTCAATTTATTAATTAAGGTATGTTGGAAAGAGTTAAAGAGGTAGAGAGAGGAAGTGGAAGGGTCACATTAATTAAGGGGGTTTCCAATTAATTGAAGGGAGTTTAAAGAGTTTAGGGGGAGGTGAAAGGTTGGGGCTCGGGAGGGACCCACCTCACAAATATCCACACATGGGTAGGTAGGTGGTGTGGGTCCCACCATTAACTCCCCTTCGTAGGATATAACCTCCTTAGATATAAATAAAATTATTCTAACAATTTTATTTTTTTTAAACTAAATCCTCAATTAATAATTTACAACCCGCATAAAACGCAACTGCGGTAAAGGTCCCCTTAAGAAATTACAGGCACTGTGATTTCATCGGTGCCCTCGAATTTCAGTTCGAGCACCGGTTCAAAAGATTTAAAAACTCGCTCGTTCGGTTACTGAACATACCCAAGATAAACTTCGGAAATAGATTTTGGGCACACCGGGCCTCAGAATCAAGTGCTGTCAGAAGCCACAAACTCGTAAAATTACAAAGTATTTAAGAAAAAAATTCCTTGAAATTTCCTGGTCTTTACACTCTAAATTGATTATTGGGATCTTAACAAGATCATTATCAAGAAACAATATCATCTTCCCCACATTAATAACTTATTCAAAAAACTATACATAGCTCAATACTTTTTCATGATTGATCTTCATTCAAGAAATCATAAATTAAAGTTCAAGAAGAAGTATAAAACAAAGAAGGAATTATAAACAAAATTTGAACACTATGAATTTATAGTGATGCCTTTTGGGCTTAGTAATTCACCTACTATCTTCATGGATTTAATGAATATTGTCTTTAGAGACTATATTGATCAGTTTTCGGTAACCTTTATAGAATATATTGTTGTCTATTCAAAGTGTAAGGAAGAACATAAAGACCCATTGAGAATTGTTCTGAAGTCCTTGAGAAAGGAGAGGCTTTATGCCAAATTTACCATGTGACAATTTTTCCATTAGAGAGTTTCATTTTTGGGTCACATAATCTCAAGGGAAGGGATATATGTGGATACATAAAAAACATAATATGTTGAATGTGGGCTGAGAAGGAAAATTGTAACTGAGATATGATGTTTTCTTGGTTTAGAAGGATATTGAGGATGTTTTGGTAAATAATTTTATTGATTATATAATCTACTCACAAAGATGACTTGGAAAGGAGTTATGTTCTTATGTATAGATGAATGTGAAGATAATTTTATATATATTAAAAGAAGGTTAGAAAGTGAACCTGTGCTCACACTACCTTGTAGTGGATAAAGGTTTGTGATCTACAGTGATACATCCAAGAAGGGGTTGGTATTATTTATCATGAAAAATGATATAGGGATATTTTATTCCTCATATTTGTTGAAAATCCATGATCAAAATTACTCAACTCCTGATTTGGAGTTAGTTGTGGTAATCTTTGCATTAAAAATATGGAGGCATTATCTTTATGGTGAAAGGTGTGATATTTATACTAATCATAAAAGATTAAAGTATATTTTTACAAAAAATGATATTAATATGAGATAAAGAAGATGGTGGGAGTTGATTAAAGATTACAACTACTCAATACATTGCCACCCTGGGAAAGCGAACAAGGTGTAAGATACTTTGATTCAACAAGACCATACTTGCCTATCCCTGATTAGGATTACAAAAGATCCAATATTTATATATTTTCAAAGTATAGATCTTGAAATTCTAAAGAGAGGGGGGAAATATTATCATCTCAAATAAATTTGAAATCATCTATACGAGTGAATATTAAGGAGGCATTGAATGAAGATGTAGATCAAAAAAAGAACATGAGAAATGTTTCTAAATTCAACCTTGATTGTGGTGAAATAATAAGGTTCAGGAATCGGGTTTGTATTCCTCCCATACCAAAATTAAAGAATATATTGGATGAGGCTCATGGTTCATCATTCTCTATTCACCCTAGAAGCACAAATATATGCAGGGACCTGAAAAATTATTTACGGTGGGATTGCAGGAAAAGAGATTTTGTTGAATATGTCTCTCAGAGCTTGGTTTTTGGTAAGATAATGCTGAGAGATAAAAGTCTTAGGGGATGTTAAAACTATTACCCATACTAGAATAAAATGGGGAAACATCACTATGTACATTGTCACTAGACTTCCCAAAACATCTAAAGTCAATAATGCTCTCTGGTTTATAGTTGATCATCTTATGAAGTCATAACACTTAATTTTTATTAGAAAGGATTTCTATCTTGATTTGTTTTCCAGGATATATATATAAAGAGTTAATATTACATGGAATACCATTTTCCATTATATCTGATCTGGATCTGAGGTTTACCTCAAAGTTCTGAAGAATTATTCAGCATGATCTGGATACAGAGTTATGTTTCATCACTACTTATCATCCTCAGAGAGATGGTCCATCTGAGAGGACAATTCAAACTCTAGAAGACATTTTGAGAGGTTTCGCTATAGATTTCAAAGGTTGTTGGGATAAAAGCCTATATTTGGTATAATTTCCATGCAACAATTTTTTCACTCCAATATTCAGATGGATCCTTATGAAACCCACTATGGAAAGAAGTGCATAACTCCAACTCGTCGGGATGAAGTTGGGGAAATAAAGAAATTAGGACCGGATATTTTTTATGAAATGGTATAAATGATCAGATCTTTTAAAGAACTAGAAATCTCGTGGAATGTTTTTCTTAAATACATGGAAATTTTACGAGTCCACAGTTTCTGACGGCGCCTGATTCCGAGGCCGGGTGTGCCCAGAATCAATTTCTGAAGTTTTTTGTGGGTACGTTTAGTAAACGTACATGCGAGATTTTATATCTTTTGAACCAGTGAACGAAATTGAAATCTGAGAACACTGATGAACTCACAGTACTGATATTCTCTTAAAGAGACCTTTACCGTAGTTTCGTTTTATCGAGAGTGGAAGTTAATTATTGGGATTCTTAATAAATTAAATAAAATTATGTTTCACATAATTTTATTTTATGTGGTGGTTATTTTTCTCCAAAGGGAAGCTGGAGGTGCCCCCCACATAACCTACCGAGTGTGGATAATGTGTAGTGTGGCCCACATGAACTACAAACCCCTCAACTCCCCTTGAATTTATTAAAGTAACCACTCTCTCAATTTAATGTTGAAACTCTACACTTCCCTTATTTTAAATTGTAAACCTTTCATCTTATCTTATTAAAGTGCATACACTTAAATTTAATTAATGCCACACTTAATTAATCTATTTTAATTCTTTTGAATTTATTTTTTCCATCAATAAAAGAAGCGATTACATTCTTTTAATTTGGTTGGCATAAACTTGGTTGGGAGAACTAAGGAGAGGAGGATAACTCTTGGAGGAATAATACCCTCTGGACGAAGAACCCCTTTCTCCAACGAAGAACGACGTCCTCTCCGACGTAGAATGAGGAAGACACTAGAGCCTGGGATTGGCAGTGTGTGACGGGCACAACTTATGACATCACGTTCGAATTCTCTTCCCACAACACCGTCAAGTGGACATTGAAATCGAGGTAGGGTTTTGAATTCGAGTTTGAATTGCTTTCTTTTAAGTTCTTCTTTTCCCTTGCATAAAAACAACAACCGCAGATCGACCCCCAAATATGTCGATCCGTAGAACGGATGTTGACTGCGGGATGGGTTAGAGATTAATCTGGTATTTGTTTTTGGTTCAATTATATGCTGTATTACTATTTGAGCCTCTAACGCAGAGGGCAGAGGCTAACGAACAAGTCCGGACCCTCCGTCAATTCGTTCTTGATGCGCGGTTTGATGGGCGATGGATGAATGGAATGGAAACCCTAAATTGAGGTCGTCGCAGTAAAGATCAGGACTCGAGGAGGTCGTAGGCGCAGATGAGAGGCAAAACGAACCACCGGAATGACTCCAGTGGCCCGCGGAGGAGCGTCGCGGTGCGGGTCACCGGCGCTGCGACGCCGATGACCGGAGGAGGCGGTCGGCACTGGTCGGTCTCCTGGGGGAGGCAACACCCCTCACGCACCACCAAAAAAAGGTCGTCGCGGCACCGGCCATCGCGGCACCGGCCGTCGCGGCAGAGCCGAACCCGCTTCTGCGGGTTCCAGGAATATCGGGTGGCACCTACTGGTGTTGCCGTTATGGGACACCCCCCCCCCCACCTCAGAGCCTTGCGCGTAATGCGCCCAGCCAGCTGGCCGAGCCGTGGCCGGCCGTGCAAGTCGGGTCGCCGGCCACGCGGGCTAGGCCTGGCCGTATCCGCCAGTACAGACGTGGATCCTGGACGGGTCGACCCGATTCGGGCCAACCCAAGGGTGGGTTTGGTTGGGTCGGACCGGACCCAGACCCCCCCTCTTCGGACGACTTTTGGTTTTTCCCTCATAACATAAGCTAAGGATCTCCGATAGATCCACTATCAGTTATGTAGGATTCCTTGGATTGATCCGGTAATTTCGATATATCGCACTCAAGGTTTTGAAAAAGTTTGGGAACTGCAGGGTTGGTTCGAACCCGAAACCAACCGGGCACTCGGAGCGGAAACGCTTATAACTTAAGGACCGGACGTCCGATTGATGTGTCGTCAACTATGTTGGATTCCTTTTGATGAGACGGTCCTTTTGGAATACTCCACATAGGATTTAGATGAGGTTAGAGTATGGTCGGGTTGGATTGTACCTAAAATCGAACCGGCCCCTTGGAATGGAAATGCCAATAACTCTCAAACTGGGCATCTGATTGACACATCGTCTGTCGTGTTGGGTGATTTATGATGTGAAGTAACTACGGGATACATCAACTCAGGATTTTGTGATAGTTGATGTATCGACATTTTCCTAGAGGAGCGGATCCTCCTGGAATCAAGTGTGCTATGTGCGGGAACCCTAGGGCAGGCTGCAACTGAGATGACGGAATCCTATGTGGGTTTGACAGCCGTGACTTATGTACCCGGATCCTATGTGGGTTCGACAGCGATAAATACTATACCATAATCCTACATGGGTTCGACAGTGACGACTTCTGTACCAGGATCCTACGTGGGTTTGATAGTGATAACTACTATACCGGAATCCTACGTGGGTTCGACAGTGATGACTTTTGTACCAGGATCCTGCGTGGGTTCAACAGCGATGACTATTGTACCAGAATCCTACATGGGTTCGACAGAGATGACTTCTATGCCAGGATCATACGTGGGTTTGACAGGGATGATATTGTTCCAGGATCCAACGTGGGTTCGACAGAGGAGATGATTCCGAGACTACATCAAATAATCTATACCCCTCTTCTTGATTTGTATACCTGCGTGAGATGAGTCATGTCTTCAACCATTATCAATGTGGGGATTCACTTTATTACATTTGTGGTATGGTTTGTGCTTGGTATCGAGAGTTAGATCCAGACTATGATTGATAACTTAGGTATATGTATGGGCATATACTAAAGTAGGGTTGGTTGATACTTCGTGATTGTATCTTTCTACTGTGGTTTGTCTTTTGTGTATTTTGTGAGACCTTGAGGGTATCGGGGTCCCTAATCAGTATCGTTATACTCACCCCTACACGAGCTATGCCCGCACCTCATTGTGTTGGATGCCGACAACGAACAGCGTTGACCGAGGCAGAGTGTATGAGGACTGGATGGTACCTGGTGGTGGACCTCATGTCGAGACGGTACCCGGAGGAGACGGACGGACATGGAGCATTGAGGAGGCTATATGTACCTACCCTTCAAGTAGTATCTGTAGTGGAAGATCCATGAGCTTCTAAGAACCTTCTATCTATTTGTCTTTTTTTTACCTGTTTGTCCTTTCCTTGTACTTTACTATTGGGCTTGTATTTCAGGCCCTTGTACTTTCCAGCACTTCTTCGGTATTCAGTTTTTACTTAGAGTTTTCTTCCTCTTATTCTCTGGTTGTGTTTTTTTGTAGTAATAAAGGATATTCCTTCCCATTTTAGGTATTTACACCTTTGTTGCTAGTCGCCAGCCCCTGGCCTATGGAAGGCGGTCTTGGGGTAGTTACGACACGGGCCTCGGGGGATGGGTCATAACAAATTGGTATCATAGGACTCGGTTCTACCGTAGAACATGGACTCTGATTCTTTTAACAGCAATAGTGTTAAGTGTTTTGGGTGTGGTTATCAATTTAGGGAAACCGGTGTTGGTGCGGCGGCCGACGTATCCATACACTAGGACTCTGACTTCTGATCTCCGACTCAATGCACAAAAACACTGATTGCATGTGTGTTTCCTTTGAAAAAGTTCTCTTCGTGATTACTTTGTGTCAACTCACCAAGTATATTGTTTTGATCATGGCGCACCTTTTTTTATCAGGATGCCACTGCGTAGACAGTTGGATAGGGTTTTTGATAGAGTACAAGATGACGGCCCATCGAGCGATGAGGATCTTGTTTAGGGCCCTCTTTCTATATTGTCACCATCAGGTGGTGTACCAGCAACACCACCACTCGTAGGGCAGTAGATACCCCCAGCTGCACTGGCGGATGGTGCATGCTGACTGAGCGCATTGTACGAGTTCCAGCGGTAGAGGCCTCTGAGGTTTCGAGGCGAGACAGATTCCTAGGTAGCAAAGGACTGGATGGAGGATATTACTGGAGTTTTCCGCCTAGTTGAGACACTAGTAGAGAAGATGTTGATCTTACCAACTAATCTTTTTCAGTGAGTGACCTTGAGGATGGTCCGTATAATGATGAGGTTTCAGTACTTGGACCGTTTTCCGATATGGTAATTTCAGGCAGTGTGCCAACTATATCACTACCCGTTGGTCAACAGACATTACCGGTAGTACCGGTAGAGGAAACTTGTAGGATTAGTGCCTTACATGTGTTTCAGCACCAAATATCCCTTGATTTACAAGGTGATCCCAACCCACAGGCAGCTGAGGAATGGATTGAGGAGGTGGCTGATAGTTTTCTATAGCTTATACGGCTTCGGAAGGACGATGTGTCGATAGCTGAGTATTCATCGAGGCAAACCGATCTTTCCTGGTACTCGATGAATACGATTCGATCAGTGCTTTAGATCTCAGACCTCTGATCGAGGTGTGTTTAAGGATATCTGAGCCAGCACTTTTTCCTCTATACATTCCTACTTATGTTAGGGTACTAGAGAGAACCTTTGTGGTTGAACGTTCATTGGTTGAGCGGATACAGCCAGTGAATGTTATCAGTTGGAAAGCATGAAACTAGCATCCGTCTCAGAGACTTGGGTGTGTGAGATGTTTTAGGAAGAGGAAGTGTTAAGGACAGAGGAATAATTAAGGCAGCAGACGTGGAAGTAGTGCTTGGAGAGAAGAACGAGGTGGTGAACATTTTGGCATGTTACAACCACCCGCATTTGTAGTCCCTGCTAAGCTCATGGAGATGGAGGGTAGGGGAAGAGAGTAGATTCATGCGGTAAAGGAATGTGACCCAACATGATCTAAGAATTATTTGAGGTATGGTCTGTGTCTACTACTAGTTGATGTATCAATATACATTGGTACTAATCATTCCATCCTTCCACGAATCTTGTCCCAGACCTAGAGTTTCTGGTTAAGCCGTTGACTTGACCCTCACGTCTGGAGATACCTTTGGGAGGAGACTCAATAATCACACTTACGCTGATGGTGTGATCTGGCCCTTGAGGCGAGAGTTTCAGTTGGAACCTCTTGGTGGCGGCGTCGAGGCCTTACGACATTAGTTTGGTTATGGACCTGGCAACCACTTTTCATACACAGATTGACTGTATTAGGAAAATGGTTGTGGTATATCTACAACATTGAGATGGGGTATTCCTTGGTCGGTGAAAAGGAAAACCCAGTCAGTATAGGATGAAATCATGCATAAGAGGGTTCAGTCAATCACTTGGGAGTCGGTCAGACTTCTCCAGAGTTGCAGCACCACTATCAGCTTTAACAAAGAAGGGGCAACCCATCGTTTGTTTAGAGAGATGTCAGCAGATCTTTCAAGAGATGAGGCAGAGGTTGACTAGTGCACCCATCATGAGGCTATCGGAAGAGAGCATTGGGTACATAGTTTACTGCGACGCATCAGGGACCAGACTTGAGTGTGTCCTGATGCACGTGCGAGCATAACTACACTACCCATGACCTGGAGCTATCAGCAGTGGTCTTCACCTTTAAGATGTGGTGACACTATCTTATGGGTGAACATTTTACCATATACTCGGATCGCAAGAGTCTCAAGTATATCTTCTCTCATGAGGGCCTAAACCTGAGACAGCGACAATGGATCGAGTTCCTCTAGGACTATGACTTCGAGATAGTCTATACTCCTGGGATGGGGAACGTTGTAGAAGATGCTCTCAGCAAGAGATCAGACATTCAGCTATTAGGAGAGGCGACAGAGCAACTGGCCGCATTGCAGATATCCTTTCTGGATAGAGATAGAGCAGTCTTTCATCAGTCTCCTATAGTCACTCCCCTACTTCTTCAGTCAGTCCGGGAGGCACAGCGTGGGAACGCTGACTGTGAGACATGACGTGCTCAGATATCCACAAGACAGACACCTGATGGATTTTATGAAATTAGGGAGTACGTCATCCTCTTCATAGAAAGTACTATGGTACCAGTGTCATTTCAGGAGGAAGTTTTGAGAGAGTTCCACACATCTCCTTTAGTGGTACATCTAGAAGATGGAGACCTCTAGAATTCGAGGGTGGCGACCCTATTTTTCTACGGGTCTCACCTTGATGAGGTCTATGGAGATTTAACCGAGGCGGAAAGTTATCTATGTGATTCATTGGACCATTCCAGGTTCTCAGTAGAGTAGGTGAGGTGGCTTACCGCCTGACTCTTCCCCCTCAGTTGCACCGGGTGAATGACGTCTTCCACATATCTCAGCTAAGGAGATATGTGCACGACCCATCCCACATCATCGATCATGGGGATTTGGACATCGATGATGAGGAGACATTCAAGGAGGTTCTAGTGGAGATTTAGGATCGATAGGAGCGGGTCCTACGTGGACATTCGATTCCTCTGGTGCACATTCTTTGGCATCACAGGAACCTCCCGGAGAGCACATGGGAGCGGGAGGCTCATATGCATGCTCAGTACCCCCATTTGTTCCCTTAGTGTGTCTTGTAGCTTACGAGGATGTAAATCCCTGAGGTGGGGAGAATTTAAAGACTTTAAATCCTATGGAATTTTTTTATTAAATACATGGAAATTTTACGAGTCCACAGTTTCTAACGGTGCCTCATTCCAAGGCCCGGTGTTCCCGGAATCAATTTATGAAGTTTTTTTGGGTACGTTTAGTAAAATTACGTGCGAGATTTTATATCTTTTGAACCGGTGCTCGGAATTGAAATGTGAGAACACCAATGAACTCACAGTGCCGGTATTCTCTTAAGAATACCTTTACCACATTTTCGTTTTATCGGGAGTGGAAGTTAATTATTTGGATTCTTAATAAATTAAATAAAATTATGCGTGACATAATTTTATTTTATGTGGTGTTTATTTTTCTCCAAAGGGAAGTTAGATGTGGGAACCACCCCCCCCCCCCATAACCTCCCATGTGAGGATAATGTGTGGTGGGGCCCACACGAACACTAAACCCTCAACTCCCCTTGAATTTATCAAATCCACTACTCTCTCAATTTATTGTTGAAACTCTCCACCTCCCTTCTTTTCAATTTTAAACATTCCATATTCTCTCATTAAAGTGCCAACACCTAAGATTAATTAATGCCACACTTAATTAATCAATTTGAATTCTTTTGAATTTATTTCTCCAAAATTAAAATAAGAGATTACATTATTTTAATTTGGTTGGCAAAAACTTGGTTGGGAGAACTAAGGAGAGGAGGAGAACTCTTGGACGAATAATACCCTCTCAAAGAAGAACGCCTTTCTCCAATGAAGAATGACGTCCTCCCCGACATAGATTGAGGTCGATGCTAGAGCCATGGATCGGCATCGTGTGACGGGCACAACATATGACGTCATCTTTAAATTATCTTCCCGCGACACCGTCAAGCAAACATTGAAATCAAGGTAGGGTATTGAATTTGAGTTTGAATTCCTTTCTTTTAAGTTCTACTTTCCCCTTGGATAAAAAAACAACCACGGATTGAACCCCGAACATGTTGATCCATAGAATAGATATTGATTGCAGAATGTGTTAGAGATTAATATAGGGTTTGTTTCTAGTTCAATTATATGCTGGATTACTATTTGAGCCTCTAATGTAGAGGGCACGGGCTAATGAACAAGTCCGGACCCTCTGCAAATTCATTCTTGATGCACGGTTTGATGGGAGACTAGTGAATGGAATGAAAACCCTAATTTGAGGTTATAAAAGTGAAGATCAGGACTCGAGGAGGCCATTGGCGCAGACAAGAGGAAAAACGGACCACCGGAATTACTCTGGTGG
Organism: Viscum album; assembly: GCA_963277665.1. Classification (NCBI taxonomy): domain Eukaryota; kingdom Viridiplantae; phylum Streptophyta; class Magnoliopsida; order Santalales; family Viscaceae; genus Viscum; species Viscum album. The sequence goes on from OY728142.1 coordinate 442,260,035, forward strand.
CCAGCGGAGGAGTACGGCGGCGCTGGTCGCCAGCGTGGCGGCGCCGGTGACTGGAGGCGGCGGCCAGCATAGGTCAGCCACCTGGGGGTGGTGGCGCCCCTTGTGCACTGCTAGGGGAAGGCTGCTGCAGCACCGGCCATGGCAGCGGAGCAGAACCCACATCCATATATTCCGGGAAGATCAGGCGGCGCCAGCTGGCACCGCCATTACTGGACACCAGGGGGCCGCCCTTCCACCGCCTGCTCTGCGCCTTGCGCGTAACGCGCTTGGCTAGCTAGCCGAGCCGCGGCCATCCATGTAGGTTGGGCCACGTCCTACTGGGCCGAACCTGGATCCGGTTCAGGTCGACCCGGTTCGGGCCGACCCAGGGCAGGTTGTGTCGGGTCAGACCGGACCCAGACCCCCCCTCTTCGGACCACTTTTGGTTTCTTACCCATAACTTGAGCTAAGATTCTCTGATCAATGCACCCTCAGTTACGCAGGATTCCTTGGATTGAGATGATCGTTTCGCTATATCACACTCAAGTTTTTGGTGAGGTTTGGGTATGGCTGGGTTGGTTTGAACCCGAAACCAACCGGGCCCTCGTGGCAGAACCGCTTATAACATAAGGAATGAACGTCTGATTGACGTGTTGTCAACTATGTTGGATAAAGTTTGATGAAACGGTCCTTTTGGCATACTTCACACAGTATTTGGATGAGGTTGGAGTATGGCCGGGATGGATTGTACCCGAAATCCAACCGACCCCTTGGAACGAAAATGCCAATAAATCTCAAATCGGGTGTCTGATTGACGCACCGTCTGTCGTGTTGGGTTCATTATGATGAGACAGAACTACAGGATAAATAAACATTGTATTTAATTATATTTTATTTATCGAAACTTGGCTCAAGGAGTGGACCCTCCCGAAATCGAGCATGTTGTGTGCAGGAACCCTTGGGCTGGCTACGACTGAGATGAAAGAATCCTCTGTGTGTTCGAAAGTAGTGACTTTTGTACCAGGATCCTACATGGGTTCGACAGTAATAAATACAATACCAGAATCTTGTGTGGGTTTGATAGTGATGACTTCTATACCAGGATCCTACGTGGGTTCTACTGCGATAACTACTGTACTGGAATCCTACGTGGGTTCGACAGTGACGACTTCTATACCAAGATCCTACGTGGCTTCGACAGCGATGACTACTGTACCGAAATCCTACGTGGGTTCGATAGTGATGACTTCTGTGCTAGGATCCTATGTGGGTACGACAGTGCTAATATTGTTCCAGGATCCTACGTGGGTTCGACAGAAGAGATGACTTAGAGGCTACATCTAATCATCTCTACCCCTCTTCGTGAGTTGTATATCTGCGTGATCTGAGTCATGTCCTCAACCATTATCAACATGGTGATTGAATTTACTTCCTTTGTGGTATGGTTTGTGCTTGGTCTCAATAGTTAGAGCCGGACTGTGATTGATAACTTCGGTATACGTATGGTCATATACCTAAGTAGGGTTGGTGATACTTCATGATTGTATCTTTCTACTGTGGTTTATACTTTGTGGATTTTGTGAGACCTTAAGGGTATCGGGGTCCCTACTGAGTATCATTATACTCACCTATCCAAGGGATATGCCCGCACCTCATTGTTTTGGATGCAGACGACGGGCAGCACTGACCGAGGTGGAGTGTACGAGGACTAGAGATTAACCGGAGGTGGACCTCATGGCGAGACAGTACCTGGAGGAGACGGACAGATGTGGAGCACTGAGGAGGGTATTTGTACCTACCCCTCAGGTAGGATCTATGGTGGAAGATCCAGGAGCTTCTAGGCACCTTGCAGCTATTGGTCTTTTTAGTTGTACATGTTTGTCCTTTCCTTGTACTTTACTATTGGGCATGTATTTCATGCCCTTGTACTTTCCAGCACTTCTTCTGTATTCAGTTTTTACTTAGAGTTTTCTTCGGCTTGTTCTCTGGTTGTTTTTGTTTGTAGTTATAAAGGAAATTGCTTCCAAGTTTAGGTATTTATGCCTTTGGTTCTATTCTTCAGCTTATGGCCTATGGAAGGCGGGCTTGGGGTAGTAACGACATGGGCCCCGGGGGATGAGTCATGAAAAATCTATTCAAAAACACATAATAGTAGATCAGAATAGACAAAAAAATTTATGATGACAATTTAAGAAAAAAACTAGAGGTTTAAGTGGGTGATAAGGTGTTTCTATAAATATCTCTTGGGAATAGAGTAATGAGATTTAGAAAAAAATGGCAGGTTGAGCCCTAGATATATCAGCCCTTTCGAAATTCTGGATCGTATTGGGAAGGTAGATTTACGATTGGTGGTTTCACCAAATCTCTCTCAAGATCATGATGTGTTTCATGTATCTCTCCTAAAAAATTACATACCTAATCCTTCATATTTAATAAACTTAGAAGTATCAACAATAGAGAAAGATCTTTCTTATGAAGTAGAACCGATAGAGATTCTAGATCGTAGAGAAAAAGTTCTATGAAACAAGACCACTCTCTTGGTTAATGTTTTATGGTGGAAACACCAATTTGAATAAGATACATGGAAACTTAAGAATATGATGAGGGGGATTTATCCTCATCTTTTTATTTCCAAGCGATGAATTTCAAGGTAGAAATTCAGTTTAAGGGGGGTAGAATGTAACACCTATATGTTTTTATGAAATATTTTCTTTAAATAATTTTAATTCTTAAGTAGCTTTCATTACATGAAATCATGAGATTAAATGATACTCAAGATGACCTTAGTATAAAATTACCATTATATCCTAGCTATTAGGTTAATGGGAATAAGTATAACAAAATTATGAAAATTCATTATGAATTCATTAGCTTTCTATTATTTATGAAAAATATAAGTCAATTAGATATTTGTATTTTTTAGTGAGTCAATATTGGAAATGAAATTAATGTGAAAATATGTATGTTATATACTAAATAAAATCTTTTTTATATTCATCCAATGGATATTTTAGTCATAGGGTACGAATAAACCCTATTTGAACCCGAGACTCATTGATCTTATTTCCATAAATTTTTAAAAGTATGAAGAGTCCTTTCACCATTTTTTTTATTCCCATATTCACTATGAATCTTTATGAGTCTCGGGTTCCATTCTACCACTTCTTCCACCTTGGCCTGTGAATTCATTTACCTTGTATCCACTCAATATTTTCCACTAACAGTTTACTGAAGATATCATATCCATATTATGCCACATAGAGTAATTGATCCCCATTATTTTCCCCCTCTGGATAATGAACAATTTCATTCACTTCTATATCTTCAAAATGATTTCCTAGATTTAGAGTTTTAGATTCATTGTTGGGACTTGGCCATCTTGATTCCATCAACAATCCCTCATTTTTATAAGTGGAGTACTATACTAAGATTCTATGGGGAATATAGGAATAAGGACACGAGGAATTCATCATCACCTCTTCTTTAAAATAAAAACCAATACACATGACCTATGAATAAGATGAGGAATCTGGAATATTAGTATTTAGGTCTAAAGAATCCACTGCTTGCATATTACCATCCCCCTGGTCCTGAAAACAAAATCCTTCATATAGAACTTCATCCTTTGATCCTAAACCAATAATTAACAATGGAACCATGTTACTAAGGCATGTTTTCACTTCCTCAACCTTTTGTATCACCTCCCTATGGTTTGATCCATTTTAAATTAGAAAAATAACTTCATGTATTATGATCATGGATTCAACATTGCATGAATCCAACTACCTTATTGTGCACACCCACTTAATCCATTTTGAGTCAGTCAGGACCTATACAACTGGATTTTTCTCTTCCAAATCCCATTTCATCCAACAATTGACATCCACCACCTTTTAATCAGGATTCAAAGAATGTTTCTTTTTCTGGGTGGAAAGAACATTTCTATCACAACCAAACTGTTCCTTAAGACCTGCATCATTTGCAGGCACCAAATTATTTCCACCAAGACCTAACCACTCCAATTCCATCTTATGATAGCTAATCATGACATTTTGCCAACACATTTACAACCGGGGACCCATATTCCCACTCGATGAACATTAATCAACCCATGTTTAAAAGGCAGTTAGATTCTTGTATCAGAATTCTTCCCCATCTGCAATCCAAAAAAAATCAACTAGAACTCTTTATACATCAAATTTCACACAAATTCATGATGAAATAGGGATGAAAATAAAACTACTTATACTATTAGAATAGATAAATCAACAAAATAAATTCCCTAATATATGAAAAATTGAAGTATTCTAAAAAAGGAGAGGGGTTTAAGGTAAACTAGCTCAAATCGCTCAAGTCGAGGAGTCATGCTTCATGTTGAAATTATATGACCACCTAAAAAAGAGGAAGTGGGGTCCATTGTAGACATGAGGGGATCAAGACAAAGCTGGGATAAAATTATTCTCTAATGAAAAGTGGGTCTTTATGTTCCTATTTTTGAGAATACCTTCTGTTTGTCATTCCTGTAATACCCAAAAAAATAAAAATGAAAATTTCAAATGAGTCCACCGATGGCCGTCTTTGTTTGAATCATATGACCATCATTAGTATTATAAGGGATGAGGCATCAATTAATTTGGAAGCTAATATTGATAGTAGCATAAATCCACCAATCAAGTCTGTAGCTTTATGGTTAATAGGGATATGTAGGAAAGGGTTAATATAATTGGGATTAGAATATGTGGAGGAATATTGGGGTCAGACCCCCATGAAGGTTAATTGAGGTCCCTCCACCTTCAGATGGTTGTGGACCCAAACTGTACCCATCACCACCTAAGATAGGGAAAGAGGGATCCAGCCTTTGAAAAATGAGATCTACCTTTTCCATCTTTGAATATAGTTTTAAATTAAATTAATTTTATATAGTTAAAAGAAAATTTTTCTTTCCTACTTTTGTAAAAAGTCAAAAAGTACCTTTTCAGAAAATGATTGGAATGTTCCTTTTAAATCCCATTTTAAAAAAATAAAACATGGGTAAATATATCTCTAAACAATCATTTGATGGTAGTAAAAACATTCTTGAAAATATTTTCAGAAAACATCTACATGGAGGAGAACGGATTTTCCATTGAAGAAATAAAGATGATTTTCCACAAAAAGAATCTTTTGGTATATTTAGTTATTAAATAGAGGAAAATAAAAATAAAAAATCAATTTTCATGAAATAACTAGAGGTGTATAAAATTAAAAATATTCTTGATAGTTAGATCAATAAATTTCATCACTAGAAGCATAAAAAAATAATAATGAGAAACAATGAGATTGTACCATAAATTCCTTTCCACTTTGGAAACTTTTAAATAATAAGCCCTATGAAAGAAAGAACCTTATATGGATATATAAATTATAATAAATTTCATAATAAGAATAATAAATTACTTTCATGTATAGTATATACCCCACATAAAAGAAACAAGTTTTCAATATGGCATGTGTCTCACAGAAATAAAAGGAGATGAAAATATCGTACCTCCATCCTAAATTCCTTCATATGTGTTCAAAACACATGTATAATAAATATATATTTTATAAAAATAGATTTCATAAACATACTCATATATATTATACCATATATTATTTTCTTATAACCTTTTATTACATGTTTATTAATAACTCGTTATTAAAATCACTATTCTTGCTGATAAGTGCTTCATTTTTCTTGTATATTTTTCTTTGGTAGATTCAAACATTTTAATTTGATTATGTTTCCATAATATCCATAATTTTAATCATGATATTAATATTATATATATTCATGATAAACATATTTAGAGTCATCCAAAAAAATTAATAGATAGAAAAATGAATTGCATTGTTCATAGTGATTGTATGTCATACGGACGCATGAATATTGTTTCACTTTTTGACGGATGGAATGAAATAAAGGTAAAAAATAATTCAAATTTATAGAATAAATATAATATATCATATATATTAATTAAATATATCCATATAATTGTCATCTTAAATAATAAATGAAAAACAATTTGCATCGCTTCATTGAGGCGGTAGTCCACATGTACGCACAAGCAATGTTATTGTTCTCCAAAGGATTGAAATGTAAGAAGGTAGATATGAAATTATAATAATAGAAGTATAATTATTTCATAAATATTATATATATTTATATTAAATCCATCATTATATATATTCCTTATATTTAGTTAAGGAAAATGAATTACATCAGTTCGTGAGGCGGAAGTCCATTGTATACATGATCGACGATTTTGTTTCTCATTTGATATAAGATGACATGGATATAGGTTATATAATTAACATAATAATTTATTATTATATGCAATATAAATTTTTTATTAATCATAATAGTTTAATATCCTTTAATAGATGTAGAATAAGAAATAAAACAAAACCACATGGCTAAGAACTATACCTCTTCTTCGGACAACCTCTTTAGGTTTATACATTAAAGCATTCCTATAGTGGTTTTATAATAAAACCATGGACTCTAGGTCTTGTTTAGGTCTATAAGGAATGGATTTTTTTAGTTATTTTAAAAAAAATGTCTCTTTAAGTGTGGATAGTATGGGATATGGGAGCCATTTAATAATTGAGATGAATGGAACACTCGACATTTTTATAGGTTTTCAAATAATTCAATGTCACTTACTTGAAAGAAAGTCTCAAAAATTGACCATTACCTAACCTAATATTATATAAGATATAAATATATCCATTAAATATAAATTTGACGAGTTTTTAGTCCATTTTAACCTTTATATATTTAGTTTAACCCCCCTTAAAAACTTTTTTAAGATTAACTATGGTAATAAATTTTTACTAATTTTATATTAATTATGACCAAATGATAAGTTAAAACTATTAAATGATATTTATTATAATTATTATAAATATGTAATCAATTTTATTAAATTCATTTCATAAAATTAGCATAATTTAATATAAAACTAAACCAGTAAATGTGTCAAAATGCGGGTTTCCAAAGAAAAAGTGATCTTAAGTATAAAAAGTTTTCTTATCAAAAATCAACTTAAAATTTATTCCAATTATCTCATCTGGATTAGTAATGTAATAATTTTACTAATTTTACTTTTAAAATCATATTAAAACAAAATGGAACTTTTTGAATGCTTTATAAAAGATACATTTAAAAAAAGATAGTATTTTTTACTATTCATCAAAGAATAAATCTTTTAATAAAATTCCAAAAATTCAATGTAAGATAATTATGACATATTTATTTCAAAAATAAAGTTAAATTTTTAAAATAAATTTTCAAAAAATTTAACAAAAATTTGCAAAACGTCACGAAACCGGTTTTTAGAAAATAAATGTGTTTTTAAGAATAAAACTAGATTTATACTTATCCCATGCCTAGAATAAATATTAAATGAATTATTAAAAAAATATTGAATATATAATATATCAATATCATTAAAATCATTAAAAAATAGTGGTCAATTTAATTTATTATGTTAAACACACATTTCTTGTATAAAAAACTCCTTTTTTCAATTGGTTTTTATTTTCATTTATAATAAATTGAAAACCAATTAATTCATTTTATAAATATGTAAACCATAAATTATTCATAATTTAGTTTTTCCTATTCCTACTCAAAAATCCAATGGTTACGCTATAACTATAACATTATATATTATTATTTTAATATTATATACCATTTTGTTTAAACATGGTGTTGTGTGTATAAAAAGCAATCAAAGAAGTAAAATTTGTTTCAAAAATATATTTTATAAAATATCATGGTGTTACAAGTGTTGATGAATGTATTTACCATCATATGATGTGTGATTATTATGATTGTCTTAGCCTAGTATGGATTTTACAGAGCTGCGGTGATATTTTATATTACATATACATTGTAATTTTTCAAAAATGAGGTGTAAAATAGTTCTAGTTCTATGAAAAATTCAGCCATCATCCCATATAAATAATCAATAAAAGTGATCATGTCATCCTTATTAAAGGTTTAATCTCCATTTATTTTCCTTATTACTAACTCTAAATCATCATTAATATTTAACTGGTCCACTGGTATAAAAAATTATAGCTATAATCCTACATTGTGGATTTGGTTTTCTATCTCGTTATTGGTTTATCCCTTTAATGGTAGTAAGAAGTATAGTAAAACTAATTTTTCTAGACAGCCAAATAAAATCCCAAATACGAACCAATTGTGCTTTTGGTATTCCATCATTCTACTTGAATGTATTCTAAGAGCATAATCGAAGTACATTTTTTATTTTCTAAGAAGCTTCATGGAAGGATAAGGAAACTTTATTAAAGAGTGAAATATATACTGGATAATTTTCATGGATAGAGTTTATTATGAGAAAATAATTTAGTCGTTTCTCATTAATTTCCTTCTAAATATGAACTAGATGAAAAACTATTACAAAATGAACAGAAATAATGTCGCATGCCCAGTTAACATTAGGCAGTTTATGGTATATTTGAGATAATCGACTTAAGACACTATGTGGAACTCATGGTACTTAAAATAGTGTCTCATATTTTACACTATTAAAATCAATGAAAGTTATTCTTTCTTGATTTTATAATATAATATCTTGGTATAAAACATTATACTTGTGATATAGTAAAGTTTTTTCCCCTTCACTTCATCATTTTTCAAAAAAATGATGTAGTTGAGTAATCTCTCTAGGGTCACCACATAGAGGATGAGAGGTTTTCCTTCGACAAAAGGCATCAAGAACTATGGATGTAGAAGATAATGATTTTTATCATCAAATTATTTCTATCAATCATTGTTCTAGTGATAAGTAACCCCTTTCTTTATTAGCATTATAGATGGAAAACACTTATAGATGAGGTTGGATCTGATGCAGCAGATATAGGTGAGATGTCCCTAGAATCCACTAAACTCACTAAGGTTTCATGGAGGATGAATATTGAGTAACACCTTAGTCTTTTTAGGTTCAACATCGATGTCATGATAGAACACCATGAAGCCAAGGAATATATTTAATTATTCCCCAAAAGTGTATTTCAATGCATTCATTTTTAAGATATGTTCCCATTGTCTTTTAAATAATACCTTAAGATCAGTAAGATAATGACAATATTTTTTAGAATTAACCACTAGATCATCCAAGTAGAACTCCATGGTAATCACCTATAAAGAATTGAAAATATAATTCATGGCATATTGATAAGTAAAACAAACATTCTTCAAGATGAATGGAATTACCTAGTAACAATATTCTCCATACTGTCATTAGAACATGGTGGAATCTTATTATTTGGTGGAATTTAGTATTTGTAAATGGATTGAATATCCATCCATAATAGAGAGGGACTAGAATCCAATAGTTTCACCAATATATAGTTTCATGATTGAGACTGAAATAAATATTTTATAATGTTTCAGTTAAGATCCTTAAAATCAATTTAAACTCATATATTCACATTCTCTTGATATATAGGGATGATGTTGGTGATCCATTTCAAGTATTGGACTTCCCATATGAAGTTGACCTTGATCATCTTATAAACTTCGGCTTCCACCTTGGGAGAATTAGACAAATTAATTCCCCTTTATACCTTATTATAACTGTGGTGGTTTTCCGGTGGATGAAAATCATGAGTACCCACTTTGGGGTCCAACCTAAGAATTTTTTTATAGTTCCATACAAATAAATCTTGGTTTTATTTCATATTGAAGATGTACTTATCCAATTATTTAACAGTTGTGGTATCTATAGTCAATTAAATTTTTGTATCTTCCTCTATACTTAGATACACTTTTTTAATTTCATCAATGGAATTCAATATTTCTTCCTCAAGTTATATAGGGGTATATTTGAGATCCTCTTCTTATTCAGCTTGTATGTTGTCTAAAGTCAAAGGTGAACTGGGAGATTGAGACCCCTGATATAATGTGGGTACATTATTATTTTCACCAGAATGGATTCTATCTTTTGACAGTGAGGTTAATTTAATGCATCCAATATTATGAGATTGTGTGTCAATGTGCTTATACCTCATGTTATTCTCATTTTGATATTCATTTCCAACTGATCAAAACGTTTTGGTTGTGTAGTGTGAGTATCTGTCAAACCTGAACTAGCATAAATAAGTTTGGGGGAAATATTGATTCCCATAGACTATCTATAAGAAATTTATTTTCAAAGTGGTGACTATTAAATGGAAATATATGACTGGACATCATATGATAGGAAAGTAGTTTTAGGACATAATTCATTATCTAATGTGAATCTCATGACTTGATGACTTCCCATATAAATATTTTTCACCTCAATTAATTTGATGGGAAATGCAAAGTCGTCAATGAGTTACTCTAAGGATTAATAGGAGCAGTTTTGAAACAATTTGGTTCTTACAGCTATATTTTGTTATTTTTCATCAAATAATTTATCTAATTTATTTATAATATTTCTTCCATGTATTGAGATTCCATAGAACTCAAAATGGAAGATATCATTATACAATACCCTAAATTTCTTATCTAATTAGATTTTCATGTGATTATAGTATGATGAAGGAATTTCTGCATTTACATAGAGTCATGTCCTTCCTAGTGGTATGTTTAATGCATTATATTGGTGAACCACTGTAAATTTAGAGTAATAATTGATATCTCAAAACTACTTTCTAATATTGATACTTAATAGTGCCTTTTATTCACTGTTGTTATAAACTTGAATTTGTTGGGACCAGTTTGTGTATGAAGATTTTATTTGTTGTCAATCATTGTTAATGATGGTAAAAATGAATAAGGAGATGGAGAAGAACTCCAAAGTTAATGGAGATCGGCTGAAGTAAGGATGCCTGGAGAATTTTTATGCAATCATATCATTGGATGTAATGTTTGGGAAACTCTCCATAAAGGCAATTCATATGATTGTTGAAGTGATCCCATGTTCAAAGACTTGTGTCAAAGGTGACACATTTTTTACAACAATAAAGAATAGTGAGGTATCATCCATCTGAGGATAATTGAAGAAGAATGAGGATTTGAAGATGACCATGAAATTCTTCATGATATAAATCCATGCAAGAGATTAATTGAGGAATAAAATAATATGATTTTCATGAAGTGTAAAATGATGGTTGAACAAGAAGAGAGAATGTGGAATGGCTTGGCATTCTGAGGTAGCCATGCATTTCGCATTATATCCAATCCAGACGATGCTTTGCTGATATGTATTTCACAAATATAATAAGTCAGGATAACTTGTGATGAAAGCCTTATGAAAGTTAGGGGGATAAAGGATGATTCCAGTCAAATACAGTTTTTATTGGAAGGAATGATGCTGCTAGAAGATTGGGAAGTTTCATTACTTCCCATTGTAATTCTGACGATGATAGATCTGGTCTATCAAAGGATATATATCACGATAGTGGAATTCATGATAAAAGCTGAAGAATGGTTATGGGAAGCAGTGAATAGAGAAATGAAAAAGAAATGGAAAATCTGGAGGTGGCACAAAAGCACAGTTTAAAGTGGTGTCATTTTCTAGTGTTTGCCAAATTTTAGGGCCTAGAAATCAGGAGACGAAGCTGTGTTTTTGGCAATGGATGTTGCGTTAAAGATTGAAGATGGTTTAGATTTTCGCACACAAGGAATGATTCAAGGTCAGAACATCAAAAAATGCCAAAGTCATAGAGTACGTGGAAATTTAGGCAATTTTCATGAAAAAATAAAGTGGTGTGTGAAATAGTAGCAGGTTGTGTGAAAAATCAGCGGGATACTCACAAAATAAAAATGTTGCATGAAATATTTGGGGAGGCGTGAAATATCATCGGGATGCGTAAAAAAAGAATGTTGTGTAAAATATTGGTGTGGTACGTGAAATAGAGGAATGAATTTTTTCACGCAAAAGTTGTTTTTAGATCAGAAGCTTGAAAATTGGAAAAGGCATGAGGTGCATGAAAAATTGGATCATTGTGCGAAATACAATGCCGCGTGAAAGGGTGGGTTTGTGTGCAATATGGAATGTTGTGTGGAATTTTTCACGCAATTTGTGCTTCATGCATAGAATGATGAAAAATGGAAAAGTCATGAAGTGCATGAAAAATCCAGGTGGTGCGTGAAAATAATGGAAGGTGTGTTTAATTAAAGAAGTGAGAGACAGTTTTACGCACTGGAAGGAGTTTTACGCGAGGAAGGGGTTTTACTCATAGGGTCAAAATGGCTATAAATATGAAGTGAACCCCTCGCATTTAGAGAGACATGAAACTTAGACAAATCCCAAGCTCTGACGTCCAGAAAAATATAAGTTTAGAGTATTTCATGAAAAGAAGAAGTACTGCACGAAAAAGGAAGTGATGTGTGAAAAAGAGAAGTGATGCGTGAAAAAGAAGAGTTGCGCGAAAAGGGTTTTTCACACCAAGAGGTGTTTTTAGGCACAAGGTTTGAATTTTATGCGCAAGCCACCTAGAAGGGTGCGAAAAAAATTTGGGAGACCCACAGGAATTCGATAGGTGCATCACACTCTTAAAGCATCTTTGAAAAGAAGAAAGAACTGTGAACCATTCAGTTTCACAAAGAGAAGTTGAATTGCACCCACACGACTGGTGTATATCACCCTCGTTGTACTCTGTGAAGAAAATAAGAACTAGAAATGCAATAGAAATCACATATGCACAAAAGAATATGGTAGTATACCGACACACTTATGTGTTGGTATTGAGAAATGAAGAAAGAGATTAAGACACTGCAGTACCATTCCATATTCTATTGTGTCAATAAAAAGGGAGAGAAGAATAAGAATAATAGATTATTCCCAATTGAATGCTGAAAATTATTCAGGGTAGTTATATTTAGATGATTCCATGTGAATCGGTCTTCACTGCATGATTAATCACATTGGTGTATGTGATTCTAGCCAAGAATATAGAAGAAGTTTTAGTGCAGTTGGTTTTTACACTAAGAAGAAGAAATATTAAGTCTATTGCAGTTGGTGTTGCACTAGAAAAGGAAGATAAGTAAAGAAGGAAGAATTGCTTGCCTACTGCTTTGCAATTAATCAAGTGAAGAGAACTAAAGAAGACCAAGAGCAAAACCTAACTTATCAATAAAGAAGAACATTGTCTCCATAGGCAGTATAAAGAACCAGCTAGAGGCTGCAAGTTGGACTAGGCCATCATCGGTCTAGGGAAGAGGATTATTTCCCACCCCCCTCCAAAGTGTAGGGACTCACACTGGCTAGAGTATTGTTTTCCTAGCCACTCCATTGTAAAAGAATATCACATTATAGTAGAGAATCCATGCACTGGTCATACCCATGCATGGCAAGGATGTAGCTACTCTTATTGATTGGTGAACCTTGTAAAAATATCTTGTGCATATTTTTACTACTTTATATTATTTCATGAGACAGGGAAAGGAGAATAAGAGAATCAAGATCCTAACAAGTCAAGAGGTATAGGGATAAAAGTTGTAATTGGTTTAATAAGTCCCCAACACTAATTCACCCCCCCTCTCAGTGTTAGGTATATACCAAACTGGTCCTCTCAGAATTTTTGTGTTGGAGGGAGATATATAATGTCCCAAAATCTCCCTGATAATTTTCTTTTTTTATATATGGAATTATTTTGACGTTACACACTCTGACGGAACATGATTCTAAGCCCTGAAGTACCCAGAATGATCTGTCGAAAAATGTTAAGCTTTAAATATCATGAGTGAGTTGTTTTCTAGAAAAAAGGTGAATAACTCCTAAATACGTACTCGGATCAAAAATTTGATGGCACCGTTGCATTTTGGATGGCGAGTTTACCATATGCACAACCTAATTTTAGTCGGAACAGACCTTCTGTGAGAAGACCCAAAAATGGCTTAACCGTTTATAATATAATTAAAAAAGATTATTTTATTTTTCAAATTCTTATAACTCACAAATGGTGACTCAGATCAAAAATCTGAGACAACCACTGAACTCGTGGGGGTATGATTTCCTTAGGCAGACCCTAAATCGGTTGGGGTGGAAAAATAATGGATGTTAGTTTTTGGCTATGAATAAAATAATTAACAACTATTTTATTTTCAAATCCTTGTAACCTCTAAACAGTAACTCTGGTTGAAAATCTGAGAATGTCATTGAAATTGTGGGTGAATGTTTCCCTTAGGAGGAGCCTAACCTTGACCAATGTGGGTAGAGGGTGAAAGTTAATTTTTAAATTTTTTTTAATGTACATTCAGTAAAAATGCTAGCCAGAAGCAACGAGCGATGTCGACATCTTGAAGCCTCAAGGATGAAATGTTGCGGCTTCAAACATCAATGAGATAGGGGTTTGATTTTTACAAATTCTTCCCCATTCTTACTTTAGAAAGGACGAACGCACATCAACCCACAAATAGGTTGATGTGAAAATAGTTCATTTATACAGTAGGGTGACTTTATTTTGGGGTTTTTATTATCCAAGAATCGAAATTATTATTGTTTATTTAATTGAAATCCCTGGACCTCCCTTGTTTATAAAAATATAACACGGGGGGTGTGGGCCAGCACAAACATGGCACGACCCCTCCTCCCTGGTTTCTCTTTGTGCATTCTTCAAGGTTGGATGAACAACATGTCAACAACGCATTTCCAAAAGCTTCATAGTGATGGAGGTGAATAGAAAGGCATGTAGGTGAAGATGGGTTAGAAAATGGACCACAGGAGAGACTTCGGTGGCCCATGGAAGGTTCCGCTGAAGCGGTACCACCGGCGCGGCGATGCCAGCAACTAGAAGTGGCAGCCGACCCATGCCGGCTATAATAACAGGAGGTGTCCTGCCTTCATCGGTCGTGCTGGAGGGCGGAGGTGCGCTTGTCGGTGTGTTGTGACAGCAAAAGGTCGATGACGGCTAGCCGCTGCAACCGCGGGGTGACGCGACGCTAGGCGGGCACTGTGTGGAGGGGGAAAACTGCATCTAGCCCAGCCATGAACTGGAATTCATGGTCTTCAACAATAGTAGGAGATAGGGCCTTGCGTCGGTGGGGCCAGCGAAGGTCGAACGCGACTGCTTATCGCATCACTGTTGGGAAGTGCACCACCAGTCTGCCCCCCTCGCTGGCCGGGCTAGGGCTGGCAGGTCGTGCCCCCAACCCAATGTGCCTGTCCCACGGCCCAGTAGGCCAGTCTCATAGCCCAGTGGGCCAGAACCATGGCCCAACAGGCTGGACCCCTACCCTTCGGGCCAGGACATACTAGACTGGGTCGCCAAGCGAACCTGTGGGCTGCACCCTTGGCCAAACCGGGTCAGGTCCAGTGAGGCCTTTTGGTCCTGGCCCATTGGCAAGACCGAACTAGACCAACCATGTCCCGAATCAGGTTAGGTTCAGTCAATCAATTTTAAACTGGGGTATTTTGGACCCCCGGGCATGGTTAGTCGGGTTAGTCCGACCGAGTCAAACCGGGCACGGACGAAACCAGACCCTGGCTACTAAAACGTTAATAACTCGCAGACCGGGTATCCAATTGATGCGTCATCTACATAATGAGGACCATTGCGATGATTCATTTCTTTTGAGATACTCTATGAGAATTTTGGTGGGGGTTGTCATATGGCTGGGTTGGATTGGACTCGAATCCAACTGGGCCCTTTTTACTAAATGCTTGTATCTTGTAAACTGCACATCTGATTAACAAGTCGTTTACAAAATTTGGATCCTCTCAAAGATTCGGATATTTTGGAACTCTCTGTGGTGTATTTCATGGAATTTTAGATGCAACGAATGTCTTGAAGAGCATTTCTCCCAAACGTGATATGTATGGAACCCTTCGGTTGGATGAGACTTGGGGACTACTGAATTTGGACTCTATATAACTCGACTATGTCCTAGTGGGACGTACTTCTCTGGGACTTTGAAGGATCCTAGTGGGGATCACTTCATTGTGACTTTTTTGGCCCACGGTATGTGACTAGGAGCAGTACCTCGGTTGGAAAAGATTAGTCGGAAGCACTTCTTTGTGACTTTACAGGCCCACGGTGGGAAGCACTTCTCTATGACTTAGCAGGACCACGGTACATGGTGGGTAGGTGTAACTATGCAGTACGAGGTTAGTTGAAAGAACTTCTCTGTGAATTGGCAGGACCACTATACTCGTTAGAGGTGGAGTTCTCCAGCAGCCGAGGTGTTCGATTTTGTGAATGGTGTTTCCACTATCACTACCCTAACTGTATACCTAGTGTGAGCCATCTTGTGTTTCCTACTTTACTTTGAGGATCATTATGTGGTATTTTCTTTTTCCTTTGTGTTCCCTAATGATTACTTTGTTAGTCACCCATGAACAGGCTTCACTCGCCCATGTTGTGTCTAGTGTAGAGGATTGGAATTTCTACAGACTTTGGTCGACTAGAACCTATATGTGATCAAGGGGATTAGACTGATGGACTCTAATACAGTGGACCTGGTGTTCTAGGACCAGGAGGGGCCCCGTAGGACCAGGTGGGCAGTACAGTCTACTTTGGCTTCCATTATCTACACTACTCTCACGACTATGTGGGTCTTTCCATAGATAGACATCATAGTTTCCTTTTTCTACTTTTTTTAGTCCTTTCTTTGGATTTCTATTCTGACCCACTTACTTTTAGATATACTTTGTACTTAGTCTTATTTTAGTATACTGGTTTTTCCTTGGTCAGTGTATTGTACTTGGTTGGGCGTGTGTGTGAATACAGGTAATCAGGAAAACGCCTCCCACTTACAGGTTGATTCCTTCGGTGCTAGTCAACAGGCCCTATCCTTTGGAAGGTAGTCTTGGTGTAGTCATAGCATGGGCCCCAGGGGATGGGCAAGAAAAAAGTGGTATCATCGGTTGTTGATTCTACCTTAGACACCAAAATTATGCTGTTGTTTTTTGGGAAACATTGTTGAGTGTCTCGGGTTCGACTTTCAGATCTGGGGAGTCCAACATTGGTGCGGCAACCGATGTATCCATGCACCAGGACCATGCATACTATTTTTCAGTTCTAAACATGCAAACACTAGTTTCAAAAGTGTCTCTTAATGTTATTTTTGAATAAGATTCATCTCACCTTGTATAAACTTCTAACTGTGGTACATATTCATCTATTTGAGGATGTCTCTACGCAAACCGCCAGATCTGTTCTCAATACATGGTCAAGAGGACAGTCATCCTAGCGACGAGGTGTTTGTTTAGGGACTAGTGCTAGAGATCACCCCATTAGGTGGTATACTAGTGTTACCACCACCCTTTGATTAGCTAGGAGGCCCACCTCCAGTGGTTCAAGTAGAGGCATCTTGCCAGACCGAGTCGTGGATAACTCTTTTAGCACTTAGCAATGAGGAATAGGGTTTTAATGGGTTTCACGGGCATCTAAGGCAACGATCACCCGAGATGCAGGTCAGCATGACTTATGGATTTTAGGTGTGCAAAGTAAGTTGCAGAACTAGAGGTTTCATAGGAGGTAACGTGCTAGTTTCTATAAGGGCGGGCTTTTCTATGTTGGTCTTGAAAAGAGAAATCTCATGTGAGATTTGTCCCACCATTCATGCTATAGGGTAGGAGAGGAGACGGTTGCAGACTATTAAGGATTATTACACTAGGACTCTAGGGACGAATTAAGGTATGATTCATGTCATTCTAATTTAGCTATAGTATTGATAGACACGTATACTGGTGATTTCCCTTTGTTTCCACTTCTTCTTATTTAATACCTAGAGGATATGATTAAGACCGTTGACTTGACCCTCATGTTTAGAGACTCCTACTAGAGGAGACCCAATGACCACACACTAGTGACGATAGTGTCACCTGACTCTTGGAGGCAAGAGTATCAATTGGGATCTCTTGGTAGAAGTGTCAAGGCTTTACGACGTCATTATTAGTGTGGACTAGTACCGTTCATGCCAGGATTGATTGTATTAGGAAAAAGATGTGGTTTATTCCTAGAGATGGAACCAGATTTCCCTTTATTAGCAGAGGGTAAATCCTTGAAACTCTTGATGGACTCAGGCATATGAGGGTGTATCCAAGTGCTTTTTAGTTGGCTAGTTCGACCCTCAATGTAGTGAATGTAATGATTCCTCAAGTTACTTAGTGACAGTAGAGTATTGGGACGTCTCCCATGAATATGTTCCATGATTATCACTCTGTTGTGAGTTAAAATTCTTCTTTGATCCTTACCCTAGGACGACACTGATATCCACACCAGTATATCGGATGACTCCTATGGAGCTTCGTAAATTTAAGGTATAGCTGGAGGAAAGTAGAAGGCAGTAGCTACATTCGGTCAAGAAGTATGAACTGAGGGATCCATGAAGGATGTGAGGTATGGTATGTGTCTACTACTAGTTGTCATATTAATAGACATAGGTGCTAATAATTCCTTCTTGTCAAAAATCTTGTCCAAGACTTATTGTTTTCAGTTAAACCGTTGACTTGATCCAAACATCTGAAGATACTTATGGGAGGAGACTAGATAACCATAATTATACCGATGGTGTGACATGACCCTTGAGGTGAGAGTTTCAGTTAGAACTTATTGGTGGCAGTGTCGAGGCCTTATGATGTTAGTTTGGGTAGGGACTGGTCATCCACATTTCATGCTTAGATCGACTTTTTTAGGCAAAAGGGATGTGTTATATATATAGTGTTGGAATGTGGTTTTCCTTGGTCAGTGAAGAAAAAGGGAAACCTAGGCAGCATGGGACAAACTCATGCATAGGAGGGTGAAACTGATCGATCTTGAGTTGTCCGACCTCACCCTCATGGAAGTAGATGTTTTGAGTTTTTAGTTTCCAACAGTAGAGGTGTAGTGAAGTAACGTACCTTCAAAATATGTTTCCAGGATTACATCCCCATAGGGGGAGGGACTTCTATATCATTCTACACACTGAGATGGCACTGATATCAGCTTTAGTATATTGGAGGTATTTCATAGTGCTTTGTAAGCAGGGGCGTAAGTGGGGGACTTGTAGATGAAGGTCTTAGTAAGACCCAGTGTTTGAGGTTATGTTTGGATTACCGATACTTTAAACAAGTGGTTGTGGAGAATGAGTACCCTCTAATAAAGGGTTGATGGGAACATAAATTAATTAAAATGGGTATCCTTTTGCGTGGATGGAAAGGTGCTCGTAGGCATTTCAGCAGTTGAGACAGCAGAAATGGAATGATTTCCTTTAGTACTATGTATTTGAGATATTCTATACTCTTGGGGAGGGGAATGTGGTGGTAGACATGCTTAGAAAGAAGTCTAGTCTACAGCTGCTGAGTGTGGTAATAGAGCAACTCTCCATGATGAAGATATCCTTCATGGATGATGATGGAGCAACTTACCTTCAGTCAATGACTGTCACTCACCCACTGTTGCATTAAGATAGGGAGGCATAGTTCATGGATGTTGACTGCAACTCCCGAAGTGCTTAGTTCTCCTCAATACATGATCCAGATGGATCCTCTATAGGAAAGTAGCATGTCATTCTTTTCATATGAAACATTGTAGTACCAATGACATTAAAGGAGTAGGTGTTGAGGGAGTTTCATACATCCCATTTGGTGGTACATCCTGGTGTGGAGAAGATGTACTAGTACCACTGACATTAGTACTAGTGGCTGGGAGATGGATACCCTTGGAGTTTGGAGAGGGAGACCATGTTTTCTTTTGGGTCTCGCCCTAACGGGGATTGATGAGTTTTGACTGGGGCGGAAAGTTATCTCCAATATTTCTCAGACCCTTTCAGTTTCTGAATGGAGTTGGGGAGGTGGAATACTACCTATCTATTTTCCTATAGAATCTCTAAGTGCAAGATTTTTTCGATGTGTCTTAAATGAGGAGGTACATGCACGATCCATCGCACATCATCGATTGGGGAAAGCTGGACAATGACGATGGGGAAACATTTGCATAGTTTCCAGTGGATATAGTGGATCGAAGGGAGTGGGTCCTTTGTGGATGGTCGACTCCTATAGTTCATGTTCAGTGTTAGAATGAGAACCTCTAGGAGAGAACATCGGACCAGGAGGCCCAGATTCATGCTCAATACCCCCCATTTGTTTGACTTGTCTTTGTTTTGGCTTTCGGGGATGTAAATCCCTTAGGTGGGGAGAATCTAATGTCCCAAAATTTTCATGCAATTTTTTTATATGGAATTATTTTGAGACTACATGCTCTAACAGAACATGATTCTGAGGCCTGGAGTACCTGGAATGATCCATCAAAAAATGTTAAGCTTTAAATATCACCTGTAAACGGTTTTCCTGAAAAAGTGGAATAAACCTTAAATTGGTGCTTGGATAAGAAATCTAGGGGCACTATTACAATCAGGATGGAAGGTATAACCTAGGCACAACTAAAGTTTAGTCGGCATAGGCCTCTAGTGACAAAACCCAAAAATGTCATAACCGTAAATTAAATAATTAAAAAAATTTATTTTATTTTTCAATTGCTTATAACTCAAGAATAGTATATCAGATTAAAATATTGAGGCAACTGCTAAACTTGTGAGGGTATGATTACCTTAGTTAGACCATAATATTGACTGGCACGAACCAACTATAGAAGTTAGTATTTGGTCATGAATAAAATAATTAACAATTATTTTATTTTCAAATCCTAATAACTCCTTAATGGTGACTCGAATTGAAAATCTGAGAGTACTGTTGAACTCATGGAGGTGTGTTCTCCTTAGGTGGAGCCTAATCTCAACCAGTGTGGGTTGAGGTGGAAAATTATTTTCTGAACATTTTTTAAGGTATATTCAGTAAACGTGCGAGTAGGATTTTTATAACATTTGAACCGGTATTCGAATCAAAAATATAAGGGCACTATTGAATTTAGAATGTTGGGATTCGCCTAGAAATGACATAACTTTGGCCAGAAAGGGACATCCAAAAAAGTTATTTTTTAGACTTTTCAATAAAAATAATAACATAATTTAAAAGAATTATTTTATTTCTTTTCTCACCATTGGGTGGAGGACAGCGACGCTGCGGTGCAAGGACCAGGCAGTGATGAGGCGCATTAATGAAGCTCATTAATGGCTTGTATCACGAAGCGTAATGATACAATAAATTAAGCATAACAGTGATGCTATTTCATAAATGAAATAGCATAATTGTGCAATGTCGCAGTGTAATAGAAACGCAACAACGTGATTCTTTTTATTAAACCAACACGTGGAAGAATGGGGAATAAAATTGGGGAGATTCTCTGGAGAACCGCCGGTAGTTTTCCTCTCCAACAAAGAATTAAGAACTCTAGCAAGACTTCACCGACTTTGACACATCTCAAATAATGGATCTGGAAGAAACAATCAATGTCGATGTCTTGAAGCCTCGAGGAAGAAACGCCATGGCTTCGAATGTCAATGAGGTAGGGGTTTAATTTTTTCAAGTTCTTCTCCATTCTTATTTTAGAAACGACGAATGTGGATCAACCCACAAACATGTTGATCCACAAATTGTGTGTTTATGTGGGAGGGTGACTTTATTTTTGGTTTTTTATTATCCATGAATTGAAATTATCATTTTTTATTTAATTAGAATCCTTGGACCTCCCATGTTTATAAAATTCAAATGCAGAGGGCGTGGGCCCACACGAATAAGGCCCAGCCCCACCGTCATGGTTTCACTTTGCACGTTCTTCATGGTTGGATGAACAACATGCCAGCAACGCATTTCCAAAAGCTTCATAGTGATGGAGGTGACCCAAAAGGTCGGTAAGCATAGACGGGTTGGAAAATGGATCACCGGAACAACTTAGGTGGCCAGTGGAAGGTGTTGTAGGCACGACACTTCCGGCACGGCCCCGCCCGCACGGCGGCAGCATCTAACCCATCTAGATGCATGGAGGGGGTGGTGCTAACCAGCACTATGGAAAACGGAGGCGGCCATCCCTCACCAACCATGTTGTAGGACAGAGGTGCACCCTACAGCATGCTACGGTGGCAGGAGGGTGTCGTAGTTGTGGGGTAATGCGGCATCAGGTGGGTGCCGCATGGAGGGGTAACCCATGTCTGCACCACCCAGGTGATAGAATTCATGGTCTTTGACCAAGGTAAGAGACAGGTCCCCACATCCATGGGGCCAGCGGAGGCCAGACACAGTTGGTTGTTGCATCCCGTCTTGGGGTTCCACCACCAGTTTTCCCCCTGGTGCACCACCGGTCCGCCCCCTGGTGATCGAGCTAGGGTTGGCAGGTCATGCCACCAGCCCAACGGGCCAGTCCCACAGCCCAGTGGGCTAGACCTATGTCAGCTGGACGAACCAGAAACCTGTAGGCCAGACCTTCACACTTTAGGATGGGCCGGAATAGACCGGGTCACCAAGCGACATGGCATGCTAGACTCTCAGCCAAACCAGACCATGTCCAACAAGGCCTATTGGGCATGTCCCATTTGTCAGAACAGACAGGAACGAACCATACCCAAATAGAGTCAGGTTGAGTCAGTCAATTTCAAACCAGTGTATGTGCGACCCTCGGGCCGGGTTGGTCGGGTCAGTCCGACCAAGTCAGACCGGGCCCGAACGTAACCAACCCCTAGATACTAAAACAGTAATAACTTGTAGAGCGGGAGTCCGATTGATGGGTTGTCTATGTAAATAGGACCCTTGCAACAAGGCAGTCCTTGTGAGATACTTTACAAGAGTTTTGGTGGAGGTTGGCATATGCCTTGGTTGGATCGGACTCGAATCCAACCAATCCATTTTTACTAAAATGCTCATATTGTGCAAACTGCACATCTGATTGGGGATATATTGGTATCATTGGGACCCTCTCGATGAGGAGAATATTTGGAATTCTATATGGTGACTTTCATGGAATTTTAGATGCAAAGAATGGATTTATGAGTGGTTATCCCAAGCGTGCTATGTACGGAACCATGCAAATGGCTGAGAACTCAGGACCGCTAACTTTAGACTCTGTATGACTCGACTATGGACCATTGGGAGGCACTTCTCTATGAATCTGTAGGCCAACTATGGGAATAACTTCTCTATGAATTTGTAATCCCATAGTACATGACTAGGAGGAGTACCTCAATTGGCCAAGATTAGTGGGAATCACTTCTCTATGACTTTGCAGGCCCATGGTAGGAAGCACTTCTCTGTGACTTAGCAGGACCACAGTAAGCTGTGGGGATGTATACCTAAGAAGTTAATGTTTAGTGGGAAGAACATCTCTAGGATATGGCAGGCCCACTGTACTCGTTAGAGGCGGAGTTCTCCAGAACAAGAGGAGTTCGATGTAGTGACTGATGTTTCCACTATCACTACCCTAAACGTATACCTGGTGTGAGCTGTATTGTGTTTATTGATTTACCTTGAGGATTTTTGTTTGGTATTAAAAAAAATTTTCAGCTCCCTATTGAGTAATTTTTCACTCACCCATGCAAGGGCTTCTCCCTCATGTGTTGTGTCTGGTGAAAATGATCGACATTTCGACAAAGACATTGCTGGAACCGGACCTAGAGGTTCTCAGGGGGACAAGACTGACAGACGCTACGATAGTGGACCTGGAGGCCTAGGACCAAGTGGGTAATGGTAGGACTAAGTGGGCAGAACATTATACTTAAGATTCCAGTTGCTACACTAATCTCACAACCAGGTGGGATTTTACACAGATGTCCATCAGTGTTTCCTTTGTGTACTTTGTAGTTTTTTTTCCTTTAGTTAGGTTTGTATTCTGGCCTACTTGCATTCATTTATACATTTTACTTAGTCTCATTTTAGTATACTGATTTTTCCTTGGTCAATCTATGGGAATTGGTTGGGGTGTGTGTGTATAGGTACTCAGGAAAATGCCTCCCACTTGCAGGTTGATGCCATCAGCACTAGTCTCCATTCCCTAGCCTTCAGGAGACGGGCTTGGGGTAGTCATGAAACAGGTCCCGAGGGACAATTCATGACAAGATAGATCTTCATTTCCCTGAATTATATGTTGGGGAATTCAAATTGGGATAATTTTTATCCTAGAACAATTATAATCTAGTTCTTGATGGTTTTTGACATCTCTGAATCTTCTAGATATGTACAAAGGCCTCATGTTACCATTTATGGAATTTTCTCATCCTTTTTATATAAATCAAATAATTGTAAAATACATCACAGATCTGGCCTCTATTCAGTATGTAATGGATAAAACACATCAATAAAAAACTCATAGGGGATTGAGAGAGACTCAATAAAGGTTTCCATAAGTTCTTTTAAAGTATAAATGATCCAAAAATAATAATAGTTGTTACAATAATGATATTCTTTGAGATAAAATATTTCTTGATCTGGGACCTATATTTCCTTTCATGGGATTTCTCCATGGATTGGGGATAAGGGAACATATTTTACTATATTAGTGACCCCTTAAAATGAATCGTATTGGGGAAAAATTTATCTATGGGTAACACTAAACTTTAATTCTTATGTTTCGATGTTGACCAGACAATTACAATATTTCTAGTTAGTTTTCTAGTAAAATATGGCATGAGAAGTACCTAGATGATTTAGGATAAAAAATGTATTATTCTTGAGGCCATTATAGTTTGTGTCTTTGAGTTTTAGTTATATATATATTTAATAGAAATGATTCATGGGCATTAGGTCTGATCACAGTTTTGTCTCCCTATTCCTCAATGGTCACTTTGGCCTTCTCTTCAGTTTTGAATGGGGAATTATGGTTTGTATAAATCCTCCTCATTAAAAAATGGTTTTTTAAAGTGCATGAAATTAATAGATCAATATTTTGACTCTTTATATGATGATAATACTATTTCTGGTTCAATTCCCATACTCCAAGTGATGGGGGTAATAAATCTAGGAGAGTTTGGACCAATATGGGTACCTATATGTTCTCTTATATTTTTAAAGGGTTTAATTAAAAATGATTACTCCAATTCTTAAAATATTGTGAGTATAAAGATATAATATTTGATATTATAGAGGGAAATAGATTCAAAACAAATTTTTTAAGTTGATATTTGAGTATTATATGAACTTTTCTTACTCATTTTCATTTATTCATCCATTAAAATTTTGTTCATGTATGCATGGGACATCGGACCACTCTCTTTCTCCTTTTTTTGAAGTGGTGGAGATTCTAGCACCTATGTCAATGGTTTTTACAACTTTACCTATCAATATTCAACCATAAATTTGTGAATATCCTTAAAGATCTAATATTATTCCTCAATAATTATTGAGGGAGTCACTAATTATCGTGATCATTCAAACCAAATTCATTTGTTTTTCTTTAATCTAGTAATTTAACTAGGTTCTTCTCCAAGGAAGTGATGAATAATCTAATAACATGTTCTTTTCTAAGAGAATAAACTTACTTCTTTAGTCCTTTAATTTAGAGTGATTTTTGTCTTTCCATTCCTCTAGAAGAGGGGGTTTTATTTCTACTACTTTTCTGTAGGAGGCACTACATCATATTGTGTGTGTTGAGGACAAGCAGTCAGTATTAATTTCAGTTAGAACATGATAGTTACAGACCTTTATCCACCAAAATTATTTCTCTATATTGATAATACTAACCAATATTTGACCCTGGAACACTGAATAACATCCTCCATGCGTATTGTTATGGTTTCAAGCTCTCAAAACCCACCAAGTTACATCAAGGGAATGAGTGGTGTTTATATATCATCAAAGAGAGTCTCTATGAAAATATCCAAAAAATTCCCTTGATAAAGATGAATATTACAAGAGTAGCTCATCCCTTACATCTAAAAAATAATTCCAACACACTATCATTTTCACATTTTTTAAGTTTGATAGTTCATGGATAATCATCTTCCTCAATGTTGAAAAAAACTAGAAAATTAATTGTCATTATAGATATTTCTAGTTACCAAAAGACTCGTCTCATAGGTTCTTGTAAAATAAATATTTAGGCCCCTATAAGTTTTTCATGTATCATCTAGGCTTTGATGATTCATGGTGCTCTGTTGTACCCATTATGGGGACACACTAAGATAAAAATTGCATGAGTTCTTGATTCATATCTCCAACAACATTGAAAATTGAGAATGAGTGTTTTCTGAACATGGGTAGATGATAATTCAATTAAACCCATTCAAGATACATCTTCCTCTTCAGATCTAATAGATCATGTTATCCTTCCATGGATTATATATGAATATAAATAGACATAATGGAGTTCAGGACCTATAGTGGTACCGTCTCCAAGTTCAAAACCTAAGTGGAGTTAGTGGGTGGAGCCTAATATGGATGAATATCACATATCTATTTTTAATATCCTTAATAAATTCAAATTGGGTATCATTATTGATATATTGATTTTTTTTCCCCAGTGGGGTAAATTTTTTATAGTCCATTGCCATCAATGTAAGATAAATTGGTTGTCTGGTCCCTAGGGTATCCTGATGATTGATCGCTTATCTCGATTAAAATGTGGTTCCCTCTTATTGAGGGAGATTCATTTTAGGAGAAGTATTGCCCTCCTAATGTGAGTTGTATATAGTAGTGATACTTCCTATAAGTACTTAGGAATTTATTGGGATTATATTCTCCAACTAAATTTTATATTGAGATACCATTTCCTCTATAGATCGAGGATAAAATTATTTCAGTTTTGGGTGAGATCTATCCATGAATTTCCCTTCATCAATGGTAAAATATCACTAATATTGATATAATATAAACCCACACTGTTATATCTAGTCCCAAAATAAAAAATTCAAACATATTCTTTGATATTGAGTGAGATAAATTGAGCAAAACTCAAATATAATTTACATAATCTTCATAATTTAATCGTTACATATCATAAATTTACATGATATAGAAACAAAAAAAATGTGTTTTTGAGATTAAATTTTCAAAAAACATATATTAAAACATCGTGAATATTTCTCTATATTCACAACCTACAATATAAAATTATATACATGTCATATAGAACACCCTTCTTCATATCATGGGTAATATAAATATAATAATGGGTGATCTAGGATACTCTGTTAGGGTAAACATAAGAGATAACAATCAAAGATCACAAGTGATCACAACATGAGAATTGTGGTATGAGAACATAATAATGGTACATAGAAATGATAAATGTGAATAATACCCAATAAAACATATATTACAAATAATAAATTAGGGAATAATGGTTTTTAAATTATATAGGACCTTAGTAACTGGATTGTGGAATAATTATCTAATAATCACCAAAACATAACATATGCATAAGAATATAGAAAATAAATAAGAATGGTACATCATATCATTGGGAAAATAATTAACTATAATCATGTACACACACAAACATATGAACATAGAAACCTAAAATCATCTTCATTCACAAAGTACTGAGCATTGATTATTACAATAATTTTTATACAAAAACTGGTGAACTTTGTTACATGTAATCATGTCCATGAAAAAACTTATGAATATAGCTACCCATAATCATATCCATCCATAGCATCATTATCTCATGCGATATAAAAAATTAATTAATGAATTATAGGTAAATAACATACCCACCCATCACATAATGAAAAACCATGCTTATGTCTTCCAAAAAAACATGAAAATGCTCATAACCCCATCACATGTTGATTAACTCATGAGAAATAAATGTGTTTCATGCAACCTTACATTTTAATTCATCATAATACATCCATAGAAAGAAAGTGGATAGTATCATAAGATAAAGTCTTAGAAGAATCAGAGAAACATTAAATGATATTTAATTAGATGCAAACACTTTTATTAAAGAATTAATAAATTTATTTGAAAATATAAAAAAACATTACATTTGAAAATTTAATTTTAAATGATAAAAATTTATAAAAAATGGGAATAAAAAGTATTTTATAAAACTATTGAAACATGGATATTATGATAAATAAATAAAACTAAGTAAAGTGGTAGAAAAATGTGTTCATATGGAAAATGTTTAATATAATATTCCTCTCACACATTTGTAAATAATATCAAAGTTAGTGGGAAATATCCATAATAAAAAGATTAAATGAATACTCCTTTTCTAAATAAAGTAAAGTACATTGAAAAAGTCCTTAATAAATCATATAAGTATATATAATAACATCTATATAAAATATATAAATAATATTTACATTGTGGATAAATATTCACATCTAAAAATAAGAGATAATGTTGGACCCACTTACAAACATCATTTTAGTTGAATTAGGGAATAAATGGAGATGAAATAGTAAGAAGAAAAGTAAACCTAGAAATAACAATATGAGAATAAAATATAATGGTTTTAGAGATAAATAAGATAAAATTTCTACTAATAAAAGTTATATCATAAAAAATATCAATTTCAAAGTGAGAATGGAAAATAAACACTTATAAATCTATTCACTTTTGAAAAAACCCCTTTAAATATATACACTTAAATGAATTTATAAATATTTTGAATTAATTTAAAATAATTTTGAAATACATATGTGGGTTTTTATATACGCTACATAGAATAATATGGGTGGTGAATATAGAAAATATATTAAATAAAAGAAAATTTAGATGAGGAGCCCTTAACATTACTCTTGATTTTCATGAAAGCAATTTAACTCCATATATAATAAAAATTAACATATTAATCACTTATTTAAAAAATTATTCACATATGTTAGATATTATAATATTCAATTATAATCACTCATTACACATATATAATTTTTTAATTTTCTATTTTCATCATCAGATGTTAGTAATTTAGATTGTTTCATAAATGTTTCATATTATCAATGTCAAAACTTTCTCATTGATTCCAAGTTCATACATACCCAATTAGTCAAGTTAGTGGAATAAATATATTTCAATGACTTATGTAGTCCCATATTAAATTTATGGAATATATGGTTATCGTTTACAAGAATAGAATACATGAAGAGAATGTTTTGGTAAATTTACTGATAACAAATTACATTACATTGATCATTAATTTTTGTGTCACCATTAAAGAACCATATTAATATCATAAATTAATCTTTAATATTATATATTACTAGTATTAATTTAATTATACCCATTCATGTTTGAAATGTATAAGATGGTATAGCAACATTCATGTAGGTGGTTGAACTTACCCAAACAGAGACAATTTATATTAACAAATGAGTTAAGAGTATAGAGTAATATAATCGTAATATAATTTTCATATAATAATAATGATGTTAATATAATATAATTAATGTATATAATTATATTTATAAATTTTGTATATGATATGGTATTTTTAAAATATGTTTAACAACTTTGTTCTTACATTGATGAATTTGATCATCCCCAACACGAGTTCCATCAGAATAAAGGATTTTGGCTTCCTTTTTGTAACCAGAGGTTACCAAAAATATAAGAACTATTTATTATAGTAAAATAGTTATTTATTCAATATAAAACTTAATGGTTTGATTTATTAAGGAGGTGTATAGGAGGGTCCTTTTATAGGTGAATTTTTAGTGGCATTTACCCAAATACTTATTATCTACAGTTAAAGGTTGTCATTTTAAAAGTAAACTGAATTAAAAGTAGAAACTAATGAATATGTTTCATTAATACCTAAATAAATGCACCTTATATAATATTTTTCTTGAGATTTTATGTATTTACCACTTATTTTAAACATTTCACCTCACTTTACATTTTCCACAGAAACTCTCTTTTTACCTTAGTAACTTACTTTTAGGACATGAAATTAAATTTACCTTTTAAATAATTTAGAAACTATGATCCAAAATATTAAATCCGTTTCATTATATAAAATTCCTAAAATTTATAAATTTAATTTTAATAGAATAATGTATAACACATGAAAACCAATTTTTATGAAAAATGTGTTTTTTGGAAAAAAAATAAAAAATTTCATATTCCATGCCAAATAAATATATTCAAATGAATTTTAATTTTCTTTTTTAAATATAATAACAATAAATTTTACTAAAATAATTATTTAGTATATATTAACTTAAATTTTTATTATAAAAATACACTCTTCACATAAAAACAATTCTTTCAAAATTATCTCTTTTTAACATTAAATAATTTTATTATTATTTCTAAAAAATTGATAATAATTCCATCAAAGTTAATTAATTTATATATACGTATATATAAAAAATAAATTTAAATAAATATTTAACTCCAACTAAGATAAATTTAACTTTAATGGATGCAATAATCTATGCTATGTAATAATCCAGTGTTTTTAATTTTTAGTTTTACATACTTTTGTTGTGATTTTCTATTATGATTTAATATAGTGTTGTTAGTTTTATTATTGTCTTGTATGAATTATTTCCAAAAAAAATATTTTAAAAGTATAAAAATATATTTTAAAATTTTACACATATTTATTAAGGAAATAAAATTCCTCCTAATACATGGGGTGTAACATTCACCACTTAATAAATTACAACAAAATAATTTTAATTATCTCTCACTAATGAAGGTATTTTTGGATATTTGAATGATATAAAAGACTCAATATATATATTCTAATGCTATATTAACCTCACTATATTTGGTAATACTAGTAAACTCATATTTTCTCTTATAATTTGTAAATCTAAAATATTGAGGTCCTCCCCAACCCATTGATCCAAGTATCCCTCATGGTTGGAAGTTAAGATCCATATAATGTGAGTAATTTTCTTGGGTAGTTCATAGAAAGTCTTAAAATAAATAGTTATAAAAGGTTTATCTAGGATAGGAAATATGACTTCCCTATCCTGGAAATTAATATGGGATCTATAAAGAGGGAGTCAACAAATACCAAAAATCTCATCAAATTTTTTCTTAAGGGAGAACAATACTATTTCTAAGAAGTAGAATCTAACAAAAAATAATTAGATAAGAGTTGACATGGGATATTATCATAAACCCAATATAATTTTTACTAATAGT
The DNA here is from genome assembly GCA_963277665.1 of Viscum album. Taxonomy (NCBI): domain Eukaryota; kingdom Viridiplantae; phylum Streptophyta; class Magnoliopsida; order Santalales; family Viscaceae; genus Viscum; species Viscum album. The sequence goes on from OY728142.1 coordinate 442,290,913, forward strand.
TTAATACCTTCCCATTTGGTATATAGATTAATAGTTTCAGTGAATTTTAAACATATAAAGGAATGCATGGAACTAGGATCAAATAATATTTTTTTCAAAAGTTATTGTACCTGTCACCACCCCAATTTCATGCTCCTATCTTATATCCCTTAATAAAATGAAAAATATTTGTTTGAGTATCCAGAAACAATAATTATATTAAAAATCATATGATAGGAAAAATCAATGATAATGTGTCCAAAATAAATTATGAAAACTTAATTTTAACAAATGAAATTTTAGGATCATCCTAAATTACTTTTGGTTTATTACAGTTAGATTTACTTTCTATACTAGAATTATTTATAACCTAATATCCTAAAATGACTAATACCACCCCTTGATAATAAGGAACCCCAAACTCATACTCTTGAAACTCGTGTTAAATTAAAAACATAACACACAAACATTAATGCCTAGTGAGATGATATGAGAATAAATCCAATATAATTTACATTACTTACATAATTTAAATGTTTTATATCACAAATTAACAAAATATATGAACTTAAATTTTTAGTGTCTACGTAGATTAGATATATAAATAATTTATTTTAGGTAATTGTGATCATTTATCCAATTTCATTCCCCACTACCCCATCTAGCCATTTCATCAGATACACTCGTCTTTATATCCTAGAGAATGTAAACATAATAAATAGATGATCATAGAAGCTCAGTAATAGTAAACATAAGATATAATAAACAAATATCATTTTTGAGTAAAAGATAAGTATATGGGCATGAGAATATAATTAACATACATGTATATAAAAAAATTTAATCATAACCAAAAAAATTGATCATAAATCTAGAGACATGGAATATACATTTTCGCATAGTATAAGACATCAATAATATGCATATGAAAACTTGAGAAAATAATCATGAAAACATAACAGAGGCATAACCATTGTGCAAGTATATTAGTAAAGGAAATCATAACATCATGAACACAGCTCTAAAAATCATGTCCACACATAAATATTTCAACATAATTATCCATAATCATGTACATGAAAAAACGAGTTATCAATGTTATTTATAATCATATTCATGCGCAAACATGTGAACATAGTTACCCAAAATCATGCCCATGCACAAACTAGTGAACATATCTACTTACAATAAATTCCATGCATAATATCATTATCTCATAAGATATAAAACTTTACCCACATAATTGGAGGCCTATTATAGACTCGCATATTACATAATTATAAACTATAAATATTTGTTCCATGAGAACTTTAAAATAATCATAATCTTATTATATATTTATTAATCTTAGAGAGATAAATTTGTTTCATGAATAATTTCAAAAAACATTATTATAATCCATCTAGAGAAACAATATGTATGGTATAATTAGATAAATACTCAAATAAATCATAATAAATATTAAAGGTTTTTGACATAGATGAAAAATGATTTTATAATAGCATTAGAAAATTTAATTGAAAAAAATATCTTTTACTTTTGAAAACATACATTTTAAAAGAAAATAATATATATGACATTAGGAATCTAAAATACTTTATAAATAATTGAACTTTAGAGAGGAACATACATAAATGAAACTAAAAATTTTGGTGGGAAAATATATATTTACATAAAACATTTAAAAAATTCCATTCACACATTTGTAAAGAAGGTCAAAATTGGCAAAAAAAAAGACCATACTCAAAATGTTAAAAAATTATTTTTTAAAAAATGGTAATTAAATTGAAAAACACCTCAATAATAATAAATATAATATAATAAAAATCTTAAAACAATATAAAAAAATTGTTCATGGAGGAGAAATATTTTAGATTAAAAACAGGATTTAAGGATATCTCTACTTATAGACATCCTTTTAATTTTATTATAAAACAAAGAGAGGTGATATGATAATAATGTATGTGAAAACAAGAGATAACCATATGAGATAAAAATAGATTGAATTTTTTAGTGAAATAACACATAATTTCTCTCTATGTATGTTCAAATATAAACAATATTTATTTTAAAATGAGATTGTAAAATAAAACCTTATAGGTTTAGAAATTTTTTAATCAAAATCCCTTAGAATATAAATACACATATGGATAAGTAAATCCATTTTATTTCATAAAAATTCATATAAAACACATACATATAGTTATATATCCACCAAAAAAATAATATAGGTGGTGAAAATTGAATATATCTCAATTAAAGAAAAATTGAGACGAGAAACCCTTACATTTACTCCTAAATACCAAAAAAGCGCTTTAAACCCCTATATAATCAAAATAAACATATTAATAAATTATTTAAGAACCTTACTAATATCTATTATATTTTATAATATTAAATTATAATAAATCATTACGTATATATTAGTTAGTTATTGCCAATTTTCAACGTCAATTGTTGGTATTTTTTGTTGTTTCATATAGGTTTTATAATGGAAATATCGACCCCCATTTTTTGAAAAAAAATTCATAATTCATAGATTATTCTTATTAGTGGGTGAATTGAACTTTTATTATTTATTTATTCTTATGCTAATTTTATTGAACGTATGGGTATTCTTTTTGAGAATAAAATCCAATACAATCATGTTTAAGGAAATTTATCGATAATAGACAATTACATTATACTGATATTTCCTTTTTGTATCACATTTCTAAAAACATATTAATAACATAACTTAACCATTAATATTTGAACCAACTAAAATAATAACATTTTTTACTAATGATTTAGTAATAGTATATAGTTATATAATAGTGATAAGATTTCCTTATATGAATAATGATGGTAGTATAACATCATTATAGTGGATAATGATATTTTAAAAGAGTTTATATGAGAAGGTAATTGAAAATTTTGGTGAAAACTGGGTACTTAATTTGATTAATTCCCTTCTTATTGATAAAGGTTCCTTTTAAATTAATGATTTTTCCTTTTTTTTGGAACCATATGTTAATAAACATCTAAGAAGGATTTATGGGAGAAAAATATGTATTTATTCAAGAGAGAACCAAATGGTTTGTGTTATTTAGTATTTTTGTAGGATTTATTATTTTATAGGTGAGTATTGAGTGTCATTTTTGAAAATATTGATTCCCTAAGGTGTAAGGTTATATTTTTAAATGAAGATGAAGATCCCATTTGTTTAATTTTATTTATTGTCATTATATAAGGACCTAGTGACTCTGGTAAAATTATCAATATTTATTTAAGATGTGTGTAAGTGAAGCTATGATGATTCCATCATAAATAGAAAATTAAATATCTATTTTTTTCTAAATAACATGGCTTGATATATTTAAGTAGCAGCACCTAGATGTGGTGATCATTAGATATTATCTTCAATCCAAAAACAAAGAAACTTTTTGGGGACTAAAACACTATAAACAAATTTTGATGGATTTTGGAAGTGTATGTATATTGGGTAGATTGAAGAGCTATTATTACTAAAAAACGTTGGGGACCAGCCCCTTTATTAAAAAAATAAGAAAAAAACACTTTTTAACTGGGTTCAGGAATAACCCATTACATGCCTGAAGGCCAAAGGCATACGGCCTTAGATTTGAGTGGAAAGAGACCAATGATACAAACCCTATAATAAGTAACCACATTGAAAAAACTAGCCTGAAAGACCCAACAAAGCTCCAAAATCTCCACCGTACAAACCCTAAACTACTAATTATGCAGCTTCCATGTATTCTAGATGAGATACCATCACCTCCAAGGGCCACCACGACCTGTGTTGGATGTTGCTGAATGCCTCAGTTAGTCAACACTAGTCATCATCGCCGTCACCACCAAACATCTCCACATTTCTCCGCTCAACATCATTACACTGCCTGGGGTTGGATGCACCATCATCCTCATAGCCCTCTAGTGTGAAATCCACACTCTCATCATCATTTCCAATGATGTTTCCTCCCTCATGTGACCCAAAGAACAGAAGGTTTATATCCAAACAAATGATGCATAAGAGATTTTAGAGGTGTTCAATACTACAAATAGGAGATACATAAAGAAAAAATCATTCTATCATTCACATATAGAGAATATAAATATATTTAAAACATATATTTTTTAGTGAATAAAGTGTAATGATAATTAAAATATCACATGATGTAAATATTGATTCTTAAGGATGATTTGAAAGAATCCCTTAACTCATATTTAATGAGATTCAAATGAAATATTTCCTACCATACTAAGATAATAGAATTTCTATATAATGTATATGTAAATAATTTGGAAATATTATTCTTGGTAATTATTTGAATAAAAATATGTGAGAAAGAGAAGGAATGGGTGATGGGAACCCAATATTGATGTTATGAGAAAAACACTGACTCTTATTGAAAGAGAAAAACCTGACTACATATAGAAATCAAGTGTGTCACAGAAATAAGGAAGGATGAAGTCCTATGATATAATAGTATCATAGAAGGTTACTAAGGGGAAAATAATACAAATATAGAAACTATATTGTTAGTTTCATTGGGAAGGTGGGTTTCAGGATCGTCATCTTACTCTATGTTATTCTTATATTGCATGGGGTAATTATTGAATTATATTGAGAGGATAAAAAGTCTAGTGTGTAAAATACATTGGAGGAATAAACATATAAATTCATTTTTATATAAGTCTAGTGGAAGGATTTATTAAATAACTGTGTAATGCTGTCACATTCTGTTTGAGAGGGTTGAGTTGTGCAAGACAATGAGAACCAGTGGGATACTGGGAAATATATGATGCAATATAAAGACCCTTCATTGGGATATTGGAGAATATAATTGAATTTTATATAATCATGGGGGGAAATATTTCATTGTAACTACCTACATTAATAGTGGAAGAATATATAATCACTGGTAAAATGATTTCATCAAGAAGTATATTTTCAAGGATAAACCATATAAATTACTTTGTCTCATTCATTTTACATTCTACATATATGGGTAATTCTGTGAGGAAATGAGAATATTGTATTGTGATATTAAATAATAATATAGGGTAAATTAAATATAGTAAAATTATAAAAAGAAAATGGTTCACTAATTCACCCCCACACCCTTCCAGTGATCTCAAAAAAGCTGGACACTTCATGTTATATAAGAGCCATATAGTTCCCCTATTAAATTTCCAATCATTAATATAAGGATAATCGTATAAAATCTAAATTTATCAACCGTAATTATGTGTCCATTTTTGAAGACAAAAATAATCATTGATGGAAGAATCGAATGATTCCATATCTATTTTCGTGAATTTTGGAAGTAAGATGTGTTTTCCTAGTGATATTTATCCAAAATAAAAGAGATAATAAAAGGATTTATACTGAAAAGAGAAATATATAAGTGTATGGGAAAGATAGAGATTATATCTTTTCATCTCTCTCTGATAAATTCTACAATAAGATAATTGTTCTAAAAACATCCAAGGATATATGGGAGAATCATGATAATAAATATTAAGGAACTGTGAAAAATAAGGAATCCAAACTTCATATTTTGAAATCCATGTTTGATGAAATTTTAATGGAATATTCAAAGAATGTTTATGACTATTATACAAGCCTAAATGATATAATAATTTACATCGATGTTTAATTGTACTTTATAGTACTCAACTGTTGAAAAAAAAAATATGAGGAATTTATTTGATAGGTTTGACCCAAAGATATCTTCCCATGAGAAAATTATAAATCTATATCTTAATGAAATTCATAACACACTCTTCAATTATATGTTATGGAATGTCATATTTTCAAGTAGATATCAATGAAATAAATTACATTTTAGTCCATTAGAATACACTATAGTGACCCAAAATGTTCATATATAGATATTACATCTGATTAGATAAATATACATTTTATTACATAATGTTCCATTCCATAATTGTATAGGTATTATATCTTTGGGTACTTCGATATAGTGATAACTATTTAAAAAGTGAAATAAATCATCTCCCATTAAGTTCTTTATAAGTATCACCCCTATTAGAAATATCATACATTATACCTTTCTTCATAAAATCTTGAAAGAAAACATTAGTTAGTGTGATCTTAAATGCTTAGTAAGGTAAAATAAGGTATTTATCAACAGAACATGATAATAAGGGTATGAGAACACCTGAATAACATATAAGAACCATACCATGCATATCAAAGATCTTAATCTTGTGTAATTTCATAAATATTGATAGTCCATAAGACATTAATCATAAATTAATCAAATAACAAAATCCATGAGAGTGTAACATTGGCATAAGACTTAGATTATGGCATAGACATAAGCATAGAAAACTATTATGATAATTATAACCACTAATAAATTTATAATATATTGATATTGGGATAACCATCCATCACCTTCTTCTAGCTTCGGATAACCCCATGTGTACCCTCTTTTGGGCTAGATATAACCGCTTTGTGCCAACTATTTTCTGGATTGGGATTACATCTTGTGCACCGTTTAATCTCATCAAACATTAATCTTTACCTATTTCATTATAAGGGTATATAATTCTTAGATCACCCATTACATAATTAAAATCATGTATATGTGTACCAAAAAATCATTCATCATACAATAACCCATGAAAATAAAATGGGTTTCATAAAAAATTCATCATAGCATAACTCATGCGAAAAGAATGGGTTTCATAAAAAAAATCATCATATTCAAAAACCTTTAATAGAAAGGATAAAGTTGATATCATTAGATTATATCCCAAATAAATCAATAGTATAATCAAGGGTTTTTGTCTTTAGTGAATCGAAATTCCATTAACATATCATTAAAAAATTCTTGAGGAAAATATCCTTTCCATTTTAAAATTGCTCTTTTAAAATATAAAAATTTCCAAAATATTAAAAAAATAATTTGAAAATAATCATGGAAAATTTTAAAGTAATATTCAAATCATTTAGTGTTTATGATGGTTGGAATTTTCATTCATTCTATACACATTAAAATAAATATTTCTTTCACATTTTTATAAAAAAATCAAATGAACCTCATTCGGAGAATGACAGAAAGATTATTTTAAAAATTAAAAAACATAAAAATGTGTAAAAATGAATTTAAAAAAAATAAAATAAAAATAAAGACATTATTTAAAACATTTTTAGAAAACATGGACATGGATAATAAAGGTATTTCTTCGAAATAGAGAAATGAAATCATCTTTTCCTTAAAAATATATTTTTGACTATTGAGTACATAAAGATAATAAAATGGAAGTAAATCCTTTAATTTATATAAATAACCATAGTATAAAAAAATTAATTAGTTTATTGTAAGATATACCTGAATATTTTATCATTGGAAGCATAATCATAAATAACCTTGATAAACAATGAGATTATATCCTAAAACTCTTACCACATTGGTAACTTTCAAATCAAAACCTCAAGAAAAAGTGACTATTATATGGATATTTATATCCCAATAAATTTCATGCGGATCATCATAAAATAAATTAATGGAAATTATGTGCACTATATAAAATAAATAAGTGGTTAATATGGAATTTGTATCACAAAAGTAAAAGTGAGATGAAAATACCTTACCTCAACCTAAACTTCATTCTAAAAAATTTGAACATCTTGTTTAATGAATATATGATTATTATAAATCAATTCCAGAACCATAATAATATATATCATACCATATATTATTTACTTATTATAAGTTCCTATTCAGGATAATTGTATCACCTAGAGGGGGAGAGTGTGAATCAATGATAACATTTTCTTTTATATTTCCTTTTTTATGAAAAAAAAATCGCCTCCTGTTAAAGATTTATTTCCCTACTGAAAACAAATCAAACACACTTTCTCAGGAACACAAGTATTTACAAGATCAATTATTCAATAAGAATGGCTATGTCCTTAGGATGGTTTGGAAATAATAAATACCACACAATATATTAAAAAAATCTTTTTTTGGAATACAATGAGTAAGATATACCCTTTCAATCATGTAGCACTATGTAAACAATCCAATAATTCATGTGATCCTCCTAGAAAAAAAAATTTAATGCAATTTTTTTTAAATAAAACATGTTACCGGTTATTCTTTACAAACTTCTATAAATGTATTACTTTTAAAATAATTATTCCCTTTCTTACCCAAAAGATGGTAAGAACTTCAAGGACTTTTGATAATAGTCCAACTTTCCCAGTCTAATTACTCAATACAGAAAATATATATCTATTAGAATATGGTTGAGAAAATACTGAAAACATTATGCTCTAATTGGAAATCCCAAAATGATAATCTTTCCAACTAAATGATTTACTAAATTGTTGATCAACCTTTGTCGTTACGTTTTGAATTTTCTCCAATAGTGTCAAATCATATACCATCAGTCATGATGTAAAAAATTCATCCTTTGTTGAATACAATGGTGTTCTGAATATGATAGATCAGAATTCATAAACTTCAACTTCATAAAATTCCTTTATTAACATACATTTCCTTGTATCATGACCTTCTTCATGACTTTGAACACATTTTAGATCAACTTCAGAATCGTTTGACTTATAGTGGAGAGTATTGTACCTTCTAATTCCTAAATCTAAATATTTCTTTCATGCTCATCCTGAATACTATTGACATGATTACGATCAGAATGATTATGATTAACATGATTATGATCAGACTGAATACAATTGACAACATCTTATTCACTCCTTTCTTTCATCAAGCTTGCATCAAAACTTTACAGAATACTTGTGATTTTTGAGAACTCCATGATAATCAAATCATTGTAAAATTTATATCATAGTCATATATACTCTAATTCATCCTGATTATGATCAATCCTTCCATTCTAGAATCTGTGTGAATCTGATGATCATTTTCTCCCACCGAGATTCTATTGAATATGATAGATATTTTCAAGAATTGTAAGTCCAATTATCTGAATACGTTGTTCAATCCAATTTCCAATAAATACATAGTGACGTGATTTTCCTTTCATCTTATAGTTTATGGGGAACAAAATACAATACCAAAAAATGATCACCTTCCTTGTCAGTTTGGTCCTAAAAATCTCCCCATTTGTATTTTTTTCGACCAAGATTCATAAATCACTAAACTTTGTATCCTCAAAAAATGAATTACTTATCAAAAATTCTAAGCCTACATGATCTAATTCATTAAAGTAAACAAGATTCATTGAGAGAAGAAAACCATTTTTTCTAGAATTAGTGATCAAGAAACCTCTTCAACTCTTCTTCATAACTTTCTCCCATAGCTTTCTCCACTTATTCAACTTACATGCAATACAAAAAAAAATTCATGTAACCACTCCAATAAACATTTATAATAGTTCTCACACATAAAATTCCAAATTCATAGCTTAACCACAACTCCCCATATTTTTATGCTTCAATAAGGATATTTTTCTGAAATAATACCCCCTGAAAGCACTATCAAAAGGTAAGATGAGATAGAGGATAAAAACACATACCTCAACTTTGATAATAAAGAGGTTGGACACCCTTATTCAACCTCAATTTAGAAAATAATTCCTTCAGTAATGGTTTTTTGAAAATGTCAACAAATTGTTCCGATGTGGGAACATACTCCAACTTCAATTCATTCATCTCTACATGCTCTCTGGTGAAATGATTTTTTATATCATTATGTTTTTAATGATAATGTTGAACTCAATTCCTAGTGATATTTATTTCACTTTGACTATCACAACCCAAGGTAAAGGGTAACTTCCCTTCAATAAGTAAGTCTTCTAATTTAGTTTTCATCCACATAGGTTGGGTAACTAGTTGAGTAGTAGAAACATAATCAGATTCAACTGTACTAAGAGTTACTAAATTTTGTTTCTTTTTTTTCAACTAACACAACATTTTCCAACAAATAATTCTCCACCAGATTTAGACCCTCTATCATTAACATTTTCTACCCAATAAGTATCTGAATACCCAAATAAAATCAGTGCTTTCTAAGCTATCATACTTGATTCTTAAATTTTTTATGACTTTGATATATCTGAGAATTATAATTATAGTATAAAATGTTATTACTTTAGAGCACTTTTAAATCTTCCACATAAGTTAATAGCATAAAAAATGTCTGGTCTTGAGACAGTCAAATACAAAAAAATCCAATATACTTTTGAAATTATTTTTTATTAAATTCCTTCCCTTCTCTATCTTTAGAAAAAAAATCCAATTGAAATTGGTAAGGAAATAGGATTAATGTTTTACATTCAAAACATTTTAATAATTTCTTTTTCATATTTTCTTAAGAAAGAAAAATATTTTTCTTCTTTTGTAAATTTTCTAACCCAAGAAATTATTTCATTTCCCCTAACAAGGAAATCTAAAACAACCTTTTCATTTCTTCATAAAATATTTCACAACATCTTTCATTATTCCAAGAAAATATAATTTCATCCACATAAACAATTATGTTGAGGTAAATCTCTTCAATTTCTCTGATGTAAATATTTATATTAATCATTTCTTTATTATAACTCATATTCTTTAAGAAAGTAACCTATTTGGAATAACATGCCCTAATAGATTGTTTCATCCCATATAAATATTTCTTCAATATTCACACATAAGGATGATCCCATAAGGGTCTTGCAGCACTAGGGTTTCCACTGTCGTCGCCTCATCTCCCCTGAGGCTGATTTGTTGCGGACCTAATGGCGCTCTCCGCGAATATCTCACGGTGGAACCCTCTTTATGTGGTGTAGGATTTTTTGATATGGGCTTCTACAGCACTTTCATCTCATCATACATGAGTGTAAGATTGGTTTTCGATGAAGGACACTTTGTTCTCGGGCATACTCTATCAGAGCGTTCGTGGGTTCGATTGGGGGTTTTCGGCGTGACGTTGTCTTGTGGTCAAGTTCTTTGGAATTTGAGGGTTTTTACCATGATCTTCCGAGGCTTGAGTGCTTTGAGAGTTTGTTGTGGTCTTCTATTGTGATATTGTTAGTGGCGATGATATCTGGGGTCAGATCAGTTCGATTTGTGGTGTTACCTCCTTTCAGTGGCTGGCGTTCGGGAGGCCGATCTTGGGGTGATGTTTCTTGGATCTTTGATTTTTCATTTGGTTGCATATTCTTTCTACTATGAATCACCTATTTCTGATTTGTGTCTATTTATGGATTTGGATGTTTTCGTTCAGTATGTGATGGTATTTGTTGAATCCATGGTTTGGTGTTCATTTTCTGGTTCATCATCTTTCGCGAACCTTTTATTTCTTTTGATGTTTTCTCTCCTTACATAAATTTTGAAATTTTTTTATGACATCAAGCATTTAGTTTGGTCTAAGATTTATTTTTCATGAATCTATTTTGGATGGAAGGTATTCAGTTATGGTTCTTTGAATTTTTTTTGATTTTGGACTTGGTGGTTCGCAACTCAAGGAATTATTTGACTATTCTCATACAAGGATATGCTTCAAATGAGGTTCGAGAAAGAGGTTTCACTGTTTCATGGATTCTCAGAATTGGATTTTTGATAGCATATGGTTATGGCCATCGATATTGTACATGTGCTCTTTGGCGCAAGACGGCTTATTGTGCTATGATGAAATGATGGAAGCTAAACTTAATGCAATAGTTTTTGGGAGAAGCTTCTTTCTTATTGTGATGGTTGTCTTTGATCTTGAGTTTTGTTCTGTTTGGGATTATTTTTTCCATTTAAGTATTTATATCATGATGTTGTGAAGTCATGTATGGTTTCTAACTTTTTCCTTAAAAGTGTTCCAACAACAAAAGTCACATGGTTGTTCAATATGAACGTTCTCATTAAGATCCACATTTAGAAATGAAGAATTCACATCCATTTGAAATATTTGGTAACTTTATTTTGTATAAATAGTAATAAAGATTCTGATTATTCCTAACCTTTCTCGCAGTGCAAAAGTTTCATCAAAATCAACACCTTCAATTAGTGAGTAACCTTTAAACACTAATCTTTATTCGTTTCTTATTACTTAACCTTCTCTATTCATCATGTTTTGTAAAATCCACTTTTACCAATAAAATTTTTTTCTATCTAAGGAAAACATTCCCATGTATCATTTGTTTCTATCTAATTTTGATATTCATTCATGCCTTAAACCTATTCCAAATATTAAAAATATCTATTCACATAATTTATTTTGTTTTTGGAAGACAAAAAAAATGTGTGTAATATAATTTTTTTCTTATTTTTTGAACATTAAGATGCTTATCACTAATAAAATTTTGAACTTCCACTTGTTTCCTCGACCTTGGATTAGATTTTCAAGTATCTTCCTCATCACTCAAAATAGATGAGTCTGATTCTTCTTCTTGAGTAGGATTACAATTGTTTATATGCTTATTAGAATTATTTTCATTATCCTAGCGACACCATTATTTCCAGCTCATCCTGAATACAATTAACATGATTATAATCAAACTGTTTACTATTGATATGATTTTGATTAGATTGAATATGATTGAAAATATATCTTTCACTCCCTCTTTCTTTCAGTAATCTTTCATCACAAGTTTACAGAATACTTGTGATATATGAGAACTCCAAGATCATAAGAGCATCATCACATTTATATCATAGTCATATAGTCTCTGATTCATCCCCATTACAATCAATCCTTTCATTCTAGATTTAGTGTGAATCTGATGAGAATTTTCTTCTACCCAACTTATCTTAAATACAATTTACCTTTTCAAGCATTGTAAGTATGATTCTCTAAATATGATGGTCAGTCTGATTTTCAAATAATACAAAGTGAGGTGATTTTACTTTATTTTTAAAATTTCTTGACAAAAAAATATAATACATGAAAATGATAACCTTTATTATCATCTTGGTTCAAACACTTGTAACCCTTTACCATACATTTATTAAAAAATCTTTATTAAAATCACTATTTTGGTTGATAACAACTTCATTTTTCATGTATATTTTAGTTAGATAGTTTTGGGAATTCTACCTTGATTATGGTTACATGATATCCAAAATTTTAACAATTATATAAATATAATATATATTCATTATATGCATATTTATATTCATATGTAAAAGTTATATATTGAAAAATTAATTACACCATTTATGGAGACAGTAAGTCTTACGTACTCATAAACACTATTTCCATTTTCTAACTGATGGAACAAATGAAGGTAAATAATATTTCACCTTTAAATAACCATTATTATATCATATATAACATATATTTTAATTAAATGTATTTCTATTATCATTTATGTCAAAATAAATCAAAAAATATATCACATTTTATGGAAGAGGATAAGGAAGTATGTTATTAAAATAATATAATAAAATATAATTTTATGTTAGGTATTGATGTTATTATATAATAATGGTTTTATAATATTTTAATTTGGTGGGGGAAGAAATAAAATAAAAAAATTTTGGTTAATAACTATACATATTCTTTAGACAACCACTTTTGGTTAGCACAAAAAGCCTTATTAAGGGGGTTTCATAATAAAAACAAGGTTTATATGATGTTTTAATGGAAGTAAGGATTGGTTTTGGGTAGAGATTGGGTAAAACAAAAGGATATTGAATTTTTTAGAGGATAGGATCTGTCATTTTATCAATGGGGAGGAAACTCACATGGAAATTTCTTAAAAGAATAAAAAATAATATAGTAATTCCCAAGAAAAAGGATTCCATGTGGCCATATATTCAAAGGTGGTATGATATAAGTTTTAAATATAGAAATCCAATAGGATTTGGATAATTTTAATTGTAAAAATGTTTAAGGATCCAGACTAAAACATTATATTGTCTAGTGCCTTTAAACTATAATTCATTTCTTTCATTCCCAAAGATATTTTAGGTTTAGGGTTTTAGAAAGTAACATCATAAATATTACATAACAAAACTATATTTTAAAAAGTGTAAAATTCTATTCATTGCCCATTTTTTACAAAAGAAAAATTAAAAATAAACACATTTTCTTTTCATGAAAAATCACCACAACTTTCAACTTATATTCTTATGTTCCATTACCCATCCTTAAATCCTATGGAAAAACATTTTAAAACATGGGATGAGAAAAATATTTTCATTATGGGACATAAAAATAAATAAATATAATGGTTTATTAAAAAATTAAAACACATAAAATAATTTTCTTTATCATATTATTTTTTGAGACTATTAAATAAATCATTTCCACGTGAAAAATAAACACTTTTCTGAAATGAAATTAGTAAAATACATAGAAAGCATAGATAAAACATGTAGTAAACTTGGGAATCATTTTATATCACTATTACATATGTATTAACCCATATGGTTACATATTGAATAACTATCATAGTTATACTTATAATAGCTATTATAGTATATTATTAAATTTTCTTAGGATAAACCTAATTGGTTAATTCTATCCCATATTTGGAATAACCATCACAGAATATTACTATTTTCTCTCAGGAGAATCCACATCAGTTAACTTAATAAATTAACCCAATGATTTTTGTATCTATAATGGGATCACCTGACATTGGTTTATAAAAATACCACCCATCTTCAAAAATAATTCCATATAACCATAAAAGACTATCTAAAGTTTTTCATTATAAAATGTTCTTTTCACCTATAAAAACATTTTCATATATTGGTATATCCCTTTCCATTAAAATCCATTTTTAAAAAATACAAGAAAAAAATGAAAGAGGTTTTTTAAATGAATAAAACATGAGATATTATAAAGTAATATAAATATAAAATAAAGTTTATAGCAGCAAGAAAAGGTTAGTATTTTTGTATACATTAAAATAAATAATTTATTTTGTCTTTTATAAAAAAATTCAAAACATTCTGTAAAAATAATCTGTTAAAACCCTTTAAAAGAAAGTAAAAAGTGATATAAAATTTAATTTATAATTATTTAATATCCATACAAATACATCCATAAAATAATTTTAAATATATGGGCATGGAAGAAAAAATAGTTTAAATGGAAACTTTAAAAAAAAGTCTCATACCTGGAGTCTGAATCATCATGTACATTGTTTATATTCCTAAATAATAAATTTATGTTAATTATTTTCTAGTTTTGGAACCCTTTTCATGTTTATTATTCCTTTTATCTCACTTTTACCATGTTATAACAATTAAAAAATCATTTAAGTTTACATCAGATGTTTTGCGATATTTGGTTCATAAGTCCAAAATAAATTCTATAAGTTAAATATATTCAAAGTGTTCATTATTAAATAATATAAATAATAATAATCCCTTTATAATTATAATTTTTATATATAAATTATACTTTTAAAATCAATCCTAAAAGTTAGTTATTCCAAATGAACTATGTTACAATCGTATAGATGGTAGGTCGAGTAATATTTCCATTTTTCAACGATCATTATAGAAAAAAGGTAACTATAAATTTATATTTATATAAATATAATAATAATCTAAATATACTATTATATATTTAATTATACATATATATTTCATCCATGTGATATTGTGAAGACAAACCAATCACATCGCTTCGTGGTGGTGGTAGTCCATTTGTATGCATGAACGATTTTATCGTCCTTTAGTGAATGTAAAATGTAAAAAATTAAATGACATATTACCTTCTTTATAATGAAAAATGTTTCATTAATATCATATATATACATTAATTCAATTATTATAGTTGTTCTTGTGGGTTGGTGATGGAAAATAAATTACATCAGTCTGTGAGGCGGTAATCTATCGTTCACATGAATGAAGAATTTATTTCCCAATTAATGGAAGACTAATATAGGTTAATAAAGTAATATAATAAAATTAAAGTATATATATAGTACTGTTTTTATTATTTTTTAATGTTTTAACAATATTTTAACGATTTGGAAGATGAAATCAAACTAAAATGTGTGGTTAAAAACTATACCTTTGAAAGTCTCCTTTTCTTAATACCTTAAGAAATATATGATTTTTATTATCCCAAAAAAGGCCTTAGTAAAGTGTGTGAAGATTCTTATAATATATTTTTATAGGTATTGAATGATCCAAAAAATATTTTAAGTGTGAATTAATGAGAAGTGTTGGTGCCCTTTTATAAGAGATGGTAGGGGCACTCTCAGAATTAATTAAAATATTAATTTAATTTAATTACTTTTCAAATAAAAATGGATAAAAATTGATATTATTTGAATATAATATGATTATGAGTCCAAATACTCTCATCCAATAATTTTCTTGAAATGTTAATATCACATTTGTACCATTAGCTTTTTGTTTTAACACTTTATTAACCCATTGATAATTATCATAATATTAAAGATTTATACCCTTTAAGGGTTAATAATGTTCTATAAAATGAAAAATCAACCCATAAATTGACCATGGTTGATTTAATTCATCAAATTCCATTCATTATTCTAGATAGATTATTTTTATGATTTTTAAATCATTTAATAAAATATTATTTATTAAAAATATCATTAATGTCAATTTTAGAACTATTCATTTACTTTGACTTTATTAACATCAAGAAAACAAAGAAATTACATTAAAATGAATCCAAACCTATATAATATGTCATTTATATCTATAAAATTATTGGTTCACATTAATACATTAAAATTATAATATTTTTAATATTTTTAATATCATTTAGTTTATTTTTCATTAATTGAATAATTACTGCATTGGAGTTTTGTAAGAATTTAAGGTATATATTTCATGAATAAAATTTAAAAATAAATTACAAGGATGAGAATAGATTTATTATATTTCAAATTAATATTTATAATTTAACTTATTATTTATTTATAAAAATATTATAGTAATTAAAAATAAGAGTGATATTTTTACTTTTCTTTGCATAAAATATTATAAAGTTTATAATCAAATCCAAATGGTGAAAAATTACATATATTAGACATTTGTATGATTATGGATAAGTTATACTCATCCAATAAAATTAATTAATGAGTTAGTATCATTATTTAGTCCTAAACATTTTATTTTCAACCTTATTTACTTGATTTACCATTTATTATGGTAACCAAAATTTCTATGATTAATATTCACATTTCCCAAAAAAAAGGGACCTATTTTCCAAATTTGGACCCCCTAATTGAAAATATGGAATTAATTTATAAAAATTAAGAGCAAAATAGTTCAAGAAATTAATTTAGAATTAAACCGGAAAAACACAACAAATAATATTTTCCCATAAAAATTCCCTTTTAAGTGTAAAATGTTTTTATAATAAATTAAAATAAAAAACTTAATTAAAAACCAGAATTGGATAATTATAAATCAATAAAAACTTATTAAATTTTAAAACTAATCTAAAATAAAATTTTTCCCTTTTATGTATTTTTGCGTGTTATTGAAAAACAATATTTTTTTTAAAACCTAGGTATATTACTACGGTGAAGATACCATAAAATAATAATAAAAATGAAAGTAATTTGATTAAAGTTTTGTTTCAAGATCATTTTCCTATGATTTTATGACTTCATTTTCTAGCTATAATAAAAACAAAAGGAAATATACTTACTTGGTATTTAGAATTTCATTGTTAAATCAATTTCCACCACAATAACATATTTTGATCCAAACTATGAGTATTATAAATTATTTTTTAATCCTTGAAGAACTAAAATTAAATTCCATCAGATCATATACTTCTAAAAGAGAAAAAAAGTTATTTTACATATATTTAGATATTAATGAAACCCAAAATGGTTAGAATAAGGAAAGATAATTCCTAAAATTAATAAAACTTCATTAAATATTAATCTATAAATCCTAAACAAAGTTTAACTTAGATCATTTGATAAATAAATAACTTTAAAATTCGTTAAAATATTCTAGACTAAGATTGAAACCCCAGTGATTAGAACAATCCGTTTACATATTATTGAAAAATAAATTTAATATTTATTTCCAAATACTATAATTCACTTTTTTATGCCAAAAAAATACTTTCCCTAATCATATAATCTCTAATATATACAGTTCATCTCTATAAATAACTTTAATCACCATAAAACCACATTAAAATCATATATTCCTCTGAAATATAATTCAACCTTCAATCCCTAATTAAAATCCCATAATGTTTTGTTTACATTGAGCGTATAAAGCTCCAAAAATAAAGGGCATATTTGGAAATAATATTAATCTCATAATCACCAAATCACTTTTCAATCTCAGGGTAATATTAATGATAAAAATGTGATCCCAAAATCAGCATAATCAAAAAAACAATGTCATACTAAAAAAGACATCATATAGGTCAGTGGTAGGTACTACAACCTTATCGCCCTTTGGTTGTGCCTTTAACCCCCACAGCCTTACTGAGTGTAACCGATCAAAACCTGATATCTGAATTGTCCTTTTTCTAAAAATATATTATTTAAATTCTTAAAAAAATCACAAAAATATGATTAAAATAATTAAAAATTATCTAAATCATCAAATATCATATAAACCCTAATGTTTAACAATACATTTAAAGGTATTTACCAAAAATTAAAAGATAATTCTTCCTCAAATAACATTTCACCCATTAAAATTAAGGTTTATACCTAAAACATCTACCCATACTTAATAAATGTATCCCATAGTACTATAACCACATAAAACATCAAAATAGTATTAATGATTTTAAACTTATGATCATCTTTAAATCTACCCCTACATTATAACTATTGAATCCCTCTATGTAAAAAACTTAATCATTCAACATTTTTCATAATCCATTAACCTTACTTTTCTATCTTATTCCATAGTATGTAATTCCTAAAAAAATAATCATTTCGTAACATTAAATAACATCAAATCATAAGCTAAGTTAAAACTTAGAACATTCATATGTCATTTGTAGTTCCTCATCTTCAACAATAACGGCATTTGTCATTGTTAAAAATTTATATGTACGATACTTATGATTCATTTCTTGATATTTCCCATTATGACATATATTTTCATAATTACCCTACTCCCCACCTTCAAAACATTAAAAATGATTCTTTGGGAAGAAATTTATTCCCCTTCAAAGGCCTTACTGAACACTTCCTTTTTTTCTTAGAAGATTATTTATTTACACTATACAGTACCACATACAAAACATATTCATATTTTTTATGACATTCCCATGGGGATTATTCCCATATTATTGACACATATATTGTTATAGAATTTTAACTTTATGATTATTATCTCTTAAACATCCATGGAAATCAATTTTTATTTTATTTAGTTTGTTAGGAAACTCACCTTTGTTAATATTTTGAATCATAACTCATGATATACAGTTCAAAAAAACCATAAAAAATTCAGTATTTCTTCTATTCCATTTGGTTTCTCATTCTAACAACCACCACATTACTCTTTACATCCATTATGAATTTGGTTCCTGCAAATTCCAGTCATTTACTAAAACTAATATTAGTCATTTATAGTATATCAATCATAATGAACCATATTTTAAGGAGGATAATTCCTTAGATATCCTTAACAAAACCATTTTATATTCAAATCCTTATATTTATCCAAAGTAACTATAATTATTTATAGAAAACTATACTTTGTGGTCATAGATTCATTTTAACTTATGCTCAAATAATATTCTAACATTTAAAGTTATTTAACCCTTACTCTAATACAAACTATAAGGATTAATCCTTAAACATTAAATTTTCTAATTTCTTTATACTAGAATTAATTTATTTCATTCCCAAAGATCTTTTAGGTTTATATTTTTAGAGAGTTAGATAATAAAACTTGCATAACAAACCCATTTATTAAAATTTTGACACTTCTATTTAGTGACCATTTTTCTCAAAAAAAACTATTTAAAAATAATCATTTTTTATTTTTATGAAAAATATTCATGAATTTAAACATGACATCATCTTTTCCCTTACCCATCCATAAAAATTGTAAAAAACCATTTTAAAACATGGAGTGACCACAAATAGGTTAGTAAGGGACACAAAAATAAATAAATGATAGTCTAGTGAAAAAAATAAAAACCCATAAAATAGTTAACTTTGTCACATTATTCTTTTAAATTATGAAATAAACCATTTCTATATAAAAAAACAAACCTTTTTCTCAAATGAAACTTTTAAAACCCATAGCTAGAATAGATAATATATTCATGAAACATGGGAATCATTTCTATATAACTCTTACATATAGAGTTTCCATCATGTTTACACATGGATTAAAAATCATAGTTATAATTGTAACAACCATCATAGTGTATTCCTAAATTCTCTTAGGATAAACATGGTCAAGTAAATACATCCCTTATTTGGAATAACCATTATAGTATATTCCTATTTTCTCTTAAGATAAAACTCATCTGTTAACTCTATCCATTTACCCATTGAATTAGAGAGCTGTAATAGGCTCAAACTCACTTATTTTATAATTTAACCACCCATACTCATAAAAAATTCCCAATAACCATAATATAGTATATAAATATTTGAATCATAATATTTTTTTCACACATATAAGAAATGTTTTTCAGATATTGATATATCCCTTTCCTTTAAAACCTATTTTCAAAAAATAAAATTACTATAAAAAAGGTAAAGAGGGTTTTTATTTGAATAAGACATGAAATATTATAAATCACTTCAAAAATTAAATAATTTTTATAGTGATGGGAAAAATTCATTCTCATTTTATACATTAAAGTATGACATTCCTTTAGTCTTGTGTAAATATTGTCAAAACATTTCATAAAAAGAATCATTTTCAAAAAAAATTGAAAGAAATTAGAAAGATACATAAAATTAAATTTATAATTATTTTATTTCCATATAAATACATCCATAAAATAATTTTAAAAATATGTACATGGAAGAGAAATATAGTTTAAAGGGAAACTTTAAAAGATTGTTTTTAAAAAGAAAGTATCTTGCCATGAGTTTGACACATCATGTACATTATTTTTATTCCTAGATAATAAAATTATGTTAATTATTTAAATACTTGAGAATATTTTTGAATTTTATTATTCCTTTTTTGTCACTTATTATCATGTTATAACAATTAATTGATCATTTTATTTCACATCAGATGTTTTGACAATATTCAGTTTATAAGTCCAAAATGTTGTCAGTAAGATGAATATAGTTAAAGAGAAGATTATTATATAATATAAAGAATATTAATCTTGAAAATATTATAATTTTTATTCATATTTTATACTTTTAAAACCAATAATTATATATGGTTATGAAAATTGAACTACATTACAATCACGGAGATGCTAGGTCGTGCATACACATGAGTAACGTTTCCATTTTTCAATGATTATTATGGAAAGAAGTTAATTATAGTTTTATATTTAAATAAAAAAATATAATAAATATAATATTAATTCTTTAATTATATTTATATATATCATCCATGTGATTTCATGTTGAAAAAATGAATCACATCGCTTCATGGTGGTGGTGGTTGACACATACTCATGAATGACATTATCATTTTTCTGTGAATGGAAAGGTAAAAAATTAAATGATATAATACATTTTAAAAATGATATATATTCCATTTATATCATAAATAAATTATAATTCCATAATTATAAACATCCTTGATCGGTGGTGGTGGAAAATGAATTACATCAGTCTGTGAGACTGTAGTCTATCGTACACACGAACGATAAATTCATATCCCAATTAATGGATGTTGGATATGAATATAGGTTATTACATTAACATAATTATATATAAGTATAAATATGATATTTTTTATTTTATAATTGTTTAATAATATTTTAAGGAAGCGGAAGAACAAATAAAACTAAATCATATGGTTAAAAACTATACATCTTTTTTAGAAAGTATATATTCATTAATACCTTAAGACATCTAATATTGGTATCTTTCCCAAAATAAGGCCACTAAAATGTGAGTATGTATTATAGGAATGTATTTTTGTAGTTATTGGATCATCCAAGTGGCTTGGAAGTGTGAATTAATAATAATAAGTGGTTCCCTTTTATAAGAGAGGGGAGGAGCACTCTTGGAAACTAGTAAAATTTTTATTTAATATAAATTAACTTTGATGTAAAAATGGATAAAAATTAATAATATTTTTATATTAGATGATTATGAGTCTAAATAATATTTTCCAATAATTTTTGGATGATTTTAGATCACATTTTATCCCTTATCTTTTTGTTTTAACCCATTATTAACCCTTTTGACAACTACCGTAATATTAAAGCTTACTAACTTTTAATGGTTAATAATTTTACTATAAAATGAAAGAAAAAAATAAATGAGTCATGGTTGATAAAATATATCATATCCCATCAATTTGGGTGAATCTTATATTTTTATGAATTTTAAATCATTTAATAAAATATATTTTTTTATAAAAGTTCATTAATGCCAATTTTAGAACTATTCATTTACTTTGAATGTAATAAAATCAAGAAAGAAAATTAATTAAAAAAAATGAATATAAATCGCTATAATATGTAATTTTTATCTATAAAATTAATTGGTCACATAAGTTCTTTTAAATTAAACTACTATTAATATTTTTAATATAATTTATTTTATTTTTTCATTAACAGAATAATTATTATGTCAGCATTGTGTGATAATATAAGGTAATTATTCTAAAATAAAAATAAAAAAATAATTAATTAATATTTAAATTGAATATTTATAACCAATCATATCCTCTGGTTATCCCAATGTTAAAAATATTAAAGTTTTTAAAAACAAGAGTGTGACATTTTTAACTTTTTATATAAAATATCATAAAGGTTATAATCACATACAAACGGAAACATAAGTCCCTATATTAGAAATTTGGATGATTATGGATGATATATAATAATCCAATAAAGTTAATTCAATTTTTATAGTTATTATTTAGTACTTATCATTTTATTTTTAACTGTAATTATGTGATTGACCCTTTACCATGGTAACAATATATTCTAAGGTTACTATCTGTGTTTTACAAAGATAAAAGAGACCAATTTACCAAATTTAGACCCACTGATTTCAAATATGGAATTAATTTTCAAAAGTTAAAAAAAATGTGACAAAATTTATTTTAAAATTACATCAGAAAAATGCAACATAAAGTAGTTTTTTGGAAATATTCCCTTTTTAAGTATAAAATGTTTTTATATTGAATTATAGTATAAAATTAATTTAAAATGCCAAAAATGGAAAATTTTAAATAAAAAGAATCTTATAAAATTATAAAACTAACCTAAAATAGATTTTTCATTTATAAATACTTTAAAATAAAATACAATTTTCAATAAAAATTAGTATTTTTTACTATTCATTAAAAAAAATCATAAAATTATGAAAAATTATTCTTTAGAAAATTATAACATGATAAATTCAAAAATTATATCATTATTATAAAATACCATTTATAAAAGTTCTAAAAATTAATTATAATATTCTCTCACAATATTTTTGAAAAAAAAAATATTTTTGAATAACAAAATAACTTTACTAAAAATTGTGTACTTACATTATAAAAAATAAATAAAAAATTACTATTTAGTAGTACAACTATATATTTCATAATTCACTTAGTCATATTTCTACCCACCAATTCAACAACTAGGTTATAACAGTTAGATTTAATTAATCATATTCCATGGTCTCTTTATGCTTGGTTTTGCATATTTTTCAAGCTAACAAACATTGTATTTAGTTTAAAATTTGGAGATATTCTAAAAATACCCTTGTCTTTTAGTTTAACCTCTCCCATGGTAAACTCATTTTAACCTTAACCTTAATAGTTAATTTTTACTATTTTTTCTATTCATTATGACCAAAAAATATGTTGGAATTATTACCTAATATTAATTATTCTGATTAAAAATATGGAATACGTTTTAAGAAATTCAATTCCTAGAATTTTTCAAATTAGATTAACAATTAATCCAACAGATGTGATGAAAATGCATTTTTCCAAAGAAAAAGTTTTCATAAATATAAACTAATATGTCAAAATTTAAAAAGAAATTGATTTTAATAAAATTATTTTAATTAATAATAATATAATTGTATTAATTTCATCTTTAATCCATTTTAAACACTTTGTTATTTTTTAAATTATTTAAAAGAAAAGGCATTTTTTAATAAAAATCAGTATTTTTCACTATTCATCGTAAAATTAATCTTTTCTGAATACTCTCAAATACTCACTCTAAGATAATTTTAAAATGTAGATTTGAAAAATGTAGTTTATTTTTTAAAATAAATTTTTTAAAAGGGAGACTAAATTAATTTTAAAATATGTTTGAAAAATATTATTAAACCACTTTTTAGAAGAAAAAATACATTTTTAAGTAAAAAATAGAATCAATTATTTTCAAATGCCTAAAAAATATTAGATTAATGTTAAAACATTTTATTGAATTTATAATAAATAAATTTCATTAAAATCATTAACTAATAAAGGCTAATTTTATTTATTTAGATAAAAACAAAATGTTCAGATAAAATCATTTTTTCAGAAAATATTTCTTTTACTCTCAACTGATTTATTATTTTCCTTTATAATAAATTGATGACCAATAAATTTATTTTCTAAATGTGTAGAACATAAATTTTTCATAATTTAGTTATTCATATTCATACCCTTCTAATTTAACATTTAGGTTATAATGCTATATTATATTACAGTTTGTCAAAACATGGTGTTGTGTGTAACGCAGGCTATCGAATAAATTATATTTATTTAAAAAATACAATCCATAATATCTTAGGGTGTTACATTCTACCCCCTTATTAAATTAATTCAGATAAAAAAGTTTTTTTACTCTCATACAAACAAATGGAGATACTTTTCTCTCATCGTATCCTCATGTTCCCATGTAGCCTCCTTAAATTGATGGTTTTTTCACAAAACATTGACTAGGTGAGTGATTGTGTTTGTATAACTTTCTTTATATGATATAAAATATCCATCATTTTTTCTCACAAAATAGATATCATTCTCTAGTGGTATAACCTCTTATTTTATTACATGTTAAGGTTCTGGTATTTACTTACTCGGGATAGATACATGGAACACATCATGGACATGAAAGAGGTTTGTTGGAAGAACCAAGAAATAAGAAACAATCTCTAATCAATAAAGAATATCAAAAGGAAAAATATACCAAGATATTAGTTGTCCTTTATTTATGAATATCGTAACCTTCTTCTAGGGATAAATTTATAGAAAAACATTCTCATTAACTTCAAATTCTACATCATTCTAATAATTTTCATCATAACTATTCTATCAACTCTGAGATTCCTTGTCGTGTTTGTGATTGGGTCTTCCATTCTATATAATTTACTCATCTAGCTCAAGTCTCAATATCTTTATTTATCTAACTTCATAAAAGAACATTGGAGTTATATACTTCTTTATATATTGGGCTTCATAAGGAACCATCTTAATGCTGGATTGAAAGTTAATGTTATAAAAAAACTCATCAAGAGTAAGGTGTTGATCCCAACAACCTTTGAAATCCATATAACAAGATATCAAAATATCCTGTAATATTTTAATAGTTATCATTGATTGAATATCTATATAAGTATGATACATAGTCCTTAAACTCTATTATAAATCAAGGGCACACTAAAGACTTCTCCATTACTTCAAGGTAAGTCTCAGATCAAAATATGGTATAACAGAATTTGGTACTCCATACAACCCTACCGCATACTTAATGTATATCATGTAAATCTTATCGAGAGAGAAGTATTATATTATGGAGATTAATCATGTTAACTTTGTAAGGTTCTCAACTACGTCCCAAATAGTATTATGTATTTTAGATTATTTGGGGAGTCTGGTGATAAAATACATGGTTATGTTTTCACATTTCCATTCTAGTTCAAGTAATGGTTCTGGAATCCCCTTAAACTTTTGTCTCTTAGACTTAACTTCTTGACATTCCAAGCACTAAGATACATACTCAGAAATATCTCTCTTTATATATTCCCACAATAAATATCAATTCATATCTTTATACATTTTCAAACATCAAAAATGAATTGATAATAAAGAACTATGAGCCTCATCCAATAGATAATTATTTAAATACATAGTTTAGAAGGAACACATAAAAAGTTATTGAATAATATCATTCAATGATAATCAATTTAATATTCAAAAAACAATTATCTCCTTCTTTTTCAGCTCAACATTTTCCTTCTATGCATCTTTAATTTTCACTTGGATGCCCATTTGAACACTCCTTTGAGAAAGATATTAATCCTCCCATTACCTTACAAATTATAGACACATCCTTTTTAAATCCATAAATAATGGATATTTTCTAATCCTTAACACACATAATCTTGCAGTATTCTTTCAACTCAAAGCATCATCAACCTTATTCTCTTTCTCAAGGTGATAATGTTTTGAAAAGTCATAATATTTAATTAATTCCAACCAAATTTACTAGTGCATATTCAACTCCTTCTATGAAAATATGTACATTAAACTTTGATGATTCATTTATATATCTCACCATTCTCCATAAAGTTATTTTTTACTCATCTTTAACAAAAAAAAATTACCACATCTAACTCCAAATAATGAGTTGGGTATTTTTTCTCATGAACCATAAATTATTATGAGGCATAAGCTATCACCATATCATTATGTATGAAAAAACATCTGAATCCCTTCTTAAATTTATTATTATATATTAAAAACCATTCTCCACTGCATGGTAATGTAAGAATAGGTGTGTTGTATATTCTTTTCTTTATTTCCTTGAATTTTTTTCAAATTAATTTGTCCAAAGGAAGTTTTATTCCATCCATTTTTACATGGTTATTATGTTAGAAAATTGTGAGAAATTATTCAAATAGTTATGATAATATCTAGATAAACTAAGAAAACTTTATATCTCAGTCATAGTGGTTATTCTCGGATAATGTCCAATAAGTTCAGTCTTTTATAGATCCCTAGATGTAATGTCCCAGAGTTTTTGTGTAATTACTTTTTATATTATATAGAATTGTTTTGAGACAAGATTCTTTGTCGGAACTTGATTCCAAGGATCGGTGATCCCGAAATAGAATTCTGAACTTTTTTAAGTTCATTTAGGTAAACGTGTGAGTGGATTTTTCTAACTTTTAAACTAGTGATCAGATCAAAAATCAGAGGGCACCGTTGAAATTAGAATGCCAGGATTCGCATAGAATAGACTTAACTTTGATCAGTAAGGATAGATCGAAAAAGATAGTTTATGGACTTTTTAACATATAATAAAATAACATAGAAAGTTATTTTATTTTATTTTCTCACCATTGAGTGGTGAAACGCGATCACTACAGTGTGGAAATGAGGGGGCAGTGATCCCCTTTAATGAGACTCCTTAACTAAATCAAAACAGACACACTGATTACTTCATGAAATAACATAATGACGTGGCGACGTAGCGAAACAGAAATAGTGCAATTCATTTCTCAATTAATGAGATAACAGATAGGGGAATCAAACAAGAAATTCCTTTGAAAAACCTATAGGAAAATACTCTCTAACTATGAATGATGAGTGTCGTAGAATCCCTAGTTATGTCAACTAACCTCGATGAATGGGACCAGAGGGTGATGAATGCCAACAGCTTTGAGTGGAACATAAATACTCGTAGGCGGATTGCTTCAATGGAGAACACATTTTATGTAGGTTTTGTTTTGTTCTAATTTTCCTTATTATTCATTCTAAAATGATGAACATGGATCAAATCATGAACAGGTTGATCTGAAGATCACTCGTTCTTGCGAGAGGGTGGTTTTATTGGGTTTTGTATACCGGGATTAATTATTTTGTGATAGAACATCAAATCAATATCCCATGTTTTTTAAACCTCTAACACAGAGGGTGCAGGCTGACACAAACAAGGCACGAGCCCCTATGCCTTGTGTGTTTAGTGCGTTATTCATGGTTGTATCTTCGAAGTGGTGGTAATGAGGATTTGAGGCCATCGTAGGGAAGATGGCATCCCTCAGAGACCGTAGGTGCAAGCGGCATGAAGAATAGACCAATGGAGTGGACCAAGTGGTCCGAGAAAGAACCCACTAGCATGCCAGCACAAGTAGTAGTCGCGGACAGGATGCGCCATGCCACGACAGCATGCCAAGAGAAGCATCGTGGCTGGCGCAGGCCGCGGCGGTGCAACAATAGCCGTTGGTCGTTGTGTCGGCAGCTGGCAGCTGGCGGATGCGGCCACCCAGCCACGTCAGTGCTCTGTGGTCGATTGGCAGTGGAGGTGGAGGTAGCCATTCAGATGACCCATGGAATAGGGGGAGCCAAAAGCGGCTTCCAGCCATGTCCTGATATGGAGAACTGGGCAGGAAGTGGGTCGGACCAGTCCTAGTGGGTCAGACCAGGCCAGACCCAGGATGGTCCAGATATGGGTTGGGTCGGTAGACCCAGGTCAATTTGGTTGACCCCGGACCGGGTCAGTTTGGTGGACCACAGACTGGACGGGTCAGGTCAATCAGCCTGGGTCGGACTGGACCCAAACCCCATGAGCTCCTTTTTGAAAACAAATGTCAATATCTTTTAAACTGGGCGTCCGATTGACGGGATATTTATGGAATTGGAACCCTTGTGAGGAAATGGATCTTTTGGCATACTCTATCGAGGCATTCAATAAAGTTTAAATTAAACCAATGGATTAAGGTGTGGTTCTCTCAAAATCAAGTCCACTATGTGAGGAAACCCTATGATTGGTTGATACCAAAAGACTACAAACAAAAGACCCTATGTGGATCAGCTATGATGGTCGAGTGCGAAGCTGTGTGACCTGGTAGGGCCACAGTGGGGAGCGGCTCTATGTGACCCAATAGACCCACAGTACTCGACAGGAGGAGTAACTCAATATGGCCAAGGAGGGAATCGTTTTCTATGTGACCTGGCATGCCCAAGGTGGGGAGAGACTTCTATGTGACCCATCATACCCATGGTACTCATTAGGGATGAGTACCATAGCATTCTAAGGATAGTAGGAAGTGGATTCTGTGTGAATAGGCCCACTATACTTATTGAGGAGGAGTTCTCTAACAGCCCAAGGTGTTAGGTGAAATGAGTGATAATCTTACTTTTCTACTTTAGATTATACCTAGTGTGATTTTTATTTCTTCATGATCATATTTCGTGATCATACTTCACGGTTTTCATGTGGATTTATTTTTGGTCTTTCCTTATTGGTTTGGGTTCCCTACTAAGTATTTTGTTACTCGCCCCTATATGGGCTTCGCATGCACATGTGGTGTCTTGTGCAGACGACTATCATTCTGATGGAGGACTTGGTTTCCCAAGACATGGTGGTGCCTAGTGATATCAGGAAAGAATGATGTGCTTCTACGGCTTCCAATAGCTATTCTATAATTACCCATCAGGTGGGGTTTTCAACAGATGGTTTTCATAGATTCCTTTTACTTTCTTGTTTTAGTTCCTTTTTTATTGGGTTTGTATTCTAGACCATTTAACCTATAGTCTGTAATTTTACACAATGGTTATTTAGTGTCATGCATGTTTACATTTCCATATTTGGTTTGTGGTTATGTGTGTGTGCATACAGGTACTCATGAAAATGCCTCCCACTTGCAGGTTGACACCTTTGGTGCTAGTCTCCAACCCCTCGTCTTTGGGAGGTGGCCTTGGGGGATTTCATGGTATGGGCACTGGGGGACGGGTAATGACAAAGTGGTATCAGAGGTGGTAAGTTCTACCTCAAGGAATTAGAGTCTATTGTTTTGTGTTTGGGAAACAGTGATAAATGTTTCTAGTTCGACTTTCAGATTAGGGGAGTCTATTTTTGGTGTGGCGACGTATCTATACACCAGGACCTTGAATTCTAATTTCCAACTTTATACATAAAAACATGGGTTGCATGCATTATATAGGAAGTTTTTTTTTCTCGTGTTCTTATTTAATTAGAGTCATCTCACTAGGTATAATCTATTGATTGTGGTACATCTTGATCTGTATCATGATGCCTCCACACAGGCGACCATACAGGATTCTGATTCATGACAGTAAGGACAGATCGCCTAGTGATATGGTGTCGGTTCAAGGACTAGTTCTAGAGATGGACATGCCATGTGGTTCATCATCATTACCACCACTCATTGATCATTAGTAACTACTGGCATTACCGATAGAGGATGTGCATAGGATCAGCACCTTTCATGAGTTCTAGAGACAGATACCTCCCAGGTTCTGGGAAGAGATAGATCCTTAGGTCACTAAGGACTGGCTGGAAGAGATGATGTGGGTCTTCCACTTAGTGAGGATGTCACTTGATCATATTAAGATCTTAGTTGTGATCCTTCTTCATGTCTTGGTTGGGAGATGGTGGTGTCTAACGATTCAACTCATGATAAGGCAACCCTCTCTTTGGCTGATTTAGAGGATCTTTTCTAAGAGGAGTTCATCCCCAAAACCTTTCAATTGGTGTGCATACAGGATCTGGTTCACTTATAGCAGGGAAGCATGTCAGTGGCTGAGTACTCAGTGAGGTTTACATACCTCTTTCGCTACTCCACAAACATAGTAAGGGACCCTTTCTTCAGTGATCGGACCTTTGAGCGAGGAATCAGATGGGAGATCTGGGAATACATGGTGTCTCTTAGTATCCACACTTTATATGGGGTGCTAGAGAGAGCCCTTATTTTGGAGAGATTCCTAGAAGAGTAGGAACCGATAGCCAGAGCCACCAATAGACATATGGCGCCAGAGTATTTAGTAGTGAGCAGCAGGCAGCAGACACGGGGACCCAAGCAGGTTAAATCTTTCAGGGGATGACCCCAGGATTCAGGGTCGGTAGTGTGGGGATCCTAGATCATAGGGAGTTAGCAGGGAACCATCATTTTCTTCACGTGTGGTAGGCAGATACACATAGATCGTGACTGCCTGACCCGCCGCACAGATGATCTGCAGACAGTCGAGGGACCACCAAGGCAGAGGCACAGGTTCGAGCAAAGAGGTATGAAGGGCGGTGTCATGACCCATCCTCAGGGCCCATGCCGTGACTACCCCAAGCTCTCCTTCCATAGGCCAGGGGCTGGTGACTAGCACCAAAGGCATAAATCCCGATAAAAATGAATTCATTGCCTTTATAAAATAAAACAAACACCACAGAGTACGCAAACTGAAGTAAACACTAAGTAAACCGAATACACAAGTAAGTGCTGAAAAGTAAACGGGCCAGTATACAAACCCAACTGAAAGTGCAGTACAACTGAAAAGGAAAGTACAACAACTAAAAGACAAGAAGAAACTATCAGTACGTCCTCTAGGAACTCCCACCTAAAGGGTGACTACAGTCAGTCTCGTCGGCTCCTCGAGTCTGGTCATCCTCTCCATGTACGTCCCGCCAAGTGGTCCACCTCCGGGTACCGTCCAGCTCCACAAGCTTCCACCTCGATCAGTGTTTTCCGTCTTCTGCATCCAAAAACCACATAATGCGGGCATAGCCCATGCAGGGGTGAGTATACGATACTCATTAGGGACCCAGAGACCCTCGAAGGTCTCTCAGAATCCAATAAGGATAAACCACAAAGAAAAGATACAATCACGAAGTATTAACAACACTACTTAGGTATATTCCCATACATATACCTAAGTCCTTAGTTACAGTTCATCTCCAACTTCCAAGCACCACGCAGTCCACAAAGTAAATAATAACCCAGTCCACAAAGGATAGCTCAACTCAGTCCACACAGGAAAAACACAACCCAGTCCATAAAGGATAGCTCAACTCAGTCCACACAAGAAAAAACACAACCCAGCCCACAAAGGAAAGAATGTCAACCATATCAATGATAATGATTGAGAATCAATACTCAGCTCACAAAGGTATACTAGTTCTTGAAGAGAGGTGGAGGTGATTAGATGTAGCCTCTGAATCATCTCCTCTGTCGATCCCATGTAGGATCCTAGTATAGAAGTCGTCACTTCCGAACCCACGGAGGATCCAAGTATAGTAGTCATCACTGCCGAACCCACGGATGATCCAAGTACAGTCGACAACGCTGTTTAACCCACAGAGGATCCTAGTACAGAATCCATCATCGTCGAACCCACGGAGGATCCCAGCACGGTAGACATCGTCGTCGAACCCACGGAGGATCCCAGGATGCTAGACGTCGTCGTCGAACCCACTGAGGTTCCTAGTATGGTAGTGGTCCTCATCGAACCCACTAAGGATCCTTAGTGGGTTCGATGAGGAAGACTACCCTACTTGGATACTCAGTGGGTTCGAGGACGACGTCTACTTTCCTGGGATCCTTCCTAGGTTCGACGACAACGTCTACCATTCTGGGATCCTCTGTGGGTTCGACAATGATGACTTCTGTACTAGGATCCTCTGTGGGTTCAGCAGCGTTGTCTATTGTACTTGGATCCTTCGTGGATTCGGCAGCGATGACTACTATACTTGGATCACTTGTGGGTTCGGCAGTGATGACTTCTGTACAAGGATCCTAAGTGGGATCGGCATAGGAGATGATTCAGAGGCTACATCTAATCACCTCCACCTATCTTCAAGAAGTAGTATACCTGTCTGAGCGGAGTCTTGATTCTTAATCATTATCATTGATATGGTTGACTTTCTTTCCTTTGTGGACTGGGTTGTGTTTTTCCTGTGTGGACTGATTTGAGCTATCCTTTGAGGATTGGGTTGTGTTTTTCCTGTGTGGACTGAGTTGAGCTATCCTTTGTGGATTGGGTTGTGCTTTCCTTTGTGGACTGCGTGGTGCTTGGAAGTTGGAGAAGAACTGTAACTAAGGACTTAGGTATATGTATGGGCATATACCTAAGTAGTGTTGTTGATACTTCATGATTGTATCTTTACTTTTTGGTTTAT
The DNA here is from genome assembly GCA_963277665.1 of Viscum album. NCBI lineage: Eukaryota > Viridiplantae > Streptophyta > Magnoliopsida > Santalales > Viscaceae > Viscum > Viscum album. The sequence goes on from OY728142.1 coordinate 442,323,822, forward strand.
CCTTCGTGGATTCTGAGAGACCTTCGGGGGTCTCTGGGTCCCTACTGAGTATCGTATACTCACCCTTGCATGGGATTTTCCCACACTACGTGGTGTTGGATGTAGATGGCGGACAGCACTAATCAAGGTGGAAGCTTGTGGAGCTAGACGGTACCCGGTGGTGGACCACTTGGCGGGACGTACATAGAGAGGATGGACGGACTCAAGGAGCTGACGAGACTGACTGTACTCACCCTTCAGGTGGGAGTTCCTAGAGGATGTCCTAGCGGTTTTTGCTTGTCTTTCAATTGTTGTACTTTACTTTTCAGTTTTACTTCACTTTCAGTTGGGTTTGTATACTGGCTCATTTACTTTCCAACACTTACTTGTGTATTCAGTTTAGTTAGTGTTTACTTCAGTTTGCGTACTCTATGGTGTTTTTTTTTATAAAGGAAATGCCTTCATTTTTATCGGGATTTACGCCTTTGGTGATAGTCGCCAGCCCCTGGCCTCTAGAAGGCGGGCTTGGGGTAGTCACGGCATGGGCCCCGAGGACGGGTCGTGACAAATGGGTATCAAAGGATTCCTCTCCCTCCCCATTAAATGTGAGGTTAGGGTGTGGCGGTTCCACCACCAACTACCAAGTGGAGCTTCTAACCACTTTTATCTTCATGGCATGTGTTTAACAAAATAAAATAAATTATTCACTTATTTTATTTTCTTAACCCACGTAAAACCCCAAAAACTAACATTCATACCCAATCATCCATCGTCGAAGTGAAAGTCTTCTTAAGTGAAAACTCGTGTTGCTAGTTCAACGGTGCCCTCGGATTCCAATTCCAAGCACCGATTCAAAAGATAGAAAACTCCGCTCGTACGTTTACTAAACGTACCCGAAAAAAAAGTTCGGAAAATTATTATCAGTCACCCTCGACCCACTGCGGTCAAGGTTAGGCTCTGCCTAGGAGAAACACGCCCCAATGAACTCAACGGTACTCTCTGATTTTCAATTCAATTTACCATTTATAAGTTATGAATTTTACAATAAAATAATTGTCAATTAATTATTTTATTTACAGCCAAAAACTAACTTTCTCAGGTGGCCCGCGTCGGCCAAAGTTATTATCTACTTAAAGAAAGTATACCCTCGCGAGTTTAGAAGTGGTCTGGGATTTTTAATCCGAGTTACAATTTGTGAGTTATAAGCATTTGAAAAATAAAATAACTTTATTTAATTATTTTATTTACGGTTATGCCATTTTCGAGTTTTCTCACAGAAGGCATGCGCCGAATAAACTTAAGTCACGCCTAGTGTAAACACACCATCCCAAGAACAACAGTGCCCTCGTATTTCTGATCCGAGTAACTGTTTAAGAGTTATTCCACTTTTTCAGGAAAACTACTTACGCGCGTAAATTTAAGCTTAACAAAACTTCAGAAAATTATTCCGGGCACACTGGGCCTCGGAATCTGGTTCCATCAAAAACTGTGTACTCATAAAATTACAAAGAATTTTAGAAAAAAAAATCCCTTGAAATTTACGAGTCTTAAAGGAAGAAGACGTGGCAGGGGAGCTGGTTGAGTAGTGGGAGTTGTACGAAGGATCAAGGTTATACCTCCACTACCCCTAGGTTGTCCACCACGGGCTCAGGAAGCTAGCAGACAAGGGTGAGTCTAGCTTCAGTCGATGGAGGCCTATGACCATGGTGCTCTAGATATGATTAGATCTATGATTTATGTCTTATCCTCCTTACCTGCAGTACGTATAGACATAGGTGCTAGTCACTCTTTCCTTTCTATGTATCTCATTCGAGGCTCAGAGATTCTGGTGGGGCTATTAGCTCGATCCTTGCAATTTGAGACAGCAATTGGAGGGTATTCGATGATTATATGTTGTTTTTGGTAGTGTGAGCTTACTCTATGAGGAAATAGCTTCAACTAGGATCTTCTAGTAGCAGCGTTGAGGACTTAAAACGTCATCTTGGGTATGGAATGGTTATCTATAGTCTATTCTCAGATATAATGAATTAGGTGCAAAGTGGGGTGTGTCCGTGAGGATGGGACCAGGTTTTCCATCACAAGCGAGAAGGAAATTTTTACAGCACATGATGGAATTTCTCAGAGGAATTTGTAGCTGATTACTCACTAGTTGGATAGCTTCACTCTTAGTGCGGTGGATGAGAGGAGTCCAAGCTTTCCTATAGTAGTGGACGACTCTGGATATGTCTTTTCTGAGGATGTCTTGGGACTACCTCCTCGTAGAGAGGTAGACTTCTCCATCAATCTGTACTTAGGGATGACACTGATATCCACATGGTATAATAGATGTATCCCGTAAAACTTCGTGAATTTAGGGTATAGTAGGAGGACATGCAGAAGAAGGTATTCGTGAGGCCCAGCATTTTATCATGGGTATCCCCAGTGTTGTTTTCCAAGAAAAAAGATAGGAGCTTGAGGATATGTGTGGACTTCCAGTTCCTGAACCAGCTGACTGTGAAGAACAAGTATCAGCTGCCAAGGATTGATGTCCTCTTCGATCAGCTAAAGTTAGTGAGTGAGTTTTTAAAGATCGACCTCAGATCAAGCTATCATCATCTTTGGGTACGGTATGATGATGTACCGAAGATACCCTTTAGATGTTGGTATGGCCACTATTAGTTTTTGGTGATGTCTTTTTGCATGATCAATTCCCTAAAAGTGTTCATGGGACTCATGAACTGGATCTTCCATCCTTACCTTGATTATTTCATGGTGGTATTAATTGATGACATCTGGGTGTACTCTCCATCGGAGGAGGAGCATGCTACACACTTATAAATAGTCTTGCATGCTATCTGAGAACACCAGCATTACGGTAAGCTCTCGAAGTGCCAGTTCTAGATTTGGGAGGTCCAATTTCTTGGAAATGTTATCTTGAAGGCTAGAGTTGAAGTGGATCCAGTGAAGATAGTGGCAGAGTTTTCTTGGGATCCACCCGAGAGTGTTAATAAGGTGCGGAGTTTCTTTGGGTTGTCTGGATACAACCGGAGGTTCATTCTCAACTTTTACAAAGTATCAGCACCCTTACCGTCCTTGGAAAATAAGGGACATCCCTTCGTGTAGATGGATAAATTTCAGTAGATTTTCCAGGAGCTGAGGCGGAGATTGACAAGTTCTCCCATCTTGAGACTACCGAAAGAGGTCATTGGATATGTAGTTTTTTGTGATTCATTAGGGAATGAAATTGGTTGTTTCTTGGTGCAAGAGTGAGTTTTTATTTCCTACGACTCATGGAAGTTGAGGTAGCATGAGATTGACTAGGAGATCTATGACCTGGAGTTTGCAGAAGTGGTCTTTTCCTTGAAGATGTGGTGGCACTAATTGATGGGTGAATAGTTTACCTTGTACACCTACCACAAGAGTCTCATGAATGTTTTCTCAATGAAGGACCTGAACTTGAGACAGCGGTGATGAATGGAGTTCCTCCAAGACTATGACTTTGAGATAGTCTATACTCTTGGGAAGGGGAATTTGGTGGAAGACATGCTCAGCAGGAGGTTTGGTTTATAGCTGCTGAGTGAGGCGATGGAGCAGTTGGTTGTGATGTTGATATCCTTTGTGGATGATGATGGAGAATACTACCTTCAGTCAATGACTTTTACTCCTCCACACTTATAGTAAGTCAGTGAGGCACATCTTTTCGATGTTGAATTCGAGGCCCGATGTGCTTGGTTCTCCTCATGATAGGATCCTGATGGATTTTCGATAACTGGGGAGCACATCATCCTTTTTAGAGGGTAAACCATAGTAATAGTGATGTTTATAGATGAGGTTATAATGTAGTTTACTACATTCCATTTTTTGGTACATCCTAGTGTGGAAAAGATGTACTAGGACCTCTGACATCAGTACTAGTGGCCAGGGATAAATAAAGAAGTGCCAGAGTTCGTTTCACGATGCCTCACTTGACAGCAAGTGGAGGCTGAACATCAGGTTCTAGTAGGCTTGGCCCAACCACTTGAGGTACCAGAGTGGAAATGTAATGGTATACTAATAGACTTTGTGACAGTATTACCATGCACATCCTAGGGCCAAGATTCAATCTGGGTGATTTTCGACCAACTCACCAATTCGGACCACTTCTTACCCATCCGAGAGTAGAGATCGGTAGAGGGATTGGGACGCCTCTTCATCCATGAGATAGTGCGGCTTCACAGAGCACCTTCAAAGATCATCTCAGAGTGTGATGCACACTTTACATCCTAGTGGTGGAAGGGATTACGGGAGAAATTTGAGACTCATCTGCACTTGAGCATCACCTTTCAACTTCATACAGATATTCAGATGGAGCGGACCATATAGACCTTGGAGGACATGCTTCATGCTTGCATCCTTGATTTTGGTCATAGTTGGGAGGACCACCTACCACTAGTGGAGCTTTCATACCAAAACCATTGTCACTCCACCATTGGCATGGCACTTTTTAAGGCCTTTTATGGGTGGCCATACAGATCACCTCTATGTTGGATAGACCTAGGGGAGTGAGCACTCATGGGTCTAGAGTTGGTACAAGCTACCACTCAGAAGGTGAAGATCATAAAAGAATGGATTAGGATTACATAGATAAGGCATAAATCATATGCTGACAGGATATGGATACCCTTGTAGTTTGAGGGGGAGACTGTCTTTTCCTTGAGGTCTCACCCCAATGGGGATTGCGAAGATTTGGCTGGGGCGGAAATTTATCTCCAAGTTTTATCATACCTTTCCAGATTCTTAGAGGAGTTGGTGATGTGATGTACCTCCTAGATCTCCCCCCACATATATAGCGGGTGCACGATGTTTTCCACATGTCTCACTTGAGTAGGTACGTGCATGATCCATCACACGCCATCGACTGGGGCGAGGTGGACATTTATGATGGGGGTGTCATTTTCGGAATTCCTAGTAGAGATAGAGGATCGATAGGAGTGGTTCCTTCATCGATGGTTGATTCCTTTAATTCACGTTCAGTGGTAGAACAGGAATATCTAGAAGAGATAATAGGAGTAGGAGGGTCAGATTCATGCTCAGTACCCCCATTTTTTTGTTTAGCCTTGTTCTAGCTTACGAGGATGTGAAGACCAAAAAGGGGGGAGTAATTTAATGCCCTAGATTTTCTATGTAATATTTTTTAAAAATTATATGGAATTATTTTGAGACCAGACGCTTTTTCATCACTTGATTCTGGGGCTCGGTAATCCCGAAAAAGAATTTTGAACTTTTTTAAGTTTATTTAAGTAATCATACGATCGCGTTTTTATAACTTTTAAACTGGTGCTCAGATCAAAAATATGAGGGAACTGTTGAACTCTGAATGGTGGGATTCATATATAATGGACCTAAATTCAACCGGTGAGTTTCAATGAGAAAAGATAGTTTTCAGAATTTTCAGAAAATAATAAAATAACTTAAAAAGTTATTTTACTTTGTTTTCTCATTGTTGAGTGGGGGCACACCATCACTACGGTGCGACTACAAGGCAGTGATGATCCCCTTTAATGAGACTCCTTAACAAAAGTGATACAGATATGTTCATTCATTAATGAAACCGTGTAATGATGTGGAAATTTAGCATAACAAAAATGTTGTAATGCATTTCTCTATTAATGATATAACACATTGGGGAATCAAATAGGGAATTCCTATAACAAACCTATGGAAACAATCCTCTCCAACATTGAATGATGAACACCTAAGAATTGATAATGATGTAAATGCACCTCAAAGAATATGATCGGAGGGAGAAAAACACCGATGTCTTCAAGAAGTAATTGAATGCATGTGGGCGGATCAATTCAACAATGAACACAATTGAGGTAGGGGTTTTGTTTGTTTAAATTTTCCTCGTTATTCGTTCTAAAATGATGAACGCAAATCAAGCCACGAACAGGTTGATTCACAGATCTCTCGTTGTTGTGGGAGGATTCTTTCTTGGGTTTTATATAGTGGGATTAATTATTTTGTGATAGAAAATCAAATCATTATCCCATGTTTTCTAAACCTCTAACACGGAGGGCAAGGATGACTCAAACTAGGCTTGAGCCCCTCTAGCTTGTGTGTTTTGTGCATTCTTCTTGGATTCATCTTTATAGTGGTGGAAAGGAGGATTTGAGGAAATTGTAGAGAAGATGACATCCCCCGGATACTGTAGGCACAAGCGGCGCGAAGATCAAACCACTGAAGCAGACCTGGTGATCCGCAGAAGAACCCACTGGCACGCCAGTGGCCTCAAGAAAGTGGTGGTGTGTCGCGGCCAGTGTGGGTGATGGAGGTGCGGTAGGAGCCTCCGGCCTCGGTGTCGGTGGCTAGTGGCTGGATGACATGGCCACCTGGACGCGTTGGTGCACTGTGGATGCGGTGTTGAGTCACACGCGACAATGGATGTGATTTCCATTGGATGTTCATATTTATCATCGCATCGATAAATGATCATAGGTTTTTTTGGAATATCAAACATGTATTATATTCCTTAGTAATTGATGTGGTGTGTTTTGTATAGAAAGATAATCTAAGCCTAGGATAACATCAAATTCAACTAGTGGAGTAATTACAGGATTTTTCAGGAAGCACATTCCCACAAACTTCTACCGGTGAAGAATCAAAAAAAACTTGAGCGGTGATCATCATACCATTAGGGGTTTTCACTGTTAATCCAATATCTAATCATTGTGAATAGGAATTAATATTCTTAGACACTTGTCATGACATAATTGAATTCATATAACTAATTTCAAATATGGTACTTCAGTATTTGATCTTACCTATTACCACCTCAACATCATCATTCTATCTTCAATTACTTATTAAAACTAAAATGGTTTACATGAATGTCAAGAACCGTATATCAAAGTTTTATTTATAAAAAATCATTCATAGGAATTTTAAATCATGAGACCTTATTTTTAATCTATGACACCAAATATTTAACTTGTGTCATTTATAGTCATCATCTATTCAATTTTTTCATTATGGTACATAAATATTTTATGAATATCCAAAAAATATCACCCAGGAGTGTCAAACCAGGCCTATAGCTATACCCATTTTCATGTACTAGGATATGATCGAGTTAAGTCCCAGTGATCCCTTTTCAAAGTTACTACCCCAAAGTATAACTATTCGAGAGTCACATCTAAGAATAGAATCCAGAAAAAGATGTAATTTCTTGGAAACCACTAGCTCTATCCTTCACCAAAATCCCAAGAAATTTTCCTATACTTTGACAAATCCAATGGGTTATCACTAAAGTTTTCTCATCCTAATTTCCAAAAGAGAACTGAACATTTACTCAATACCAACTATAGTGACTCATACTTACCATACATGGATATTAAATCTTATTATATGAATATTCATTTCATAAAATAAAAATCCAAGCCAGAATCATGTTGGTCTAGTATATTTGTAAACTTGGATATATGAACAATTGTTAATAAGTGAACTGCATCATCTACCACTAAGTTCTTCAAAACTATAACCTCTCTTAGATATATCATACATAATATATTTCTTCATAATATAGGGAAATGAAACATAAGAAAGGGTTAGATTAGATTCTCAGTAAGGGTAATAGTGGAAGATATCAGGAAAAATAAGCATACGGATATGAGAACATGAGAATAAAATTGGAAAACCATACCCTACATATTATAGATCATAATATTAAGTCACGGAATAAATCTTCTAAGTTAATAAGACATTAATCCTAAATTAACCAAATAATATGATCCATGAGAGCATAACATTAGAATAAGACATATATTTATGGCATACACATAAGCATAAAACAAATTATGTCAAGTAAACCCACCAATAAAATCATAATATGTTTGGATTTGGATAACTACCCATGACCCTTCTTTGTTACTAGGATAACCTCCCATGTACCCTCTTTTGGACTAGGTATAATCTCATGTGTACCCTCTTTTTTTGGATTTTGGATAACCTCCCATGTATACTTTGAACTCATAGAACATTATTATTTACCTAATGCATTGGAGGGATATATAATTATGGTCCCACATATTACATAATTAAAATGATACATATGAGTGCCAAAAAATCATTTACCACATCCTAACCAATTAAAAGGAAACAGGTTTCATAAAAATTTTATCATAACATAACTCGTGGGAAAGAAACAGGCTTTATAAACATATTTCATCATAATCATAAAACATATAAATAAAGTATATGGATGGAATCATTAGATCATATACCCAGTAAATTATAATTTTAACCAAGGTTTTTTCATTGATAAATATAAATACTATAAAAAGATAACAAAAACATTCTTGAGTAAAATATCATTTCTATTTTGAAATCACTAGTTCTAAATCTAAAAAATAAAATATTAAATAAAATTTATTACTTGAAAATAATGTTAGAAACCTGTAAATGAAGCTTTAAATCATTTATTGTTCATGATAGTGGAAATTTTCATCCATGTCATACATGTTAAAAAAAGAATCATTTCATCGTTTTTATAAAAAGTCAAAAGAACCTTATTCAGAAAATGAAAAGAAGATTAATTTGAAACCATTTTTTAAAATGGTCAATAATGGGTAAAAATTTCTTTAAAATAATTTTTAAATAATAAAAACATTATTTACAATGTTTTCATAAAACATAGACATGGAAAAGAAAGGGTTTTTACCAAAGATATAAATAAAGTCAGTTTTTACTTAAAAACATTATTTTAGGATTATTGAGTATATAAAGAGATGATAATGATATTAAAACATGTAATTTATATAAATAATCATATTATAATAATATTAATGATTTTAATGAGAGATGGATCATAATATTTTGCCATTGGAATCATAATCATAAAAGATCCTCATAAATAATGAGATTGTATCATAAAACCCTTACCACTTTGGTAACTTTAAAATAAAAACCTCAAGAAATATATAACATTATATATACATTTATATACCAGTAATTATCATGAGTATCATCATAAAATTAATTTATGGGATTTATATATGCCACATTAAATATATAACTGGTGAATATGGAATGTGTCTCATAGGAGTAAAAGTGAGATGAAAATCACTTACCTGAGCTATGACTGCCTTCGTACAAGTTCAAACCTCCTAAGTGATAAATATAAGTTTATTATAAATTTATTGAAAAACTATAATCATATATATAATACCATATATTACTTACTTATAACCTTTTTCCACCCTTTTATTAATAATTGTTTTTTAAATCAATGTTCTGAGTGATAAGTACATCGTTTTTCATTTATATTTTATTTCGATAGTTTTGGTCCTTTAATTTGATTATGCTTAAATAATTTACATAATTTTAATCATGATATAAATATTAAATATATTGATTATATACATATTTATATTCATCTATAAAGTTTATAGATATAAAAATATATTGACCCACTTAAGGAGATGGTACGTCCCACGTACATATCAATCTTGTTTCCATTTATTGACTAATGGAATGAAAGAAAGTTAAAAATTAGTTCAACATTTAAAAATAATTTTTATATCATAGATATCATATATATTCTTTAAATTTATCTTTATTACCAAACATGTCAAAATAAAATTAAAAACGTATCACATCACTTCATATAGGTGGTAGTCCACACGTAAGGACGAGCAATGTTATCATTTTCCAACATATTGGAAGGTAAGAAGGTAGATGAGATATTCTAAATAAATAAGTATAAATATTTTATAAATATAATATATATATATACACACACATTAAATCTAACATTATATGTAGTAGTGAGAGGTGGTGATGGAAAATGAATTATATAGGTTCGTGAGGAGGTAGTCTTTCGTACACATGATTGATGGTTTATTATTCCATTTGATGGAATAAGAGATGAGTGTAGGTTATTAAATTAACATTATAAAATATAATTATATGTTATATAATGATGTTAATATATCTTAATGATTTTATAATATTTTAAGTATGTGTAAAATTAAAATAAAATAAAAAATATTGGTTAAAAAAGATGCCTCTTCTTTGGACAACCTATTTAGGTTAGCACCATAATCCTTATCAAGAGGTTTTACCAGTAAAAACAAGGCCCATAATAAGTTTTAATGGAAGTAATAAATAGGTTTGGGTACTCATTTTCCTAATAAAAAAGGATCATTATGTGTGGTGATGAGAGGAACTCTTTTTCAAAGGAAAATTTGAAAAATCCTCTATAAATTGTTACTAAAAAATGAAATAGAGAGGATTTATGATAAAATAATTCATAATTCAATGAGAATATATGTGAAAGATGAAAGAAAATAGGCCATGATTCCAATTATTTCATGACTATCATGCCTTTATAAAATGGGAAGTGGAATGAGAAGAATAAATAATATAAATTTTTTTTCCCTATAAAAAGAAATAATTCATACATAATGAGTTAGTTTAAAAGAATAAGACTACCATGTTTCCTATGAATTATCATAATATATAAAGTTATAAGGAATGGAGGATCACATTCGAGAGAAAAATCTTAACCTTATTATTATCATTGAATATAGAGGAAGCCAGCTCCTTATTCCCTTATTTTTATTTTTTATACTAACACAAAGATAATTAATGTAAATTATTTAGGGGGAGTTGATGAGTGTTGTAATAAATAAATACAATAAAAAAAGAGTCCATCATGGAGTATTATAGAAGATATCATGTCATGGTGATGAGATATTGGATTGAAAACCTTGAAAGGGATAATTCTATAAGGTTCTTACAAAATTATTTATTTCACACAAATATAAAATCTAGACAAAATATAAGAGAAGTTTAAGTGCGTTATCCCAATCAAAATTACTGCACTTTAATTTATTAAAAAAAAATATTCATAAATAGGGATGATGTCTGATAATAAAGATGAGATAAAGGGGCAGTTATATATCTTACGCACAAAATATTTTATTAAAAATTTTGAAATATGTTTGCGGACTACAAACTTTGAAAAATATATAATTATATACTATATAACAAGAAAATAAAATAGATTTTACATTTTGGCCAAAATTAATTGACAACCCTTATTTATATTTTTATTCACTATATATTTTTATAATGGGTTTTTTCAAGTAGACTTATAGTTGAATAGTCTATGTCTCATTACTAAGATTCATGTGCTTTCATTCTTCTCTCAAAGTATTGAGGCTGTATATTGAAAAAAAAGAGGTAGAATAAGTTATTTTTGGAAAAACAATGAATGTCAGTGAAGATGAGTGAGATATAACCCCTATATCCAATTAACTTTTTTTGAAGAAAACATATTGACATGGAGTATTTAAGATATTTCCAAAAAACATAAAGGGGAGATTGAATATCTCATCCGATGGATTTTATTTATTGGTTGCAAGGAAGGTTATTATACTTTTTGAGAATATTTTCAATATGTATTAGAGATTTATGGAAGTGAATCTATAGTGTTTCCATTTTAAATGGAAAAGGAAATACTTACTTCTTCTTGAATAAATTATTTGGTTAGATTCAAGTATTAACACCAAGATGTTGTGATTGTTTGTACTAATCTTCAAGTAAAATAAAAAAGAATATTTTTATTAAAAGAAACACTATCTATAGCAGTTTTGAAGGAATTAAGATATGGTTAGTTATTAGAAATATTGAAGAGTTTTTATTAGTAAATAAAGATCTATAAATTTTTATTTCAAAATCCATCCATTGAATGAGAACCTTTGGATGAACTTCATGAGTTAATTTTAGATGATTCTTAGTGAGTGGGAAGACCTTATTACTAATAAAATGTGTTATAAGAGTATTTGAGAAGTTATGGAATTTCTTTTCTAAAGTCATGATATTTTGAAAAGTATAGAACTGTATGCACTTTCATAAGGTTATTTTATAGGAAATTGTAATGTTTATTACATATTCATAAGGACTGGATCGAACATTGTAAGGATAAGGAACAATTTAAGTTTCCACCCTTTATTAAAATACATAGTAGAGAATCTTTTAAAGATTCATGAAATATATTAAATAAAACATGAGGTTCATATAATAGAATAAACACAATATATGGTTCCTTCTTTTGTAAGAATATAATGTGTAACTTCATAAGGTACATAGGATGACTAGAAAAAAAGGTTCATTAAATGGATAGTATACATCATAAGGTTGATCTTTGTAAGGTTTATCTATAGTTAACCATAAGTTTGATATCTTTATAAGGTTCAACACATTGTAAAAAATGATGACTTTATAGTTTTTATATTTAGATATTTTAAATAATTGAATTCAATTAGTCGATGTAAGAACTATTTTTCATAGATACAAACAATATGATAATTCAAATTGATCATGATCCAAGATATAGGGATGATATATATTCCATTATACAAATAGGAGATCCATATGGAAAAAATAAATGTTTCTATACACATATAGATAATTCAAATATAATTTATGCATGAATTTTGTGGAGAAAAAAGAGACAAAAAATTCAAATATAATATAAATGAAATACTGAATTTTATGGATTATTTTAATGATAACATTGAATTAGATTTAATTATATTCAAATAAATGGTCACATTAAATCCTAAAGTCGTTGATTTTTGATATTTAAAATATAAAAATAATATGGAAAAATTATTCATGATAATTTTCTGAATAAAAAGAAATGGGAATTATATGAAAAGAGTGATGATAACCCTATATAAAAATTAAGAGAACAATTACAGGTATTTCACTAAAAGAATATAACTAAATATAATATATCTTATGTTTTTAATAATGAGTGAAATATGAGCTACTACAATAAAATAGAAACATATATGTTGATTGAGTGTAGAAAAACACCAATACTGAAATTAAAATATTGAAGTTAAGGAGAAGGTGAGTTGTATGATCATCATCTTACTCTACAATATTCTTTTATGAATGAAGGAAAATTTTGAAAAATATAGATAAGATAAAAATTCTATAATTCACATTGTGTATTAGGAATGATTATTCAATGTTTTATTTAAAAGTGGTCCATCGAATGATTCATTTAAAGATTGTGTGGGCTATCACATCTTGGTTATGAGGATCGAGCTATGCGAGATAGCATGAAACAATAAGATTCTAGGAACTAAAAAATGTAGATAAATATTCCCCAGTTGGATACTAGAGCACATTATGGGATTACATATAAGCATGGTGTCAGACTATGTTATTGTAACTACTTTTGTTAATAGTGAAATAGTCAACAATAGGATTTTAAAAATAATTGCAGCAATGAGTATGATTTAAAGGTAGAACCTTATTAATCATTATGAATTATTCCTTTTAATTTATATATATAAGGTTAATGTTAAGAAACAACAATAATATTGGTTCAATATCTTAACTTATCATAGAGGTTGTAGTATAAGTAATATATTCCCGAAAAGAAAAGGCGTCACAAATTCACCCATACCACTTTTAATGATCCCAATGGACCTGAGAACCTCAATAAGTGGATAAAAATATAAAATAATGTATATGGAAAATAATTTATATGAATATGGGTGGGAGAGGGTGGAATCAATTTTAGAAGTTTCACGGAGACCATACAGAGTTTACAAGAGAAATTGGAATGGGACTTCTCAGAAGGTAAATCCCTATGGGCTAAATTTATCAGGAATATAAATTGAAAACAAAGACACTACAAGGGTGGATTTTCTTGGATATGGCTTATGATCACTCACTATTTAATTGTTTTGTGGAAAAACTCAAAAATGGATTTTTTGTTATGCCCCAAATAATTTTTGGAGTTAAAATTAGGTAGGTTCGAGGGTTGGATTTCTAGGTTTATCCATCTTAGATGTCTCCTTTTTCCAAGAGATATGGTTCAAATTGTTCATCCACACCATCATCAATTGTCATAAAATGAATATCTTCAAAAATATTGTCAGGAATTCAGACCCCAATAAGCTCATTTTCATGGGATCAGCATTGGGCGCATTCTTGATGAAATATTTATGCAAAGTGAACCAACTACATGTCAAGAAATATGATCATGTAATAACCCTATAGTGAAATAAAATTCACCCAATTTTCAATCTTTTAGTGTAAAATATTCATAATTGAACCATTTCTATGGATGAGGATGTAAGGGAAAAAGGGACTGGGGTGGAATCTATGTGTTCATGCTGTAGATAACCCAAGGAATAAACATCTAATTATATGTTCTTTGACAGTGATTGGGAAAACAATTATGGTGTATACTAGGAGATTTCATCAGGCTGGGAGACTGAACCATCAATCGCGGTGATTTTTTACACACATGGTTTTTAGATACTGATAAAAATGTGTAGGAATGGAAGGAAATATTGCTACTCATGGAAGATGGTTATTGGAGCGTCTAGGGTTTGAAAAATCAAATTTTTCATGTTGGCATGTTGAATTCCAAACTAGGTATGGTGAATAAAACTAGAAGTATAGTTTCTAATATGGTTCTAGTTGTTAAATGATGGGAGTGTTTATTCACTTTCAGAAGACACATGGATTGAAAAAGAACAACCTATCATTCACAAGATCTTAGTGAGAAGGTTATATGGGTGAGATTAAAACCCCCAAATAGTGAATATATGCTTAACGTGGATGGATCTCGTATTATCAGTTTCATGTGGGGGTGGTTTCCTTAGTGACCATCAAGGATCGGTGGTTCTAGGCTTCTATGAGGGCTATTGATAGGGGGATTATCTTGTGGAGGAGTCTTGTGTGAGGTTAAAAGGTATAGAGTTGTTTTATTCTCAAAAAATCAACTTATAGTGGTGTAAACTAATTCAACAAATATATATGGCTCATTACAGGAGAAACATCAAGTCTCATGGTCAGTCACATACTTCATTCGCAAATGAAAATCACTCCTTGATTTACAGGTGGCCATTATCCACACTTGTTGGGATGGGAATAATGTTTCTGATTTTCTATCATATTGGTCTGCTGATGACAATAATATTTTTATTATTTTTCTATTAGGGATCTCTTACACACATTTTTGGTAGAATTGTTAGAGTATATACTCTCAGGATTCACTATTTTAGACCACCCGAATGTTGTTTTGTCTTGGGCCTCTGCCTAGTTGAAATAAAATTTTAACATTGGATGGTGTGATTGTTACCTAATTTGTACATTCTAATTCAACATATGAAATAAAAATTATTATATTAAATTTAAAAAAGTGATATAAATTAATTTTAATACAATAATTCATAATGCATGAAAACAAATTTATAAAAAAAGTATTTTTAAGTATAAAATGAATTTATTATTATTCTTTTCTCAATAATAATATTTAGTTAAATGTTAATTTATGTGTTTATATATTCTATAAATAAATTTCAATAAAAAAATTCTTTATTTGTGACTAATTTACTTTATTACGATAGAAATATATTATAGACATAAAAAAAATTCATTGAAAAATATTCCTTTTTAAAATTAAATTATATTATTAATACTTAAAAAAAATTGATAATTATTCTGTGAATGTTAATTAATTTGTGTGTATATTTATAACATATTTCATTAAATTAATAACTCCAAAAAAATAATTTTTTAGAAAAAATATATATTATATAATAAAATATTTCTTTTAAATTAAAAAAACATCTCATTGGCCATGAATAATAAAATTATTATTATTTATCGTTCATTAATTATTTCATAGATGATATTTTTTTAAATTACTAATCATTAATTATTATCTATCTATTTTATTGAAATCATTTTATTCATGTAATAAGTTTAACAAAAATTCAAATTTTATAAAAATAATTTCTTTAGAAAAAAATGGATTAGTAACTTTTTATTATAATCCAAAATAATTTATATTATTTAAAATATATTATTTAAAATAAATATTTATATTTTTTAACATCAATATAAGCCTTATATATATCAATTATATATTTATAATCCAAAACTGGTAAGTTTTTTATTGGTTTTATACCCAGTGTCTATTTATCCTTTAATAACAATCATAAAATGGATATATTACCCTCTTTACCTCTTATAAATTCATTTCATTATATCTTAAATAAGTTAAATTCCCATTCATTTAATTTAACTTTAATATTTTATAAAATTAATTTTACTTTCATTATATTTTTTATCATCATAAGTTTAGTTGTATTAATGATAATTCTGAATGGTGAAGATAATCTAGTGAATTTCTTAGTTCAAAATATATTATTCATTTTCATTTATAATACCTTATAAATTTATCTATTTTTAAGGGATGTAATCATCCATTTTATGTCAAACATAGTTTCATGTGATTTTTTTAAAATTTTACATTAGGAATGAATAAAGTGTTATTAGTTTGATTCATATCATTCATGACTTATTTCTTAAAAAAAATTAATTATTTCATAGGAATAATAAAACATATTTTATAATTAGAGACACGTAGTTTATAGAAATAAAATATTTTATATAACCAATTGTGTCATAAATAAGGTTGTAACATGATGGTTATAGGAGATCCAAGATTGTCGGTCTGCCTTTAATGTTGGGTATTCACACCTTCCTTATGGATTTTGGTAAAAACCATCTTTTGAAATGATGTATCCACATTTAATTCTTATATATCAGTGTCAAGATCTATTTTATTTTAAATTACTACACCCATTAAACTAACTAACATGAATTGTGTATTTATACTCATATACTAATATGTGCCAGAATAATAAAGTTATTTTTCATCCTCTAAGAATATTTCAAAGGAAATATACTATTCTGATTTTATATATGGCTTATTGGAAAGAACATTTTGAATTATGGACCTTATAAAACGTCAAATTTTCTCTTTTATTCTCTCCCATATGTTATTTATAGAGGGTGATCTAGAGAGATTCATTAAAAACATTAACTAAACATGCTTCTAATAAAGAAGGTAGATTGAAAAGTGGAAAAAACTATGAGGAAGATTTTCGTAAAGTCAATCCTTGTTGGGAACAGATCAATATTAATTAAAGATAATGGGTTAATAATACCCCCCCATACCTTTGAGGTAAGGTTAAATTGTCCTGATCTCAATAAAATTCATGATATATTAAGGATTTTATAGCCCAGGGTCGGTGGTGGTGGTTAAAATAAAACCATCCCTACGAGCTGGGGTTTCTCCTATAATGCTCTTAAGGAAGCTATTATCATGAAATTATTGTATTTTATAGACTATACCCATTCACAAGATATATTTAGTTCTAATTTAGGTTTAGATATGCTCATCATCAAGGGATGTAATAATATAGTAAGATTTTTTTCATCTAATGGGATGTCAACTTGGCCTTCATGGTAGCCTAATATAGAAGGTTGTCAATAGATTTCTCCCACCAAGTATGTCATTCCAAGGATATAACAATAGTGGGGTTCTATTTTATAGACCAAATATAAGATTTAGACCCTAGGTACTATTCTTATCATGAATCTATGACATTTAAATATACTTTCCTCAGTGAGTCCTCTTTTCGGAAGCGCATAGTGAAATAAAAAAATTTATATTCACCCAAACCTATAATATAAACATTAAGCAGGGTATCAGTTATTGTTTGGTGGATGATCTCCATAATTATAAGGTAGGAACTTTAGATACACTCACAATACTTTCCATAATAATGGTCCCAAACCACTAAAAAGGAATCCAATTTAACCCGATGGCATAGCTCACTCAAGACCTTAAGGTGGTCAGTATACTCCACATAAGACATATACCTATTCTTGAATATACATTGAGTTTCCCAAAGGTTTCCTTTTTTGAAATTAGGTTATGTGATCCTATTTCAATGGTTATGGAATTTAATGTTAGGGAGTAGTGATAGACTAGAACATGTCCAATATTATATCTTCATCTAGTTCATTCATCTTGACCATGTAAATTTTCACATCCTCTATGAGAAATTATTAAACCTAATATGATATTAAAGCTACTTTACCTACTACATTGTCAATGGTAGTGGTATCATTCCTAATTTACTTGGTTATATCAAAAGTTAAATGAGTTAAACGTGGAACATATGATAACTATAGTATCAATTTATCATGTTCCTAGCAATATGATGGAAAACTCTGAGAAACTTCATTTTGGGGATGACCTCCTTGTTGAGAACATGAATTATGAAATGGATTTCTTCACAAACAAAACCATTGAGAGGAACTCTATGGATTCATTTTCAAATTTTTCATCATTGTGAGGACCTGGGTTTTTTTATTGTAGGGGGGACTATATAGTATATTATCTAGGGAGGAACTCCAATGTTTTTAGATATGTTACTGCAAAGAGAACCTTCATAGTGGGTCCTCTAGGGAGGGACTCTTTATTTGAGCTGCATCTGACCATGAGGAGGGATTCTATGTCTATATGTGTCTTATCATGTTGATTAATAGATGGAAAATACTCAGGTCACTATTATAATATACCACTAAGTATCAAGGATATTGATTTTTATAGGGGTGTGGATATAATCATACTCCAATATTATATATTTCTATTGGGGAGAATTTATTTTATACATCATTTGTTGGGTGACTATGTTTAGAACCATTATCATATTTTGGATCACACTTTATGGATAGTGACATTTATGAGTGGGACCCCTTCTTAGAGGCTCCTCAATATATGCCAGAATATACTAGTGAACTTCAAGATAGATATTAGGGATAATGTAATCCTCCTCATTTTCCACTAGAATATTATTGAAAACTATATAGATGGGAGTAAGGATATGATCCTTCTCTTATATTATCATTGAAATATACCAATGGGCTTCTTGAGAGTGGGAATTAATTTGTTCTTGCTCAATAGTTTCCACTAGAATATATCAATTGGCTTCATGAGAGAGAGAAGAAATATGTTCTTCATCCTCAATTATTGTTGGAATATGAAATAGAACATACATGATAGGAATAGGGATATAAAACTGCACTTGTGTTTTTGCGTAAATATATTGATAGGTAACTTGAGAGTATGAAAGAATATAGGTATACTCTATAGCTTTCACCAGAATATGTTGATTCACTTCATGATAGAGGGAATTAATATGGTTATGATCATGTTCTACCGTTGGTATATGTCGACGATCCTCATATATAGTAATAAGAGTGTGAATATGATCCCTCTTAAAAGCTTCTGTTGACATCGGGATAAGAAAACAAACATCAAGGGCTAAAACAAGAATATATGAATGATCTTGTGTTTTAGTTTTCATCCACTTTAAATAAGTCCTCCTCCTAGGTTTCCTTATTTTAATAGGTGATTCTTTGATCTCTAATGTGATTTCCTTAGCATATTCTTTAAGTGATGGGATCACATAGTGTTGATGATGGGGATGGATAGTGAGATCCCTCCCCAAAATCTCTTTGTTAGAAATATCGTTGACATTAATGTCCTCTTACACCTCTCTAAGCTAAAGGATGCATAAATTTACATGATCCAATGATAGGATCTTAAAGAATTTAGACTTTTAAATGGATTACACAAATAATTCTATAGACTATATTTAGTAGGAAAGTCGATATACTTCATATTCTAGATAGTTTTTCATGCTACCCCCAATGTGTAGATAGAGTTTCTAAGTTTATATTCTCATATTAAGTAATTCAAAAACTGATGCTAGAGGTTTTTGGTTGGTGGTAGCATATTTTGGGGATCTAGAACAACAACCTTCATAGAATTCAAGGTATATGTTTATTTCATCACTTGGTTGTACACAATGGCCAATAGTTCCCAATAGATAATACCATCTTATCCAATGATATTAGAATTCAAAAATACATTTGATGATTCCATTTGGATTAAAGTAAGTTCGTAAATTTATTCAAGGTAAACATAATAAATAAAATCATAAATGAAGCATCTAATATATGAGAATGTTCAGCTGATCACTTTCATAGGTAAATGATTTGTATTGGGTTCTCCATTATATTTTTAGCACACCACTGCACCCATTCTTTTTTAGTTAGTGTGGGCCTTATTTCTAATGGATTGAATTGCCTACGATATACTTGGGATACTTTAGGTAGAATATTGATTGTGAGTATGGGAGGTTTTCCCATCCCTTAAAGGATTTTAATTACTATTCCAAGGCTCTCTTAAATATTTAAGACATGTTCATGAATCCTTCCAAGTAATAGTACTACTATTAGTTACCAGCATTCAAGTAACTAATAAAAACCATGAATCAATGTGAATATATGTATTTATGAGTGGTTATATATCTTTATCTTTATAGTGATTATATGATGGTTGAAAGATTCATAACAGGGTGCTCTATAATTTATCACAATATAATAAATAGTTATGTGTTATGGTGTTATGATCAGGAAAGTGATAAGGTCTTCCAATGTATCCTTATGAAGGTAATCAAAGACCATGTATTTTGGTTCCACATAAATGGAAATTTCATGCCTTTTATGGTCATTTGAAAAGTATGGATGTGGTTCCTTTTAAGGCCATTCATCCATAACCAAATAAATAAATTTTTAAAGTCGAGTGTCTAAGAATAACGTGTTTATTTTAAAGATCATTCCTCCATGTCCAAATGTAGTTCTTTTTAGGTTCATCTTTCTAGGACTAATTCTATGAATTTTGACATCCTGTGCAATGAATAATGTTTTATACAGTTTAAATTTGTGAAGTTAGGACTACTAGGTGAGACAGGCCTAGTAATGGTTGGTGTGATTCTTACAAAAAAGATCACATTTTTTATTATCTTTTCTATTTGTAATTAATAATTATAGGGTGATTAGAAAATATATATTCACACACGAGTGAATACATGGAGGAGTTCAATCCTGAATGGGAAAGATCCATCTGGGAGGAGGTTCGGGGAGCAACTAAAAAAGAAAATATGGTTAATGTTGATTTGAATAAGAATATAAAAGAATATGAATAGATAGATCCTATCTAAAAAGGTAAATTAATTTATTTTTTCTGAAGTGGTAATGAGTTTTAATGTTACGAAAGAAGATTATCAAATATATGAAAATATTAGAAGAATAAAAGATTGGGGTTTTGGTGGATGTTGACCCAGATATGCTGAAACAGAGACTGGATCTTTTAAATTTTTCTCTCCTAGGATGCATTGTTTATACAAAAGTAGATAAACCTTGGGCTAATGTAAATATTAAACCTCACATTTCATTTTGTTGGAATTTTTCAAACTGGAGAGTGATTCTGATTCGAAAGGGATACTTTCACTTCATTTTTTAGAGTAAAGATAACATTAATAGATCTTGGAACCTTAGTAAACTGAACCTAAAACCAAGACTCATGTGTATCTTTTTTTGGGACATTTACTTCAAATATTTCAACCAGAAGTGATCTATTTCC
Organism: Viscum album; assembly: GCA_963277665.1. Taxonomy (NCBI): domain Eukaryota; kingdom Viridiplantae; phylum Streptophyta; class Magnoliopsida; order Santalales; family Viscaceae; genus Viscum; species Viscum album. The sequence continues at coordinate 442,345,144 of OY728142.1, forward strand.
ATGGTTTTATTTAGACTTCATGGTTTTTAATGGGTGTTATGGCACAATAATATTCCAAAAAATCTATCTTCATGTATTGGAACTCCTTTAATGGTGGATCAAAGAACCATCATGGGTGAAATTGGCATGTATTCTATGTTCCATGTTGAACTAAATCTGGAAACCAAGATCCCAATCACAATTTCTATGATGTTGAATGATCACAAATTTAAATTATGGGAGGAAAATGAATTTATGCCTCCTTATTATGAGTACTGAAAAATGCTAGGACATAACATAACAAACTGTAGGGTGATAATGAATAAAATAAGCATTTTTAATGAAGGTAGGGATTAGACTATTGTTAGTAAAACAACAAAAAATGCATCCCAAGAATCTCAGAAGGAAGAAGTAACGAAGCATAATAAGGCTAAAAATTGGGTGAAGGTGTACATTAAAAATATTGTTGTTGGTAAATTGTGGTATAAACTTGTTCAAGAGGAAGAAAACAAACCTAAGACTTATAATATTTCTTTTGAATAGGTTGTGCCTGGTTCTTGTATCAATAATGGTAATATAGAAATTTATATTCCTAAGCATGAAAAATACACTTTAAAGGATGAATTTTCCAAAGAAATTACTATATTGGTATCAGAGCTTCAATCTGAGGAATTACATACTGACTCACTGGGGTTTATAAATGTCTAATTTTTAAACACATTGGATGATAATGGTTTTCTTACAAATCTATCTATTGATATTACTAATTTAGTTCATTCACATAATTGTAGATAAATATAGAAAATTACATCTTAAAATAATATTCAACTGATTGATAAAGTTGATTTTTTAGTAGAGATCAAAAATGAGGAGTTTCATGGAGAGTCTACATCTGATTCTCCACTAATGACTCCTCTGAAGGGAAGAATTACTACTTTTTATTTAAATTACATATGTGATGATTTTTGTGCCAGTGGAACTACCACTAACCTGAAGGGGGATACTAGAAGATCTGTAAGAATTAATAAATTAAAAAATCAAAATAGAGGGGTGGCATCCCCTCAAATTGTTTCAAAATTAATATTATATTTAGGAACTTTCAGGGTTTGGATAACACTGACACATTTTTGCATTTTCGTATTTTCTTAAAAAATCATAATCATTGATGATTGGCTTGGAAAAACCCAAATGATTCATTTCTAAAAGATCTACTACTTTTAAAAAATGGGTCTTTTGTCAAGTGGGCATGAATCATTCATACTCTAATGTTAGAAGATTATGAGTCTTTTATTATAATAATATTGACAATCCCACTATCTTTCAATCAAGTTATCATATTGTTACATATCATTTCAAATGGGAAGTAAAGACACACCTCTATTCTTTTAACAATTCTTAGATCAATTATCTAGAAAGGAGAACCATATAAAAGGAAATTATTTCTCTCTCTGAAATTATCAAGGATCCATGTAAGATGTTTGGTGATTTCAATTCCATCATGATCATGGATGAGAATTTGGTATCCATGAGTAACACAAGCACTTCAAGGGAGTTTAGATCTTGCATTTTGGGTAGCAATCTAGTAGAAATCAGCCTTGTGGGAGCCAAATTTACATAGTACTAAAAAGTTCTCAATAGAATGCAGGCAAGAAAAACTGATTGAGATTTCTAAATTATTGATTCCTTAAATGCTTGTTCCTCCATCTCTTTTGATACTTTTTAAATAATTAATTCATATGAACACCCTGTAATTATACATCTCATGGGAAAGGAAATCAAAACATCATTGCATTTTAGATTCAAAAATGCTTGGGATCTTTATATGGAATGTGATCAGGTTGTGATAGAATCATGGAACTCAATTAATTATAGGGGAACCCCTCTATCTTTTATATAAAAGTAAAATGTTCTAAAAATAAGGCTTAAAGAATGTTTTAGGGCCTCTATATCTGATATGGACATGCAGATTGCTACTCTAGAATCACAGTTTTTTATGATACAAGAAGGGAGAACCTACACTAATTTCACAGATGGTATGGATAATGAGGTATAGATTACTTCCAAGTAAAATAATCTCTTAAATATAAAAGAAAAAACTTCAAAAAGCGAGATTCAAAATCTGGTGGTTAAATAATGGAGACAGAAATACTAAATTATTCAAATATCTTCAATGGGAAAGAAAATATCATCAACCACTTTATCTTCTTAAAGATGGTGATTAGTTGATGGATGGTAAGATGGATATTTTTGAACATGTGAATTCATTCTAAAAGAATATCTTCAATGGACATTCTTGAAATTCTGATTTAAGGGAGGATATCATTCCAAAAAATTTGAATGAGGAAGATAATTACATGTTGATAGCCTTTCCTTTGGAATTTGAAATTAAATATGTTTTTTTTAGTTTGAACATTAGAAGTTCTCTTGTCCAGGATGGCTTCACTAATTTCTTTTTTCAATGATTTTGGGATCTCATTCGACATGATATCTGTAAACTGGCCAATCAGTTTTTTATAGGTGGTTCTTTTTCAAGCAGTGTTTGTGCTCAGTTTCTTTCAATGATTCCAAATTTATAAAATTTAAGTGGAATTAGATCCTTTAGGATGGTTTCCCTAGTGAACACTATTCAAAACAAGATTTGAAAAATACTTTCTAATAGGATTTCAACAATCATAGAAAAAATTGTCACCTAGAATTAGTTTGGATTCATAAAAGGTAAAATAAGTAGCGATTTCTTCATTATAGTCTTAGAATGTGTGAATCTTTTAAGAAGGTCTTGAAGGGGAGGTAACATTTCTTTGAATATAGACATTAAAAAAACTTTTTACGTGATGGATTGGGGTTTCATCTTCAAGGTTTTTATCACCTTTGGTTTTGATTATAAATTTCTTCTTCAGATAAAAAACTCTTTTCACTTTAGAAAAAATCCAAATTATAATATATGGATCTCTATTGGGATATTTAAAATGATAAAGAGGATTTAGTAATGTTGACCCACTTTCATAAATTATTTTTTCCATTGTAGAGGATTGTCTTAGAAGAATGCTTCTTAACATGGTGGAAAAGGTACTTTGAACACTATAAGGACCTCCAAAAAATTTCTTTGTACCTCACGCCTTTTCTATAATGATGAAATAAGTTTGATTAAAAAAAGAGATAGAAAAATTCCTTGCTTCACTATGAAAAAGTCTTGGGACATGTGATCAATTGGAATAGATCCTCTAGTTTATTTGGTAAAAACATTCCATCTAAAAGAAGAAGAAAAAGATATGACCAATCATTTGGGTATTAAAGAGGGGATGATCCTATTTAATTATATTGGTGTTCCTCTCTTATGGGGAATTCCAAAAGCCTCTTATTTCAATGACATCATGGGACATGTCAAAAGGCTGTTATATTCATGAAAAGGGAAATCTCTCTCAATAGAGGGCAGAACTTGCCTTCTAAAACATGTTATTTTTTAAAAGATTTTTTACTCTTTCATGGTTTATTAATGGACCACCATATTACTTAAGATCAAAAAAAAATTCATTAGAAACTTATTTCTGAGTGACTCAATACTTAAGAAAACTCATCTTTATCCCAAGGATTTAGTGTTGTAAACCAATTTCTCTTAGAGGTATTTGAATTCAAAATAATTCTTTCTTTAATAAATCTCTAAAAGATCATTTCTTATAGAGACTAATCAATAAAAATTATTCTTATAATATATTTCTCATATCCATATTTGTGAGTAAGATGAAATTGAGAAACATTAATTATTGTAACTCTTCAGTCTGGCCAGCTTTTAAAATAATTTTTTCCAGCTTTGCCCTTAACTTTCATTGGCTGGTGAATACAAATTCTTGATTGAATTTCTAGTTTGAGAATTGGACTGGGAGGCCTCTTGTGGAGTTTCTCAACTAGGAATAATAGGACGTGGATATTGAAAGTTCTATCCAAGACCAGGTCATTAATCTATAAAATTTTCCAAAGAACATCAAACATGTTCTGAAGGATTATCATTTTATTAAACAAGAAGTCATTATTATTAGGAACCAGACACTAATTGCATGATATCTTCTAAGATTTATTATAAAAGACTTATTTCTATATAATCCCACTGGTGGCTCCATAATTTTCAGAAGAAAAAAATGGTTGTGTCCATCTAGATTCACTTTGGTCTGGAGGACTTCTCTCAAAAAAACATGTAGATTTCAGTCTTCAGTCTATTGGTATACCCTTATGATCATGGTTTAGTATATTTCATCAAAACAAGGATAATTTAAATCATATATTATTAATTTGTAACATTGATTCAAATATCTAGAGAAATCTTGTTGACTGCATCAGGATACACCTACTGCACCCGGATTCTATACAGAATAGGATTATAGAATTCTGTACACTTCATCTATCATTGAAAATTAAAAATATACTCATGGATGTTGTGGTTTAACTTCTTCATGTGGTTTTGTCTCTTAGAAAAAAATTCAAGCATGGTCTACCAACAAATAACTTAAATACTAACTAAAATATTATTATCATGGTTTTACAATAATATAACACTCTTCAAACAGGGCATTGAAATAATTCAATATTTGATTTCTCAATCTTAAAATATTTAAATGTTGTAGTAAATTATTTTCCTATGAAAGGAACTCTTCAATTTTTTTGGAATTAAATTTTCATTGTGTGGAATAAATGAAACATTAATGGGACTTTAAGAGGTATCCCTGGTCTTGATGGCTTTAGGGCGCTCTACAAAGATCAAAATGGGGTGATTAAAGGTTTCCTCTTTGGCCTGTGTGGTTTGTCTTCATCTCTTGAAGAGGAAATTCTCAAGTTCGTCAAGGTAGTTGAAATGGATCATCAAAAATAATGTAACAACATATGGTTTGAATGTGATTTGACCAAAATTTTCAAGTAGTGAGGACTAGTATTGTGCATTTATTATGGAAGCTGATAGCCTAGTGGATAAATTTCTAAGATAACCTCTTAACTATGAATTTCATCATCATGAATGTTTTTTAGGAGGCCATTTTTCCTGTTTATGGTCCTGAATGGAAAGGATTTTAATTTGATAATTTCACGGATTCTTTGGTTATTCTTCATGACTTTATTTCACTCTTCAACAGAGACTTTTTTACAATACCATCTTTCATACTTTTGTAATTTCATTTATTTTTCAAATAATCTCATTTACTAGTAAAAAATTAAAAAGGATAGTGTATAGTTGTTTATTACTCCTATGTAGGATCCCCATAAAATCCATGTCTCACTAAAAGAGTATAAGTATGAGATCACAAGGGAGGATATGGTCTAGTCTTATACCAAGTATGAGGTCTGAGATATGTGTTCTTTCACTTCATTGATGTGGGTAACTATGAAAGGATGGAATATTGGGCTCATGGGGAGTATGGACTGAGGAGGAATAGTTATGGACTATATAGAATTAGAGACCAAGATAGATAAAATTAGAAGATGTCTCAAGTAAAGGTATGTTTGGGGCTTACACCAGATTAGAGACCCAAAAATACGTTCATGGCGTATTAGGTTGACCATAGAGACCCATTGGGTGTTGTAGGATATCCAGTGGGATAATTTTGAGCTCTTAGAAGCACCACTAGTGTATTAATGGTTGATACCATTACTATTAATGGAATACATGATTTTAAATAACCTCTAGATCAAATCATTTAAATAGTATTTACCTTGCAACTCCTATCATCATAGGAATACATGATCGAAGGGAGGAACTCTTTTGTTTATAACCCATTCATATATCACAAGAAGCTATAGAGTTACCTTATTATGATATTCTTTTTAGGTTTTTTACCTATTCTAAAGGAATATTTCAAGTTAATTTGTATTAATTCAGACTAGGTTGGTGAAATATGATGAAGAAAGGTTATTTAGGAGGCTCAGTATCCATATTATGGTCCCTTCACAAAATGAAAACCCACAAGTCAAATCTTTTAGGGATAAGTACTATTAGAATGAGGAAAACATTTACATTTTGAAGTAACATTTTTTAATAATATTTGTATTTTATAAGAATAGGTTCAGTTCTCTAAATACATGGTATTAAAGGTTTTTTATTCACAAATAATTATCATGAGTATTCCTTTTTAAAAGAGTCTCATATGTGTCCTTTGAGAATGAATTTACATTTATAGCCCTATAAAGTTTCAATATGGGAGGATTGTCACTATTAATCTCTTAAATGATGCTCATTACACTTCAATAAAGTATAAAATCTAGAGTTAACACATATTTCATTGAATGTTAATATAAATGAAACACTCTATAATTCAAACGATTCTTATCTCAAAGGGATACCTTCCTCAAACAATGTGAAGTTTCTTTATATTCAATTCTTTCTATCCACCTTGGAATACTATGTTTCAAATAGGTTACAATATTACAAATATTCACCATGTCCTAGATGAAAACTATTCCACATTGGGAATATGTTTCATAGTCAAAAATATAAATCATCACATGTGATCAAATTGATTCCATTCTATGAAGGGGTTTCACAGTCGAAAAGGATCACTACCTTGTATCAATAAAGAAACTCCATGTGGTGAATAGTATTAATTGATGTGATGAATGACCATAATGACCTCACAAATTATTCTTGGCTGTGAAATTACTATATAGGTCACAAAGGGTCATTTTTTATCTATCACAAACATTTCACAACCACAAAATATTTTCTTTTAAGAATAATATTTTTTTTCATGGTTATATTTCCATTTAAAATTTTTCTATTACCTTCAGGATTTATTCAATGTGATGATCGTGTTATGTAGATGTCGATGGGGTAAAATTTATTATTGTAATATTCTTGTTATATAACCTACTAAGTTCTAAGGGGATTTTAATTTCGGTGTCTTTCATGTTACTACCCTAGTTGGGTGAGGATTATACCCTAAATTTTGATTCATTTGGAGTAAATCTTGGAGTGTTCCTAATACGAGATAGGAATGTGGTTTCCTATGGTTCAGAGAATTTAATAATATATTATAGGAATTAGACAACCCTTGATCTAGTTATATTGTTGATAATTTATGCTTTGATATGTTGGTAACACTATATTCTATCTGATAAGTTATTCATAAATACAGAATATACAAACCATAGGTATATCTTTTTATATCATGACATGAACCATCAACAGAGGAGGTGGTTGAGTATATTTATTCTATCAATTTGGAGATTTATTATAACCCTATTAATGGGAACATTATTACTATTGTGATAAGTAATAATACTCAGTCATAAGTGGTGATCGTTTCTAGATTCAAGTGGTAGGTTATGAGACTCATTACTAATATACTCGATGATGTTCAAGAGCACCATAGTAAGATGACCCTAAAGTCTCTGATTATTTCATACTTACTCCATGGGATGGTGAAGGAGAGTTATTTATATGAATCAAATTATTTATTGATGAGGTAAAATATGTATGTTGCGTATCCACCCCCTTATACTGAAGAGGTCCTTTATACCTGTCATTATGTGGTAGTCCCTTCGAGCATGTGTGATGAGATAACATAGGAATCACACTCTTTTGGATATGTTATTCACCCAGTGAGTACCAAGATGTGTCATGATATTTTCAAGTTATACTGGTAGCTTGGGAAAAATATATACATATTGATATTTGTTTCATGAAGCTTTACCTTTCATTGGGTAAATTTTAAGAATTTTTGATTCATGGGTCTTTTTTAGTCACTAACTATTCTCAAGTGGAAATGGGATCATGTAATAATATATTTTTCAATAGGTTTACTAAGGTTTTCCCATAAAATTTATGCAATGTTAGTTATCATCAACTGATTGATGATAGTTACACATTGCATACATATTTGGGAGAATTTATTTATAGAGATACTGGGAAGGTTATATGTCTAGAGAATGTGAATCTTCTAGGACTACTTCATAGTATTGTTTTAGGCTATTATTACCATTTTAAATCACAATTATAGAGGGGTCTGTGGAAATTTCTAGGTATGTAGGTGTACTTGATAATTTCCTACCATCTTCAAACCAATGGGAAATAAAAGCATACCATTAGGATTATATAGTACATTCTATAGACATATGTTCTTAATTTCAATGGATCATGGGAGAGTTATCTTGTGATTTTATAGTTCAAAAGAAATAAAAATTATCATGTGATGATTCAGATGGAACCTTTCAAGGATTTTTATAGTTGTTCATAACATTCCACTCTATTCGATTTATAGGTAGGGGAGTCAGATATTATCAGACTGATACATGTGAGCATATCAGGTTGATCTAGAAGAGTCTTTCAATTACATAGAGCAAGTATTGTTCATATGAAAACCAGATATGTTTTCCTCCTCAATTAGAGGAAGGTAACATGGTTTTATTATTATTTTTTCCTTTTGGGGGATATTTTTGTATTCAGGAATAGGGAAAATTGTTTCTAGGTTATGTGGGTCTTTATGAGGTTTTGAGACGATCGGTATTATGGTGTATCAATTAGCACTTCCTCATAGATTAATTCATATGAATGATTTATACCATGTATCTAGTATTTTGTGGTACCATCACAACACTTTATACAAGATCATTTTTGGTGAGGAAAATCTAGAACTATATGATTTTTTTAGGAGTGACCAGTTTATATAGTGGATCATTGTTAGAAGAATATTCACATGAAGGCAGTTCCACTAGTATACATGCAGTGGTAGCATGGGAATATCCAGAATGAGATATAAGACTATGAGTATTATATGTGGGTTAAGTGGTTGGAGTTATTCCTTAAAGAGGCTCAATGCTATTCTATGTTGCATCTCAGGGACAACCTGCCCAATTGTGGGGAGTTTGTAAAACCTCTCATTATAATGGGGTTTGATTTCAATTTAAATTTGTCAAACCCATATATATTTTGGTTTTTTGAATATTAGATTTTTGAATAGGGGATTATGGGTCCATTTTGAGAGAATATGACTAGTGTTGGAACATCACTCTTTTGTAAAACGAAACCAGGAACATAGTATCTTAGTATCAGGTACCAGGTAGGGAAGGCTATAATACTTTAGCCTTATAGAGGCCACTAGGTGGTTGACGACCCTAAAAAGGATACTCATTGGCTACCTAATTTGTTTTCTAAATTAAAAATTAAATTAATTAATTAATATAATTTTTATTAAAATGATATCTTCCTCTGATTCTTCCCAGTAGTTGTGCCTGACCTCCACTCTCCACTTCCATTCTCTCTTTGCTTCCAATTATTGGATCTCCCTCAGTTCTTATCAGATTTGAGTATCATCAGTTATAGTGAGTCTCTTCAAATAATTATATAAATTTTATAAAATATATTCTCTGTTTATATAAATATTTTCATGAATTTAAATATGTTTTATTAAATAGTGTTTTCATTAAGTTTTTTTTATTTTTATTGGTCGATGATAATTTCTCCATTAATAATCGATAAGAAAACTTCTATTATATTATAGTACATGGTCCCAAACTAACTATGGTTGTTTATAATCATTTCATGTAAGGTGTGATTCATGGTGTCACTTCATATATATGATTGAGATAAATTAAATTTAAATTATTTTTCTTGACTTGAGTGAGGTGGATCGATTAAAAAAATTGACAACAAGAGTAAAGGACATAGACAATCAGGTTCAATTTTGAGGAAGTCATTAAAAAATCCATGAATAGGATTGTTATTATTTTATTGGGGAATCCAATAAAATATAAATGAGTTTTTAGATAATTTATTTGGAAAGATTAATTTCTAACTAAATAGTTTTTATTAGTATTATGTTCCAAATTTGTATTCTAGTAAGGTAAAAATGGATCGTCGCCCACTGATATTCAAGTGACTAATTATTCTAAATCCAATGGTATGGGATATTGTGATTTAATAAAAATAGTGGGATAAAAAAATGATTAATAATTAAAAAATATCATATAAGGATACTAAAGATTAATTATAGATCTAGTATTTTATTCTACTGTAGATGAAAATTAATACCAAAAAATCAATACCACTGTGATCAATTATTGTTAAAAGAAAACCTCACTTGCTCAAATTTCTAAGAGTTCTAAATGAGTTTATGTGTAGTACCTCATAGAGTACATTGGAGAAACTTACATTCTTTTATATTTATAAAACTCAATATTTTAATTTGTTTCATAATATATTGGACCCTTTAGATTTAATCTGGGGGAATCTTCTTTTATTATTTATGCATATTAATAAACCAAGAAGAAAAATTTTATATTCTTGAGTGCATTCAACATGATGAGACACCTATAAAAGCTAGGATGGGTGAGAATAAATTTTTATATGAAGAACATGGATGATTTATATGTGATTTATCATACCATGTTTTCATAAATATTTATTGATCTTGAAAAATAGCATGTTTATATGGATGTATACTTCATGTTATGAGGAAATTTTCTAGAATTGTGTCAGATAAGAGAGAAAAAAATCATCAATAAAATATTCACATGTAATATGGAATACAAAATATATATTTTTATTCATTTACTCAAGATAATTGTGTATAAAAAATGATTTACATTGGTACAATTCAATTTGGATAAAGATCTATCCAAAATTCTCATTATTTCATCCTTGTCACTTACATTTTCTAGTTTTATTCATAATTATTTAACAAATAATATAAATATAATGTGTACAAATATTTTTTCTATAGTTCTACAATATGATAATAACATTAATAATAACATATTTTCATCTCATTTAGTGATCAAGTGGGAAGGAAAGGTAAATAGGTCAAAAGAATATTTAAATCAAAAGGTACCTATGCAATATCCACTAAAGAAGCGAAAGATTTTGAGGGATAGTGATGAGATGGAAGTTGTTTTTAATACATGTGGAAATAAAGACCATTGTAAAAGGAATTTTAATGTAGTAAATAATATGTAAGGGGTAGATTTTACTTTATGTATAATCATCATGTCATATAATATTTCAATTTTAGAATCTTGGGTATTAGAAAAAGTTTGTGTCTCATTAATTTTTGTTAAAATACATGAACTAGTAAGATTGAAAAATATTTTTAGATAAGGAGTTTACCTTTAATATACTAATGCATCATTATATGCTTCATTTTCTAAAGGATATTATCATCTAATATTGATCAGTGGACTAATTCTTATATTAGATAATTTTTAGTAAATAAGTATCATTAATAGAACATTATTCTATCACATTTGTAGAAAAAAGATAATGAAAAATGTATATCAAATAGGGTATTTAGACTCTTTTAAATTAAAATCCTTGAACATATGTCATGATTATTTATAAATTGAAAATTACTAATGCACCTTTTAATAAGTAAAGTTAAATGAGTAATATTTATTGTATAATTATTTCACAAAAGTATATGATAACCATTTGAAGTACTAGTTATAGATATATTCTAGTAGTTTATCACTTTTAATGATAAAATTGGTTGATAAGCTTTTATCTACTTGATGAGGGATAAATTAGATCCTTTAAAATGATTTATAGAATATAAACAAGATAATCAACTTGGTAAGAAGATAAAGAAACTTTTATTTGATTTATGGGGAGAATATTTAAGCCAATAAGCCAGAAAATTATCTCAAAGAGTATGTGATAATATCCCAAAACTTATGAGACGTGGTGAAATTGATGATAATTGAAGAAATTCATCCATAATATTTTTATTAATATACATTACAAATTGTGACATACTCACATAATTATGTTTTTGCTGTAGTAGAAAATGGGATCTCATATGAGTTATAATATATAGATGATTTAATTATATCATATATGTGTGTATAAAGATGTAAAGTGTTTGTAAATTATAATAGTAGGAATAAACATTCATTATATAACCTGAAGTTCATAATTTTAAATATATCCGGAAAGTTAGAAAATAATAGTACATATAACATCTATAAAATAGAAAAATTATAAATAATAAGTAAAAAATATTTCTAAAAAGTTTGTATATCTCCAAAGAAGGTAATTAAAGGAATATGGACTTCTAAAAAATTTGGGATCAAGATGTTGAATATTCAAATGAGTTGGAATAAAAAAAACTTCACATGACCCTATGGAATTAAAATGTTCCAAAGACACAAAACATAGTTTAACTATAGAAGTTAGATAATTAAAGAGGTATATTTTTAAGTCATAAAATAAAATGGCATGTTATTAATCAAGAATAACAAACTTGTATCCTATAAGTAATCGTTAAATGGTATAGAACCAAGACATAGATTACAAATATAGTATCTATAAATAAATAATGGTTGCTAAATGTTTTAGGAAATTTACAAGTTTATACTATGATTAAACTGTTTTCTTGTTAAAATTATAAAATATATTTCAGGTTTCTATAATTGTAAGTTTGTAATATATATAGTTTATAACCACATTTTCTAAAGGAAACTTATAAAACATTTCTATATAATACAACCCTAACGGTTTACAACATAAATAGATGACAATTAGGTATTTTTGGTATATAAATCTATTTAGGAAATTAAATTGACATATAGATTATTGAATGTTCTTTTAGATGAAGATAAAAGATAATTTGGTTTCATCTTAAATGAAAACATTCCTTGTATCTATAAAAGTGTGATGGCAGTGTCATATTACCCAAGTGATATATGGAAAATATATGTCAATGTTAAATTTTGTTAATAATTGTTAGGATAAATTATTCTCCATGGATAATATAGAGAATAATGATATATTATAGGGATAGAGATATATATAAACACATCTAATTGAATTATTATACTAAATTAATGTAACTAAATAAATAATTAATTAAAACATTTATGATGGAACAATCCAAGGGTGTATTGTTTCCTATGTAAAATTGTATGAATTATTTAACAAGACATGTCTTTATACATAGGAAGAAAATAATATAAGTAATAAAATACTTTTAACGTTTAGTGATTGAATCAATCACATATTACATTAAATGAGGTAATAATGATCATATTAGAAAATTTTAAGAAAATTATAATTATAAACTACTAAAAAATATCCTCAAGAGTATGAAGGGTGTTTTTTTAGAATATGAAAAGTATATGGAATTATGAATTTTTGGATATGTGTGTGTGTGTGTTAGTTTTTAAAGATAAAAAGTTGATCAGATATCATAGTAATGTTATTAGTAGTGATCAAGAGAAGCTTGAAGGATACTGTAATTCCAACTCTACCAAATATAAGTGTATTCTAATTTCTGATGCAGTTGAAGAAGCAGTTTGGATAATAATCTTTATCATAGATCATGGAGTGATACCATATAGTGTGGATTATATCACAGTGTAATATGATAACAATATAGAAGTGGTTCTTGTAAAATAAAATAGATCGAAACAACAAATAATATATATACTTTTGAAGTATTTTCTCTCAGGAGATTTTAATTAAAGATGTGAAGTCATGGTTAGAATTTTAACTAAATAGGATAATATTTTTAAGTAATTAACTATAGTTATAACTTAGAAGAATCATAAATATCATGTGAGAGATAATATGTATGATAGTTATTTATTAGTTCTAGTGTAAGTGGGATTTTGTAGGAGTTGGTGCCCTAGAACCAACATTATCAAGGACTTTAGATCAGCACATCGTTTATATAATTTTATATATACATTTTTTATAATTATAACATATTGTAATTTTCATATAAATTTTATATATGATATTGTCCTTAAAATACTTGTCGCATATATAGGTAATATAAATCCTTATGATAATGTGAATATGATAATTCCAATAAAATTATGGAAACTCACCTTTTTAATACATGATTATTAGCAGAATTGCATAACCAAATCTTACATTAATAACTATGAAGGACCCTGTGAGGTTTAGTATCATAGAAAATAAGTACATAATACCTGAATCACATATAGAAAACATAAACATAAACATTATTTAATCCTATTTAAATACTTTTTTATCATTTTATCCTAGGTCACCTCACTACAAGTGATTTCATGGGGACATACATCAATAGAAAGGGGTAAGAATAAATCCCAGTGAGGGATAAATAATGAAAATATTACATGATAGATTAAAATGGAAAAACCAGAGTCATAACATGACAAAAAAATGATATATAACAAGGCAATTTTTCTATATTATAAAAATGATTCAATCATAATCATATTAGTTGGGTTCAAAAAAATAATGCCATAAAACATATTACCATGCTTACTCCCCACGGTATCATAAAACATGACATCTCTAAAGATTAATTCTTTAGAAAATGAATTGTAATGATTTAAGTGCACCCCTTTATATGTATTAATTCATGTATTCTACATAGATTATAATAAATCATTTCATCAATAACACATGGATGATAATGAATAGGTTTCATATAAAATTATTGAGTACATAAGTGTTTAAAGAATTGAAATTTTAATCAATTTAAACCCCTTATAATGGAATGTGGGTTTCATAAATGGTAATAAAAAATCCATTAATTATTATTACATATAAATGAATACAATTCAATAAAAATAGGTCTATGTATTCACAATATAAGAAGGGAGGCATGGGAACTCAAAGAATGATTTCTTCAGCATAACGAGTATACAAAGTGTTTTATGGAATAAAATTAATGATAAATAATGGAAGATTATAATTGATAGATAAAAATTTTGTTCAATAATTTAATGACTATAGGTTCCTTAGCACATAATAAATTTTAAATTTTAAGACTAACTATAAATGAATTACTTTGATAAAAAGGGTGAGAAATAGAATAACATACCTTGTGAGATAGCTTCTTAAATATTGAGAATACTACTTTGAAACCTCATGAACTTATTATTAAGTCTATAGAGATGTAAAATGGGGGTAAATTCATGCTTAATGGATAGGGATTTAATGAAATGGGGTGGAAAGGTGAGTATTTACATAAAATGTACGAGAATTGTTCTTTAATCTCTATATATATAACTTGAAAATAGAGGTTGTGAAAAATAAAAAACCATTATATTACCCATGGTTTATTAAATTGAGAAGGTTATTTTTGAAATATTTTATTTGAAAACCAAAACTACAATATTTAATATTACTTTTATCACAGGGAAATAATTTTCCAGAAAAAAAATGTTTTTAAAACCTTAATTACTATTTTAGACTTTAGAAAGTTATTTATAGGTTTTGAGATTCATTTTAATTAATTAAAATACAATATATTAGTAAAATAAGTTTTTCATTTATGTATATTCATTTTTATGAATTATTTAATTATTATTACATATTTATGATGTTTGAAAACATAAAGAAAACAAAAAACTATAATTTTACTATTGACTGAAAAATAATGTGTTTTATAAAATTATTAAAATTTTACACTAACCTAACTTTGATGTGTTTATTCAAAATATAATATTTATTTTATAAAAATAAATTTAAAAATATGATAATTTTAAATTTTAAATAAAAATCATTATTTATTGAAAAATAACAGTTTTTATGACAAAATCAGCTTTTTTACCTTTATAAAAATTACTTAGAATATTATAAAATTATGTTATAATTTATATCTAAAAATATATATTTTTATTATAATATTTAATAAAAATAAATTTTATTCAAAATGTGTGAAATTATCATAAAAGTGAATTTTAATCATATATTTATCAAAAATAAGATTATGTTTTATTTGTATCCAAAAATCTATATATCATATTTAGCTTATATTCATGTGTAATTTATTAAATAAAATAATAATGAAAATTGGATTTTAGAGACCTCTATATTATTTATAAAAATTATATTACACCTTATAATACTAAGTTATACATACATGACACCTTTTTACACTATAATACACCCTAAGGGTAAGGTGTTTGAATTTGGTACATTCATGGGGTGACTAAACTAACATTAGTCTAGTGTTGATCTTTACTAACTTAAACATCTCTCATAGTGAATATTTCTAGTACCTTGCTTATTAAATCTCTACATGGGTTTTGTAACACCATGAGATTTTGAAAATAAATTTAATATTGAATGTTTGAAACATTGAGTCTCTATAAAACACCACTTTGTTATAACTGAGCCAGAAAACATAATTTTTCTACCTCTGTGTTTTGAATTTTGAAAAACTGACATACATGGTTGTGTTCAGTAAGATATTTAGAGTCTGATATGACAACATAATTTTTTGTGAATAGTAATATACCCTTATGAATTGTAATATTAATAGTAATACGAACCCTATGAATAGTAAATATTATTATTATTTTATTTTCTTAAGGTTTTAAGATAATGAGATCTTGATTAATTTTTCAAGGTGATATAAAACACATTATAGTTTTAAAATTGTTTTTTTAGAATAAATTATGATATCATTAAAAAATTAAATTAATCTAATTTAGAAAATTATTTTTAAAAAATGGAGTTTATTTTTTATTTTTACACATCAAAAAATGGTTAGGGTGATTTTTTGTGTTTTTTTTTGAAATACTCGAATTTTTTATGAATAGTAAAATATGGTAATTTACCATATATATACCTTATCAGTTAAATTCACTATTCCCAGAATCAAGGCTGATGTAATCACACTGGTTTCAAACTCACATTCACATGTTACTATTATTTTTCATAAGAATCAATGATATTGATTTTTTTTGGCAAAATAATAAAATAATGAGTAAAATAATGGGAAACCCCTCATCTCCCCTTCTATAACCCCCCCCCCCCCCCGGTCACTCCTGATTCTCTTCACTCTTCTAAAGCATTATGCCTTGTCTAAATTATACTCAAATATCCTACCAAGCTCTTCCCCCACTCCCAGAATCTCTTGTTCTCATAAAAAGACCAAAATCTCTCCCCTAAAGAGGCTCTCAAGGAAGATTACTTCAAGAGGTAAATTCCTCTTTTCATTTTTTTACTTCAAGTTCAATTTTTTTCTTTTTATTTTCTAACATAATTTCATCCAAATGTTGTGATAACTTCAGTAACTTATATGTAATAGAATTTTTATATGATAAAGTAATAATTATTCTTCATCTCCCTTTTCTTCTTCTTTTATACTAGAAATGAAAACACCATCTAAGTTGTGTTAATTTATCACATTCAAGGATGACGGTCTCCAATTTCTATCACCACCTTCAATTATGGTCATAAAACCATTTTTATGGTTCAAACAGACTATAATACATGTATTATAACTTATTTAAGGTTTTGTAATCCTTTTTTACACATGATATTAATTTATAAATCAAAATAGTGTCGTTGTGATCAATAAAAGCCAATTAACCCAAACAATTGTCATTAAAATTTCATATAATGATTCATCTTCTATAATGATTAAAGTTTTAATCTTATTTTTGTTCACTAATAACATAAAACTTCTATTCTATAAAACCATTATCATTCTACATGTCTATCCGTACATGAATATAAAGAAACTGATCATGAAAACCAAGGAAGAAAACATTCCCAAGAAATGAAATTGAATATCTTAACCCATCAAAAGGTCATGAGTGAACCCAATAAGGTTATAATAAATCAATTAAAACTACATTATTATTTTCAATCATTAATTTGTGAACCTAAATTTTATTATTCAGATCATTAAGATCAAGTGAGGAACACCTTCGGACTTAAAGTAAGAATTTTTCACCCAAACCTCCATTTTTATTCAGGTTAATTTTATTATATACTTACCATAATTAAATTATTATTCATTCATACTTACCCTTAGTAATTTCTATTTGAATTCTCTATATATTTTTTCCAACCAGAACCATACCTTTATTTATGTGGATTTAAATTTTTTCAAAGGATCTTTCAAAAAAATCTTCCTCAAATACAAGCTTGTTTCAAAGTTATTTCTCAAATTATTACATATTTTCAAGAGCACTCTATAATATGTTTTTAGAAACCATTATTTTTATAAAATCAATAATTTTATTAGGAAAATACTATCTTACTTAACTTCTAGTTTTATACATATATTTTTCCAAAATAACTTTTCTTTTAAGATAAATGAGTATTTTTCTAAAGAATTACTCGATGATTTTATAACAGTATATTCATCTATTAAAACACTCTTATTAATTCTTATGTATTATTAGGACTAGTGTTTTATGATATCATATACCATATTATATCTAATGGTTTATGATAATTTTTAAAATGTATGTTCTATCTTAAAACTATTCACCAATTTACTCCAAATGGTTAGTGTTTATGCATAATGTTTGGGGAAAGTTATTTACATTTCATATGTTAGTTTCAATATGAATGTATATGTTGTTTATGTTTATCCGTGTTCATATGAGGAATGAATTAGACTTATCATTTGATGGTTGGGGCCCACTATATCCCCTTGATGCATCGGTAAGTCTCATGAGATGAATATATATGGACTTAGTCAAGGCCTTTCCCATTTTTAGTTATTGTTTTGGATGAGGCCTTAATCATTTTTAGATGTCTTGGTTGATTCCTTAACGGTATGTTTAAGAATTTCAGGCATATTAATTTCCCTCATTATGAACCTAGAAATTCAGAGCTCATGTGTTTATTCAACTAGTAAAATACCAATGTTTATGTTTTTTTATAGAAATGTTTACTCAACTCATATTCCTGCCATAATATTTTCACATTTATTATTTTTAAAGGAATGTGTTTTAAATTATTCACCATACCTAATGTTTATGTTTATGATATCTTATACTATATTGTTCATCCTTATTAAGCATATGAGCTCACCCATTCTCATGTTTCATTTTTTCCAGGACAAGAAGATGTATATTATGATTGAATTGCAGAGATAATCTTAGAGTGGTGGATCTTCCCAACAGAAGCTATATGTTTTTTTTTCATTTCATGTTGTAATGTTGAACTTATGTATGTATCTTGTTTCCGAATCTACTAAACTATTTTTCCTTAATGATACGAATTTCTTGCAGTCTTTCCAATGAAATGTAATAAGTTACCGGATCCCAGAAACTGGGGTCGGGTCTTTATAGTTGGTATCAGATGAAGTTTAGTAGAAAACTTAGAAACTAGACTTAGAAAACTTATATTAGGGAACAAACCCATAAGATAGTGTTTGAGGATAAACATAAAAGAACATCCTCTAATTTTGGTTAGGAATAGATTATGTGCATCTTTCTAGAAAATACATCTCTATCTGGATATTACAAGTGGAAGTTGTTCTGGCACAAATGTACCTAGGAGTGAAAACTCTGACAAAGAGTTTCAAGATTGACCTAGGGTATCCTGGTACACGACAACGGGCCTTATCGTGCACCTAGTTTATCCCTCCTAGGGGGTATTCTTTAGGATAATTCACATTTCCTTTACAATTCATTTTGAAGGATTTAGATGTAAATTTTTCCTCAAAGAAACCATGTTTGTGATTGTAGGATTAGACATGCATAAAATTTCATTTTATGTTAAGTATTTCTCTAAGTTGATATTATACATTATGATTTATAACCTAATATAGCGCATTCCATTATTTATTAATGGCTTATATTGTAAGGATTAGAAGCTGCATGAACACACATATCCCATGTAAGGATTTCCCTCCTATACAAGATGATGATGTTGGCTTTGGAGCTATGACTAGTGTTGAGAAACTTTTAACTATACTAGGACAAATCAATCAGGTTATTAATAATAACCTTACCCATATGAATCATTCGGATCCACAATGTGGAGAAGCTATGTTAAAGTACTTTATGTGACAACATCCTCCATCATTTAATGGGACTACCAACCCATTCACAGCGGAGTAGTGGATAAGTTCCATAGAGAAGATATTTCTTTCCTTGAGAAGTAACAAATGGGAGACGGTTGTCATAGTAGTTTATCATCAGTTAGGGAATTCTAAACAAAGGTGGTCAATAATTCAAAATAAAAAAGAGGAGGAAGAGATAAAAAACATGGAATGGAGTGAGTTTAAATAACGTTTCTTAGATAAATACTTTCCAAGTGAAAAGGGAGAAGATATGGAAAGGAAGATCCTGAATTTGATGCCAAAGGGAGATTAGAATGTTATAAAATAAGAAGATAACTTCAAAAAGGTTAAAAAGGCATGATGTGGACTATATACGTAATTCAAGGAGAAATATATATCAATTCTTTGATAGCCTAAATACATTCCTCTAGCAGGTGTGGGTCTGCCAAACTTTCTCATCATACAAAGATGTATTTTAATGTGTTATCAAGATGGAAAAGGAGTTATCTCGATCTTATGACTTTAATGAAAAGTAAGAGAAGAAGAGGGTATCTGAAAACACAAGAAAAGGAAATAAGGAAATGGGGAAGAATGGAATAGTTGAATTTCCATCCCCTAATAATTATGGAAGGAAACACCATGGTTCCTACATAAAAGGAAAAGGGGTGTGCTACGAGTGTGGACAGAAATTCCATCATGTTGGTGTTTTCAAGGGGAATAAATAATCTATTAATGTTAAATTATATAGCTATAGGGAGATGGGATACTATTCTAATTATTGTTCAAATCATCAAGGAATCATGCCTTAGAAAATGACAAGGGAGCAAGGATAATATTATGCGATCACAACTATTGATATTGAAGTTCCAAATGACATGGGGGAATATACTTAAATAATTTCCTAAAACTTATCCAATGCTTTATTTGATTCTGAATCATCACATTCTTTTGTATCTTCCCAGTTTTCTAAGAAAATTAGATA
Organism: Viscum album; assembly: GCA_963277665.1. Classification (NCBI taxonomy): domain Eukaryota; kingdom Viridiplantae; phylum Streptophyta; class Magnoliopsida; order Santalales; family Viscaceae; genus Viscum; species Viscum album. The sequence goes on from OY728142.1 coordinate 442,365,826, forward strand.
TTTCCAATTTGATTTAATAAGAGAGTTGTCAGTCTAAACTCATAAGGGAAGAATCATTGTAACAAATTTGTGTTAGACAATCCCCATTATGGCATATAAACATGCTTTATATGTTGATTTTATTATCTTACCCATGATTAAATTTAATATAATCCTTAGTATGGATTGGATTTCAAACCATGATTCAAAAAATTATTTCAAGTAGAAGGAGGTTACAATTTTTGAGATGAGTGTGGAATCCCTTATCCTGGGAGTAGAAACATCACTATCTGATTCTCATCTAGGTCCACCCCTTGTAACTCTACTGAATTAAATTTTTGGGGAAGAATGGAATGCAATAAATATGGGTGAGTAATGGAATATTCAAATAGAGTAAATTCCCATTGTTCAGGGATATGTTGATGTGTTTCCAAAAGATTTACCTGGACATCCTCCAAAGTGGGAAATTGAGTTTTCCATTGACTTAATTCCTTATTCAAGCCCTATATCAAATACCCCTTATATAATGGACATTATAGATTTAGTGAAACTAAAAAAACTAGAATAATTGAGTGAAAAATGATTTATTTTCCCCAGTTTTTCTCCATTGGGATCCGTTGTCCTTTTCATTAGGAATAAAGATGAATCTATGAGGTTGTGCATTGACTACAGGGAGATCAATACTATAACAATAAAAAAAGTATCCCCTACCTCGTATTGATGATTTATTTGATCAACTTCATGGAGCCCAGTATTTCTCAAAGATTTATCTTCAATATGAATATCATCAGTTGTGTATGATGATGGAAGATATCCCAAAGGCAACATTTTGAACAAGGTATGGGCATTATAAGCTTACAGTAATGCCTTTTGGACTGACTAATTCACCCTCTATTTTCATTGATCTAATGAATAGAGTTTTCAAGAAATATCTTGATGACTTAGTGGTGGTATTTATTGATGATATATTTATATACTCCAAAAGATATGAAGATCGTGAAAATAACTTGTGCATTATTCTGAAGACTCCTATAATAAATGAATAATATGGCATGCTTAGAAAGTGTGAATTTTGGATTCAATCAGTTTCCTTTCATGGAAAAATTATCGCCAAGGGTGGAATATCTGTTGATATTATGAATATAGAGGTTGTGCAAGAATGTTCTACTCCAATTAACATAACTAAGGTATGTAGTTTTATTAGTTTAGTAGATTATTATCGGTGTTTCGTTCAGAACATCGCCGTCTAGATAACCCAATGACCAAGCTTACATGTAAAGGGGTTAAGTTCATATGGACAAAATAATGTGAGGAATTTTTTAGGAATTTAAGAGGATATTATCTAATTCTCTAATCCTAACTCTACCATTAGGGAATGATGGGTTCGTGATATATAGTGATGCATCTAATAAAGGACCTGGTTGTTTCCTTATGCGAAATGATAGAGTTCTTGACTATGCATCAAGGCCGTTAAAAATTCATGAACAAAACTATCCTACTCATGATCTTGATTTAGCTTCTATGATATTCACTCTAAAAATTTGGGGACACTATCTCTATGGTGAAATATTAGAAATATATACAGATCACAAGAGTCTAAATTATATCATCTCACAGAAAGAAATCAACATGAGGAAAAGGTGATTACTTGAAATACTCAAGGATTATGATTTTTCTTTACACTACCACCAAGGAAAGGAAAATAAGTTAGTTTATGCATTGAGAAGGAAGGATCATGGAGTTCTCAAAAAAATGAGGATTGATAAGGATCCTTTGTATATGGATCTAGTAAGGATAGATATGGGGTTTATCAAAGAAGGAGAAATAGCACTAATTTATCAAATGGTTTCACAACCATCTTTAATAGAATTAATTAAATCTTTACATCCTAATGAAGAGAATCTTTAAAAGAAAAATAAGGTTTTGAAAGATGGGAATTTGGCTGACTTTATATGTGATGATAGAATTATGAAATTTGGGAAGAGTCTTTATGTTCCTGCTATACCCGAGCTAAAACGGGAGTTACTGGATCATGCCTATAGTTAGAATTTTCTTATACATCCTGGTATCTCTAAGATGTATAGAGATTTGAAGGAACATTTTTGGGGGGACAACATGAAGTGTTAAATTGCTGATTATGTATAAAGATGTTTATTTTATCAATAAGTGAAGGTTGAATGACAACATCCTAGAGGAGTCATGCAACCACTACCTAATCCTATATGGAAATTAGATCACAACACCATGTATGTTTCACTGGATTGCCCAAAACTCCAAGAAATAATGATGCAATATGGGTAATTGTTGATCGAATTATGAAATCTGTACATTTCCTCACTATAAGGAAGGATTTTCCACTATAGTTCCTGGAACGACTCTATATCAATGATGTTGTGAGACTTCATGGAGCACCTCTCTCAATTTTTTCTAATCTTGATTCATGATTTACATTGAAATTCTAGAAAATTATTTAGAAATATTAGGATACTGAGCTTTGATTGAGTACATATTATCACCCACAAACTCATGGGAAATTGGAAAGGATAATCCAAACATTAGAGGACATGTTGAAATCATGTCCACTTGACACTGATGGTATGTGGGATCAATATTTACCTTTAGTAGAGTTTTCATAGAATAATATTTTCTGTTCAAGTATTCAAATAGAACCATATGAAACATTGTACAGAAATAGATGTTGTATACCATCTTGTGTGGATGAAGTTAGAGAAAGGAAGCTTGTGGGCCTTGATCTTGTAGAGGAAACAACATCGAAGGTAAAGAATATTTAAGGCCATATCAACGAATCTCAAAGTATAAAAAAAATCTATGCTGCTAATCAAAGGAAGGATTTAGAGTTTCAAGTGGGAGTCATGTTTTTCTAAAGTATCTCCATGGATGGGTGTTATAATATTTGGGAAGAAAAAGAAATTGTGACCTAGGTACAAAGGACCTTTTTAAATTATGAAGAGAATTGAAGATTTTTCATATCATTTGGATATGCCACGTAGTATTTCTAAAGTACAAAATGTGTTCACTCTCTCATTGTTGAGAAAGTACATGCTAGACCCAACGCATGTCCTCACTTATGAAGGTTTAGAATTGGAACCTGACTTATCTTACAGTGAAGAGCCTATCTGGATTTTGGAAACTAAAGAACAAGTGTGTAGGAATCAGACGACTCGACTGGTAAAGATAATTTTAAAAAATCATAAAATCGAAGAGGAAACATGGGATCTCGATGAGTGTATATAGAAGATCTACCCAAATCTTTTTTTAGGTAATATTCTGGTAATTTAGAGGACAGAATTTTTGTAAGGAGGGGATAATGTAACACCCTGGGATTTTTCAAATAAATTTAATATTGAATGCAAAAAAACATTGAGTCTCAAAAAAACACCGCTTTTTTATAACCTATCCAGTAAAAATACTTTTTCTACGGCAAAGTTTTGAATTTCAAAAAACTCACATACATGGTTGTGTTTAATAATATATTTAGAGTCTTAAAAGACAAACATAATCTTTGGTGAATAGTAAGATACCCTTATGATTAGTAATATGAATAGTAATATGAATAGTAATATGAACCTTATGTATAGTAAATAATAATTTTATTTTATTTTATTATGGTTATAAGATAATGAGATGTTGATTAATTTTTCATGTTGATATAAAACTAATTATAGTTTTAAAATCATTATTTTTTGAATAAATTATGATTTTAATTAAAAATTAAATTAATAATATTAATAAAATTATTTTAAAAAAATAGAGTTCATTTTTGAATTCTAAATGTGAAAAAATGGTTAGGGTAAATTTTTGGTTTTTTCTGAAATACTTGAATTTTTTATGAATAGAAAAATACATTAATTTACTGTATATATACATTATCAGTTAAATTAACTATTCCTAGCATTATGGACGATGTAAGAATACTTGATTTGAAATCACATGTGCATATTACTATTCATTTTCACAAGCATTAATAATATTGGTTGTCTTTGGCATAATAATAAAACAATGAGTAAAATAATGGGAAAACCCTCCTCTCTTCCACTATAACCCCCCCCCCCCCCTCACTTTCTCTTCTATTCACTTATCTCAAGCCCTCTTACTTATCTAAATTCTACTAAACTATCCTTCCAATATCCTCCTCCACTTCCAAAAGCCTTTGGTCTCTTAATAATACCAAAACCTCTCCCCTAAAGAGGCTCTCATGGAAGATTACATCAAGAGGTAAATTCCTCTTTTCATTTATTTTATTTCAAGTTCAATTCTTTTCTTTTTCTTTCCTCTCCTACCTTTATCAAAAAAAATTGATGAATCCAATACCTAAATTTTACTTTGATTTTGTTATGATAAAGTAATAATTTATCATCATCTCTCATTTCTCCTTCTTTTATACTAGAAAAGAAAACACCATCCGAGTTGTGTTAATTTATCACATTCAAGGACGACAGTTTTCAATTTCTATTATCACCTTCAATTATGGTTATGAAACCATTTTTTAAGGTTAAAAAAGTCTATAATACATGTATTGTAACTTATTTAAGGTTATGGAATCATTTTTTCTCTTGATATTATTTTATAAATCAAAATAGGTTCATTGTAATCAATAACTGCCAATTTACCCAAATAATTTTCATTAAAGTTTTATATAATGATTCATCTTCACTCTCAATAACCTAATGAATTTTATGACCATGTAATCTTATTGTTTTTCACTAATAACAAACAACTTCTATTTTATACAACCACTCTCATTCTACATGTTTATCTATATATGAATATAGGTAAATTGATCATGAAAACTAAGGAAGAAAACACTCCCAAACAATGAAATTGAATCTCTTAACCCATCAAAAGGCCATTAATTAACCTAATAAGGTTATAATAAATAAAATACCTGTATATGATATTATTGAATCATTAATTTATGAATCTAAATTTGATTATTTAGGTCATTAATATCAATTTAGGAACACCTCCGGACTTGAGGTAAGGGTTTTTCACCTGAACCGCCATTTTCATTCAGGTTACTTTTATTATCTACGTAACTCAATTAAGTTATTATTAAATCAAATTTTCCCCTAATAATTTATGTTTGAATATTATATATTTGTTTTAAAACCATAATAATACCTTTATTTATGGGGATTTATATAATTTAAAAGGATATTTCAAAAATCTTCCTGAAATACAAGCCCGTTTCAAAGGAATTTCTCAAATTCATACCTATTTTCTAGGGCACTATATAATCTATTTTTATCAACCATTATTTTTCTAAAATCACTCATTTTATTAAGAAAATACCATCTTACTTCACTTCTAGTTTTATGCAAATATTTTTCTAAAATAAATCTTCTTTTAAAGTAAATGAGTATTTTCCCAAGAATTACTCAATCATTTAATAAGAGTGTTTTCATCTATTTCAACAATATTATTGATTGTTATGTATTATTGAAACTAATATGTTTTGATATCATATATCATATTATATTTAATGGTTTATGGTAAATTTGATTGTGGATGTTCTATCTTAAAACCATTCACCAATTTACTCTGAATGGTAAGTGCTTGTGTTTAATGTTCGGGGAAAGTTATTTACATTTCATATGTTAGTTTCAATATGAATATATATGTTGATTATTTTTATCCTAATTCATATTAGGAAGTAATTGGACTTATTATGTGATGGTTGGGGCTTTCTATAGCCCCTCTATGCATCGGTAGGTCTCATGGGACAAATAGATATGGACATGGCTGAGGCCCTTCCCATTTTTAGATATGGTTTTGGACGATGCATTAATCATTTTTAGATTTCTTGGATGAGGCCTTGACAGTATGTTTTATAATTTCTGACATATTAATTTCCCTCATTATAAACATAGAAATTCATAGTTCATGTGGTTATTCGACTAGTATATTACCAAGGTTTTTGTTTTATTATGGCAGTGTTTACTCCGCTCATATTTCTGCCATAAGGTGTTCAAGTTTATTATTTTCAAAGGCATGTGTTTTCAATTATTCATCATGCATAATATTTAGGTTTATGATATCGTTTGTTTTATTTTTTAATATTGATGAGCATCTAAGCTCACCCCTAATTATGTATCATTTTTTCCAAGACAAGAAGAGATATATTATGATTGACTTGTAGGAATAATATTAGAGTGGTGGATGTTCCAAAAGGAACTTATATGTTTTTTTCATTTTATGTTGTAATATTAAACTTATGTATGCATCTTGTTTCCAAATATACTAAATGATTTTTTCCTTTGGGATACAACTTTATTTTATTCCTTCCAATGTAATATAATAGGGCATCGGCTCTGAGAAATTGGGGTTGGGTCTTTACAGGTTTGGTCATTGGAAAACCCTCGCAATTCTTCCTCCCTCTCAAAATCTAAAAGATGGGTTTTAAAAGGAATGATCCTACTAATTAAGGCCATTATTTATCCATTAAATATCAATTTTTATTATCATTACTCATTATATATACTAATTTTGATGGTCATGATTCCAAAAATTCATGTTGACCAATGGTTAGGTAACGGGCAAATCATAATGGTAATGTTTCTAATTACACATTATATATAAACTCCAACATTATCATAATTCATCATTCACTAATTCATTTATAAATTTTCTATACTTCACTTGATAATACTTATCATATTCCAAACTCTTCTATTTACTTTTACTATTTTTATAAGAGGAATAATCTTCATTAGAGAATTCAAGCCTATGGAGTTTACATTAGTGTTTGCATTGTTATTTTTCATTTATATCCCAATATTATTTTTGTTGTATTAGTAAATATTAATTCATGATATGAAATGGAATTTAATTGTATTTATATTTTTTTCTATTGTTAAAAAGTAATAAAATAACCATTATGAAACATGAGTCTTTTATCAAAGAAAATTTTGGGTCATTACATTCTCCCCTATTAGAAATTTCTCCTATAAATTTTTGTTTTTTGTTAAAATAAATGTGGTTTTTATCTTTCATCACTTTTTCAGGATCCTTAGTTGCTTCTTTGAAATTTTTATTTCTCTACAATAATTTCATGAGTCAGCTTTTCTAGTTCTTTAAAATGTGTTCCCTTTAGTCAAGAATCTGGATAGATTCTTCTTTATATGATTGGTTAAGTTCAAATTCCATAGCATTTTTTTCTAGTATGTGTATTATTTTTGACTTATAATTTCTTAATAGGAAAACTTGAAAGTTATCATAGACATTAAAATGGTTTAGACGTAGTGTTACATGATAGTAAACTACTCAAACATGATTAATAATCTCAAATGGTTTGATGTACCTTAGACTCGGTTTATCCTTATTTCCAAATCTCATGACCCCTTTGCATGGTGATGTTTTAAGGAATACATGATCCTATACATGAAACTCTACATCCCTCTTTCAATTTTCAACATAACTCATTTATTGACTCTAAGAATACTAGATATTTTTTAGATCACTCATATGTTATCTATAGTGTCTTTCATAATGTAGAGTCCAAATAGTTTTCCTTCTCTAGCTTCATCCAAGTATATTGGAGTTATAATCCCCATCCCATAGAGTGTTATATAGGGATCCACTTGAATACTTGAGTGAAAAAAATTATAGTATAATTCAAAAGGTAGAATATCTTTATCCCAGCTACCTTGAAAAAAAAAGTGAGTTATCCCACAACATTTCTTCTGATATTTGAATAGTCCTCTATGATTTCCCATCAATTTTAGGATGATAGTTTATGATAAGTTTTACTTAATTATTCATATATTTATAAAGGATCCTCCAAAATATATAAGTAAATAATAGATTATGGTATAAAACAATTGACAGTATAACCCCATTAAGTCTCACCAATTATTGAATACATATATATGAGTAAGGATCTCAAGTGAAAAAAAAAACCTCTCATGTGGTGAAAAAAATGAGTTAAATTGGTTAATATATCAATGATTACTATATGGAATTATTTCCCTTAGATTTATTAGGAAGGCCATTAAAAGATTCCATAATGATGTTATCCCACTTTCATATAGGCATGGGTAGTAATTTAATCACTCATTTGGGTAGTTATCACTCTTACTTCACTTTATGACAAACCAAACATCTTGTATTATAGTCAAAAATCTCCCTTTTCATGTTATACCACCAATATTGAGCTCATATATCCCAATGAATTTTGGAGATTACAAGATTTATATAGAATGTAGAGTTTTTTGCTTCATCAATCAATTTGTTATTTAACTTTTTATTATATGGGATTCATATCCTTTTACCAAACGTCAGTACTCCCTCTTGACAAACATTGAACTCTGAAAGTTGCCCATTTTTTACAGCTTTTAACTTCATTTGTAACGTATTATCTTATCCTTGTTATATTTTTATCTTATCTATTAATGATGGTTGGGAATTCATTTTAGGTGGATTTAATGACTCCTCTACCATTATGACTTCCATGGACATTTTTAAAAGTTCCTTGATCAAAGGTACCCATTTAATCCGCATCATTATAAGAACTTTGGGGTATATCATACTCAACACGTAATAAAAAAATTTCTTTTCCAGAGTGATAATAAATAGAATAATTATAATCTATTATAATTTATAACAATTTCATTTGTATAATTTTCAGTTCTTTTGGTAAATATATAATTCATACTCTAGTGTTTGGTGTATATATCACATTTCTCTCCCTAAATATAGTGTATCCATATTTGTAATGCAAGGATAATTACAGCCTACTCTAAATCATGATTAGGATAATTCTATTCCGTATACTTTTACTATTGTAATTAATAGGTAATCACATTGTCATTTTTCATGAGTTAACTACCATGTCCCTTCAAGTATTCATCAATATATATGAAAAATCATTCGCCAATAGAGGGTAAAGTTGGCACAGGTGCACTAACCAACCAATTCTTTAGTTCCTGGAAATGTTGTTCACACTCCTTTGTCTAGATAAACATAGCTTTAACATTGTTAATGGATTTCATATTCATTAAAATATTTCCATAAACCTTATACATTCTCCAGCTAGACCAAGTTAACTATAGATTTGAGTTACTGTTATAGGACACGACCACTTCTATACAACCATTTACTTTTCTATATTGATTGAGATTCCTTCATTAGAAATAATGTATCCCAAAAATAAAACTTATATTAACCAAAAATAACATTTTCTAAAATCACCAAAAATATTAAATTTCTAAAAAGTTTGTAATATAATCCTTATATGATCCTCATATTCTACAAAACTTTTGTAATATATCAAAATGTCATTAATAAAGACCACAAAAAAAATTTATCATGGTAGTACCTAAAGACTTTATTAATAAAATCTATAAATATTATAGGATCATTTTTCAAGAAAAAGGATATAAAAAACTTGTAATGTTCATATCTTAGTTATAAAGTTTCCTTTGAGATATTTTCTCCCCTCATCACCAGCTAATGGTACCCCAATTTAGGGTAAATCTTATTGAATAAGTGATCCCCATGAATTACGTCAAACAAATAATCAATCCTTATAGGAGGGTATTTTTTATTCATTATAATTCCATTAATTTCCATATAATAAACACATAACTATATTGATCTATCCTTCTTCTTCACATATCGAATAGGTACTCCTCGTGGAGATACACTTGGTCAAATAAAACCATTCTATAAAATATCTTTAAGTTTCTTCTTCAATTTCTCTAACTCTACATATTCCATTATTTATTGGGACTTTTATATTGGATTATATCCAAAAATGAGTTCAATTGAGAAATCTATCTCTCTTTTAAGGGGATTTCTAGGTATCTATTTAATAAATACATCAATTTATTCCTAAAAAATGGTTATATATACTACAATTATAATTTATCTTTTTCTCCATATTAAAAAATAATTTCTACAAAGATAGAAATGGTATTTTTTCTTAATAAGACTCAGTATAAAATATATCTCATTTTAAGAAAATTTTAGGTTTCCCCTTTAATACTTCTGAACATTCATTTATTCTATAGTTAATCAGGGAATTATACACAGATAGTCAATTCATCCCAAGTATTATGCCAAATTATACCAATGGAATGAACACTAGGTTTCTAGGGAGGTTGTACTCATCAAAGTTAATAGGGGAACACCTATATATCTTTAATGCATGAATATTTCCTCCAAAAGTTCTAACTCACAACCCTACGACTTGCAGTTTAGGTTTTAGCTTGATGTTCTTCATAAACTTGAATGAAATTAAAGAATGTGTAAAACAAAAATCAAACAATGTACTTTCTATATATAAGTGTATGATGATTGAACCTACCAAAATATAATTTGGAACCTCAATTATATTCATTATGATAGAAAAATTATGAACTTAATAACTTTTCCTATATTGGGATTCATGGTTGTTTCCCTCTATTATCTTCTTATTCGTAAATTTATTAACAAAATTTTAATGCTCCACACACTTGAATGATTTTATTATAGGTTATACTTTCTCCATATTCTATTTTTTATTATCATTTAGATGTTGAGGCTTTCAATCTTCATGATAGTTTCTAGTTATATTTTCATATCTTCTATACTTTTAATAGTTTTCACTTGTAGAAAAATATTTAAATGATTCTTAAAACACTTATTTCACATTGGTAGCATTTCTTTATTTCTTTCAATTTTAGGGTAAATTTTTTTTCAAAAATTTGGATCCATTATCTTCTTATCATTCAGTCTATGAGACCATTATGCATCTCCAAACTCCATTTCCACTTTGATACCACATCATAAAAATTCATCATATATCCTAAAGTCTCTAATTGTGATACCAATTTTTAGATGTGGTCCTATCCCAAAGAATAACTGATCAATCTTTTCATTAAAATTAATAACAAAGACTAAAGCATATTGTGCAAGCCTTGTAAAGTTCATCTTATAAAATCCCAATAATTCAAACTCATTCTTATTTAGCTCAGGAAATACCCAAATCATATTGGTTCAGAGGGTTTGATTAATATACTTATTTAGGAATATTTTTTTAATTATTTCCACTCCCTAGATTAAACCTCATACTTTGGATTTATTTTCTTGATCAAATTCTACTGCTGAGAAACTTCACCCTCAAAGTGGTGTACTATTAAATTGAATTTCTCATAATCAAAAAAATGGTGAATAGAAAATATTTTTTCTATAGTATTGATATATTGTTCAATAATCAATAGATCATAGTTTCATCCAAAATATTTTTTCATTGATGGATTAAAGATTCAATAACTATTTGTTTATTCCTTGCTAAATTCATATTCTACACATGGTTTTGGTTGTAATTAATGATATGAGTTAACTAATTCGTTGTTATCATGAAGTTTTCAACTCCATATACCATTGAATTAAGAGGATCATTGTAGTATTTTCCATCACATCCATTATTGACAAATGATATTTTATTTCCCACCATTTCTTTAGAAGAAGAAAATTTAAATTGGAAAATTGATATTATTATTATAACGAATCTAAATGGAAGTTTCCTTATGACGTTTTATAATAAAAATATTCTAGGATGTTATGATTCAATCTTTAAAAAAAATTATCTATATATCCTTCATAATGGTTTATAAAAACATGTGATTAAAAAAATAATATCCTTCAAGAGTGTAAAAACGGTTGTAGAGCAAGGTCTATTTATTGTGAACCAGGCATTGGTTGAGTTAATACCCAATGAGACCTTTTAATCCTATTACCCTTAGGTACAACTATGATAGATCCATATCCACTTGAAATATCCAAATAGTGATTTATTTTCTTGGAAAATAATTGATTTATATGTAACCAAACTTTTAAGAGGTTTTCTTATATTTATTCTTCTTCCTATGGTCCTTATTAGTGTTTTCTAGTCCAAATTTAAAAAAAACTAACCCTGGATTTTGATACCAACAATGATGATCCATATTTTTTATATATTATTATTAACATAACTCCTTAAGAAAATAATAAATTTATAACTTCAAAAGACCTTTTAGAGGTTTAGTGTCTTGGAAACTAGGTAAATATTACATTAAGTACATAAAAACATAAACATAAACATTATTTAATCCTCTTCAAGTTATCCTTTATTATTTTAACCTATGTTACTTCATTGAAAGTGATTTACTAGGTGAATACATCAATATAAATGGATGATCATAAGGCCTAGTAAGGGATAAAAAAAGAAAATAGAGCATGAGTGATTAAAAAATAAAAAACATGAGGCAAGACATGATATAATAATGATAAATAACATTTAGATGTGTCTAAAACATAAAAACCATACATTTATAAGATTATCACCTGGGTTTAAAACCAAGGTGTCATAAAAAATATTATCAAGGTTACTAACCAAGGAATCATAAAACATGTCATCTATAGAGAATAATTATTTACACAATGAATTAGATAACTATCATGGTTCTCCATCCATATGTGTTAATTCATTCCTTCCACATAGATCATAATAAATCGTTTCATTAATATCTCAAGGAGGATAAAGAATTTGTTTCATAAAAATCACTTAGTATATAAGTGTTTAAAGACTTCCAATTTTCATCATTATTAAACCAAGTGAAGGGAATGTAGGATTAATATATGTTAATCATCAATTAATAAAGTAAAATTACATATTTAACACCCCCAAGATTTTATGGTATGTGTCTTTTTAAATAAATTTAATCTCATTGATAGTTTATGTTGCAGAAAACATCGAGTTTAAACGAATCGTGATCTATTATTACGTGACTGTTATAACCTAGAAATTAAATTGGTAGGTATAAATAGAAAGAAAAAACTATTAAAATATATGGTTTATACATTTATATAATAAATTCATTGGTTATCAATTGATTATAAATAAAAAATAAAAAAATTAAAAGAAGTGTTTTCCTAAAAAAATATTTATGTGCGTGCAATATATTTATATCATAATAAATTGAATTAAACACTATTAGTGAATGATTTTAATAAAATTTATATATTATATATTTAATACAATATTTTAACAATCGTATAATATTTTTATTATGCATGGGATAATACTAAATCCAGTTATGTTCTTAAAATTTATATTTTGAAAAATGTTGATTTTATTGTGTCTTTCACACTTATTTTAAAATTAATTTCTGATAATTATATGTATTTAATTTTATTAAACTGATTTAATATTTGGAATCATGAGGTTAAAATTTATTAAATAGTTCACTTTTATTTTAAACATTATTAATAGTTACCATGGTCAATTTTATCACCTTGATAAAGGGTAAATCGGGTTAATGTAGTTTAAAACTAAGTGATAAGGCCATGATTTTTCATCCTAATTATTATTGTATGAATTTAATTAGGACCATAACACCTTATTTTTTAAATTGAGTTTTTTAATGGATTATTTTTCATGACAATGACTTATATATTATTTAATTCAAATATAGTTACAAAATGTCACTCTCAATTTTTAATATCTCTTATGTGTCCACATAGGGGAAAAACAAGATATAAAAAAAATTCTATTGTGAGACTAATGAAATTATTTTCAATATATAAATTTAATTTTAATTTTTATAAGTAATATAATTACCATAAATATGTGTTCAATTCTAATACATTATTTATTTAATTAATAGAAAAATTAAATAAATGACTTTAAAAATAAATATTTTGATATAATTTGAATGATTTAATGTGTTAAATGAATTTTCTAGATCTATATGTCATATTATAGAGTTTTTAAATAATTATATTTTAATTCCCCCTTTTTCTTGATGTATTTGAAGTCAAATTATATGAATAGTGTCAAAATTGAAAAAAAAAGATATTTTATAAAAAAATATTTTAATAATTTATTAAAAAATAATAAAATTATTAATAAGACAATGTGGATATTATATGGTATAAAATGTCATAATTTTACCATATATGGATCAATTTTAATCTTATAAGTGAAAAATTATAGCTCTTTAATATGTAAAAAGTTGTTGCCATAGTTAAAAATGAAATCGATTAACTAATGGATAATCAAAATGATAAGGTTTTAAATGAAAAAACAAATTGTCTAAATTATATTGTATTAGGGTATTACAACCCTTTACTAAATTATATTTGAATCTCCTTCCATTTTTAGAAAGTTTTCATGAGAATTAATTTATTATAATTTAATCTTTTGAGAAATTTTAAAAGTGATACTCGCCTCAATTATAAAAGAGAACCTTCTCCCTCACTATTTCACACCACATTAAGACATAAATATTGACCAATACCTACCCATTTTTCTTATAAAAATACTTATCCAAGTTACAAAGGTACTATTCTCCCTAAAATTCCATCCTTATATCTCTTAATAAAGGAACTAAAGAAATTCTCCTAAATAAGAGGTAATTATCATACATGACCTATTTAAATTTATTACTTATTTTACGTATTCTAAATATATTGAAGTTTTCATATTATAATAAATTAATTATAATTAATATAAATAATTTTATTATAATTATGAAACCACCATAATCTTCCCTCTTTCCCATCAAATGGGAAGTGAAAGTATCACTCGTGTGTACGTGCAACTTACCATCTCCACGTAACAACACAATTCATTTTTAATTACCATATTATATGGATGGGGATAATGATAGGTATAATATTTATATATTATATTTATAATATAATTGTACTTATTAAATAATAATATCATATCTTCCTTCTTACCATCAAAATTGGTGGTAAATGATAATGTCACTCATGCGTACGTGTGGACTACCACCTCCACAAAGTGATGTGACTTGTCTTTCAATTATATTTTACGTGGATGGTAATAAGGATTGAATTGGTTAATATATTTTATTTATATGATATAATAATAATTTTATAAATGATACTTTTTATTTATCTTTCTTTCATTCTATCTTTAGAATAATTAAAACAATGTTCATGCATACGCGCGGCCTATAGTCTCCATGAATGAAGTAATACATTTTTATATCTCTACCTTTAATGGATAACTTTAAATACATATATAATTATTATATATGATATTTATATCAACATTATAATTTGGTATATAACATAACCTTGATCAAATTATAAATACCTAAACTAGAAAACCAAAACATATATGAAAAACGAAGCAGTTATTACACGAAACAGTGATTTCCAACAAAGAATTGTTAAGCAATTGGTGATAAAAGATTATTACTATTCCATAAATGGTATTATATATATTATTATGATTCTTTAATATATTTATAATTATTATATATTTATTATATATAATTTTTCAACATGTATTAATGTATTCATACCTCGGGTAAGCATTTATTTCACAATCTCATCAATATTTTAGATTGTTTACACATAAGTCTCTGTTGGGAAATATTTTTCTTCTATATCCATATTTTACATAAAATGTTTTAAATAATACTCTCACATTATTTTTTAAATTAATTTTCACCCATTTTATACTTCTTACAAAATGGTTTGAAATAAATCTTCTTGTCATTTTCCATCAACGATATTTTTCGACTTTTTTGACAAACCTTAAAAGGAATGTTTTTTTTTTGAAATCATACTGTATGAAATGATTTTATTATCTTCATGAATAATATTTTCTTTGAATATTACTTTACAAGTTTACAATATTATTTTTAAATAATATTTTTACTTTTGTAATTGAACAGTTTTTAAATAATAATTTACTTTCAAAGTGAAATTTTTATTTTCCTCAAGAATGTTTTTAAACAAATTGTGGTATTTTTGTCATTAATGAAAGGAAACATTATTTTACTTTTTATCCACTGGTGATATGTTATAATCATATCATAATTATTATTTCTCAAGATGGTTTATGATCTTTTTGACTAGGAATTTACTATTTTGATACCATTTTCCACATTACTTTGGAAGGTTTATGATTATGTTTATTGATTTGGGAAATTATTATCATTTAGTATTCTAGTTTCAATACACATTTTTGTGTTTATTATGTTTCACCCCTTTCATGTAAGTAATGAATTTTACTTAGTAACTAATGGGATGGTCATTCTATAGCTCCTCAATGTATTGGTATATCTCATAAAACAAATTGGATTGCGTATTGGCTAAGGCCATACCAATTTATGTAAAATGTCTTGGGAAAATGCCCTGACAGTATGTTTATGATGTTTGTAATTATGAATTTATCTCATTATGATATTATTTATTGATATAAATCTGATTATTTTATTAGTCGTGATATTAATAGATAATTTTTTAGCTCATGTGATTGTGGAATTATTTGATTTCCACTAATTTCCTTCCATATTATTCATACCTTATTTAGCTTATGTTGTAAGAATACCCTTAATGTGCATCTGAGCTTACCATTTTTCTTATGTTTATTTTTATATAGGATTACAAGAAGTATATTATGATTAATATTTTGGGACAATCTATGATAGTAATGGTTTTGTAAAAGGAAATACTATTTTTTATTTTATGTTTTTAGTCGTAATGTAAGATTGAAGTATGTATCTAGTTTTCCAGGAATAATAAACTATTCAATCCATTGGGATGATATATTTTTTATCTAATTCTAATGTAATAAAGTAACCACTGACTCTTGGATATTGGTATTGGAGTCTTTATAGTTTGTATTAGATAAATTTTAGTAAATCTTTGGGAACTAGATTTAGTAAAACATGGATTCCGGAAATGTAACCCTATAGAGGACTTTCATAATATTCCGAAAGAAACAAAGATTATGATTTTGAGATAAGTTATATATAAATTTTAAATTTATTTTAATTGTTTCACCTGATTAAAAATTATAAATTATGATTCATAATATAATCTAGTTATTTCATTGTTTAGAAATAGTGCCTAGAGGAAGGAAGTTAAACCGTATCAATGTACGTAATACATGTACAAATTTCTATCCTATGAAAGATAATGACGTTATAGATGGATCTATAGTTGGATCTGAAAAAATTATAAATATGTTAAGATAGTTGAATTGTTTTATGAGAAATAAAATTTCCAGTATGAAGAATCCTACTGATCCAAAATGTTTTGTAACAATATTAAACTACTTCATGAGTTAAAAACCTCCATAATTAAATGGGACAACAAATCCAGTTATATCTAAGAAATATAAAAGTTCCCCATAGAATATATTTCTTAATTTGGTAAGTAATGAAATGAAGAAGGTTTTCATGGAAGTCTAATGTCACTTAGTAGATTAGGATCAATGGTGGCCATTGATTCAAAACACTAAGTATGAATAGAAAATATAAAACATGGAATGGAAGGGATTTAAGGAACTTTTATTGGAAAATATTTTCCTCATAAATTGTTAGTAGATATGGAGAGACAATTAATGAGTCTAAAAAAATAGTATAAGAATTTTTCTAAGTATTAATCCATCTTTCCAAGGTTATAAATTCATGTTACAGACTACATACGTAAACCAAATACCATGATTAGCCATTTATTTTATGTGCTTAATCCAATTTTCTGAAGGGCACTGGTATCCAAAACTTTATCATCATATGAGGATGAATTATAATGTGTTATCTATATAGATAAATAACTATCAAAGTATTATTTATTCAAAGGAATAAAAGATAATATAAGGTTTTTTGAGTAATCTGAAAAAGGAAATTGGGAAAAGGAGAAGAAGATAAGGGTATAATTTTCAACCTGAAATAAATGTGGAAAGAAACATCATGGAATGTGATTATTAGAAATGGTAGTTTACTAAAATTATAGTGAAAATGGACACTAGGCCCATAATTTTAATGACAAGAAAGAATTCGATAATGTGCAATGATTTAGATATAAGGATATTGGAAACTATGCAAATGATTTTCCTAGGACTTAAGGAAATTTTCTCTAGAAAAGGCCAAGGTAGCAAGGCCATGCTTATGTGATCACAAAAGTTATGGATGAAGTTACTAATGATGTGGTGTAAGGTATATTAATCATATCATCAAATTTAGATAATGGTTCATAATATTCTAGATTATTACATTCATTTATATCTTCCCAATTATTAAAAAAATAATCATTTTCCTTTCACTATAAGAAGGTAGTTTTCAGTCAAAACTCCTAATGGAAACCTCATTGTAACAAATATGTGTCAATCGGTTCCTATTATAACTCATAAATATGCTTTATTTACTGATTTTATTTTCATACTATGGTTGAATTTTATATAATCCTTGATATGGATTGTATTTAAAAATATAACACAAAATATTATTACAAAGAAAAAGTAAAATATGATTCTTGATAATGATATAGAATTCCTCATCTTTAAAGGGGGGACTTCATCATCTGAGTAATGTCCAGATCCACCTCCAGTACCTCTTATAAATGAAATTATTAGTGAATAAGAGTAGACACAACCTATAGATGAAAAAGGTAATCTTAAAATCGAGGATCTAACAATTGTATAGGAATACATTTTTTTATAACCCGAGGAATTACTTGTATATCCACCAGAGTGGGAAATTGAGTTTTAAAATTATTTAATCCCTAACTCAATACTTATATCAAATACTCCATATTCAATGGACACTTTGTATTTGGTGAAGTTTAAGAAACAACTAAATGATTTAAGTGGTAAGGGATTTATACACCATAGTGTTTCACCATGGGGAACCCCTATTGTTTTTCCTATTAATAAAGATTGATTTATGAGTCTTTTCATTGATTATAGGTAAATAAATAGTATTAAGTTAAATAAAAAGAATCTTCTACTTTACATTGATGACTTATTTTAAAAACTTCATGAATCTCAATAATTTTCAAATATTGAACTTTGTTTTTGATATCATCAATTATAAGTAAATAAGGAAGTTATTCTAATGGAATCCTTTTGGATGAGGAATAGACATTATGAGTTTATAGTAATTTCATTTGGATTGACTAATTAACCCTCTATTTTTATGGATCTAATGAAAAGAGTATTCAATGAATATCTTGAAACTTTTTGTGTGGTATTTATAGATGA
The DNA here is from genome assembly GCA_963277665.1 of Viscum album. Lineage (NCBI taxonomy): Eukaryota > Viridiplantae > Streptophyta > Magnoliopsida > Santalales > Viscaceae > Viscum > Viscum album. Next base: position 442,384,814 of record OY728142.1, read on the forward strand.
TATCATTTCTTACTCAAAGAACTATGAGGACCATGAGAACCACTTTTAGATCATTATTGAGACTCTTATAAGAATATATTTATATTTTAAATTTATAAGGTGTGAATTTTGGATTCAAAATGTTTCTTTTCTTGGATATATTGTCTCTAAGGATGGAATCTAAGTTTATCCTATGAAGAAAAAGGCATCCAATAATGGAATATACCAATGAACATAAACAAGGTATATAGTTATATTGGTTTTGTAGCTTATTATTGGTTATTTTTTCAAAAATGTATCAATTATCTAACCCATTAACTAAGTTTACTTTTAAAGGTTATTTGGAAAAAGAAATGTGAAAAATGTTTTGAAAAATTGAAGATGATATTGGTGAATTATCTTATCATGACTATACCCTTAGGAAAATGTGGGTTTGTGATATATAGTGGTTAATTGAAGAAGTTACTTGGTTGTGTCCTTATATATAATGATATATTTATTTCATATGCCTCGAGGTAATTAACAAATCACGAACAAGACTATCCAACTCATGATCTTGAGATTGTAGCTATAATATTTACTTTGTTAATATAGATTCACTATATATATGGTGAAAAATGTTGGATATATATAGATAAAAAGAGTATGAAATATATCATCTCATAGAAGGAACTAAATATGAGAACAAATAAATTGATCAAGCTACTCAAATATTATGATTTAAAAATACACTACCACCCATGGAAGGAAAATAAGGTAGTTGATGCATTGAAAAAAGAAGGATCATAGATTTATAAACAAAATGAAGATTAATAATAATCTTGAGTTCATGTAACTAGTAAATATGGATATGGTAATTATTATGGAAGGGTAAAAATCACTCATTTTTCAAATTTTTCTAGACCATAATTATTGGAAAATATAAAAATTTCTAAATCTTATTATATGAGTTTTAAAAAGAAAATTAAATGTATCAATGATGTGAAATATCAAGACTTCATATATGATATGAAGTTCTGATATTTTTAAAGAGGATTTGTGATACCTCTATACCTGATATAGAAAGGGAATTATTGGATGATAATCACAGCTCAAATTTCTCTATGCACCTTGGTATCACCAAGATTTATGGGGATTTTAAGGAATATTTTTGGTGGGATAATATGAAGTGGTAAATTTCTGCTTATGTGTCAAGATGATTGGTTTGTCAATAAGTGAAGTTTTAGAGAAAAAATACTAAATGATTCATGAAACCTCTACCTATTCCTACATGTAAATGGGATGAAATTATTATGGACTTAATCACTGGGTTGCCAAAAACACTAAGAATTAATGATGTGATATGGGTTATTCTTGATTGAATTCCCTAATCTACACATTTCTACGCTATAATAGAAGATTTACCACTATATAACCTTTCAAAACTATATATTATTGATTTTTTAAAACTTCATGGTGCACCTTTTTTAGTTTTTTCTTATCATTATCCAAGATATACATCAAAATTATAGAACTTTCTTTATAATTCTCTTAATATTGATATTCATTTGGGCACAAATTATCAGCCTCAAATTTATGGGTAGTCAGAAAGGACTATCAAAACATTATAATACATGTTTATGTCATTCTCACTTGACTTTCATGGTACATCTAGAAGAATTTTCCTCTGATAATAGCTTCCATTCAAGTATTATAATGGCTCCATATGAAGAATTATATATAAAGAGATTTTTTACACCATTTTGTTGGGATGAAGTTGGTGAATGGAAACTTATATGCCTAGAATAGATAGAGGAAACAATGGAAAAGGTAAATACTATTCAAACTTGTATCCAAGTATCTCAAAGTATGAAAAATGGATTTGCTAAAAAACAAAGGAATGATTTGCAATTTCAAGTGGGAGATCACATTTTATTGAATGTATCTTTATGGAAGGGTGATATAAGATTTATTAGGAAAGGAAAATTGAGCCTTAGGTACATCAAACCTTTTTAAATCCAATAAATAATTTGGGATATGGATTACTATTCGCAAATTCCACCTATCCTTTATAAAGTACATGCCATGTTCCATATCTCTTTGTTAAGAAAGTACATGTTAGACCCTACCCATGTTATCACTTTTGAATAAATATAATTGGAACCTAATTTATCTTACTATGAATAGACTATCCATATTTTTGACACTAGATAACAAGTGTAAAGGAATTGGACAACTCTGTTAGAAATTTCAATTTGTAAAAAATAGGTTACATGGGAACCTGAGGAAATTATTATGAAGAACAACCCAAATATATTTATGGGGTGAAATTATGGAAATTTATAGGATGAAATTTTTTAGAGTGAAGAATTCAACACTTGAGGATTTTATGGTACGTTACATTTCAAATAAAGTTAATCTCTTTGATAGCTTTTTTTTCATGGAACACCGAGTTCGAACAAATCGTGATCTAATATTATGCGATTATTATAACATAGAATTTAAATTGGATAGTATAAATAGGACTAACTAAATTTTGAAAAATATATGGTTTATTCATTTATATAATAAATTCATCTATTATAAATTAAAATTTAAAAAAAATAAAAGAAGTGTTTTTATGAAAAATAGTTTTTGTTGAAGAAATATATTTATATCAAAATAAATTGAGTTGGAAACTATTGGTAAAGTATTTGAATGAAAATTATTTTAATGAAAGGTATATATTATATATTAAATAAAATTTTTTTATATTTACATATTACTTTTATTATGCATAGGATAACAATAAATCCAATTTTATTCTAAAAAATGCATTTTCTAAAATGTAGTTTTTTTTTGTGCTTTGTGCACTTATTTGACAAATAATTTATTATAATTATAGGTATTTAATTTGATTAAATGGATTCGATATTTTTAATTGGGAATTAAAATTTAGTAAATATTTCCCTTTTATTTTTAAACATTATGAATCATAACCGTGGTAAATTTTATCACCTTGGTAAAGGTTAAATCAAGTTAATCTAGGTTAAAACTAAGAGATAAGGCCATAATTTGTCAACCTAATTCTTAATGGATGAATTTAATTTTTATATTAACACCTTGGTCTTGCAATTGAGTTTTTTAATTGAAACTTGTCCATGAAAATGACTTATATATTATTTAAATCAAAGATAGTTACAAAATTTCACTCTCTTAATTTTCAATATATCTTATATACCTATATAGGAAAAAACTATATGATCAAACATAATATTATATTTTTAAAGTAATTAAATTTATTTATTTATAAAAAATTATTTTTGATTTTTATAAATTAAATAATTTCCTTAAATGTTTGTGCAACACTGATATAGTATTTACTTAATTAACAAAAAAGTAAATAACTGATTTCAAAAATATTAAATGCATAAAACGAATTTTATATATCTATATGACATACTACACAGTTTTTAAATCAATATATTTGAATTCCCTTTTTTATTGATGTATTTGAAGCCAAATTAAATGAATAGTGTCAAAATTTATAAAAATGATATTTTATCAAAATAATAATTTCTTAAATTATTTAAAAATCAAAAAATCTTGAAATAAGAAAATTTAGATATTATATGGTCTAAAATTTATTAAATATTCCATTTCTAGGACAATTTTAACTTTATATGTACAAAATTACAACCCTTTAATATGGAAAATGTTTTTACCATAGTTAGAATTAAAATTTATTAACTAGGGATTAATCAAAATTAAAAGGTTTAAAATGAGAGAAAAAAACTTGTATAAATTCTATTAGACTATATTATTAGAACCCCATTATAACTAATCTTTAAATAACTTTCCATTTGGAGGAATTTTTTATGATAATGAATTTATTATAATTTAATATTTTGAGAAATCCTAAAAGTGCCCCTCACCTCAATTATTAAAGGGAACCTCCTCCCTCACTTCTTCAAACCACATTGTTCCATATATCTTTAAAATGATTAAAAATTTATCTTTTCAAAATGCTTTTCCAAGTATGAGAGTTTCTTATTTCCCCAAAATAAAAACCTTAATTCCCTTAATAAATGATCTAAAGAATGTCTCCTGAATAATAAGGAATTGTCTTTCCGGGATCTTTCAATTTATTCCATCTTCTACCTCTTATAAATATCTATATGTAATCATAAATAATAAATTAAGTATCCTAAAAATAAAAAAAATGTTATTATTATTTTTTAACAACCATTAATCACCTTATTTCTCATAAAATGGAAAGTGAAAGTATCGCTTGTGCGTACGTATGACTTATTGTCTCCACGTAGCAATACAAACCCTTTTTATTACCATAATTTATAGATGGTAATTATTATAGGTTTAATATTAATATATGATATTTATAACATAATTATACTTATTAAATAATAATATCATATCTACCTTCTTACCTTATTAACCGTTGGTAAACGATAACATTGCTCGTGCGTACATGCAGACTACCACCTCCATGAAGTGATGTGATTCGTTTTTAATTCCTATTTTACTTGGATGGTAATAAGAATGGATTTGATGAGAATTTATGACTTATATGATATAATAATGATTATATAAATGATAATTATTATTTAAATTTCTTTTATTTCATCATTAGAATAATTAAAAGAATGTTCATGTGTATGTACAATTAGTCATCTCCATGAATGATGTAATATATTTTTCTATATTTACCATTAATGTATTAATTTAAATACATATATAATGAATATATATGATATTTCTATCATTATTAAAATTCTTTAAATGAAATAACCATGATAAAATTCAAAATATTTAAACTACCAAACCAAAACTTACATGAAAAATGAAGCAATTATTACCCAAAACAGTTATTTTTAACAAAGAATTGTTAATAAAAAAGTGGTAAAAGAATATAATTACATCATAAATGGAATTATATATATGATTATGGTTATTTAATAGATTTATAATAAATATATATTTATTATACATTATATTTTGACATGTAAGAATGAAATTGGACCTCAGGTAAAGGTTTATTTTATAGTCACATCAATATTTGGGATTCATTATACTTAAGTCTCTCTTGGGGAATCTTCTTATTCCATATCGATATTTGACATAAAAATTTTAAATAATACCATCCTATGATTTTTATAATAAATTTTTACCCATGTTTGACTTCTTAAAAATGGTTTTAAAGGAATCTTCTGGTCATTTTATGAAAAGGGTACTTTTTGACTTTTCTGACAAAAGTGTGAATAAAATGTTTTTTAACTTATAGATCATGAATGTACATTCATTCCATCATGACTACTATTTTATTTGAATATTAATTTACTTATTTAAAAATTTATTTTTAAATAAAAAAATTTCCTTCGTAATTTTGTTTTTTTTTAAATTAAGTGACTTTCAAAGTGAAAAGGTTATTTTCCTCGAGAATGTTTTTAATACATTTTTTTGGTATTTATATTAATCAATGAAAAAAATCATTATTTCCTTATGTTCTACTGTGGATAGTTTATAATGATACCATACTTATTATTTCTCTATCTATTTTACAATAAATATTAATATGGATGTAATATTATGATATCATTCTCTATATTATAGTAGATGGTTTATGATTATGTATATTGATTAGGGGAATTATTAACATTTCATATGCTAGTTTCAAAAATAATGTTTATGTTGATTATGTTTAAACCCTTTAAAATGGGTAATTCATTTAACTTATTAAGTAATGGGATGGTCCCTCTATATCCCCTTAATTCATCGATAGGTCTCATGAGACAAACTAGCTTGATTATTGGCTGAGATCATACCCATTTATATAATATGTCTTATCATGAGGCATCGATGTTATGTTTCTGATGTCATGAATTATAAATTTTACTAATTATGAGATAAGTTGTTTATTTACATGTGATTATTTGATTAGTTATGATATCCATGGAAACGTTTTAGCTTATGTGATTATGAAATTATTTGATTTACATTTGTTTTATTCCTTATTACTCTCACCTTATTTAGCTTTCTTTGTAGGAATACCATTACAAAGAATATGAGATCACCCTTTTTATTTTGTATATTTCTCCTTAGGATGCCAATAAGTATTTTATTATTGATATTAAGGGATAATAAAGGATAATAATAGTGTTCTAAAAGAAAATATTATATAGTATTTTATTCTTTCAATTGTAATGTTTGATTCAAGTACGTGTCATTTTTTATAAGAATAAAAAACTATTCATTCCTTTGAGATGTTATTATTTATATCTAATTACAATAAAATAAACTAACCAATAACTCTTTGATAATGTATTCAGGGTCTTTACAACATCTATATAAATACCCATGAATAAAAATTGGGTTATGTATTCACAATATAAATAGGGAGGCCTGGGAAATCAAAGTATGATTTTGGCAACATAAAAGATATAAAAATGTGTTTATGGAAAATTATTAATGAGAGAGGATAAAATTTTATCATTTATAGAAAAATATTTTTACATTAATGCAATTATAAAAATTTCATGAGAACATATAACTATGAAAAAATAATACTTACTACAAATTAAGTACTTGGATAAAAAAAACGAGGGGAAGATAATCCTTTACTTTACGAGATAGTTTTCTAAATATTGAGTATAGGTACTTATAACCTTAAAAACATCTTGGGAAGGATATAGAGATCTAAAATTATGGAAAATTAATTCTTAATTTCTTTGGAGTGAATAAAATCAGTTGGATAAGAGGGTATTTATAGAAAATGGGGAGGATTATTTATTAATTTCCAAATATAGGCCTTGGAAATCTAGGTTGGGGAAAATAAAAAACCATTGGCTTACCCATGGTTTTGGCTCATGGTTTATGAAATTAAGAAGTTTTTTTCCTATATACTTTAGTTTCATAACCAAAATTTAATATTTTATATTACTTATGGCATGGGAAAAAATCTCCCATAAAAATAATGTTTTTCATACCATAATTTCCGATTTTGACTTTGGATATTTTACTACAGGTTCGAAAATTAAATTTTCTTCATTAAAATACAATAGATTAAAAAAATAACTAATTTTTTCATTGATTTAGTTTTATTAATTATTAAAAAATAATTAAATATTTATGATTTCAATAAAAATACTTGAAACACAAGAATATATTTTTACTAATTCACTAAAAAATAAAGTAATTTAGTACATTCTCATAATTTTACCCAAACATAATTTCAACTTGTAAATTTAAAATATAATATATGCATTATTAAAATAAATTTCTAATAGAAAATTTTTAAATTTTAAATAAAATTCTTATTTACTGAAAACATCAATTTTTATGACATAATCAAATTTTTATCCCTTATAAAATTTATTTGGGATATTATAAAATTATATTATAATTTATATTTTCAAAATGGTGTTTTATAAGATTACTTAATGAAAATAAATTATATTTAAAATACCTAGATTTATCATAAAAGTGTATTTTAATTATATATTTCCCAAAAATACAATTGTGTTTTATTTTTATTAAAAAATATATTTGTAATTTTCATATTATATTTGTGTGTATTTTATAGAAAAAAATAACAATGAAAATGGGATTAGAGATACCACTATTTCATTTATAAAAATAAAATTACACCTTATGAGGATATTTTCTAAATACACAAATCCTTATTACACAGACATATGACATAAGAATAACTTATGAAATGGGGGTACGTTGATGGGGTGGATAGGGTAACAATGATCTAGTAGTGATCTCCACTAACTTGAAGTTCTATCATAGTAGTTTTTTCTTGATCATTACTTGTTGAAGCTCTAATTGGGATTGGTCAAGGATGAACCCGAATGACATTACCTACATCCCAAGTTATTCTAGATGGGATTTAAAAGGAATGAAATTACTATATAAATTCCATAATTTCTCCCTTTTGTATCAGTTATTCTTATCATTAATCATTATATAGACTAATTCAATCATTAATAAGGCCCAATGGTCATATTGACCAATAGTCAAATTGATCAATGGTTAGGTAATGATCATATCTTAATAGTCACATTTCTAGTGGCATAGTATATATAAACTCTACCATTATAATTTTTGATCATTCACCACTTCACATATAATGGTTATAAACTTCCCTTGATAATTTATACCATTTTTCTAACTCCTCTATTTAATTTTAATATTTTTGTAGTGGGGTCGATCTTCTTTAGAGAATTCAAGTCTATTGAGTTTAATTTTTTTTAGTTATTATTTTTTGTTTATTACCCTTTATTATTTCTAGATTTAATAGTCAATATTAATTCATGATATTTAATGAAATTTAAAATTCCATATATGTGCATCTATTGTAAAACATAATAAAAAAGAAATTTTGAAACATGATTTATTTTCTTAAGGAAATTTTTGGGCCACTACAAAAAATATTCTTAAATCTATGGCTTATTATATATATATATATTATTCTAATAGAACATAGAAAATATTTTACTATTCGGTGTTGTAGTATGATAATAATCTATAATATTTCTCGTAAACTATTCACTTGGTGATCTCTAAGAATATTAAATCATGTAGAAAAATCACTAATAAGAATTTCACAAACTATGTGTATCATTGGATGTTCATATATGTGAGAATGAATATTGGTCATTATATTTGAGAAAAATAATAATATAAATTATAATGACCAAAAAATTTCATACATACATGTTACATATAAATATATGAATATTCATTACGAAACATAACAAAACCATGCCATAACTGAATGGGTTTAGTGTCTTTGGAAACTTGGAAACAAAAATAACCAGTTCATAAAACATCTACAACATCTCCCACTTATTCCTTTATAACTAGAACCCTTTTTTAAATGTCCTAATTAATACATTGCTTTATATTATGGGGAAAATAAACATAATAAAAGGGTTATCTTAGATGCTCAATAAGGGTAAACAAGGGAGATATCAATCATAACATAAGAATAAGGTCATAATATCATGAACATAACATTTGAAAATTATACTTTTTATATAAAATAAAATAATATTGATTCATGTAATAAATCATAGAAGTTCATAATATACGAATCATAAGAAATCATGAGCTATGAGAGAATAATATTATCATAATACATGGAATGTGGCATACACATAAGAAAAGAAAATCATTTCATCAGTACTAAAGGCTCTTTTCCAAGACTATCATAGTGGATTAGGTTTACTCTATAAACCATTTTAGTTGTAAAGGTTCAATTCTCAGACTATAATAGTAGATAAATTCCTTTACAAAACTGATTTCACTTCCTCTTCGATTCTTATCTATCTCATGAGATGTAATATCATTATCCAATGCATTGGAGAGAGATATAGGTCACATCCATCATTGGTTATAATGTAACCACCATCCTTCATAATATTTTAACCACCTTTATATAATTAAAACCATATATATATGTTCCACGAGAACATAAGTCACTCATTATATCAGAACCCATGTAAATAAAGGAGTTTCATAAACATGTCATCATAACATAACTCATGGAAAAGAAATGGGATTCATAAAAATCATGTCATCATAAATATAAACCAAAAATATAAATAATAACAATATTATAAAGGAATCATGGCCCCAATAAAGAATAAATAAAATCAAATAACGTTTTTTGATATGGGAAAATGATTTTTTTGAAGAATCAACTGAAATAATTCTTGAGGAAAAAATAATTTTTTATTTTAAAAATAATTTTTAAAAATGTCAAAAAGTTATAAAATAAAAAAATTTCATTCAAAATAAATTTTTAACCTTGTAAAGGAATTTAAATTAATTAATTCATAATGATGGTGGTAAAATTTGGTCCAGATGTATAAGTTAAAAAAATTCCTTTCGTATTTTAGTCAGAAAAGTTAAAATGAAACTCGCTTAGAAAACGAAAAAAAGAACCCTTTAAACCAATTTGTAAAAATTAAAGATGCGTAAAAATGACTAAAAGTAATCATAATATAATAGTAAAAAAATCTAAGGCATAATATTATAAAACACAGACATGGAAGGAAAAAATACTTGTAATGGAAACTTTAAAAAAATTAAAAGAAAGTCTGTTATAAATATCATATAACTAAAGTGAGAATTAATAAAATGAATATATTATGTGTAATAGATGTAAATATAAATAAAATTTTGAAAATAAACATAATATAGTAAAAAATCATCCTACACATAATCCTTACATGGCATAATCAATGAATAATAAGTTTAACCCAATGAATGGAAATTGAGTTAAGAAATCTCTTACCACATTGTAATTTGTTGAATCGTACACCCTATAAAGGTAATAATTATCAAATGAAACATTGAATAATATTAAGATAATGTTATTAATTATATTAAATATCAAAGTTAAGTATATACTCCACACACAATAAATAAGTTGTTAAAAAGGAATATATCTCACAAAAGTAAAAGTGATACGAGAAACCCTTACCTCACGGATCCCTTTAGTTTTTCATACATTAAACTTCGGTATAAAGGTTTAAATAATGTTATTAATTAATTATAGAACAATATTCATATTTATAATGAATTATATGATACTTTTATAAGATTTTAACACCCTTTAATTAATTATATTTTATTATTTTCATTATTTTGTGTGTGTATGTTTCATGGATTCATGGTTGGTTTATTTGTGTATAATTATGGATTTTCTTGTCAAATGGAAATAAAACTCTATAAGTTAAATGAAATATTATTCATGAACATAAAAAATAATAATTGGACCCATATATTATTTTTCTTTCCAATATAAAGATGATTCATTTGATAAAATGTTAATGAGAAATGTTTAGTTTATTTTGGCGGGTTTTCTGACCATTGCGAACTAGTTTTATTTTATTTAATATTATGTCTATATATTAGTTTTAAAACATTAAATAGGTTATTATATAACTATTAAAATATTCTTTAATTATAATTATACTTTTATTATCATAATTTAATGTGATTATGGAAAATAATCAAAATCATTATTCAAGGAGATGGTTAATCAACATAATTTGGAAAATGATTTCATTTCTTTGAATAAGAGGAGGTCATAAAAAGGATGGACATAAGATATTACATTATCAACATACGATTAAATTATTTCAATAATATTGGAGTTATTATTACATGATTTATGAAGGAGTTTAAGAGAATTTATAATAATAAAATAAAATAAGAGATGTTGTTTTGAGAAAGTTACCTCTTGAGTATCACCTCCTTAAAAGACCCCTTAAGGGACATAGAATTGGTCTTTGGGTGATACCAGATGCACTTAGATGTGGGTAGAGTGTGAAGGATATGTTTTTGTAGATATTTTAAGACAATAATGACTTTTTAGTAGAAATGTGGTGGTGATTAGTGGTATTTATAATTGAGGAGGGGTGGTTTTAAGTGATTAAAAAATGATTATTTCATATTTAAAGCCAGACACATTTGGATGGAATTAATTATAATGAATTTGGATTATAATTAATGTTTTAAATTATATTTAAGTTCTATAAACACATAAACCCTACATTTTATTTTTTTATCTTTAGGTATTTTAATCTTTTACATTTTTACTTTCACCCAGTATATAATTTTACCTATATTGCGGTAAATAATTTTTTACCACAGTAACATTTTCATGCCTAAAAATTAAAATAAACATACAGAATAATTTGGACCGCATGACTAAAAATATAGAATAAATTTTTAAAAATAAAAAACGAAAAAAATTAAAAATTACATTTAAACTTAAACCGTCAATATGCAATGAAAAACAATTTTTTTGGAAAAATGTGTTTTTAATCAAAAAAATGTACCTATACCAAAATAATATACAAAGACTTTTATAATTTAATTAATTATATTATATATAAATAAAAATTACATAAGTTAATTTTATAACAGTTTAAAATCATAAAATGACTTTGAAATATAAATAAAATGAGAGTTTTATAAAAATCTGTATTTTTTTAATATTCACTAAAAATTTAACTTTTTAGAAAAATATCAAATAAATCATCTTAAAATAATTATGACATTATGAATCCAAAAATGATGTTAATTTTATGAAATAAATTTTCTAAAATTTTAAAATTTTAATTATATTTATTTTCTCATAGAAAGAAATAAAAATTCATTTTTGAAGAAAAAAATTATTTCAAGAATAAAATGAATTTACTAAAAATTATATAAATATTAAAAAATTTATTTATTAATACATTAAAAATGATTTTTAAAATTATATATTTCATAATGTGGTTAATACTATTTATTTTTTCTAATTTAATGGCTAGGTTATAATGGTCTTGTTAATATATATATATGGAGTTTATTTAAACTCAATCTTCTGTGAAACATAATCTATTGAAGAGATTAAATTTATTTTAAAATAGATTTACTATAAAATCTTAGGGTGTTACGTAGATCATGAATTTTTTACATAGATACATGTTTAAAAACATGAAATATATCCACATGGAGAATTAGCTTGTACTAGGAACTGGTCTAGGCTCGAGTCCTACCAGACTCAGACATTGTGCGTATTATGAATAGGTAAATTCAAAGCCATCTACCTAGATGGGGAATGTGCAGTGCGCTATGGGCGTAGTGGGGCCTCCTAGTGGGAGTTGATCGTTTACCTTACACATTTTTTTCACATGAGCCTCAACCTAGTTGGTGAGGACTTGGAAAGTGCATCCAAGAGACCCAATATCAAATCTGGGTGGAGATATATTTTTGGGTTACTGTTGCAGTATTTTAGCAGGCACTGTAGGAGGCATTGTTCAGTACTATAGGAGCTATAATTATTCACCCATCTAGGACCTTAGGCCACTGGTTTGGTCCTCGGGTCCTGCAAGGCTTTCGGGCCATCCAAGGCCTTTGGGTCAATTGTCCCTCAAGGCCTTTGGGCCACCCCAAGTCCATCGGGATAGATGAAATTGCATATGTACTAGTCAGACTATAAGGGATAAGGATCTAGATGAGGATTTAGGGAAGAATCATTCACCAGAGCAACGCTAACCAGAATTGGAAGAATGAGAGAGTGTGGCATTTCCATCGGTACCAGGCCTGTGCAGCTCTTCACAGGATAGCTAGGCAACCATCCCTATGAAGGTGGAGTGATGATATCATGACATGTGATGGAGAGGAGCACTTCAAAGTTGTCTTATCTGGGTGATTCCCTCTAAGAACTATGGGTCGTGTAATTGTCTCTAAAACTTCAGGTCTTGTAAGGCTTCCATCTCACCCCTTGAAAGGTGGATTATCAAAAAATAAAATGACAAATGGAGGCCTACAAGTCATTCAGCAAATGTCCATCATAAAAACACTATAAAGTTTATTATTTCTATAATATTATATATATGTAACACATATTTTTTTTCATGGTCTCCAAGGAAGTATAAAAAAATATAATGGTTAATCTAAAACACTCAATAAGGGATAGTTTATAATAGGAACACACATCAAATAAAAATAATGATAAAAATATGTAAATATTAATAAAATGACCTCATATTTTTTAGGTATATTTTTATTTTAAAATTTGTGTTTTTAGATTTATTTTGGATTATTTTAAGTTATTTTTGATGGTTTTTTGTAATGGAATCTGATGGGAGCGGGATTTAGGGTTGAACATGTTGGGATTTCTCCATCAGTTTTCAGAAGGTGACTTATGTAAGGTACAAGGTGTTCGGTGGTGGAGGAAAAGAGTTGGATTCTTTGGTTAGCCACTAGGTAATTTGTATCTATGTATGAAGTACCAAATAGTTTGATAACAATTTTTTAAATAGGGTAATTATGGTAATTTTATATCATAGGATTTTGGTTAACACGTAGTATTTTTTTACTCTAGGGGTAGTTTTCTATTAATTTCTAAATCCCTAATATATCCCTTCCCCATTTACATTTAATAAATTATTTATACACCCTTTTAAATTCAAAATTTTGATCCATTTGTGATTTTATGTTCAAATTTTTTAGATCTACAAGATCCTTATAGTTTTATTATAAATTAAAAAAGGATTGATTAATATCACATTATAATTATCTCTCTTTGATTATAGTTTGATGATTTCCAAGATTTATATTGCTTTATAAGGAGCTATATTATCTCTTTGTGTGGATGATTAGTTGTGTGTGTGGTAGGATTCTCATTTCAGTCTTTAGTGTTAAATTTAGTTATTTTATATAAATTTCGAATTTCCTTTGTGATTTGTCAATTTAATTTTGTTAAGTGGCATGATAAATTAGTTATAATGATGTTGAGTAATGTTTCATTACATGCTAAGTGATCTGTATATTTTATAATTCTATTTTAAGGATGAAATTATATAATTTTATATATATAATTATGGATTATTGGGGAATATGATAAAATAAGTTGAAAAATACAGGTAAACATAAATGGTGGATTTAAAATTAGAATTTAAGGGTTAAATTTAATGTTTTGATGTAAATTTTATTTGTTAATATGTTTTCACTACTATATAAATTTATATTATGCCCATAGGAATTTTAATGAGTTGTTGAGAATTATTTTTGGATGATATGAGTGTTTTTATTTGAAATTTTCTACTAGAATAAATGTACATTACAGAAAATATGAATATTAATAGAGTTTAAACATGTCTAATGAACATGAATGATTATTTATGTGTTTGTGATTATTTTATTATGAAAATATTTAGAGTTAATATGATTATTTGATGCTGTAAATTATTTTTTAATGAGGTAATGTGATGATAAATATTTGGGATATTAAATAAATAATAACTTGATTGAAAAGGTTTTTTAATAGACATAAAATAGGGTTTTTTGGAAAAATATATTTTCTTTTATTATTTTAATGTGTAATAATGTGATTGAAATTATAGGTACTTTCATGTGTTTTTGTTATTTATTTTGGATAAAAGGGCATTGAAATCGTGATATGTTATGCTAAAAATAAAGTAGTGTTTGAGATATTTTCCCCTAAAATCCAAGTTTTGAAATGTTTTATGAAGTTTGACACTTAAAGGGAGCCTTATGTTAGCCTATTCAATGAGAAACTGAAATGTGAAACATGATTTTGGCTAAGCTCTGAGTTAGGTTGGTGTTATGTGTGATATAATGTGTATTTAATATCATATGATACATCATTGATGTGTTTAGATACTTTGTTCCAAACTAGAAATTATAGGTAAACTAGTATTGTTCAAAGTGGGTATGTGATTATTTTTGAATCTTGGTTAGCACCTAACACTCAATATAAAAAAACAAGGCAATTAGAATGGGTCATTTTTTCATTTAGAGGTGTTAATAACCCCCTCTACACACTTTAGCGGTGGTTACGCATAACCAACCCTAAATTAGTTGCCCTATATTGTTAGGTGAGGTTTATAGAAAGCTCTGGTGAAGTAGGGTGGTATTTAGGGGTGGTTATTTTATAGGGGGTTTAAACCCCCTCTAATTTTTCCTTAATTTACTATAAAGTGCTTTTTTATAAGAGGTTTAAACCCCCTCTAAATAATTTTTTAATTTTAGGGGTGATTTTAACTACCCCTATTTTTTGTTGAGACAGAAATTTAAGGATGGAAAACCACCACTAATTCATCGCAAATTAAGGGGTGGTTTCAACCACCCTTAATTTTTCCTTTTTAAAATTACTAATTAATTTTTTTCAACTAAATATTCCCAAGAGACCCTCCAATATTCTCCCATAATCCCATCCAGTAAGCACTCTGGACCCCCTCTATCATGTGCCATCCCCTTCTCATCAACCACGGGTCCCCCTCTAGTTCCCACTCACGTCATCCCCTCTCACGTGCCCACCTATACCCCTTGATGTGATCCTTTGACTGTGAACAAATACCCCCCCCCCATTGTAAAATTCCAACCTCATGGAGAATCAAAACCTATAACAGATGAATGCCCAACGCCCGCGAATCCTCCCCTAACCACTTTGGCATTTTTGTTTTAATCTATAATATATACTTGAATATATTTATATATATTGTATTTTTATTCAAATATATATTATTTTCCTAATATATATATACATTTAAATAATAACATATATCATTTTCTATATTTATATGTATATAAAATTATTTATAATATATTTTTATATAATATATTTATTTATATATTTATTTATATGTATATAAATTTATATAAAAATTTCTATATAATAATGTATATATTATTTATATATTTTTATGTACATATAAATATATAAAATATTTATATACTATATTTATATATAATTCTTTTATATATTATATTTATATAAAATATAGTAGTTGGGGTATTGACCTAGTGTTAAGGCAACTCCATAATACTGCATCAAGGAAAGGCCTTAATTCTTATTCATCTCCAATTATGGGGATTTATCCTAGGTAGCATGTATATGGGGGCAGAGTGCATGATAGGGTGGTGTATTGTTGGGCGCTGACTAGACAAAGGAGGCGGCATGTATTAGGGGGTGGAATGCATGGTGGTCGGCCATGAAAAGAGACAACGATGGCTTTGGGCTACTACGACATCAACGACGATGGGAAAGCTTAATGGTGGTTTGCGGTGTATTGATGGGTGAATGTGCCAGTTATGATGGAAGGGGTTCTCGACAGTGGATTTGGGATACGGAGTGGTGGTAGTCAAACATCTGAATGAAGGCAGTGGACGGGATGAGATGGACTCAGTCAGCGGAGGCAATCGGGCTAGTGGTGGGATTGGGTAGCTGGATGAAGTGGCTCCTGTCAATGATAACAGGTCGATGGTGGAAAAAATAGCGCCATTGGTATGGTGGTTCCTATCGATGATGGAAACACGATGTAGGTGGTGGAGAGTGACACTGATGTTGACGATGGGTCACATCGGTTTTTTCATCTCGAGTACGGCGTTGGTGTGACGGCATCAAAAAGGGTGTGAGGTTAGGATGGTTGTTGTGGGGTATTTCACCTACATGGGTTTGAGTCTATGGGACTATTGTGATGTGGTTAATATCCAATGGGACTTCAAGGGCTATGTAATGGGATCCCACTGCCCAAAAAAACATGAGGGTTTCTTTGTTTCAATAAAATAAGGGGGGCTTCCCCTACATATATATATATATATATTATTATTATATTTATACGCTCACAATTAAAATTATAATATATCTATTACATATATATATGCATACAAATATATATTATACATTTTTCGAAAACATTTATATGTGTATATATATATATTATTTATATACATATTCAATTTAATATATTTATATTATATTGTATTTAATATAGAGACAATTAATATAATATATGTTTAATTTAATTATTATATATATAATATAAAATACTATATATTCATATAGTATAATATAATATTTCTACATAAATGAAATTTTATGTACATTTATATATAAATATATTTTATATATATACATATATTTATACATATATTTATATTTATATGTTTTAGATATATAATTATATAATATATATAATTATATAATATATATAATTATATAATATATTTAATTTTTTTTATATTTAATTTTTTTCTATATTATATATATTTGTATACGTAATATAATATAAATGTATTTATACATAAATATACAATACAAATGTATTTAATATAATATATGTGTAATATAAATAATAATATAAATGTATTTAATAAATTTATAGTATTTATAAAACCATATATAAATTTTTTATATTTGAATAAATATGTTTATAATTACATTTATATTTTTTATACCAATATTTATATGTGTATACATTTTTTTATATGTATAGGTATTTATTTAAATTATGTATATAATGTCTTTATATACATACATATATATATATATGTGTGTGTGTGTGTTTATAATGTATTTAAATACATTTATAGAATGTTTTTATGTAATGTAAATATATATATGTGCACACACAAATATATATTATATAATTGGAATTTATATGGGATTTCTTTAAAAAATAGATCAGATTAAAAACACCAATAAATATAAGATATTAGTGATGGTTCATAAACCCCCTCTAATTTTTTAAATTAGAGAGTCTTCAAAACCCCCTCTACTTTAAGGGATTAGTGGTAGTTTCTGAACACCCACTAATTTTATAAATTATATGGGGTTTTGAACACCCATTATTTCCTTTAAAAAACTAACTTCCATTATATATATAGCCTCTAAAATCAAAATGAATATTATATATATATATACACACATGTGCACACGCACATATATTATAAATTTTGAATTTAAATGTTTTTATTTTTAAAAAATAGAAAATAAATTATAGGTGGTTAAAACATCCTCTAATCCAAGGGATTAGTGGAAGTTCATTAACCCCCTCTAATTTATTAAATTACATGGCCCTCAACACCCCCCCCCCTTAATTTAATATAATATTAGTGGGGGTTGTAAACACCCACTATTTCCTTAAAAATAATTCATTATATATATATATATTTTTTTTTCTCTAAAATCCAAATGAATATTATATATATATAGCGCCTCTAATTTACAAGCTAATATATTGCATCACTAATTATTAAATTTCGGTGGTTTTAAAATAATTGCCTCTAGAATCTAACCAAATATTCAAAAAATTATGATTAAAATTTTAGAGGAGTTTTTGAACCCCCTCTAAATTTTATGATTAATGGGGGTTGTTCATAACGCCAACTAATTTATAAAAAATGAATTATAGGGGGTTGTGCATAACCCCCTCTAAAAAACACAGTTAATCTGTTGTCTTTTTTGTAGTGACTTAAATTTTCAGGTTCAAAATGATTTTGTTAAATTATTTAAAAGATTTACACCACTTATATATGATCACATTAAATTCCAAGGGATACATGGGGTTATAATGGTTTTATTGGGGGTTTTATTCTCACTCTCTATATGTATATGCCTCTTGTGTGTATAAAGTATATACATGATGTTATAGGTAAAGGAAAGGGGCCTTGGTAGATGTGAGATGATGTGAGAAGTCATATTAGAGTTATTTTTAGATATATTTGGTGTTTTATAGAAGGGATAGATACTAATTTCTTTATTTTCATTTTTAGTTGTATTCTTCATGTATGGGTACTCGATTTTTACCATATAGTTTATTTTAGATGTATGAATCATATTGGAATGTGTGGGATTTTATCTTGACTTTATTGAGAATTTTATTTTATTTTTATACTACTTCTTTCTATTAAGATTTTTATTTTTAACATTTTGATTTAATGGACCATTAGTGTGTAAGTCAATCCATAACCAATATCCTTATATTCTATATGTTTATTGCTAGCCTCTGGTGATCAAGGAGAGCACTTAAGGCTATGTGACAATTTTCCTTGGTGAAATGGTTATATTAGGGTGGGAAATTAAAAAAATGTAATTAGATCTATTTATTTTATAAGGTTTTGATATATGGGAGTTGGTATATTAGAGATTAGGATTCGAGGATTGGTAAGGAAGTTGTGTGTGTGTGTGTTTACTTAGCTAGAACAATTGTAGTAGAAGTATAAATTACTTGGGGGTATAGGAATATATTTTTTTGATTTAAAAATAATATTTTTCGATATGATTCTAACTCATTTGTGGTTGATTAGTGAGTTATTCATGTATAATATTGTCACATAGGGACATGATATATGTGTTCATATGTGTTATTAATTAATTCTAGATTTAAAATTTCTATTTAATAATTGAATTATTAATAAACTAAATAGTATTTTATTAAATAGGTTTTAACATTAAAAAAAATTATATGAAATATATGGAATGTATTTGGTGATTTAATGTGATTAGTTGTATTGATTAATTACGTTTTTATTATGTACAATAAGTGATTTATGGTGTGTTTGTTTATGTAGAATTTTTATGTTGATTTTTAACTGGTGTGTTGATTTATTATAGAATGGTGCAACATAATTAGTGAGTTTATGAGATTTATGAGAAGAATGTTGAGAAGGAGTATTTTGATAAGGATAATCTATAATGGAATAATGATTAAGTTTCTTTAAGGGTGAGATTGAGACTCTAGTTGATAAGAAGATCACTAAGATTCTTACTAAGGTCATTCAAAATATAGAATTAAGGCCACCTTAGATGGTTACAGTGATGTTTAATATGGTTTAAGATATTTATGAATAGCATCCTCTTTTCATTAGAAGATATTTTAGTCCTCATAGGGTTTAATAATGGTCATAAGGGATGGGTAGGATCTTTTATATGATGAATACTTCAGAAAGAAAAAAACTAGATGTATTTTTTCATGAGGGGCCCACTTGAATTTAGTAAGATATCATGGTCGAAGAAAAGTGGAATGAGGTATTTTCATATAAATATTTAAATTTTATTTTCTTGTATTATTTATACCCAAAAATAATTAGGATCGATAGAGGTAAGAAGTTCCTAGATTTGAAATAAGGTAATATGTCTATTCTTGATTATGCCTAAAATTTTATATAATTTCTCCATTTTTATCGTACCTTAGGATGTAATGATAATTATAAGTCTTATCAATTTTAGTATGGGATGAATTTAGAGATTTTAACACAAATTATGATCTATTTTTTTACTCACTTTCATGGAAGTGGTAAACAATAATCTCATTGTAGATAAGGATCTTGCTGAAAATAAAATCACTTCAAAGGGATAAAGCAGATCTAGAAGTGTTAAGAAGATGGTAAGTGGTGAATACATGGAGATAGCATGCCTTAGGTTTTAAGGGGATGATTTTTGTTCTCCATATAAACATAGTGTGATATTAGACTGTTATTAGTGTGTTCAAAGAGGCCATACTCAGTCTGTTTATCCCAGTGAGCTGAAAGAGAGTCAATCTTATAGGAAAATGGAATATAATTAAAAGTTATATTAAAAGAGATCTTAAATGGGTAGATATATTGATTCATCTTCCATATGGTAAAATCATGCATGGGCTAGTGGACTACAACAAAGTGCTAGCTATATATCATCTCTAAGGTCTTTTAATAGAGGTAGAAGAGATTCTTAGGGACAATTTCAAGGAGGGGATGTATTATAAGGGTGTAAAGCAACCAAAGTGTAAGTTGAAGAACCATGATATTCTTATTTTTTTATTGTTTATTATTTTCTAGTGGATCTTGGTAATGGATATTCTACTGTTAGAGGTTTTATTCTTATAATATCTACCTTTTTCGGGGTGTTATTTGATTTCAATGCATCAAATTTTCTTATATCTTCTTGTTTAGAGACTACAATAGGTTGGGTTTTCAAGTTTTTATCTATATATTTTTCTATTAATACACCATTTGGAAGAATATAATATTACATTAGAATATTTTTATATTTCTCCAATGATATATTTGGACATAGACATGTTTGGGATTTGAATATTCTGGAGATAAAATGCTTTGATGTGATTATTGAGAAGGATTTGTTGTCAAATGTTTTAGTGCATATTGATTTCTATAAGAGATATATGAAATTATTTTTATCTCATTATATAATCATATTTTTTTCAAGGTTAATAACATTATAAATCTAAAAGACGCATTTTTTATTTCAGGAAGTTGAATAGGATTAGATATTAGGTAGCACGGATATTTTTTGATTTGGCTAAGGGTTTTATTTGTATTTTTTACCTCCTATAGGTGATTGATATTATTTTGTGTTTATTAAATATTTTTTAGGATTTTTATCAATGAGGGGGTTAATTTTGTAGTTGACTTAGTATTTAATATTAATCCTATATTTATACCTTAACACTTTATGAATCAATATGAACTCAAATTATTAAATATTTAGTTGAAAGATATTTAATATAAAGGATTCATCAATCTCAGTGTGTCTATATAGTGTGACTTAGTGATTTTTTCTTATAAACTGGGTACGGATTTGTGATTATATGTTTATTATCAGAAATTAAATCAAGTTAATATTAAAAATCTTAAACCTTTCCCATGAATTTATGATCTATATGATTATTTGATAGTATCTTGATAGTTTTCAAAAATTTATCTTTGATCGGGTTATCATCTATTAATAGTGTTAGTTTAATATATTCCTATGATAATTTTTGGATGTGGTGCATCTATTTTTTATTTTTATTGATTTTATCACAAGTGAGGAACACACAATTAATGTTTATGTCTTCGATGAATAATGTCTTCTATGCTTATCTATATTTCTTTCTGATTGTTTTTATCAAGGACATATTGGTATAATTATGATCCTATAAGGATCACTGAGAATATTTACTTATTTTCAAAGACACGTAGATATTTCATTGTTTACATGCAAAAATGTCAAAATATCAATTATAGATTTGAGAGGTGAATTTACTTGGTCATGTTTTCTTTAAATCATATGGGTATGTTTAAGATGTTTTTTGAATTTATTAATAATATTTTTATAGGTTTTTTAAAATTATTTTTATTGAGATGTTTTTTATAGTATTTTGAAGTGAGGGACTATTAAATGGAAAATGTACCCCTATGTGATATACTTAGACCCTCTATACTAAATAATGGCCACTAGTGATCGGGGAGCACACTTGAGTCCATGAACTGTTTTTTTTTTTGGGGGGGGGAATGTTCATACTAAGGTAGGATGTTACAAATAAATATTTAAATGATTCTATATAAATGGTAAAATTATCATAACATGACTTTGGATGAAATAAATAAAGGAAATATATAAGTATATGGATAACAATGATAGATATCATAATGATATAATTCATAATTTCAGACATCATAATTATACCATCAAGGCCTTACATAAATACATTATAAATAAAGGATAAGGAAACTCACATTTCCCTATATTAGTTCATCTTGTCAGACCTATCGATATATCAATGGGATAGATAATTACAGGCCCCACTCATCAAATAAAAAAAATTAATGCATCAATCAAATGAAAATAATGGGTAAAAAATACAATATAAAATGTAATCAGTTACATAATCATGGTTAAGTAATAAATAATTATATATATATACATATATAAACAATGGATATGCATATTGAAAATGTTTCCCTGATAAATATATAAATATAGTTATCAAGGTTAATAACCATCATTCAAATTAGAAACATAATATTATATTCACAATGAAAATTAAATTTCTATTATCAAATAAATGATAATAGAGTAATTAGTAAGGATAATTCCATTGTATAAGGATATCAATAAGAATTACTCATTCAATACAATTTTATGAAATTATATAATATGAAATAAAGGATTGAAAAACACCCCTAACAATTAAGTATATCTTACACACGTATTCAATTCCCATTAGGGATACAAAATATCATGAAGGAGAAACTCTTAGGCCAACATGCTTTGATATCTAAGGTTCACAAGTGATAAAAAAGTTTTTTTATACTGGGATCCTAGAAGAGGGTAAACCAAAAAAATCATCATCATATTTCCTAAATAATATCCCCCCTATTACAAATAATACATCTACAATACAAAAAAAATACCTGACATATACAGAGATTTTATAATGAAGTTTAGGACTATGGAATGATTTTGGAATTATAATGACATGTTAAGGTAATATAATGGGAGGGAATGGTAATATATCATTCATATTTAAATAATTAATTTATTATAATGAATAATAAAAACATTTCATATGAGAATTAAAAGGAATTTGTAAGTATTATAAATGGGAAATGAAGAGAAGATATCATGATACCTTACCATTCCAAGTAGCTTCTAAATATTTTAAAAATAACTCCTTGAAACTATAATAGATTCTTGTAAGGAATCTTTAGAGATAAATTTAGAGGTGAAAATTTCCCAATGATTTTTTAATTAATTAAAATGGGATGATGGTTTATTGTTTATACAAAATGATGGAGAATTGTTTGGTAATTTTTTTTCTTAGGCATTAGAAATCAAGGTTATAGAAAATTGAATATCAATGGCTGACCAAAGCCTTTAAATCATTTTATTTGAAATTTAAACCATGGTTTTAACATTTTTTAAATTATAATATTTTTCTATACAAAATACATTTGTTCATAAAAATGATTTTTAAAACATTAAAATACAATATAGACATCGTGGATTTCACTCTAGGTTTTTAAAATTGATTTTAATATTTTAATATAAATTATTTAAATAAAAATATATATTTTAGGTCCTAAAATAATAAATTAAAATTAATTCATAATGAATATCATAAGTTCATTTCATATTTTACTTTTCACCCAAAAATTTATTTATCTTAGAAAAATATCAAAAAGTCGCTATTAGATAATTTCAATGCGCTAATTCTAAATTGAAATTACTTTTTAATAAAATAATTTTATATACATGAGAAAATAAATTATTATATTAAAACTATTAGTTTATTTTAAAATTATTCATTTCACACTTCATTCTAAAGGTCACCTAAACCTTCTAGAAACCATATTAGCTACTATAAATACCCTTCATTCTAACTTAAAATATCATTCTTATTATTCTAATATTTTCTTTAAAATTTAAATTCCTAGTTTTATTATTTTATTTTTAATAGTAATGTATATTTCATTATTTTTAATCATTTTAGAATATGATCCTCTAGTATTTAAGTTTTTTGAATTTTAATATATTTTTATCTATTTTATAACTCTATTTATAGTCATTATTGAAAATATAGCTCTCTAGTTTGTATTCTACTACTATGATGAAATAAAATATCTTGTATTTTTTATTGTTATTATAATTAAATTTATTTTTATATTTATATTTCTTAGGTCTTACATTATCCAACCTCAATAATTTCCTCATTTAAATTTTTGGTATACATCAATCTATAATTAGAGGTATGTAATTATTTATCATTGATTATCCTCATTCATGTGTCACTTCCTACAACTTATGATTCCTCCAAAGTACCTTCACTAATCAAGTTGTCCCATGACATAACACTTTATCCCTAGAATCAAGAATCTATATTGGTGCTTCATTATAGAAAAATTATAGCTCTAGCTATATTTCACCGTAGTTGAGTACATGTGTTTGGTCTGGAAAGTACTTCCACAATATAGAAACATGGAAGACATCATGTAATTTAGATATGTTAAATGGCATATAAAAACAATAAGCCACTATTAAAATTAATTATAAAATATCAAAAGCTTAAATATATAATGAAATTATCTCCCCATTCATGAAAAACCAATTAACTCCCTTCCATGGTGATACCTTCAAAAAGACATAGTCTCCTAGTTTAAACTCAAATTCCTTCCTCATACTATCTGCGTTAAATTTTTATCTATTATGAGTTATCATGATATGGATCTTCATAGATCATGTATTATAATTTTTATCCTCAATTATTTCTAGACAAAATATCTTTCATTCCCTAACTCAGTCCTAGTAGGTTGGAGTAAAATATTTTTCCCCATATAAATAATTATATGTTGTCATTTTTATATTGAACAGAAAGCTATTATTATATGAAAACTCCACCAAAGGTATGTATTTAAATAAAATTCCTTAGAATCCAATTAATAATGACCACAAAATATCCTCTAACATTTTGATAGTACTTTCATATTACACATCTTTTTTAGCATAATATATGTTGGGAAAAATCTCTCAAGGGGGTATCTTGGTGTTTTTGGGGTGATTGTCTTTGTTGACAATGTCAGATGATCACGAATCAGTGTGGTTGGTGTTTCCGAAATAGTTGTATTTAAGGTAGTGAAGTTTCCTAGTATTTACCAATTTTTTGGGGGTCAAAATTGGGAGTTTTTTTATGAAAAATGAAGGTTTTACACAAAGGATTTCATGGAACATAGTTCACAGACCGCGAAGCATAGTTTATGGACCGCAAAGCGTAGTTCACGGACCGTGAAGCGCAGTACACAGACTTTAAAGCACAGTTCACAAACTACAAATAATGGTTATAAGAGACTTGTTGTTTTCAAAATTAATGTGATGATTTAAGGAACCACAAAGTGTTTTCATTTTTGGAAGACCATGACCACCCTATAGGATTAAGGAACTATACAAACCACATATAAATTCATATTAAAGGTTGTCCCACAATGATGTTTTGGATATTTTTGATTAGAGAGTTTGGGGGTATTTATTTTCTGATATAAAGGACCCTAATAACATAATTAAGTAGAGTTACTTTCATTAGATAATATCATCTTCAGAAGAATTTGGGGAATATTGTAGTATTTCATGAGGGAGGATTCCGCAAAGGAGGAAGTAGTTCACAGGGATCAATTCCATGGAGGATATAGTTCATGAGAATAGTTCATGAAAGTGGTTTGTGGGGATTGGTAACTCACAATGGAAAAGGGATCATAAAGCAAAGGTGTCCTGAGAAGCAAAGGTCATTCTCAAATCAAGGGTGATCCTTGAAGAAAAAGGTGGTTGTGAAGCACTCATGACACGCAGTGAAGAGTACTTTTGGGAGGATTTAAGCTAGTTTTTAGAGGATGAAAGATAGTTCATGGAGGATGGAAGATAGTTCAAGGTGAGTGCAAGGAATTTCACAGTGGTACTAAAATAGTTCAAGAAAGAAATTTTTGAAAATTGATAGTATGTGGAAAAGTATATTTCATCTACCGTGTGAAAATAGTACATCAAAAGAACATCTACTTATGGTTTAGGATGGATTTATTATTGATAATGAAGGGACCAATGTTTCCATAAGTTGTATGTGGATACTTTCCAAATAAGTGAGATAAGGTAGAGGAAGAATTTGATCATTTCCATTTGTAGTGATCTATCGAAAGAGAGTAAGAGAGTGACCCTTGGGAAAGTAGTGAGCAGACCCAGAACATTGTAAAGGTAGTGAGCCTGGCCATAGAAGTGATCTAGCCTGAACCTCGTATTTTAACTATGAGCCTTAGTGGATTTGGTACATCGTCACATTATCGTTGTATTCTCCTTGGATATATCCCAGTGAGGGTGACCCGAGTAAAATCATTATGTCTCTTTCATGATTTCATTTCTATTAATATATTGATATGGGAAAGAGAGAGAGAATAGTGTTTTGTTTAACAATGAAACAAGATCTAAATGAGAATTTTTTTTAATCTATCAGACCCTTATTCACCCCCTCTTAGGGTATTTAACTTGGTTTGTCTAACAATTAGTATCAGAGATAAAGGTTTAAATTCAATAGTTCTCTCTTATTTGAATAAATAAAAGATGTTAATCACAAAGGGATTCTGATCTTTTATGGAAACAATTTTCAGCTAGGGAATAATTAAATGAAACACTTCTTTTGATCATTGGGTATATATGTATTTAGAGCTACAATACATGGTATTTCTACTAGTATGGACAATAATGTTTTATGATAAGTAGAACATGGAGAATTGGATGTTGCTGCTAAAGTAATAAAGGATTTAGGGGGAAATACCATTTATATAAAAGTGGTGTCATGTAATTCATCACATTCTATGTCAGAAAATTTGATAATTATTTATAACAAAGACTAAAAAGTTAGAGAAGAAAAACTAAAGGTTATATGGAACAAGTATGAGGGTCTAATAGTACACCCTAATGAATCTGTTGATACATTCTTTGACCATTTTAATATTGTAGTGGAAGGCATGCGTGGTCTTGGAAAAATTATCAAAGATATAAATGTTATTAAGCACATATTGAGAAAACTACCATCTCAGTTGAATCCAAAAGATTCTATATTAGAAGATAAATATTAGAATGAGTTGATTTTGGATAGATTTCACATTACTCTTGTTGCATATGAGATGACAAATGATGATAACGATGTTGTAGAAAAGAGGAAGTCCAAATAAGTGGAATTCAATGCCATAAAGAAGATCGTTATTGAATATAGTCAGGTGGAAGATAATGTATATGATTTCATGTCACTTATCTCCTCAAATATGTAGAGAGGAAGAAGAAATTTCAAAGGGAAACTTCCACTTTCATTATTTTGATGTGGAAAGAGTTGAAATATTACCACAAAGTGTCCTGAGAAGTTTTATGATAATGATGAATACATTGATGAAATTATAGGGAAGAAGTATCCAGCTAACGTGAAAGGTAGTAGGAGTACCAATAGAGATTTCTTCAAAAAGAAGAATCTTATTTCTAAATAAGATTTCAGTTTAGAAGAATATGAGGTATAAGAATTGGAGGACTGCAAGGATAATGAAGAATATGTTATAGTGGAATTTGTCATAAATTACCAAACAAAGGAAGATAGTGACAATGATGAAGGAGAATTCAAAGGAATAGTTGAACTTCAGATCAAATTAGAAGTTGTTCTTAAAGTGATAGATGTTTGGATAGCCAAAAAATAAATTTAATAGGGTGGTTAATGATTCCAATCTCTATATGAAATAAAATAAATAATAAAAGTCTAATCTAGAGGCTGAAATTGAAAGGCTTAAATCATTAATTCTAGAGAAATAAGAAAAGTTTGTTCATTAAAAACTCAAAATTGAAGAACTAAAAAGAGATATAGATAGTTTAACTAATAATGGAAAAGATCAAATAAAATGTACCTAATAACTTGAATAGTTAGTTGTCTTTATACGATGGAAATTGAAGGATCAACAGAAACTCTTGATTCCAACAAAGAAGGATACAAAGGCAATAGAAAAAGTAAAAGTTGAATTTAGAGTTCTAGTGAAGTGGGAAAAGGAGTTCCAGGAAAGTAAAATGATATATCATAACAATACAAGTGGTAAGTGTAATGATCCGTCCTCTAGGGCTTGTTTCATGACTACCCCAATCCCACCACCCGATGGCCAGGGGAAGGCAACTAGTGTTGAAGGCATCAACCTAATAGTGGGAGGTATCTTCCTAAGAACCTGTATGCACACACATGCCCAACCAAGTCCCAACACATTGAATGGGAAAAAACAAGTATACTATAACAAGAATGAGTACCAAAATATAATTGAAAGCAAGTAGGCTAGAATACAAACCCAAAAAAAGAACTAAAACACCAAAGTACAAAAAGGAGGTCTGATAGCCATCTACGAAAACCCCCACATGATCATACTAGTAGTGAATCTACTAGAATATGAAGTATTATATCATATATTCTTGGTACTATTAGGCCCCACTTGGTCCTAGGACACCAAGTTCATCATCATAGTGTTCGTTAGTCTTGTCCCCCTGAGCACCTCTGTCAAACTGTTGAATGTCTGCACCATGCATAACACATGTGGGCGAAACCCATGCAAGGGTGAGTTTAAAAATAATCGGTAGAGGACCCCGAAACACAAAGGAAAGACCAAAAATCAATCCTCAAAGCAAAGCATTAATCATAAGAATGAATCATAAGATAGCTCAAACCGGTTATATTCTAGGGTCGTGATAGTAGCATCATCAGTCATATCATCAAACTCTTCAGATGCTGGAAAACTCCTCCTCCATCGAGTACAGTGAGCCTATCAGGTCACACAGAGCCACTTCCCACTAACCTTGTACTACTTTGGTACTCATGCCTGATAAGACTTATGGATATGCTGGGTTACACAGAGTCACTCCTCACCGTGGGCCTTTTGGGTCACACATAGCTACTTTCAAACTTGGTTGAACTGAGGTATTACTCCTATCGAGTACTATGGGTTTACCAGGTCACACAGAGCCACTCCCCACCATGGGTCTGCTGATCCACATAGAGCTACTTCCCACTGGGCCGTCGTCAAGTAGTCATCATGTCTCAGCAAACCACAGGGTTCTGTATGTAGTGTTCTTGGAAGAACTACTCCTCAATCCACATTTTTCATTTTAACTTCCATGAAAGTCACCACAAAAAATTCCAAAAGATCTTCCTCATCATGAGGGTACCAATGCCGCAAAAGTTCAGAATCGGATGTGTGGTTTGCAAGATACGGGCGCTTTAGTAACCAGGGGATTAGTTGTGATGGGGCCCGGTCCGACCCAATCAGACTGACCCGACCAACCTGGCCAAGGGGTCCCACATACCCCAGTTCATTTAGACAGACCCAATATGACCTAGTTCTGTTCAAATTTGGTATGGTACAGCCTAGCTAGTGGTCCAAGCCCAATATGCCTTGCTAGAATTGGCCTGGCTTGGCTGGGGGTCCAACCTGCCAAGTTGTCTGGCGAGCCGGTCTTGTTTGGCCCGGCCTGAAGGGTGCGGGTTCGGCCCGCTTGGCTAGGGGAATATCCCATTAGCCCTATCCTAGTCCACCAAGGGTAAGATCAGTGGTGCGTCGCCTGGATGGTACATGGAAACTGAATTTTTTTGGCCCTCTCTACCCCACAGGATGCTGCAAGGCCTCCAACTCTAGCCATGGTTGACAGACTGTGGCTTGTCCAGCCAGTCAATGGCCCGGGCGCGGGCCGCCTCCCTTTAGATGGCACCCGCATGGCGCCACATCACCATGCCACCACGGATTGTTGGCCTTGGCTTCCTGCCACTACGGCATGCCGACGGGCGTTCTACCACCCCCACCCGCGGCGGCCATTGCGGGCTGCCACCGCTGCTGGTAGAATGTTCATCGGACCACCACACGTGCTCCAGTGGTCCATTCTTTGCGCTGTCTACATCGACGGTCCGCGAAGGTCACCTCCTTCACCTCAAAGGTCTCATTTACGCCTTTCCATTGATTCAGATGATCTTTTCACAAAAGAATACATTTTAAGGGGTTTGGTCCTTTGTTTGTGTCAACTCGCACCCTCCGCATTAGAGTTTTCAAATATGGGGGAGGCTCATGTATGTTTGTTCAATCATATCTAGTGATAAACTTAATCACAGATAATAAATCCCCAAGAAAAGTCACCCTCCTGCATAAATGCATGAGCCACATATCAATCTATTCATCATTTCTAGAATGAGAATAATGGGAAAGAAATTTGAAATAAAACTCAAACCCCTACCTCTTTTATGTTTGATGTCGTAGAGCTCATCCATGAGAATTCAAGGCGTTGTCATTGCTTCCTGGCTCTAATCTTCCAGAGGCATCGAAGATATTGGTGTTCATTGGAATATGTTCTTCATTGGGAGTAAGAACTGGTAGAGGTGCATCAAAGGATTACCCACCAATAAATCCTCCATTGTCTCCAACACCAAACAATTAAAAGGAAAAATGTCACATCATTTCAGTTACAATGCTACGTCACATCATTATGTTGTTTCATTTATGAAACAACATCATTGTTACACTTCCTTTATTGATTCATTACATTGTGTGATATGGTCCATTTATGAGTCTCATTAATATGAATCCTGACCGCTTCATCGGTTCATTACAATGTCGTCATCTCTCGCTCAATGGATGAGAAAGAAAATACAATAACTTTTTAAATTACTTTATTATTTTTCTCAAAAAGTTCGAAAAATAACTTTTTTGGTTGGCCCTTGCCAGCCGAAGTTAAGTCATTTCTAAGATAATCTCAGTACTGTGAGTTCAATGGTTCCCTAAGATTTTTAATCTGAGCACTGGTTCAAAAGATAGAAAATCTTGCTCACGCATTTACTGATCGTACGTTAAAAAAAGTGAAAAATTCTGTTCTGGTCCCTCTAGGCCTCAGAATCACATTTTGTCAAATTTCACAGTCTCAAAATAGTTCCATATAAATAAAAAAATTACACAGAATTTTTGAGACATTAAATTCTCTGCACCTTAGAGATTTACATCCCCAAAATCCAAAGTAAAAAACTAAACAAACAGATGGGGGTACTAAGCATGAATTTGAGCCTCTTGATCCCATGTGCTCTCTTAGAGATTCACGTGCTCCCACTGAACACGCACCATAGAAATCAACCGTCCTCATAGGACCCGCTTTATTCAGTCCTCTATCTCCCCCAAGAACTCCGCAAACGTCACCCCATCATCAATGTCCAACTCGATTTAATTGATGGCGTGCAATGGGTCATGTACATACCTCCTTAGTTGTGACACGTAGAAAACATTATGCACCTGGTGCATCTATGGGGAAAGTGCTAGGCGGTACGCCACCATGCCAACTCTGCTCAGAAATTGAAAAGGTTCAATGAACCTCAGAGATAGCTTTCTACCCCAGCCAAATCTATGTAATCCTCATCAGGGTGAGACCCGAAGGAACACATGATCTCCCTCCTCAAACTCCATGTGTCTTCATCTTCTATCGGCATAAGACTTTTTCCTGCCCTATATAGTCCTCATCTGTGCCTAAATGATCTGCACCTCCTCATTGGTAGCTTTTACCAACTCCGGACCCATGAGTGCTGACTCCCCTTGGTCTATCCAGTATATGGGTGATCTGTAAGTCCACCTATACACGGCCACAAATGGTGTCATTACAATGGTGGAATGATAGATATTTCTGTATGAGAACCCCACCAAGGGTAGGTTATCCTCCAAACTATGATCAAAGTCAAGTAAAAAAGTAGGAAGCATGTCCTCCAGGGTCTTTATGGTCTGCTCCATATGACCATCCATCTGGGGATTAAAATATGCGCTCATGAGTAGTTGCATCTCAAACGCCTCTTGTAATCCCTTCCAAAACCAGGATGTAAATCGGGCATCATGATCTAAGATGATAGTCTAAGGCACCCCATGAAGTCACATTATCTCTTGGATGTATAGGTATCCTAATCCCTCTACTGATCCCTGATCCCGAATGGTTAGGAAGTGATCCAACTTAGAATCATGGCATTTGGGAGTATGTGGTAACCCCATCACCAAGTTAATATTGATATCATCCCATTTTCACTTTGGCACCTCGAGTGGTTGGGCCAAGCCTACTGGAACCTGATGCTCGGCCTTCACTTGCTAACAAGTGAGGCATCGTGAAATGAACTCGGCCACCACTTTCATCATCCTAAGAAACCAGTACTGACGTCAGACGTCCTGATTCATCTTCACCACTCCAGGATATACCTCCAAAAGGGATGTATGGAACTCCCTCAACACCAACTCCTGCAACATCACAGGCACTACGGTGCATCCTCTGAAGAGGATGGTGTTCTCCCCACCTATGGAAAATCCATCAGGAGCCCGTCCTAAGGATAACTGAGTACATCGGGTCTCACAGTCTACATCCACCAGTTGTGCCTACCTGACTCATTGTAAGAGTGGGGGAGTAACAGTCATCAACTAAAGGTAAGTGCTTCCGTCATCATCCACAAAGGATATCTACATCACGACTAACTACTCTTTCTCCTCACTCAGCAACTACAAACCAGTCCTCCTGCTGAGTGCGTGTACCACCATGTTCCCCTTCCCAATAGTATAGACTATCTCAAAGTCATAGTATTGAAGAAACTCTAGCCATCACCGCTATCTCAGGTTCAGGTCCTTCTGGGATAAGATAAACCTGATACTCTTATGGTCGGAGTAAACTATAAACTGCTCACCCATCAAGTAGTGTCTCCCCATCTTCAGGGAAAAGACCATAGCTGCTAAATCCATTTCATAGGTCACTTTTTTATACTCATGTTTTCTAAAATATCTTGAGCCTTAGGTGATCGTCACTCTCTCCTTCATCAGGACACAACCCAGTTTGGTCCCTGGTGCATTGCAGTAAACAACATACCCAATTCCCTCCCCTGGAAGTCTCAAGATGGGGGCACTAGTCAATCTCCACCTCAACTCCTAGAAACTCTACTGGCATTTTTTCATCCACACAAAGGGATGTCCTTTACATGTCAAGTCTTATAAGGGTGCTTCTACTATAGAAAATTCGGGTACCAACATCTGATAGTAACCAGCCAACCCCAAGAAGCTCTTCACCTCAGTCACACTCATGGGTGGATCCCAAGAAATCACTTCATCTATCTTCACTAGATATACAGCAAAACCATCTTTTGAGATGATGTGTCCTAGAAAGTGGACCTCCTAGATCCATAACTAGCACTTCAAGAGATTACCAAAAATCTGGTGCTCTCGGAGTGTATCCAGGACTATCCACAGGTGTGTAGTGTGCTCCTCCTATGACGCTAAGTACACCAATATGTCATCAATGAAGACCACGAAGAACCAGTCAAGGTAAGGCAGGAAGATCCCGTTCATGAGGCCCATGAACACTACTGGGATGTTGGTTACACTGAAAGTCATCACCAGGAACTCATAGTGGCCATACCATCACTTGAAGACTGTCTTCGGTATATCCTCATCCCGCAGCCCAAGATGGTGACAGCTTGATCTGAGGTCTATCTTTGAGAACCATTTCACTTCCTTCATCTGGTCGAAGAGGTCATCAATTCCCAGTAATTGATACTTTTTCTTCATGTTCACCTGGTTTAGGTGCCATAAGTCCACACACAACCTTAAACTCTCACCAGCCTTCTTAGAAAAATGCACTAGGGCTGGCCATGGTGAAACGTTGGGCCTTACAAACCCCTTCTCCTATAAGTCCTCTAGTTTTACCCTTAGTTCACGATTCTCTATGGGATCCATCTTATATGCTGGTGTGGATATCACTTTCGTATTGGGGTATAGTTCGATGAAAAATTCTACCTCCCTACGATGAGGTATTCCCGGAACGACCCCCGGAAAAACATCCTTGTACTCATACACCACTACAGGGAAGCTTGGAATCATCTCATACTCTATACTAAGGGTGAGGCTAGCCAACTGGTGAGTGATCAGATGCACCCTCCTTCGAGAGAGTATGTCCTGCGCTGCAAGGGTTTTCTTCTCACCGGTGAAGGAAAACCCGGTCCCATCTTCACGGACACACTGCACTGTACACCTAAAATAGTCGATTTGAGTATGGACTATGGATAGCCAATCCATACCAAATATGACATTTTAATGCCTCGATGCCCCTACTAGGAGATCCCATCCAAAGTTCTCACCTCCTAGAGTAAGCTCACTCTGCCAGCACTTGTGTGTAATCATCGAATCCCCTCCCGTAGGAGTCTCTAGCCATAAGGATCAAGCTAACAGCTCCAAAAAAATCTCCAAGCTCTGAATGAGAGACATGGAAAGGAAGGAGTGACTAGAACCTGTGTCTATAAGAACTATAGCTAGGGTGGAGAAGACACATATCATACCTCGAATCGTCTCTAGATTTCCATGGTCATAATCCTATGCTGCCTAGAGTTGAGTTTTCCCCTGCCTTCCTACTCCCTCGGGTTGGGGTGGACCACCTGGGGGTGCCAGCAGTAACACCTCAAACTGTCACCCACCGCTTGCCCCTCATCCAGCTCCCCTACCACGTCTGTCACCCAAGAGACCTCCTCGATCGAACTGATGTCGCTGCTTCGGAGGCCCCTTGACTGTCTTATCGTCATCTGTACGGAAGGTCGGAAATTCGCATGCCATGTGTCTCTGCTCGTTGCACATGAAGCACTACCTATATCACTATGGACTTCCCCTAGATTTTGAACCCCACACTACCAACCCTGAGTCCTGGGGTAGTCCTCTAAAAGACATGGCCTTCTTGGGCCCCCATTTCTATTGTCTTCTTCCTGCCGAAGCCTCTTTTGCCTAAGGTCTGGTGGAGGCTCTAGCTATCGGTGCTTGATACTCCAAGAATCTCTCTATAATAAGGGATCTCTCTAGAACCCCAACCTGGGTAGGGATGTTGAGAGACAACACTAATTCCCTGATCTCCCTCCTGAGTCCCTACTCAAAGGATAGAGCCCTGAAGAAAGGGTCTCACACCATGTTTGTGGAGTATCAATATAGCATGGTGAACCTTGTTGAGTACTTGGATACCATCATGTTTCCCTTCTGAAGGTGAAGTACCTCCTGAATATGCACAGAGCGTAAGGTCATTAGGGAAAACTCCTCCCGGAAAAGCTACTCGAAGTCATCCCAGGTAAGGGTCGCCTCATCGTGTGTCTGGGTGTTCAAACTCCACCATCTCCCTACTGAGCCCTGT
The DNA here is from genome assembly GCA_963277665.1 of Viscum album. Classification (NCBI taxonomy): domain Eukaryota; kingdom Viridiplantae; phylum Streptophyta; class Magnoliopsida; order Santalales; family Viscaceae; genus Viscum; species Viscum album. The sequence continues at coordinate 442,420,560 of OY728142.1, forward strand.
AAAAGGATCACAACAAAGATTGAAATCTGGTTAGGAGGTATCTTCACTAGGTAAAAGACCCATGTCACAACCTCTAGCTAGTCCTCAGCGACCTGAGGCTCTATCTCCTCCCTGAAACTAGGAGGTATTTGTCTTTGAAACTCATGTAGGGCATTGAGCCTATGAACATCCTCTACCAGAATCGTTGGCAGTAGATTCTGACCATCGAGTGGTAGTAGCACAAGTGAACCACCCGATGGGGCTATCTCAAGCACTGGTCCCTGAACAGACACCTTGTATCTAAGCAGGCTGTCTTCGCGACCTCGTATCGGGATCCTGACTAGTTGTCCACGTGGAGTCATCTTGAAAAAGATCCAGATGCACCATGATCAGAAGTTTATACCAAGTGAGCTAACTTTTATTCAAAATAACATAAGAAGACACTTATGAAACTGATGTTTTCATGTATTGAGCCAAAAAACAGAATTCAAGTTCCAAGTGTATGGATACGTTGGTCGCGACACCAAAAATGGACTCTGCAAATCTGAAAGTCGGACTCATAACACTTAACATTGTTTCCCCAAAACAAAAAACAGACTCCTAGTCTTTGAGGGGTACCAACCACCCTCTGATACCACTTTATCATGACCCATCCCCTGGGGCCTATTCTGTGACTCCCCCAAGCCCGCCTCCCGAAGGCCAGGGGATGGCGACTAGCGTTGAAGGCATCAACTAGCAAGTGGGAGGCATTTTCCTGAGTACCTATACGCAAACACACACCCAACCACGTCCCAACACACTAAAAGGTCAAAAACAAGTATATTATAACAAAACTATGTACCAAAATACAACTGAAAGAAATTGGTCCACAATAAAAACCCATTAAAAGAACTGAAACAGCAAAGTACAAAAAGGAGCTCTGATGGCCATCTGAGGAAAACCCCACCTGATTGTAAGAGTAGTGAAGATAATGGAATCTGAAGTAGTATCTCATGTCTACATGGTCCCACTGGGCTCGACCTAGTCCTAGGACACTAATTACACTATCATAGCATCTTTAATTCTTGTCCCCTTAAGAACCTCTATCGAAGCATCGATCGTCTACACTAGGCACCACATGTGCGGGAGAAGCCCATATAGATATGTGTATAACAAGTAGCGGACACTGAAACACAAAGGAAATACCACAAAGAAATTCTCAAAGAAAATAATGAAGAATAAGCACGAAGCACAAGATAGATCACACCAAGTATATTCTAGGGTAGTGTTGTGGCATCATCATTCATATCATTAAACTCCTTGGTTGCGGGAGAACTCCTCCTCTATTGAGTACAATGGGATTTCTGGGTCACACAGGGATGCTTCCCACTAACCTTGGACTACTCTGGTGCTCATCCCTAATGATTACCATGGGTATGATGGGTCACACAGAGCCGCTCCCCACCGTGGGCTTGTCGGGTCACACAGAGTCGCTTCCCACCTTCCCTGAACTAAGGTACTCTTATCATTGTTTACCATGGGTCTGCTAGGTCACACAGAGTCATTCCCCACTGTGGGCATGCCGGGTCACATAGATATGATTCTCGTTGGTTCATATTCGTGTATTAATTAGGTCTCATCAAACCATAGGGTTCCGTTCATAGCGCGCTTGGGAGAACCGATCCTCAAGCCATTTTTCACATCTCAAATTCCATAAAAGTCATCACAAAGAAAGAAAAAAGATCCTCCTCATCAAGAGGGTTCCAATACTGTAAAGGGCTCATCAATCAGACATGTTGTTTGCAAGATACGAGGGTTTTAGTAACCAGGGGGCGGTTAGGATGGGGGTCGGTCAGACCGACCTGGGGGTCCCACATACCCCGGTTCATTTAGACAGACCTAACCTGAACTGGTTTGGGTTGGAGTCGGTATGGTCTGGTCTGGACAGTGGTTTAGGCCCAATAGGACTCGCTGAACTCAGCCTAGTTTGGCCGGGGGTCTAGTCTTCCAGGTCGCTCTGCAACTCGGTCTTGTCCAGCCCGGCCCAAAGGGAGCAGGTTCGGCCTGCCAACGTAGGTTCGACACGTTGGGGGTGGGTCTGGCCTACTGGGCTGGGGGCGTAGCCCACTAGCCCTAGCCCGGTCCACTAGGGGGTGAACCGATGGTGTCACCCGGCCGAGACATGGCAACCGGCCGTGTCCGGTACTCACTACCCAATGGGATGCCATGAGGCCTCCACCTAGAGCCGCGGTCGATAGACCACGGCTCATCATGCCAGTCGAGTGGCCTGGACACGGGCCACCTCCCATCACACGATTCTCGCCTGGCACTGTTTCACCCTACTACAGTGTCCATTTGTTCGCAGCTTCCTACCACCACGGTGCGCCAATGGGCGCACTGGTAGGATGTTCAACGGACCACCGGACCTGCTCCAGTGGTGTGTTCTTCATGTCATCTGTGCTGATGGTCCTCTCAGGTTTCCTTCCTCACCGTGAAGGTGTCATTTCCACCTTGCCATTAATTTTTACGATCTATTCACAAAGGCACACATGCGGAGGGGTCCGGGTATTTATTCATGTTGGACTGCACCCTCCACGTTATTGGTTTTAAATAGGGGGAGTCTCAGGGATGTTTTTTCAATCATATCAAGTGATAAACTTAGTCCCAGATAATAAATCCTTAATAAAATTCACTTTCCCGCATAAACGCACGAACCGCGGATCAACCTATTTGTTGGTTGATTTTTGTTCATCGTTTCTAGAAAGAGAAGAACAGGGTAGAACTTTGAAATAAAACTCAAACACCTACCTCTTTGTCATTCTATGTCATAGAGTTATTCCTAGATAATTCCAGGTGTCAACGTTTCTTCCCAGCTCTGATCTTCTAGAGACATTGAAGATGTTGGTGTTTATTGGCGTTCGTTCTTCATTGGAGGGAAATAACTGATGGAGGTGCATCAGATTAATCCACTTAGACTAATCCTCTGTCGTCTCCAACACCAATCAATTAAAAGGAAACATGTCGCGGCGTTTCAGCTATGTTGTGACATCGCATTGTTACACTATTTCATTTATAAAATAGCCTCACTATTACGCTTCCTTTATTGCCTCATTACATTGTATGATATGGGCTGTTAATGGTTCTCATTAAAATGCCTCATCGTCGCTTCGTCACAAAATCACAGTGTCTTCATCTGCTGCTCAATGAATAATAAAGAATATAAAATAAATTTTTAAATTATTTTATTATTTTTCTCAAAAATTCCAAAAAATAACTTTTCTGTTCAGCCCTTATCGGCCGAAGTTAGGTCATTTTTAGGTGAATCTTGACGTTGCGAGTTCAATGATGCCCTCATATTCTTAATGTGAGCACTGGTTCAAAAGATAGAAAATCTCACTCGCACATTTACTAAACGTACATTAAAAAAACTTCAAAATTCCATTCTGAGCTCTCCAGGCCTTGGAATCACGTGTCATCAAATTTAACTGTCTTGAAATAATTCCATATAAATAAAAAAATACATGGAATTTTCGAGACATTATAGTAAAGGTCTTGTTCGCAAACACAAAGTAGTAATGTTTGAAGTTATACCATAAGCTCCCACTTCGAGGTTGAAGATTGATTATGTGTAATAATCAAAAATAGAAGATTAATAGAACCCTAGAGAAAACTAGTGTTGTGGTAATGACATGCAAGAATATGACCCATATTAGATGTTATTGTTGTGGAAATATGGTATACTCAAAAAATATTTGTTCCATATCCAAGAGGTACTATAGGGAACAAGACCAATAGAGGAAACTATACAAAGATCAATTCTCTTGGACATCATTTTTTGGTCGTTGTTTTTGGTGTGGAGGATTTGGACACATGGAAATATGTTGCTCATCATCAATGCAGAAAAATTTGATAAAGTAGACTGAATTTGTTCATAAGTTGTAACTAAATTTATCATTAAATGAGATGAAAACACAAAATATATTTTAAACATTACAAGATGAAAGTGGTCTATCATGTTCTGAGAAGCATAAAAAATATCAATCAAATACATTGATCAGGAAAAAAAAGAGATGAAAAAGTAGTGGTTATAGAGATAAATTTCAAAGCATTAGGTCACATTGGAATATGGATCATTGATAGTGGATTCATCTTTCATATGATATGACATAAGGAACTATAGATATTAATTAGATTCGACAAGGTATTATAAGATTTGGTAGTGATGAAGGCCAAAGAATTATTGGCTCAGTAAAATCCAAGATTGGGGAAAAATACATGAGACATGCATATGTCTTGGTAGTTTAAGGTCTCGGTCACAACCTGTTAAGTGTAATTCAATTGTGTGAATTAGGACATTCCATAAGCTTTTCAAAGAAATTATGTATCATTTAGGAAAAAAACTGTGAATTTGTTTTTTCAGGAAAGTGTATGAAGGGAATCTTTACCATGTAACTAGAGAGGAATATATTTTCTTTTTGTCCAAGGAAGAAGAAAAAAAGTTATGGAATAAATGACTTGGTCATTTTATCCAAATGTAATTCTAAAATCTGGTAAAATGTGAAGCTTCTTGAGACCTACCTAGGTTATCATGTGATCCTACCCATACAAGTGATGCTTTTGAACAAGGGAATATAATTTGAAAGACATATAAGTAAAAAGAGAAAAGGTTAGCAAAATTTCTTGATTTGGTTCATATTGATGTGTGCGGACCTATTTAACTAAGAGATATTAAGGGAAGGATCTATTATGTTCTCTTCATTGATGATTTTAGCATAATGGCTTGGGTTTTACACATCACTCATAAGTTTTAGGTTTTAAGTTTCATAATAACTTATCAAAGGGGATTTTAAAAGATTCTAGGTCAAATAATAGAGAAGATTTCAATAGATAATGGAAAGGAGAATACAAATATACCAGTGGAGGATTATCTTGAGAAAAATGGGATAAGTCGCCAAGTTTCAGTAGTAAGAACTTTACAAAAAAAATAGAGTAGTTGAGAGAAGAAATTTAATTATCAATAACATAGATAGAATAATGTTCATTGAGAAAGTCTTAATAGATAATTTTTGTAAATAAGCAGTGATGAAATCAGTCTAAACATAGAATAGAGCATTATTATCTCCTAAATAAGAGAAGACTCTATATGAGCTGTGGTATACAAAGAATCTAATGTTGAATTACTTTTGATTCATTGTAATTAAGTGTTTTGTTCTCAATAAGGAGAAACATAGGAAGTTTTAATCTCGTAGATATGAATAGATATTTCTTGGATACTCAAAGAAAATAAAATCATATAAATGATTCAATAAGTGGCTGGGAAAGTTAGTTGAAAGTAATGATGTAACTATAGTTGAGAATGAGTAGAATCTTCAGTAAATACATGAACAGTCTCATAAGGATAGTGATGAAGAGATAATCAGACCAGGTGATATTTCAGTTCCAAAGGATGATTCAGAAAAAGGTTTAGATAAAGAAAAGAATTAACACAACCCATTATCTTTAGAAAGATCAAAAAGAAGAGATAAAATTGATATACAAAACATAATCAATGATCAGACAGTACTAGTAAAAACAAGGAAAAGAAATACACTACATAAATAATCATTCTTATCATACATAGAGCCTAAATGTTCTGAGGAAGCAGTAGGAGATAACAATTGGTTCCATGCTATGAATGAAGAGCATGAACCAATGGAGAAGAATCTGATATGGAATATTGTTTTGAAACCAATAGATAAAAATGTCATTGGGAAAAAATGGGTCTTTCACAATAAGATGAATGAATATGGAATAGTGATTTGAAATAAAGAATGATTAGTGTGCAAAGGTTACTCATCAATATAGGGTATTGATATTGATGAAACATTTTCACCTATTGTGAGGCTAGATACAATCATATTATTATTGGTTATAGCAGCTAAAAGAAGGTCCAAAGTTTTCCAAATGGATGTCAAGTCAATGTTTATGAATGGGGTTTTGGAATAGGAAGTTTATATTGAATAGCTATATGGTTTTCTTATTCATGAAGATGAGAGAACTATTTTTTGGATGAGGAATGCACTATATGGGCTAAAACAAACATAGATATCATGGTATTCCATACATGATCGGTTTTTTAAGAAACGTCGTTTTCAGTGTGGTGGAGATGATAATAATATCTATGTAAATACTAATAATAATCAAAGGATTATAGTGCTAGTGTATTTTTATGACATAATATTTGGTGGATCAGATAAAGCATAGTGCATAAAATTCATATAATTAATGAAACGTTAATTCAAAATGTCAATGATTGGTGAACTGATATTTTTCCTTGGTTTATAGGTGACACAAGGACAGAATGGCACATTCATTTCTCAATATAAGTATGATAAGAAGGTTTTTAGAATATTTTGAATGGATAATTCAAAGGAGATGATGACTGTGGTGGTTTCCCGGATGAAACTTTCATGGGATAATGAAGGAAATGCAGTTAATGTCATAGAATACAGGCAGATCATTGGTAGTCTATTATACTTGATAGCGAAAAGAATTGATATTGTTTTTACCACATGCCAAGCATCAAGATATCAAAGAAATCCCAAGGAAAACAACATAATTTAAGTAAAAAATAATACTTCATTATATCTATGGAAATGTTGGATTTCAGTTTGACGTACAACATAAAATATTAGTAAGATTTATTGGGCTATACAGATAAAGATTGGTATGGTTCAATAGAGGATATAAATTCAATATTAGATGGTGCATTATATCTTGGTGTACTGTGTATTTATTTCCTCCAAAAGAAATAAGACTGCATTTCATTAAGCACCGTAAAATCTAAATATATTGTGGCCCCTCAAGCTTATACATATTTATTGTGGATGTTGCTGCAGCTTAATGATATGGGATTGGTATTGAAGTCTCCAATCAGAATCCATTATGATAATTCATGTTCTATAAATATTATCAAAAATATATTCCATCACTCAAAGAAAAATCATGTTGAAATCAGGTATCATTTTGTCAACGAGTAGGTGGAGTAAGGGCTTGTGAAGTTTGAGTATGTTCCTACAGAACTATAGGTTATGGACATTCTAAAAAAGGCCTTAGCCAAGAATAATTTTAATAAAATCTACCAGATCTTGGAGTTAATTTGACTCACTTAACATGAAAAATTATTCATTTTGTGCCCCCTATCCCTGAGTTATAATTTGTTTTCCCTAAAGTGTTGATTTGTGTTCTTTACCCTATTGCATATCACAACGAAGTAACCATCAGGTTCATTGAAAAAGGGTGAGAAATTGTGGCTAGTAAAGGGGAGAAAATGTATTAATCAAGACATGGGTGGAAGCTTATATGGGGAGCAGTGAAGTGGGGAAGTTTTAAATCAAATTATGTTAAAGGATATCAATCAAAGGTCATATATCAAGACAGATGGGTTTCATGATGAAAACAAATGAGGGGTTTTGGAATTAAGTGGTTCATTAATAAAATTTGAACAATAAGTTTGTTTCTCACACAAATCATGGATCTTGTTGGTTTAGATTGTGTATTGAGTAAATCTTTGAACTCTATCTAAATCGCTAGAAGCAAATTTTGGTAGAATATGGTAGAACCTTTAATGATGTATCAAATTGTGAAGATTTTTCAACAAACCCAAAGGGGGAGATTGCTGAGAAAAAATATGTCAAGTTGTATTCTTAGTGTTTTGGGGTAATTATTTTTGTAGACAAAGCTAGATGACCAGGAATAAAAATGGTTGGTGATTCTGAAGTATATGTGTTTAAGGTGGCACAGTTTACAAGTGTTTTCCAATTTTTGGGTCCACAAAATCGGTTGTTTGTTTTATATCAAAGGAAGGTTTTTAAAAAAGGAGTTTGTAGAACGCAGTTTGTGAACCGATAATCATAGTTCATAGATCGAAAATCACAAGTACAGTTCATGGACTGTGAAGCACAGTTCACATACCATGAAGCACAGTTCACGGACCACGAACCACAGTTCACGGATTGCGAAACATGGAGTTCGCATACCACAGTTCAAGGACCGAGAAGCATAGTTCACAGACCAAGAAGTATGGAAATGGTAGGTTATTCATTTTTAAAATTTATGTAATGATTTAAGGAGATAAAAAGGTTTTTCATTTTTGGAATATAATGGCCTCCGAAAAAGATTACAGCGTTATACAGACCACATAGAAATTTGTGGTGAATGTTGTCCCACATCGGAGTTTTGGGTATTTTTTATTAGTGGTTTTTTATAGGATTTATTTTCCTACATAAAGGACCCTAATCACATCATTATGTAGATAAAATTTCATTACAGAATATCATCACTGGAAGAATTCAGGGAAGTCTGAAGTAGTTCTTGAAGGAGGATTTTTCAAAGGAGGAAGTAGTTCATGATGATCAATTCTACGAAGGAGAAAATTTGTGAGAAAATTTCATGAAAGGGGTTTGAATGGATTGGTAAATCTGAAAGGAAAAGGGACTGTGAAGTAGATGTGACCCATGGAGAAAATTTTATCTGTGAATTAGGGTGATCCACAAAGAAAAAGGCAGTCGGGAATCACTTGTTCCATGTGGTTCAAAGTAGTTCACAGAGTATTCAAGTAAGTTTGTGGAGGATGAAAGATATTTCACAGAGGATGGAATACAGTTTGTGGTGAGTGAAAGGAAGTTCATGGAGCGAACAAGAAGGTTCTCAAAAAAAATCCCCAAACTAACAGTACACGGGAAAATATATTTTATCTACTAGGTGAAAACATAACATCAATAGAGCATCTACCTACAGTTGAGGATGAATTTTTTATTGATAATTAAGGGGCCTAAATGTCCATAAATTATTTGTGAATTATTTCTATATTAGTGATCAAAGGAAGAGTAATAATTTTATCCTTTCCACTAGAAATTATTTATCGAAAGAGAGTTAGGAGTGACCCTTGGGAAAGTAGTGAGCTAACCCAAAACTTTTTAAAGGAAGTGAGCCTATGCATAGAAGTGATCTATCCCAAACCTTGTATTTTGGTGTTGAGACTTAGTATATTTATTACATTGACACTTTTTCATTGTATTATTCTCAGATGTATCCCAGTGAGATTGAACAAAGTAAAATCATTGTGTATTGTGCATAATTACATTTATGTTCATCCACTACTGTGGGAAAAAGAGAGAAGGGTGTTTTGTTTAACAAAAAAACAAGATCTGAATGGATAGTTATTTTAATCTATCATACCCTGTTTTACCCCCCCCCCCACCACTCTAAATTTATTTAACCTAGTTGGGCTAACAATATGTGATGCTCAAATATATCTCTGTATTAAGATCTTTTTAAATATTCCTCCAAAATATTAATGTGAAATAAGGGTAATGATTTGATATAATTGATATTGGTTCACCATAAATCCTCAAAAAAACATTAATATAAAGTGGGGAAAGTATCTAAGAGGTATATCCCCCCTCATTTCAAGAAATTTAAATAGTATTTAAGTTAATACAAGATAAACCATATTACAATATTCCTCTTAGATTTATTAAAAAGTCCAATGATAATTTCTACTATGGTATTGAGGCACCCTAGACCCACACTCCCAGGTAAGAGGTGAAAAACATATATTTTTATAGATTAACTTTGATACCAAGTCAAATTATCCAATAAAAACTTGCACAAATTTCACACTAGTATTACACCTTATAATTATCTCACACAACATAGATAACTTTGGGTTTAGTGTCTTTAAGGACAAGTTACAGTGGAAACTTATCTATAATAAAACCATACTATGCTCCCTTCTAAACTTATCATAGGTTACACTCATCTTTATAACCTGAGGAAAGAAAAAAATAATAAATATGTGAGATTAGACACTCAGTAAGAGAAAATAACTCATTAATATAAAATCAAGGGTTAGATTAATATTATATGAGAAAACATGATCATGGGAGATATTCCTTATTAAAAATAACCTGTAATAATAGTATTTGTCTATAAATAATGATAAAATCACATGTTTTGTAAAATTAATAAACATATACCATGGAAAAGAGTGTGTAATCATGTGATGACAAACACGAGTCATGGAGTATAATCAAAGTCATGTGACATGAAAATATAACATGATCTAGAAAAATATCATCAAAAATAACATTGACACAAATATTATCATATGGAAATTATATCATTGTGAATTAAAATGTCCATGATTCATGTTGTAGACAAAAAAAATCTTCTTCCATTTTATGAAAAAAAATTCAATGTATCCTTTTGTGAACAAACAAAATGATCATGATTCATGTTGTAAAAAAAATTATGCATCCTATTTTAAACAGAAAAATGTTCATGCTTCATGTTATGAATAAAAAAACGTCCATGCATCCTAATGTGAATAAAAAAAATCATTCTTCATTTTGCGAACAATAAATATCCATTATTAACAACATTATCTCATGAAATATAAACTTAAAATAACATATTGAATGGATTTAACATCCCCAAACCATATTAGAGGTTTATCCGAACCAAACCATCTCAAGGATTTATCATAACCAAACTATATTAGGGTTTTATCAGACCTTAACCCTCTTAGGGTTTTATAGGACACAACCCATCTCAGGGATTTATTATACCCAAACCACATCCGGGATTTATTAGATCTAAACCATCTTAGGTATTTATCAGACCAAAACTATCTTAGGGTTTTATCAAACCCAAACTGCCATAGGGATTTATCAGACCCCACCATCATAAATATTTATGAGACCCAAAATGTCTCATAATTAAAATCCATACACATTTGATCCATACACCAAATTAATCCAATATCATAACTTGAAGAACCCATATAGATGAAATGGGTCTCATATCATTTCAAAATTGTATAACCCAAATTGACCTCAATATTATAAATGGTCGATAACCAAAAGAATTTTTTATAATAAAATTTATAGGATGGTTCATCAAAAATAATTTTTAAGTAAATAAATCCTTAATATATAAAGATGAAATGGTGTAAAATTAATGAAAGGGTTTTTTAAGTGATTTTTTATTTCCCATAAAAGATGAAGTTACAATCCCATTAAAAAATCAATTTCAAAAAGGTGAAGTTAATTTGTTTTAATACATTTACTATTAAAAATAATATTCAATAATATATAATTGAAAATATATATAGGTTATCCAAAAAGAACATGGAATGTGTAACGTCCCGACTCGGCGCACCACTAAACCAGTGGCCGGACCAGTCACCACATGACCTCAAGCACATCTCCTCGTATGCCAGAGGCTGCCGACTAGAAGCGAGGGTCTATGAATAGTTAGTGGGGAGACTATACACTCATATTAGAGCTAAATAATAGAAAATGGAAATAAATAGTAGAAGCAGTCTAATAAATGATAAAGTAGTGGAAGAAAAATAGTACTCATTTTATAAAAGTGGACAATGCCAATTATACAGAAGATGAATGCATGACATGATAATGATAAAAATGGAAAAAATGAACAAAAATATAAAGCTTTACATTCCAATATATAAATAGATAAACAATGACTCAAAGCCCCAAGGGCGATCTCCTCGAACATTCGGAGCATCCGCTCAAACCTCTGCTCTTATCCCCTAAGTATATACAAACAGCAGAATACTACAACCAAATAGAATCTACTCAGGTACCCTAGTGCATTGTTGGACGAAGTAGGGTGTGAGATATAAATATCAGTTGGTCGGGAACACCGGTGTCTACCCAAAATCCAAACATTTAATAAATAATTTTAACCGTGTGAAAGCATGCCTAAATAAAGTAAGCAGTACAATGTTACTATATACCCAAGTACCTAATTTAGCACTTAGCTAGTGTTTGAACATGTATTTTACATTTTTCATGTATACACAATATTCATTACACAATCATTTTCATTTATCAATTATTCAAACCTCATTAAATTGTGAAAGTCTCGAGATTCATCATAAGCTCGACCACCCCCATATAAGTCACCCACCATAGATGTATCTAAATACCATCTAAGTAATAAAAGTAAAGATTGAATCCAAGATTGTTATTTGGCTTGGATAACGCATTATAAGATATTCAATTTAATCTTTCATATACTATATCGGAGATCGTCCACTAAAAATAGTGATTCGCTCTTACGTCCATCCACTAATAGTGATTCATCCAATTCATTGATAAGTCTAAACACTTTCTCATATTCAATTAACAAATCATAATGTCGCAATAGTTTTCATTAACCAATTAATTCATTTTATGTACGACCATTTGCACCCACAGTTCAATGTCAATTAATGGGTGTAGAACATCATGTCTAACACCCTCGTGAGTATTTGGAACATCATTCCTTGTCTCACAACCCATGGGTATTTTGGATCATCAGTCCATATCCCATAAAAGAATGTTTTCATTCAAGATGGATGTAGAATGCCATGTCTAGCACCCCATGAGTATTTGGAGCATCAGTACCTCTCTCACAACCCATTTATCAATCATACAAATATATTTATCATTGGTTTAGAACACCATTTATAACACCCCAAAACCATATATTAATTAATTCATAAATTAATTAATCCAATCTGTTAATTAATTCAACAACTAATTATCAACATAAATCACCCATAAAATAATCTAACAATTAATTAACCATTCAATATATCAATAGTATATAATTAATTAATAATTAATTATTCTTATCAAGCCAACTAAATAATTAACTCAACATTTAATTATCCTAATTATTTAATAAGTCTAAACCTATCTACTCAAATAGTGATTCGTCCAGGATTTTAACAATTTACAAGCACGTCATAATCATCTCAAAACATGTTGAATAAGGCTCATATATTTAGCAACCATCTGACACAACATATCATATTTTTAAACAACTCCATCCATAACAACTTAATCTATGGAAACAAACACGCATCAAAAGGTACCCTTAGCCAACAGTTGTAACAAACAATAAATTCACAATCTTAATTTAATGCATGCAAATTAATTAATTAAACAATTAATTAATTAAATCATATCTCTTTAATGAGTCATCAATTAATTAACCATTTACCATTTAACATGTAATAATTAATCTATCCATTAATTATTAATAGTTTCTAATTTATATTCCGAACATGTCAAAATATTCAATATTCTCAATAATCAATAAAAGAAGCATTTTTTTCCAAATCATGACTTGATAATTAATTCTACAATTAATTATACTATTACCCATCCTATCCCATTCAATCACCCAATTAACCAACTGATATATCATATTTTTCATAATTAACATTCTATGACATGGGTTAAAAGGAACACCTAAGGGTGTCCAAGTACATAGACATTTAAGTCTCAATTATAAGGAATACCCATGGGCGCTTCCTGTTTAACCATTTAAAGCTCCAGGCATAAACTCAACAAATTAACTTGGCAGAAAATAAATATCCCACAACACAAGCTTAAAACAAACACCTGGTCAAGTCCTAAATCATCTCACATGGACGACATAACTCAATAACATCAAAGGTGTCATGAAACGAAATAAAATACATCATCACTAGCAATATGACAAACTAAAATCCAAAACTTCTGCAAGCATGATATGATATTACCACCAACCAGTAGTTTATCTGTAATCACCATTTTAAGAAAACTTTGCAGTTCCATAACCAAGGAGACTCACATTCCCAATTTATTTTTAGAATCAAATAGAAATTCTTAAATAAAGAGATAAAGATTTGGCACCCTACCTCGGGATGGCACCATTTTAATTCTGTAACACTTTAATGTACTTGGCGGCAACCAGTCCACAACTAGTCTGTAGTTGCATGCGCGTACACATTTATATATATATATATATATATATATATTGTGTGTTCGTGTGCGTTGTCTACATTGATTAAAAAAATTAATATATTAAACCAGTATCCAGAATCAAAGCAGTAATGATCAACGTACCTTTAACTTGATACCAGGGGATCATAAAAATTTAACACACCTTAATTTAACCGGTGAAAAACTAAACAGTAGGTTAAGAAGCTTACCTAAACCAACGGATTCAAATAAAATAAAGATCTTCCGCATCTCCCTTGTCGGTGAATGCTGAAACATGGACCTAAGGGTCCCTAAAGAACATTTTCAAAGTCTAAAATTAGAAAAACACAACAATCGGACAAAACTGAACCTTAGGGTTTTGGACAACACAAAAATGGGCACCAAAAAATAAGTAAATAACCAAAGCAATGAAGGAGAACATGAGGGAAGTTCTTACCTTGAATAATTGGACATAAACCAAGAAAAAATTAGGGAAGAAAAAGCAGTGGATGGCGAACCCAGAAGGGGGGTCATGCCACGGGGGTCACGGACTATAGGAGCTATGCCCGGGTGTCACACTGTTGTCGGGAGAGTCAACCGGGGGTTGTGCACTGTTGTAGGTCCTGAGGAGGAGGGTCATGCAGAGAAGGAGGCCAAAGATACTACTGTGTCATGCCTCAAAGGGTTGCAAGGGGGTTTTCACCTCCTATGCATAGAGGAAAGGGGAGAAGGGTCCTCCCCTTTTCATTTTATTTTTTTAACCTAAAAAACTAAATAAAATCCCTTTAATTAAATTGAATTTAATTTATTCAAAAACATTTATGATAATAATAAAATCGATTATTATTACCACCCCTTTCAACATTTATTCCTTTCTAACTAAAACCCTAAAAATATATTATGGTTATTATTATTAATTATAAAACAACCATACTAAGTTAATAATAATAATAAATATAACCATAATAATGTGCATAATAAAAATAATCATCAATAATTATTATTATTTTCATCAACCTTCATTTATTAAGACCATAACACCCAATTAACTCTTATTAAAGGAAAATATTTCTTTCAAAATCTCAAAATCCACATTAAATTCTTTTAACATTTATCTAATTAAATAAACACTATAATAATAATAATAACAACATCATTATTATTATTATTTCAACTTTATTTTGATTAATCAAAATCTATAGTATAATCTTATTTAATTAAATTAAAAAATTTATTGAACAGTGTAAACTGCACGGGTTGGACCGCAACTGTGCGCTGCCCGTGCAGATCCATTAAAGTGGACTTTTCTAGATCTGGTGCTCCCAAGAATCATCGGGACACCTGCTAAAATTATAGAGTAATTAAACAAGTCTAAAAAACAACACCTTTAGGTGTTCCAACACTCAAAATAAAATTTTGAAGCTCAGTTTAAAAAAACCAACCCGTCGATAAATTGAAAAAAAAAATTGAAATCTGTCGTATTTTAACTCGGTTCAAAAACACGGGACTTTACAATCTACCAATCTTAAAAACTTCTTATACCTGAGAAGACATTGGGAACCACTACTATAACAACTGACCTACCAAGGTCATTTAATCGCGTTAGAACTGATGCCTTGCATTCCCAATGCCAAACGCACCTTTAACCCTTCACAAGCCTAATGGATAAGCCTTTAAAACCAAATCCAAATCTCACTTTATAGCTTAAAAATCAAAATGGAGCTTATATATGAGGCCATTTCAGGGACCTCATCAACAGAAATGGTTGAATCTCGATCAACCAATAGAGTAGGTTGTTCACGCTTCCCTCGAAAGACATCATGGACTCAAAACCCACATTCACCCTTTATCTGACGATGTGCCTTTAAAACTATTCCAAAACCATCTGCATGTATAACTAAGTCCTTACCCAACCTCTGGTGAAATTTCCAAGTCAAGGCACTGCAAGTATATTTTAAAAACAATTGTTCCCCTAACATGAATAAAGGAGTAGCCCAAATAAACCACGCATCCTACGTACTACCTACATAACAACCACTCATCAAGCCCAACAACATTTAAACTGTAGCATTGTGTAAGACCAACGCTATCTTAGTGTCTCCATGATGAGGTCAAGATAGGGGACATGATCTTCATATTCAGAAGAGTGCACTAAGAGAAAAATCAAGGTCATTAAGAATATTATCCGAACTACTACCAGACAACTCTATTATAAAAGCTCAGCATCTTTTGCTAACATGTTTACCGAAAACGATGCGACACTACCCACCTTAGGATTGTACATGACGTCATAATAAAATACCATCCACTCACCAACATGCTATTTTAGAACATATTAACACATGCATGTGATGTTCCTTGAACCATGATCACCACATCAAAAAATGATCATAAAATCCTTAACATAAACCTATCGGCATGCCATAATAGCCATGTCCCAAGAAGTCCTCCTGAGAAATGGAACAAACTTACTTTAACGACCAAGAACATTCTAAGGGTACTACCTACCACAGGTTAGCCCCTTACGAAACATAAACGTCGACCCTCTCTCCTGGTCACACAAAACCAAAATCACAAGATTTCAAAGCCCCTTTTTCATTTTAGCCATTTTAATTAATTCATTTGAACCTTTCAACATTTGAATGAATTCCAATAAGAACACAAGTAATCTTTTTCATAACAAGTCACTTGGTTTTCAAAAAAATTCCCTATAGAAAACAAAATATGTATGTTATCACAAACATCCATTTTAATAATTTAATATTCATTGTTATTTAAATTTAAATAGGAAATTTAGCATCTAAATTCCTTTTACTAAGAAGGTAACCTCCGAGGGTCCCATTTATTCAATCTGAGTTCTTCAAAAAGCAACCCAAAAATAGTTAATTTCAATGAAAACACATCATTTTAACATTTATAACCATTTTCAAACATACTATGGTTATATAAGGTTCAAACACATGGGTGGACATCAACTAATCAATAAGTCACCCAAACACCTTATCGTTGGAATTTGGATCCCATTTATCACAACAACATTTATTTAACATTTTAACTTTAGAATCCCTTTAATATATCAAAACATCTCTAGCATGTTAGCATAAGCAGTAACACAACAGCATGCTATAACACAAAATCATGGTACAACAACAAAACATGCTAATAAATGAGGCAATATGGAATATAATCACTAATGCAACTACATGGCATGTTATATGCATGACATGTGGATCTCTAAGTGCCTAAGATGATGCATGTATGAAGTTTCCTTGCTATATCAGGCCAAGACAATTATTTTTCAAAATTATCAAAATCAATAAGCAATAGAAAATACACCAGTCACTCAAGGTGAAATCATATCAACTGTAACCTCTAATAGTACAAACATTAATTCTCATCCCTCGACACTAGGTCATTTCCCATACACGGGGTGATCAGTCCCAAGAACGTATATTAACCCAAATGTCTACACATCCCTAGTCACTTGTCTACCAACCCCAAAACAGTAAGACAAAGGAAAAGAAACATGCCTCTAATACCACTTTGTAACGTCCTGACCCGGCTCACCACTAAACCGGTGGCCAGACCAGTGGCCACATGACCTCAAGAACATCTCTCCATACACCAGAGGATTCTGAATAGTAGCGAGGGTATATGGATAGTCAGTGGGGAAACTATACCATCATATAAGAGTTCAATAATATATAATGGAAATAAATAGTGGAAGCAGTCAAATAAATGATAGAGTAGTGGAAGACAAATAGTACTCATTTTATAAAAGTAGCCAATGCCAATTATACAGCAAATAAATGCATGACATGCTAATGATAGAAAATGAAAAACAATGAACAAAAGTAGCATGCTTTACGTTCCAATATAGAAATTGATAAACAATGACTCAAAGCCCTGAGGACGGTCTCCTCAAGCATTATGAGCTTCTGTTAGGACCTCTGCTCCTATCCACCAAGTATATACAAATAGAACAATCCTGCAACCAAATAGAATCTACTCGGGTACCCCATTGCAGTGGCATCCAGAGTAGAGTGTGAGATATAAATCTCAGTTGGTCGAGACCACCGGTGTCTACCCCAAATCCATACATTTAATAAATAATTTAAACCGTGTGAAAGCATGCATAAATAAAGTAAGCAGTACAATGTAACTATATATACAAATACCTAATTCAGCCCTCAGCTGGTGTCTGAACCTATATTATACATTTTCCATGCATACACAACAGTCATTACACAATCATTTTTGTTTATCAATTATTCAAACCTCATTAAATTATGAATGTCTCAAGATTCAGCCTAAGCCCGACATCCCTCATATAAGTCACTCACCACAGATGTCTCTAAAGACCATCTAAGTAATCAACGTAATGACCAAATCCAAGCTTGTTCTTTGGCATGGATAACATGTCATAATATATTCAATTTAATCTTTCATATACTATATCCAAGCCTGTCTAGTAAAAATAGTGATTCACTCCTACGTCCTTCCACTAATAGTGATTCACCTAATTCATTGATAACTTTAAACCCTTGGTCATATTCAATTCACAAACCATAATGTCACAAAAGTTTTCATTAAAAAATCAATTCATTTCATGTATGAACAATTGGAATAAATTATAATGTCAATTAATGGGTGTAGAACATCATGTATAGCACCCTCGTGAGTATTTGGAGCAGCGATACTTATCTCACAACCCATAGGTATTTGGAGCATTAGTATTTGTCCCATAAAAGAATGTTTTCATGAAAGATGCATGTAGAATGCCATGTCTAGCACCCTGTGAGTATTTGGAGCATCATTCCCTGTCTCACAACCCATTTAAAAATCATAAATATATATTTATCATTGGTGTAGAACGCCATGTATAGCACCTCAAAACCATCGATTAATTAATTCATCAATTAATTAATCCAATCCATTAATTAATTCAACAACTAATTAATAACATAAATCTCATGTCAAATAAGTCAATAATTAATTAACCATTCAACATATCAACAGTTAATAATTAATTAACAATTAATTATACTTAGCAAGCCAACTAAATAATTAAATCAACATTTAATTATCCTAATTCTTTATCAAGTCTGAATATGTCCACTCAAACAGTGATTCGTTTAGGACTTTAACAATTTACATGCACATCAAAATCATCTCAAAAGATATTGAACAAGGCCCATATATTTTACAACTATCTCACACAGCATACCATATTTTTAAACATCTCCTTCCAAAACAACTTAAGGTATGGAAAACAAACACGCATCAAATGGTAAACATTTCCAACAGTAGTAACAAACAATCAATTCACAATCATAATTTAATGCATTAAAATTAATTAATTCAACAATTAATTAATTAAATAATATCTCTTTAACCAGCCATAAATTAATTAACCATTTACAATTTAACATGTAATAATTAATCCATCCATTAATTATTACAAGTTTACAATTTATATTCCTAACATGTCAGAATATTCAATATTATCAATAATTAGTAAAAGCCACAATTTTCTTCCAACTCATGAATTGATAATTAATTCTATAATTAATTACCTTGTTGCCCACCATGCCCCATTCAATCATCTAATTCACCAACTAATATATCATCACTTATGTAATTAAAATTGTGTGACATGGGTTAAAAGGCACACCTAAGGGTGTCCAAGTCCATTTCCATTTAAGTGTCAATTACAAGGAAGACCCATGGGTGATTCCTATTTAACCATTTAAAGCTTCAGGCATAAAATCAACATATTAACTTGGCAGCAAATAAACATCTAGCAACACATGCTTAAAACAAACACTTGGTCAAGTCCTAAATCATCTCATGTGGATAGAATCACTCAATAACATCAAAGGTGTCATGAAACAACATAAAATATATAAACACTATCAAGAATAAATTCTAAAAGCCCAAACTTCTACAAGTATGATATGACATTACCACTAACCATCAGTTTATCTTTAATCAATATTTTAAGAAAACTTTGCAGTTTTATAACCAAAGAGACTCACATCCTCAATTTATTTTAAGAATCAAATAGGAATTCTTAAATAAAGAGATAAATATTTGGGAACCTACCTCAGGATGGAACCATTTTAATTCGGCAACACTTTAATGTACTTGGTGGAAACTAGTCCACAACTGGTCCACAATCGCACATGCGCACACCTTCATATATATCTGTGTGTGTGTGTTTTTTTTGTATGTGTGTGTGAATGCACTATCTAAATTGATAAAAAAAATAAATATATTAAACCAGTACCTATAATCAAAGCAGTAATGATCAACGCGCCTCTAACATGATACCAAGGACTTATAAAAATTAAACCGACCTTAATATAACCTGTGAAAAACCAAACAGCGAGTTTAAAATCTTACATGAACCAATAAATTCAAAGAAAATCAATCCCATCCACCACTTCATTGATGAAGGATGATGGAACATGGACCTATGGGTCCCTAAACAACATTTACATCCCCTAAAATTAGAAAAAAGAAACAACAGGATAAAACTGAACATTAGGGTTTTAGCCAACACCAAAACAGGCACCGAAAATTCAGTGAATCACCAAAGAAAATAATGAGACCATGAGGGAGGGTCTTACCTTGAAGAATCTAACATAAAACAAGAAGAAATTTGGGAAGAAGAAGTTGCGGACGGTGAACCCAGAAAGGGGGGGTTGTGCCACGGGGATCGCGCACTGCAAGAGCTCTACCCGGGTGTTGCGCTACTGTAGGGAGGGTCACCCAGGGGTTGTGTGCTTCTGGAGGTACCAAGGAAGAGGGTTGTGTAGAGGAGGAGTTTGGAGATTTTTCTGCGACATTCCTCAAATGGTTGCAAAGGGGGGTCGCGCCTCCTGTGCGTGGAAGAAGGGGTAGAAGGGTCCTCCCCTTTTCTTTTTATTTTTTTTTAACATAAAAAAATAAATAAAATACCCTTAATTAAATTGCATTTAATTTATTCAAAATAATTTATGATAATAATAAAATCTATTATTATTATCACCCCTTTAAACATTTATTCCTTTCCATCCAAAACCCCAAAAATATATTATTATTATTATTAATTATAAAACAACCATAATAAGTTAATAATAATAATAAATATAACCATAATAATATGCATAATAATAATAATCATAAATAATTGTTATTATTTCCACCAACCTTCATTTATTAAGACCATAACTCCCAATTAACCCTTCTTAAAGGAAAATGTTTCTTTAAAAATCTCAAAAGCTGCATTAAATTCTTTTAAAATTTATTTGATTAAATAAACACAATAATAATAATAATAACATAATTATTATTATTATTCCATATTTCTTTTAATTAATCATAATCTATCATATAATATAATTTAATTAAATTAAATAATTTACCAAACAGGGTAAACTACACGGGTTGGACTATAACCGGGTGATGCCCGTGCAGATCCATTAAAGTGGACTTTTCTAGATCTGGTGCTCTGGAGACTCATCGGGACACCCGCTAAAATTATAAAGTAATTACGCAAGTCCAAAAACAACACCTTTAGGTGTTCCAACACTCAGAATAATATTTTGGAGATTGGTTTAAAAAACGACCCATTGATAAACTGAAAAAAAAATTCAAAAACCTTTTTATTTTAACCCAGTTCAAAAACATGGGAATTTACATAATAGAAGATAAAATATTTTATTTTGTAATGATGAAAACCCTTTTGAATATTTGGAAATATCTTTCTTGAAAACCCACATTGTAAAAATAATAACTAAATATATTTTCTAAAATAATGGAAAGAAAATATTAATTTTAAATGATAAAACACATAATTGGATTTCCAAATATAAAATATAGCATTAGAAGGAAAATAGAATATGTATGGGGAGGGGAAATCATCATTAAAGAGGATTGGAATTATTATCAATAATGATATAGTTTTTATTAAAGATAAATTCATAAAATAAGATATTTTGAATCATAAGTATAATCTATTGAGAGATAAAGATAAGGTACCATGAAATAAAATTTTAAGGTGGAATCAATCAATATTTAAACAACTTAGTTCAAAAGGATGCATTATCACTCAACAAAGGGAGTTGAGTTATCAAAAACCCTTACAGAAATGGTAACTTAAGAATCAAATAATCTAAGAGGGATAACATAAAATTGGCATTAAAATATCATGAAATGAACGAAATAAATTATACATGAAGGTGATGTGGTATTTAATACACCATATAAGATAACATATTGTGTTCAACGTCAAACGTTTATCAATGATTTGAAAATGAGACAAATAAACCCTAACCTAAATTATTGACTTCAACTAAAGAACTTAAATATAATGTATAAAAAAATAAGTATTTTAATCATCCATTTCAGGAATTTTTCATATCTATACCTTTTTATAAACTTCATTTATAATAATTCTTTATATTTGTACTATTTAGTTATTATTTATTTTCAATATCGGGTGTGATTCGTGTGGTTCGTTTTAAACTAGTTTCAAAATATCGATGTTGTTCTAAATTATTCTCATAAATATCATCATTACTATATAATTTTAGCTAAATTAATATTAATTATATCAATTTATAAATATATTATCTCATTTCATTAGTGTTTTGGTTATTTTTTATGAAAAAAGGAATCATTTTCAGCTTATTTTATTAATGTTAGAGATCAAAGATGATATTTTAAGTAAAATATATAATATAAAATTTCCATGAAAATAAACCAATAATAATTTTATTAGTGAATTATAATAATATTTTTTTCTCAGATTCATCCATTATATATTTTTATACCATTATTAAAGTAGGTGGTTAATTTTACAAAAATATAATTACTTTATAATCATAATGATATTATTTATATATTTTAATTATTTGAAAAATATATTAAGATGTTAGGATAAAAAATTAAAATCAAGATGAAAATGAAATAATGTTATTTCATGGAGGTGTTAGTTCGCACAATGTACAGTCAACATTATTTTATTTTTTGTAGTGTTTGGGAAGGAATAAATAATGGTTGTTCCATTAATATAATTAATTTTAAGTATAATAATGATACGTAGTTCATTATATTACTATTTTTAGGTTAGTTTTAGAATATTTTCATTAATAATAAAAGGATAGGGATTAAGTAATATTCACTTTGGGACATTAAACTTTCTCTTGAAAGTCTCCTTCAAAATAAATGGATTAGGATAACTAATTGAGAATAGATAATTATGGAGTTGAAATATGCTAACGGCTGAGTATTAGGAATAAATTATAATTAATGGGTGTTCCATGAAAGAGTGGAATTGTTCCCTTTTATAACTGAAGAAAGGTTCACATTTGTGAACACCCATTGTTTTTCAATAATGGTATGACATTGTTTAGAGTTCAAAATCTCTAAAAGTGATAAATAACGGATTTTGGAGTGGGATAAGGTCAATAAATCATTTTCCTATCATTTGAAAACATTTTTTAATCATTTTTCAAGTCATTTTCCATTATTTCTTTATATTTTACCATTTTTTACCTAGGTGACAATTTTTTAAACGAGTAATATATGTTTTACTAAAAATATAAAATATAAAATCAGACCAAATTTTTGTGTGAGAAACATAAATTTATGCTTTTTTTAATCCAGTTAAATTTATAAATAATATAAAATTAACTTTTAAATTAAATATATATATATTGTCTTATAGAAAAAATATTGTTTTACCATTAACTGTTCTTAATTGTATTTAGTATTGACTACCAATTGAATGATTTATAATATATTTATATATAGGTTTAAAAATTATATTAAATTTATTATTGGTAAGTGATTAATTTATTTGATCAAATAAAATTTACAAAATATAAATAAAACAATTCTAAGAAAATAATATTTTTACCATTATTAGGTCATTAACTTTTATATTAATAATCAGAATTTTATGACCAAAAATGAAATTTACCATATTAAATAATATGATCATGATGATATTAAATTTGAAAAACATTTTTATATATTTAATTTCTATAATTTATAGTATTTAATTTTTAATATAGGCGAATAAAAATACTTTTTAGAGTAAAATATTACTTAAGTTTCTAAAATGTTACACATGAGTTTAATAAATTGAACATAGTATTCTTTTTATATGATTAATTCTAATTTATAAATTTGTATTTTTATATATAAAAGTTTTAAAAAACATTTATTTCCTTCTTGTATTATGATAATGTCATAAAAGTGACAGTAATAAAAAAATCGTTATTTTTTAATATTCACCTAAGAAACAATTATTTCAGAAAAATATTAAAAACTCACCCTAAGATATTTTTTTATAGAGAATTAAAAAATGACTTTTATTTTTTAAAATTAAAATTAAAAAAATTATAGATTTAACTTTTGAATGAAAATTCAATATATATAAAAAACTACTTTTATTGAAAAATTCCTTTTAAAAATTTAACTTTTCCAAATCATATTTGTTATGAATTTTCTAATTGATTAAAATATTTATTTTACTTACTATATATTTCATTATTCTTAAATTTTCTTAATAATAGATATTTCATATCTTATTTTAATTCAGTGTTTCATATGGAGAAATGTATTGAACATAGTATTAATTTAGAAAAATATATTTCAAAATCTCAGGACATTACTTTCAACCCCCATAAATAAATTAAATCCTCAAAATTTTAATTTTCAATCACTAATGAAATTAAGTGAAGGTATACTTAACATATTCATTATTTGGGATATAACTTATAATATGACATATACTTTACTCTCTTAGAATATATCAAGTTACATATCTTTCCTCAAATAATATTAATCATTCATACAATCACATACTCAAGTATATATATACTATAATCATAAATTCTCAAAAATATACCTTTCCTAAAACCATAAAAATTTATAATAAATTACACCATAGTAAAACCATATATTCATATTGGTATTAAAACTATCTTTAAACCTTGAATATTATTAATTTCTAGGTCATAGAATCAAATACTTTCCAATATATACCACAATTCCAAAAATATGATGAACTTCACCAAAACTTTTAGGGATAAATTTTTTATTAAATAAATAATCAATCACATGGTGATTAGTTATTTCTTACTCACTTTTCTAAAAATTAATCGTCCTTTTAAACATAAGTGTTATCAATCCCTTAATCATGTATTCTCTAATAGTTATCCACCAAAAAATACATCCTTTTCATAGAATTAATTTTCAAGGTTATTGATTCTATTTAAGGTTATCCCTTAATCATGTATGTTTCCTTCTCATAAATTATAATTCCCCAACCCTAGTTACCCAGAGTTGGTGCATTATTTTAATACATTGGCATGATTACAAGGAATCAAGTCTAGAAGGACTGATCGGTTTAGCGGTCTTGGAAAATAGATTACATACATGAATGTTACATTACACTTTATAACATACAACACAATATAAATAATATTTTATGAATTCCATTATTCCCCTAGCTTAACCCTGCATCTCAATCAAAAAACACTTCTTGGAATCTTTGGAAAAGTAAAACATATAAAGGGGTGAGCTCAGATGCTCAGTAAGGATAACAATATAGTGGAATCTTTTATAAATAATCATAAACATTTAAGGCAATGTAATAGAATAAAACAAAATCCTTCTAAACTTAAACTTAAACATAATATGGTGAAGATAAAATCAAATAATTCCATTTACTTATTCACATGGATATTCTACTAGTCGAATAATCACATGCAATATCAATATCCACTTTCATAATGATGGAATTCATAATGCTGGACTTTAATTTCTATGTCAAGGCCTCATTCCAGGACCTAGGGGATAACTATAACCAGACCCCAACCCAGAGATCCTCTGTAACCGGAATCTAACCCGAAGAGCCTCTGTAACCGGACTCAAACCTGGAGAGCCTCTGTAACCGAACTCCAACATGGAGAGCCTCTATAACAGGACTCCAACCTAGAGGGTTTGTTGTAACTGGACCCCAACCCGAAGGGATTACTTTTACTAGTTCCCAACCAAGAATATACTAGCCCAACACATTCATCTTAAGAATAGGTTGAAATATTACATAAACATTCATATTAAAACTAGCATTCAAAATCTCAATACTTTAACCATAAACCATGAGTGGCATAAAAATAACTCATCCACAGTCAAAAATATCACAAAACCTTAAAACCAATATGTAATATTTTTATCATAATAAATCAACTTCAAACAAATGTAAAATTTATCAAAGGATGTCGACATAGATGAAATCGAACTACTTGAGAGAAATATATCTTTCTATTTTGAAATCATTTAAGAGTCACATAATTATAAAGAAAGTATTTATTTTAAAATATTATTATAATCTTGTAAGTTAATATTTGACAATGTTATAACAGAATAAAATAGTCACACCCACCGTATAAGTTAAAAAACATTCTTACCTTAATTTTGTCGAAAAAGTCATAAAGTACCTTATTTGGAAAACAACAAAAAGATTCCTTTCAAAAACATATAAGGTCAAATAAGGGTATAAAAGACTTTAACCCATTGTCTGTTAAATAGTAAAAATGTTTTGAAATAAATTTTTAAGAAAACATGGGTGTGGATGATAAAGAGGTCCCAGTAGATAATTACGTACAGACAACCTCAGATAATGAAGAGATTGTAGAATTAACCCTTACTGATTTGGTACCTCACGAAACAAACACCCCAAGAAAGAAGGACTATTAAATGAAGTTTTAAATACCCATAGATTAAATTATATTACACAATTAATACAATCATGGCCATTACATACACCAGACAAAAGTAAATAGTGTCAATACAGCATGAATCTCCTGGGAATAAAAAGCGAGATGAAATCCCCCCACTACGTTGTAATCAATCGAGTCGTATGAACAAAAGTTAATAACCACGAAATCATTCATATAATACCATGAATATAAAGAGTGTCATGATAATATATATCAAATGGAAGTACACAATACACCACATGAAATAAATAAGTGGCGAACAATAGAAATCTCACAGAATTAAAAGTGAGATAAGAAACCCTTTACATTGTACTTTTCCTTTAGTTGAGGGTACATTTTAAACTCCTATATAAAGACCATAGTATGTCATTAAATTATACCAGAACCGTATTAATATTTTTTATATCATACATGATTCATTTATGACTTTATACAACCCATTTAATAATAATTTCCATGTTAAATTAACATTTCAGCTAATAATCGTTTTCTTTATCGTACGTATTTTAACTTGTTGATCTCGATTGTATCACTTAGATCATCATTTAAATACTTCTATAATATAAACCATGATTTATATATCAAATATATTTAGAATATAAATATGTATAATAGATGTATATATGAAATGTAAAACACATTTTATGGAGATGGTAGGCTGTACGTACGCATAAACGTTGTTTCTTTTTTCATATCGTATTGAACATGTAAGGGTTGGTGTCCTCAGAACCAACTATTTTGTACTTTGATTACATAAATGTTCACTTATTATATATTTTTCATTGTTCTGCATGACTATAATATAATAATTTCCTGGAATATTTGTTGCATTAATAAGGTCATAGCAGATCCCCGCTATGATGAGAACCTTGAAATGCTATAACAATATTCTTAAATAAAGTTCTCCGGTTGGATGACATACTTTGATAGGACACATAGTATACAGACCGTCATGTGCGAGTACTCGTAAGAAGACGAGACTCTCTCTCATGGAGTTCGCACTTGGTAATCTCCAAGATGGGAGATTATGAGAACAGACCCGCCAGTAGTAATTCCACATGTCTTGGTGTCATCGGATATTGCTATCTACGAGCGTGTGTAATGGTCCTTAGACTGGAAGATTATCATTAACTCATGTCATGAATCACGCACTTAGATTTACTAACGAAAACTATCACGCAGACAGTTGGCAGGAAGTAAGGTACGTTGGGTGTGTCACGAGTGACATGTTCTTAATGGATAAGTCGAGGAAGGATTTGTCCCTTCCATTTATGGAAGTTGATATCTCGGCCCTTTGATTGAAATAGAACTGTCACATTAAATTCCATGGCCATGGTGTAAATGACG
The DNA here is from genome assembly GCA_963277665.1 of Viscum album. Lineage (NCBI taxonomy): Eukaryota > Viridiplantae > Streptophyta > Magnoliopsida > Santalales > Viscaceae > Viscum > Viscum album. Next base: position 442,448,446 of record OY728142.1, read on the forward strand.
AGTTTATTTCAGGTAGTCAAAGAACGACATATCAAGCTATAGTTTTATGACACTTCCATGAAACCTGCTTGATGAGATATCGAGACAAAGGGATTAAATTACACAGTAAGCGTTCGTATGAGGTGATACGTCAATTCGGCGTCAACTTTTCTCTCTTGGGTTCCTTGACCCGTTGCTAGAGAGTAATCTTGGACTTTAGGCAAGACTGCCTAATGCCAACGAGAAAGAGGCCTAGAGGGTAACACACTAAGTGTATCCAAGTATCTCAAGTTTAATAAAGATTATTCCCGCATGTGGTTTAATAATTATTCAAGGAAGCCTAATTTGTTTTTAATGATGGAGGAAAAATAAAATAAAACAAGTACACGTCGTGTATTATTATTACACGTCGTGTAGTTTTATTTTGGAAAGGAAATGAATAAATGAAAACAAGATATACACGCCGTGTACATTTAATGTACACGCCGTGTAGTTTTCAATGAAAAACAAGTACACGCCGTGTATTTATTATTACACGCCGTGTAGTTTTTCCAGTCAGGATTTTGAGGATATAATATTGTTTTAAATGATATTTATTATAATCAGCATGGGTGTATGTCAAGGAATTATTTATTCGACATGGGGTTTTTAAATAAAGAGTCAATGAAATAAATAAAACGCGTAACGTGTTTATTTGTTTTCATAACTCTATAACCCCACACACCCGATTATAAATATCCTCACAAACCCAACTCTTTTCTAACACACAAGAGAATTGTTGTGCACAACATCTCTGGAGAATTCTTTCAAGACCGAAAGAACCACTTCCTCCAAGAACGCTCTCAAGACCGAGAGAGATCCTCTTCCATCAGATCAAGATGATCTAAGGCGGACAACGCAAACGAAGGCTTCTCCACGCTAGAACCTGGAGAATCCTTTGGCGACATCCAGAGATACGAGGTACACGTGTGGATCACCGCTAGAGGGAGTCTACACTTGGCTTCTGCAACGCAACGACGGATCACATCGACAACGTGATCAAGAACATCAACGAAGAAAGAACGCCCAAAAGGTATTTCTCTATAATTAATTAAATTAATTATAATCAACCTATAACGATCCTTGTTTGTGGTTCCAGGACAAACCATCTTCATTGTCTTTTTCTGTGATTCAATCCATGGAGACTGGCGTTTATCGTCGTATTGATCCTGGATTGATCATTGCTAATGAAAAAAATCCAAGTGGGCACATCCACCCATGCGCTTCCATTGCGCTCGGAACCTTCAAATGGTATCAAAGGGAGGTTACAACGTTGATTATAGTTGTTTAATTTTCGTTGATAATTTACGCATTCATATTTGATTCAATTCGAAATAAATCATTCTATAAATCTGAATTAACGAGATCTATTCTTCCTCCTTCGTTTCTCGATTCATATCACAGAAACAACCTTTTAATTTTAATTTTGATTAAAATAAAAATGAGGAACTCATCCAAAGGAGCCGGTCTTTCTGTCTGTACAACACGGGATTACACGGTGTGTAATTAAAACTACACACCGTTCAACGAACCGGCACTGGTCCACCAAACCACACTGTGTGAATTGATTATGCCTAAGTTATAATCACGCCGTGTTGACCAGAATATAATGGCGTGTGGAAACCGGAATACACGACGTGTATGTTGGAACAATACGCCATGTAGTCCGTTTCGACCCAGGTGAAACCGTGTATAAAGATAAGCCGCGTACCGCGTACACAGGATCGCCAGGCCGGTTACCGCGTAACAAGGAAGTACACGCCTTGTATGATTCATCTACACACTGTGTACTCCAAAATTTCCAAAGTATAGAAAACACGCCAAAGCCCCGGCGTGTACTTTGGATAAATGGTGAAAATAAAATACACGCCGTGTAATTATAAACTACACGCCGTGTACTTTCCAGAAATGGAATTTCACCAGGTTTCCTCCAATGTACAAAGACCCGTACAAGGAATATGGATGAGAAGAATCTCAAGGAAATTCAGAAAGGAATTTAAGATAAATAATTAATTAATTATAAGATCATAATTAATTGAATTCAAGCACGTCTTATCTTAAATAAAAGAACGATTAAAAGAATTTGAATTCTAAATATGTGTAAATGTCATTGAATACTATGGATGATCATGAGCTTGACCAAAGACCCTTTGTATGTGTATGGTTTCATTTAAATTTATTTAATTTAAATTTGTTGGCCTGCGAGCCTTCTTCCAATAAAATGTAGGGCCTACGTGCCCATGGTTTCTTTAATGTAAACCCATGTAATGGAGGATCTCCCAAGCCAGAGGAGATGGTTCAAATCCCGAAGCCGAGGCGTGTAGAGACCTGAATCCTGACGTACATGGACATTACATTACTTTTTCGGAATACTTAGTACATAACAAAAACACACACACAAGGATCGTAATAGTTTAGTGTCTTTGGAAACTCGGAATATAATCTTCTAATCGTGGTGAAAGATCTTCAACATCTCCCATAAAGATCTTCTTTTTTTTACCTAAAACCTTTCTTTATATCCTGGGGAAAAGAAAACATAAAAGGGTGAGCTCAAATTCTCAGTAAGAGTAAACAAAAGAAATATCAATCACATCATTTTCATAAGAACATAACATTTTTGGAAATATTAACCTGCAAAAGAGAGCATAATTTCATAACATGGGATAAATCATGGTAGTGAAATGTAATCACAATAATCATAACTTAAAACATGAAACTTTGTGTCATTCACACATAATCATAGAGAATCATTTCTTATTAGTCAAGACTCGTTGCCAAGACTATCTTAGTGGACAAAGTCCCTTTCTGAACCGAGTCACCCTCGTTTCAGTCCTATTTCACTGAACCGGTATAACCTACCGTTCCAGCCATGTCTATCTCATGAGATATAAAATCTTTACCCAATGCATTGTAGGGATATATAGGTCCCACCCATCTCATAATGATACCATTCTTATGTGTGCCACAAAATCATAAACCATACATCATAGCATAACCCATGTAATAGAAATGGGATTCTTAAACAACATGACATCATAAAACAATTCATATAAGATAAAGGAATTCATAAAAATAATTCCATCACACATAATCAAATCAATGTAACAATAGGGATAGAAACAGAACCCTATATTATCTTCGATAGAAAATAATTTTGATAAAACACTTGAACTCCATTCTTGAGGAAAATATCCTTTCTACTTCAAAAACATTTTCCTTTCTTAACATGTCATACAATTTTAAACTAAAAGAAGTTGATTAAAAATAAACTTGAAAACTTGTAAAGGAAGCTTCTTGGAAATAATGTTTTAAAAATCCATTCATGCCGTATAAGTTAAAAAAACATTCTTCTCATACTTTTTTCAGAAAACTCAAAAAAGTACATCGTAAAAAAACGACAAAAGATTCCTTTCATATCTTTTACTAAAAACTTACCGAAGGGTAAAATAGGATTTAAACAATTGTAGGTGAATGGAAATAATATTACATATTGAGGAAACATGGATTTGGATGATAAAATACACCCCAATAAATTTCAAAGTATAAACAATCTCAGATAAAAATGAGATTGCGATATTTCCCTTACCTTAGGTCCGATTTGCTTCGTAAGTGTCCGAACCTCCTGTATAATGATTTAAATAATGTCATTGACTTATTACAGAATCATATTCATTGTTATTATATCATATATGGTTCACTTATGACTTTATATTACCCTTTCTTTTGTAAATTCATGTTAAAGTAGCATTTTGGGTAAAATCGTCTCATTTGTCGTTCGTGTTTTAACTTGTAATTATTCATATGATTACGTAGATCATGAATACTTAATTCCAGAATATAAAAAATTATTTATATATAATATATATTCAGAATATACATATATATAATAAATCAGTAAATGGAAAGAAATACACCGTTCATGGAGACGGTAGGCTGTACGTACGCATGAACGTTGTTTTCGTTTCCTTATTGAATTGAGTGGAATTAAGTAGATGACATACATATATATACACATAAATCCAGTTGCTTTATAATGTCATATATTTCATTATTATTGCTTATATATACTTTATAATCATTATTAAATGGTTAATATGGAGAATGAATCTCATCGCGTCGTGGAGACGGTAGTCCATACGTACGCACGAGCGATGATATCATTTCCATAATTATTGAATTGAATTGGAGTAGATGATACAATATATCATAATCATTATGATGTTATAATAACTATGTATAGTTATTCTTTACACCATAATACCCATCCATGTAAGGTGTCGGTGGAAAAACAGATTACACCACGGCGTGGAGACGGTATTCCATACGTACGCACGCGCGGTGATTTCGTTTTCCGTAGGATGGATAGATGGTGAAATAGGATTGTTTCATACATATAATAACATATCAGTATATTATTGATACTGATGTTATTACTTAATAATGAAACAACTTAAGAAAAATAAGTGGAAGAATAAATAAATGTGAAAGAATCGGTAACGGAAATTACCTCTTCTTTGAAGCGCCTCTTTGAGACCTCCTCTTAGCGCACTAAAATTGTTCTTTGAGGAAGACCAGAACCTCTAGGATGCTGCTAGGGAAGTGGAGAAGTGAATTTGTCAGGGTTTGGCCGATCTTGAAGGCTCAAAGTTGTGTGAGGAAGAGAGGGAGGAGGTTCCCTTTTATAAGGGAGGAGAGGGGCACCATTGGAATAAAGAAAAATATTATTTTATTATAAAGTCATGTTCGGTTTTAAATAGCTACAAATTGATTTATTTAGAAGATAAGGTGGGGATGGGTCTAAATCCTCTCATCCAATAGAATTTAGACAAGTTTAGGTTCCTATTTTAACCTTATCATTTAGATTTAACATTAAGTTAAATAATTGTACTTTTACCGTGTCTTCTTGTGTTCTTACACTATAAGGTTAATAAACTTACTATAAGAAGCCAAACGAACCCCAAGTTGTTTATTATTAATATATATAACCTTATCTAAGTCATTTGGCCGAACCTTAGATTTTTAGGAATAAAATAACAATTAATAATATAATATTTGTTTTAAAAACTATTTTATGTCAATTTTGACACTATTTAGTAATTGATTTTTGTGAAACTCATAACAGAATGATAATTTAGAAAAAAGTTAATTAAATCAATACTAACATGTCATATTAACCTAGAAAATTAGTGGAATTCATAAAAAGTCTCAAATTATATTTATTTGAGTATTTATAACATCAATTATGTCAATATTTCATTAATAAGATAATTACTCCATCATCGTTGTGTCATAAATACATTAAATTATTTAATGTCTAAAAATTACAAATAAAATACCATTATGTATGAAATCTTTTTGTCTTTCTAATGAATATTTATAGTCGAATTTATCTTATGTATAAATAAACTTTGATTTTAACTCTTTTAACCCTTCTTTAAATAAATTAATAATAAATGTCATAATCTAATCCAAGTGGGCCTAAATGGTCATATTTTATTCCTATGTCTGTTTTTGGTCGAATTACACTTGTCCAGTAGAATTAGGACATGTATTAGGGTAATAATAATATCACTTCTACCCTTAATTACCCTATTTACTTTTTACCGTGGTAAAAAAAGTAAAAAGTTACTATTCACCAAAAATTATTTTCATCTCATTGAACCACATTTTAGTCCTTGATATTAACCGTGTCTCTCAGATTTTCAAAATTCCTCTCACAGAAGCGGTAAAATTATGTTTTATGAAAAATTCAGTTTTTTAACTACCACTTAGTGGTTTCACTATTCATCAAAAATTGAAAGTTTTCAGAAAAATACCAAAATTTCACCCTAGGATAATTTCGATATTCTGAATCCAAAAATGAATTCCATTTTGAAAAATAAAATTTACAAAATTTCAAAAAGTGGTTATTACTATTCATAACGTCTAGTTTTAATAATATTTTAATAGCATATTGTTGTTTAGTGAAACTCGTTATTGCGTACTACACACGCTATCGAGGAAGGTCGTGATTGCGTGTAATGCAAGGCAAGTCAAGGATGCGTGTTGTGCAAGCTCCTTTTGGTGTAGTGTACAACACAAGACATTAGTGAAATTAAAAAGAATATTTTTCATAAAATCTTGGGCTGTTACATTCTACCCCCCTTAAAATGAATTTCGCCCTCGAAATTCATCGGGGTTATAAATGGTTTACTATTCAAAAGTTTCTTTAATAGAAACCCACATCATAAAAAGGATTACCAAAACCAATCTTTAAAAACGAAAGTATGAAACGTAACGGTTACCCAAATAAACTAATCACTGGGTTTCCACATAGGTGAAAATATGGATATGGAAGAAAAATCTAACCATCATGTTCTGATGGAGAGTGGTAGAGAACATGTCTATGGAAAAGCCAACAATCAAAAATCCATAAATTTGTGACGATCTAAGGTACCATCTTATTAATCAGATATAAGAGCACTAGGACAACATTTTTGGTTTTCAAGATCGTTTCCCTAAAGTTGAAGAATTTGAATTAGAATAAATACTTACTTTATTTTGGTACAATCTCACTGTTGTTCGTGCCTTGAACAATTTCCACTTCATCTCTTAAATAAATGAAGTTGAATTTTTTATTCATGAAGTGTTAGTAGATCATGTGATAGAATGACGGGTCATTCCATCTGTCTCAAACAAAAGGTTAGCAAAAGTTATTAAATATACATAAGTCATTCTATAGTGGGATTAATCATATATGGTTCCTAAAATGGACTTATACTTCATATATCATACTTCTTAATATAATAAAACTAGTTTCTACTAACTAGGGACTTTCTGCAGGCCAATGGTGGGCGATAAAGTCCAGTCGCACTTCGTTTGTGGGTTCGATTCCCACAGCCTTGTCCGACGCGATGGGATGTCGCCCGTCCTGCAGGTTGTCCTTTTTCTAAATCTATATTACTATAACATCCCATCAATCATATCGAAAAAAGTTTTATCCTAACTTATGTCCAACATAATCCATTCTAATCTTTAGTCTTATCTAAAATACATCGGTCCAAGCTCATAGTATAAAGAAAACGATTACTTGAAATATCATTAACTAAGCATGTGAATACCATCGTTTATCCCCCATATATCTTGTTGGTCACATTCCAATTATGTGAATACCTTAATGATGTATTCTCTTGAAAAATGAATACCCATTAAACCTTAGTGAAAACATGAATGCTGTCAAAAGTTAACTCTTTCCACATACCAAAATCCAAAAATTCTATATACTCAAACCATGATATAACCTTTTTCTTATATCAGTCATGAGCTCATGAATACTATCAAACATTTAATTTTCTCCTTATCCCTTCATTATGCGCATATCATCTACATTCTAAAAATATCTGAATAATCTTTCATGGATACTAGTAACATTAATCATACACTTTCAAAACTCAAGGAAAGACAACAGTGTAACAATCTATAGATGTCTTTTTATTCCATAGTAGCATGAGATTACTTATACAACATTACACATGATAAACATGTAATCATTCCACTACATTCTTAAACCATTGACCGAGCTTCAACAATTCTTTCATCTCACATATCATTTGTAGTCTCTTCATCATCATCCACATAAATACTACCCATACGACCATACTGATTCTCTTCATGAGACTTTCCCTTAGGGCATTGGTTTGCATAATGCCCGTACATTCCACATTTAAAACATTTAACCATTGTTGATGTCGTAGCAATACCATTATCCTCATCCCTGGTGTTAACTGAACCATTTCCTTTGCACTTACTGGCTTTGTGTCCTTCTTTTCCACACTCAAAGCATCTTCCAGTTCCTTTGAAACATTCTCCTTGATGCCTCTTCCCACATGATTTACATAGGGGAAATTGAACTTTCTTTCCTCTATGATCATCATGAAACTCCATCTTTCTTTTATTAGCCGAGTCAGGAAACTTACCAAATTTTACTTTATTGATCATATTATGAGATTGATGATTCGGCATAATAATGATGGTTGGACTTCCAAATCCCATTTCATTTGGTGTCTCATGAATAATATCATTCCATTGTCCATCATATCCTCCATTATCGTGAATCATCTTGTTTCCAGCCATTTTCTAAATCCCAAAAAGAATAGTATGAGAGACAAAAATCATACTAGGGAAAACAACATAATAAAGGGGGAGCACCCTCAATATCTAACATCTTAGGTTAAATTCTAAGATCGTTACCGTAGTTCTAGGACTATATCCTATACGTATACTTATCCTTAGGGACATCCCTAGACATACCTTAGAAATATCTCTAGGGATCTCACTAACGTTTTCGCATCCTAGTTTCCAAAGGTTGACTAAACCTTTCCTCTGATACCAATTGTAGCGGTCTGGAATTACTTCCAGTGGACTATAATTGATACCTATCAAGGCACTCTATGGGCGGCTACACCCCCTGGGCGTGACACACCACCATCCCCAGTGGCATCCATTTCCTCATGAAGCCCTTGGGCAGAGAGCCATGCTTCGTCCAACGCTCACATGTGAGAGTTCCCAAGGATCGGATACATTCCTACCTCCTTTGCCTATGATACCAACTGTAGAGACCCGAAGCCTGAAGTACATGGACATTACATTACTTTTGCGGAATGCTTAGTACATAACAAAAACACACACACAAGGATCGTAATAGTTTAGTGTCTTTGGAAACTCGGAATATAATCTTCTAATCGTGGTGAAAGATCTTCAACATCTCCCATAAAGATCTTATTTTTTTTTACCTAAAACCTTTCTTTATATCCTGGGGAAAAGAAAACATAAAAGGGTGAGCTCAAATTCTCAGTAAGGGTAAACAAAAGAAATATCAATCACATCTTTTTCATAAGAACATAACATTTTTGGAAATCTTAACCTGCAAAAGAGAGCATAATTTCATAACATGGGATAAAACATGGCAGTGAAATGTAATCACAATAATCATAGCTTAAAACATGAAACTTTGTGGCATTCACACATAATCATAGAGAATCATTTCTTATTAGTCAAGACTCATTGCCAAGACTATCTTAGTGGACAAAGTCCCTTTCTGAACCGAGTCACCCTCGTTTTAGTCCTGTTTCACTGAACCGGTATAACCTACCGTTCCAGCCATGTCTATCTCATGAGATATAAAATCTTTACCCAATGCATTAGATGGAGATATAGGTCCCACCCATCTCATAATGATACCATTCTTATGTGTGCCACAAAATCATAAACCATACATCATAGCATAACCCATGTAATAGAAATGGGATTCTTAAACAACATGACATCATAAAACAATTCATATAAGATAAAGGAATTCATAAAAATAATTCCATCACACATAATCAAATCAATGTAACAATAGGAATAGAAACAGAACCCTATATTATCTTCGATAGAAAATAATTTTGATAAAACACTTGAACTCCATTCTTGAGGAAAATATCCTTTCTACTTCAAAAACATTTTCCTTTCTTAACATGTCATACAATTTTAAACTAAAAGAAGTTGATTTAAAATAAACTTGAAAACTTGTAAAGTAAGCTTCCTGGAAATAATGTTTTAAAAATCCATTCATGTCCTATAAGTTAAAAAAAACATTCTTCTCGTACTTTTGTCGGAAAACTCAAAAAAGTACATCGTAAAAAAACGACAAAAGATTCCTTTCATATCTTTTACTAAAAACTCACCGAAGGGTAAAATAGGATTTAAACAATTGTAGGTGAATGGAAATAATATTACATATTGAGGAAACATGGATGTGGATGATAAAATACACCCCATTAAATTTCAAAGTATAAACAATCTGAGATAAAAATGAGATTGCGATATTTCCCTTAACTTAGGTCTGATTTGCTTCGTAAGTGTCCGAACCTCCTGTATAATGATTTAAATAATGTCATTGAATTATTACAGAATCATATTCATTGTTATTATATCATATATGGTTCACTTATGACTTCATATTACCCGTTCTTTTGTAAATTCATGTTAAAGTAGCATTTTGGGTAAAATCGTCTCATTTGTCGTTCGTGTTTTAACTTGTAATTATTCATATGATTACGTAGATCGTGATTACTTAATTCCAGAATATAAAACATTATTTATATATAATATATATTCAGAATATACATATATATAATAAATCAATAAATGGAAAGAAATACACCGTTCATGGAGACGGTAGGTCGTACGTACGCATGAACGCTGTTTTCGTTTCCTTATTGAATTGAGTGGAATTAAGTAGATGACATACATATATATACACATAAATCCAGTGGCTTTATAATGTCATATATTTCATTATTATTGCTTTTATATACTTTATAATCATTCTTAAATGGTTAACATGGAGAATGAATCTCATCGCGTCGTGGAGACGGTAGTCCATACGTACGCACGAGCGATGATATCATTTCCATAATTATTGAATTGAATTGGAGTGGATGATACAATATATCATAATCATTATGATTTTATAATAACTATGTATAGTTATTCTTTACACCATAATACCCAACCATGTAAGGTGTTGGTGGAAAAACAGATTACACCACGGCGTGGAGACGGTATTCCGTACGTACGCACGCGCGGTGATTTCATTTTCCGTAGGATGGATAGATGGTGAAATAGGATTTTTTCATACATATAATAACATATCAGTATATGATTGATATTGATGTTATTACTTCATACTGAAACTACTTAAGAAGAAGAAGTGGAAGAAGAAATAAAGGTGAAAGAATCGGTAACGGAAATTACCTCTTCTTTGAAGCGCCTCTTTGAGACCTCCTCTTAGGGCACTAAAATTGGTCTTTGAGGAAGACCAGAACCTCTAGGATGTTTCTAGGGAAGTGGAGAAGAGAATTTTGTAGGGTTTGGCCGAGCTTGAAGGCTAAAAGTTGTGTGAGTAAGAGAGGGAGGAGGTGCCCTTTTATAAGGGAGGAGAGGGGCACCTTTGGAATAACAAAAAATATTATTTTATTATAAAGACAAGTTCGGTTTTAAATAGCTCCAAATTGATTTATTTAGAATCTAAGGTGGGTATGGGTCGAAATAATCTCATCCAATAGAATTTAGACAAGTTTAGGTTCCTATTTTAACCATATCATTTAGATTTAACATTAAGTTAAATAATTGTACTTTTACCGTGTCTTCTTGTGTTCTTACACTATAAGGTTAATAAACTTACTATAAGAAGCCAAACGAACCCCAAGTTGTTTATTATTAATATATATAACCTTATCTAAGTCATTTGGCCGAACCTTATATTTTTAGGAATAAAATAACAACTAATAATATAATATTTGTTTTAAAAACTATTTTATGTCAATTTTGAAACTATTTAGTAATTGATTTTTGTGAAAATCATAACAGAATGATAAGTTCGAAAAAAGTTAATTAAATCAATAATAACATGTCATATTAACCTATAAAATTATTTTAATTCATAAAAAGTCTCAAATTATATTTATTTGAGTATTTATAACATCAATTATGTCAATATTTCATTAATAAGATAATTACTGCATCATCGTTGTGTCATAAATAAATTAAATTATTTAATGTCTAAAAATTAAAAATAAAATACCATTATGTAGGAAATATTTTTTTCTTTCTAATGAATATTTATAGTCTAATTTATCTTATGTATAACCCTATATTAAAAATGTTTTATTAAATAAACTTTGATTTTAACTCTTTTAACCCTTCTTTAAATAAATTAATAATAAATGTCCTAATCTAATCCAAGTGGGCCTAAATGGTCATATTTTATTCCTATGTTTGTTTTTGGTCTAATTACACTTTTCCAATAGAATTAGGACATGTTTTAGGGTAATAATAATATCATTTCTACCCTTAATTACCCTATTTACTTTTTACCGTGGTAAAAAAAGTAAAAAGTTACTATTCACCAAAAATTATTTTCATCTCATTGAACCACATTTTAGTCCTTGATATTAACCGTGTCTCTCGGATTTTCGAAATTCCACTCACAGAAGCGGTAAAATTAAGTTTTATGAAAAAATCAGTTTTTTAACTACCACTTTGTGGTTTCACTATTCATCAAAAATTGAAAGTTTTCAGAAAAATACCAAAATTTCACCCTAGGCTAATTTCGATATTCTGAATCCAAAAATGAATTCCATTTTGAAAAATAAAATTTACAAAATTTCAAAAAGTGGTTATTACTATTCATAATGGCTAGTTTTAATAATATTTTAATAGCATATTGTTGTTTAGTGAAACTCGTTATTGCATACTCCACACGCTATCGAGGAAGGTCACGATTGCGTGTAATGCAAGGCAAGTCAAGGATGCGTGTTGTGAAAGCTCCTTTTGGTGTACCGTACAACACAAGACATTAGTGAAATTAAAAAGAATATTTTTCATAAAATCTTGGGCTGTTACAAGGCGAAACCGGCACAAGAAGATACAAAGGTGGACAGGTGGGAGCTGCAAAACACGAATCATCAGGTTCAAGGTGTTTTCCCTAGGTCAGGGTTAGCCTATCAAAACCGCTAGATAAGCTAACCAAATAGAAGCTCATGATCATGCCATATTATTTTATTTCTGTCTGATTGCATGGTTTATTTATTATGCATGTGTTGTGGCGATCACATAATTAATAAAATGAACAAGCATGCAAAGATGGAATAAAATAAAAACTGGACTATGCGTAAACATTATCGGAACATGGTTAATCACTTAAGCAAGCATTACTTAATATTAACAAGCATGTGATAAGGAAAAGATACGCATAAAGAATAAAATCCCTCAAATACCATATTAAGTCAGACCAAGCCTTCCGTTACTTGATTAAGGGCAAGACTCAATAAAACTATGTGTTTGACCAAACCTTGTTGGGAAACTTACTTTTATAAAGGAATCCCTTATGAAAGGTTTCGGGTTGACTTAACCATATTACATCAAGAGAATTAGCCCTTACTAGACTTGATATAATATTGGAGGCAAGAGTTGAGGAAATCCAAGTCAGGATTTCAGGATTGGGGAGTCCACTCAACAGATCAAGGAACTGTAAGCTCATAGTTGGAAAAGACCTGCCTACCTAAATAACTTCAAATAGCTTGACCAACCCTTGTTGGGGTTAAGCGAAGGGAAATATGGATCCTCGCCACTAGAATGTCAAAGTAACTGGACATTCTGAGTTCAATGGTGAGGGCCATTGGGACTTGATAAAATAGTGGGATAATTAATAAAATTTATTATTTCTCATAAAAATGTAATCAAGAAAGTACTAATAAATTTGCTCTTTTAAATTGTAGAATCAAGATGACAAACTTGTCAACCACTTTTTCTCTGTGATCAATTCTGGATAAAGACAACATCCTCACCGGTAGTAACTTTCAGGAATGGTTTAGGCGCCTTCGGGTTATCCTACGCCATGAACGAAAGTTTTACGTGCTGGAGTCCTCACTTCCTGATTCCCCTGCCCCAGGGGCGAGTGATGAAGATTTCCTGGTCTATGATCAACATTTGAACGATGCTCTCGACGTTCAATGTTTGATGCTTTCATCTATGTCTAGTGAGTTCATGAAGTCTCGTGAAGACATGGATGCCTATAGCATGCTCGAGCACCTCCGTGGTCTATACCAGGAGAGAGCAAGACAGGAAAGGTTTGAGATCTCCAAGGCTCTATTTCAGAGCAAGCTTAGAGAGGGTGCCCCAGTTGGGCCTCATGTAGTCAAGCTCATTGGCTACATTGAGCGCTTGGAGGTTCTAGGGTTTAAACTCCATGAAGAACTGGGCACCGATCTCATTCTCACATCACTCCCCCTGAGCTTCTCAAACTTTGTTGTTAATTTCAACATGAACAATATTGAGAAGTCTCTATCTGATCTTCTTATCCTTATTCGCCAAGTGGACAATGACATGAAGCGTGAAAAGCCTTCTGTTCTTATGGTGAATAAAAGGAAAGGGAAAGAGAAGAGCTTTAAGCCCAAAGCTTCTTCAAGGCCTTCCAAGAAAAGGAAGATCAAAGGGGAGGCAAAGGAACAGGATGTTGTTTGTTTCGCATGTGGAAAGAAGGACCACTGGAAGAAAAACTGCACCCAGCCAAGGAAGCAAGGGGAAGCTTCAGGTGCGTTTGTTATCGAATGCAATCTATCTGTTTCTACTAATTGGGTATTAGATACTGCTTGTGGTGCTCACATCTGTATCCAAATACAGGAACCAAGTACATTCAGAAAGATTGATCGAGGGGATGTAGATCTATGAGCAGCCAACAGAGCCAGACTCGATGTTGTAGCTGTCGGAGACTACCACCTAACATTGCCTACCGGGATGGTCTTGGTTTTGAAAGGTTGTTATTATGTGACTTCTGTTACTAAAAACAATATTTCAGTATCCATATTAGATACTGATAGATTCATATTCAAGTTTGTAAATGAATGTTGCTACTTTTATAAAGATAGCATTTGTTTTGGTAGGGCACATTTATATAACGGTCTTTATGTGTTAGACTACACAAACCAAGTAATGGAAATCGATAAAAAAGTTAATTCACATGACTCATACCACACCTAACTTTGGCATCACCGGCTAGGTCATTTCAATGAGAAACGTTTGACAAAATTACATCAAGATGGGTATTTAGATTCTTTCGAACTAAAACCACTTGGTGTATGTCATTCGTGTCTACAAGGAAAAATGACCAAAGCCCCATTTAGTGGGAAAGGTGAAAGCGCTAAAGAGCTTCTAGAATTAGTTCACACAGATATGTGTGGACCATTTATAGTTGAAGCAAGGGGTGGGTTCTCGTACTTCATAACTTTTACTGATGATTTTAGTAGATATGGATATATCTATTTAATGAGGTAGAGGTCAGATTCTTTTGATTGGTTCAAAGAATACAAGAATGAAGTTGAGAACCATCTTGGTAAGAAGATTAAGAAACTCCACTCAGACAAAGGAGGAGAATATCTTAATCAAGACTTCATTGATTTCTTACAGGAGTTTGGGATTCTATCTCAACTCACTCCTCCTTACATACCGCAGTGGAATGGTGTAAGTGAAAGGAGGAACCGCACCCTGTTGGACATGGTGAGATCAATGATGAGTCATGTGAGTCTTCCATTATCCTTTTGGGGATATGCATTACAAACAGCAGCACACATACTAAACCAAGTACCAACTAAATCGATAAATGGTATTCCATACGAATTATGGAGTGGACGCAAATCCATGTTATCAAGTTTACATGTGTGGGGTAGTGAAGCATTTGTTAAGGCCTCTTCAGGTAACAAACTTGCACCCCGAGGCACAAAGTGTATCTTTATATGATATCCCAAGGAAACAAGGGGATATTACCTATACAACCCCTCAAACAAAAAGGTTACAGTGGCAAGACACGCCATATTCCTTGAGAGGGAGCACATCTCCAAAAGAGATAGTGGGAGCGAGATAGACTTCGATGAAGTCAAGGATCAAGATACACATGAGTTAGTACAAGAACAGATTCCACAAAGCCCCGTGGAAGAACAATCTGTTCCAGGGACACAAGAACTGTGTAGGAGCACGAGAGAGGTGAGAGAACCAGAACGATATGGTTTTCTTGTCACCGAGGATGGTGACTCATTATTGGTTGACAATGATGATCCTCTTACCTACAAGGAAGCAGTTGAAGGCACAGACATTGCCAAGTGGCAAGAAGCCATGAATTCTGAAATGGATTCCATGAACCAAAACCTATTTTGGATTTTGGTAGATCCTCCAGTTGATGTAAAGCCTATTGGTAATAAATGGTTATTCAAGAAGAAACTGGACATGGAGGGGCAAGTCAGCACCTACAAGGCGCGACTGGTTGTAAAAGGTTTTAGATAGCATCAAGGAATTGACTATGATGAAACCTTTTCACCGGTTGCAATGCTGAAGTCCATCAGAATCCTATTGGCCATTGCTGCTTACCATGACTATGAAATTTGGAAAATGGATGTCAAAACAGCTTTCCTTAACAGGAACCTCCAGGAAGATGTCTACATGACACAACCTGAAGGTTTTGTGACTCTAAAGGATGCCAACAAGGTATGCAAGTTGCAGAAATCCATTTATGGATTAAAGCAAGCATCAAGGTCATGGAACATTCATTTTGATGAAGCTGTTACGGAATTTGGCTTTGTTAAGAACGAATGTGAGCCTTGTGTCTACAAAAGGTTTAGTGGAAGTGCAGTTGTTTTCCTAATAGTATATGTTGAAGACATATTGCTAATTGGAAACGAAGTACCTGTCTTACAGTCAGTTAAGGCATGGTTGCATAAATTCTTCTCGATGAAAGACTTGGGCGAGGCGGCATATATTCTTGGGATCAAGATCCATCATGATAGATCCAAGAGAATGTTGGGCCTGAGTCAAAGTACATACATTGACAAGATACTGAAGAGATTCAGTATGGAACAGTCCAAGAGAGGATTGTTTCCAGTGTCACATGGCATTCATCTTTCCAAGAAAATGTGTCCTCAGACACATGAGGAAAGAAATAGGATAGCAAGGATCCCTTACGCATCCGCGATTGGGTCAGTCATGTATGTTATGCTATATACGAGGCTAGATGTTGCTTACGCATTAATTGCAGTAGGCAGATATCAAGCTGATCCAGGAGACTGCCATTGGATGGTAGTCAAGACTATCCTTAAGTATCTGAGGTGTACAAAGGATATGTTCCTGGTTTATGGAAGAGATGAGGAACTAGTCATCATAGGACATGTAGATGCTAGTTTCCAGACTGATCAAGATGACATGAAGTCGCAGACTGGATACATCTTCAGTTTGAATGGAGGTGCAGTGAGCTGTTAGAGCTCAAAACAAAGTGTGGTGGCAGATTCTACAGCAGAGTCTGAGTATATCGCAGCTTCTGAGGCAGCTAAAGAAGTAGTATGGATGCGAAGCTTCATCCAAGAGCTGGATGTTGTACCGAGCAGTAAAGATCCTATCACACTCTATTGTGATAATACTTCAGCGGTGGCACTTGCAAAAGATCCAAGGTCACATCAGTGGACAAAGAACATTCTTCGGAAGTATCATCTCTTGAGGGATTTTTCTCAGAGAGGTGAAGTTTCAGTGAGCAGTATTTCCACGGAAGACAACGTGGTGGACCCATTGACTAAAGCCTTGACTCAGTAGAAACATGATTATCATGTGAGGTCTAGAGGATGAAAAGTCGTAGGTAGTTGGCTCTAGTCTAAGTGGGAGTTTGTAAGGGTTGGTGTCCTCAGAACCAACTGTTTATTACTTTTATTAAATAAATGTTAACTTATTATATATTCTTCATTGTTCTGCAAGACTATAATATAATAATGTCCTGAAATATTTGTTGCATTAATAAGGTCATACCAGATCCTAGCTATGATGAGAACCTTGAAATGCTATAACAATATTCTTAAATAAAGTTCTGCGGTTGGATGACATACTATGATAGGACACATAGTATACAGACCGTCATGTGCGAGTACTCGTAAGAAGACGAGACTCTCTCTCATGGAGTTCGCACTTGGTAATCTCCAAGATGGGTGATTATGAGAACAGAACCGCCAGTAGTAATTCTGCATGTCTTGGTGTCATCGAATATTGCTATCTATGAGCGTGTGTAATGGTCCTTAGACTGGAAGATTATCATTAACTCGTGTCATGACTCGCGCACTTAGATTTACTGACGAAAACCATCACGCAGACAGTTGGCGGGAAGTAGGGTACGTTGGGTGCGTCACGAGTGACATGTTGTTAATGGATAATTCGAGGAAGGATTTGTCCCTTCCATTTATGGAAGTTGATATCTCGGCCCTTTGATTGAAATAGAACTGTCGCATTAAATTCCATGGCCATGGTGTAAACGACGAGTTTATTTCAGGTAGTCAAAGAACGACATATCAAGCATATAGGTTTATGACACTGCCATGAAACCTGCTTGATGAGATATCGAGACAAAGGGATTAAATTACACAGTAAGCGTTCGTATGAGGTGATACGTCAATGCGGCGTCAACTTCTTTCTCTTGGGTTCCTTGACCCGTTGCTAGACAGAAATCTTGGACTTTAGGCAAGACTACCTAATGCCAACGAGAAAGCAATAAAACAAGTACACGCCATGTATTATTATTACACGCCGTGTAGTTTTATTTTGGAAAGGAAATGAATAAATGAAAACAATATATACACGCCGTGTACATTTAATGTACACGCCATGTAGTTTTCAATGAAAAACAAGTACACGCCGTGTATTTATTATTACAAGCCGTGTAGTTTTTCCAGTCGGGATTTTGAGGATATAATATTATTTTAAATGATATTTATTATAATCAGCGTGGGCGCATGTCAAGAAATTATTTATTCGACATGGGGGTTTTAAATAAAGAGTCAATGAAATAAATAAAACGCGTAACGCGTTTATTTATTGTCATAACTCTATAACCCCACACACCCGATTATAAATATCCTCACAACCCCAACTCTTTTTTGACACACAAGATAATCGTTGTGCACAACATCTCTGGAGAATTCTTTCAAGACCGAAAGAACCTCTTCCTCCAAGAACGCTCTCAAGACCGAGAGAGATCTTCTTCCATCAGATCAAGACGATCTAAGGAGGACAACGCAAGCGAAGGCTTCTCCACGCAAGCACCAGGAGAATCCTTTGGCGACGTCCAGAGATACGAGGTACACGTGTGGATCACCACTAGAGGGAGTCTACACTTGGCTTCTGCGATGCAATGACGGATCACATCGACAACATGATCGAGAACATCAATGAAGAAAGAACGCCCAAAAGGTATTTCTTTATAATTAATTAAATTAATTATAATCAACCTGTAACGATCCTTGTTTGTAGTTCCGGGACAAACCATCTTCTTTGTCTTTTTCTGTGATTCGATCCATGGAGACTGGCGTTTATCATCGTATTGATCCCAGATTGATCATTGCTAATGACAAAAAGCCATGTGGGCACATCCACCCACGCGCTTCCGCTGCGCCTGGAACCTTCAGAACAGAACTAAGCGAATAAGATATATGTAAGTACATAAATATATATATATATATAGTAGAATTATTATGTCATATATTATATACTTATTAATGATATATATATTTTATAATCATTGTTGAATGGTGAACGTGGAAATGAATCTCATCGCGTCGTGGAGACAGTAATCTGTACATACGCACGAGCGACAATATCATTATATTGATGGAAAAATCATATGTAATTGGATGTTATATCATTTATACTGAATATTTAACATGTTATATTTATTATTTATTTCAGTTATACTCATTATTATACCCATCCAAATAATGAAGTGTTTGAATAACAAACTACACCACGACGTGGAGACGGTAATCCGTACATACGCATGTGTGGTGACTTTGTCATTTATAGGATGGATAGACTAAAGAATATGATTGTAATATTTTTATAATAACATCACATTATATATAATATACTGGAGTTATTATTTTATAATGGAAACAACAAAGAAAGAGGAAGTGGAATAAGAAAAGAACTTGAAAGAGGTGATGAAATATTTACCTCTTCTTCGGGTTCTTCCTTTTGATTTTATAAAAAGGGCTCTGTAGGTTGGCTTTATGACTAAAGAAATGCCTCTACAATGAAGGTAGTATAATTTAGGGGATATTTGGGCAGGGTTTGTATGAGACAAATGGCTTTGGAGGAGTGATTTTGAGAGAAGGGGAAGTACCCTTTTATAAGAGAGGTGAGGGTCACTTTAGGAAAATCTTGAAATATTATTTTATAATAAAATTATTTTTGGTTTCTAATGGACCCAAAATGATTTATTTAGATTATAAGGTGGTATGTATCGAAAACCTCTCAACCAATAGGTTTTATACAAGTTTAGGTTACCATTTTAACCTTATCTTTTAGATTTAACTCTTAGTTAAATAATTTAACTTTTACCATGGCTTCTTGTATTCTTACACCATATGGTTAATAAACTTACTCTAAACTTTCAAGAGAACCTCAAGTGGTTAATTAATGAAATATATAATATTATTTAATCCCTTTTCCCAAACCTTAGATTTTTGGGAATATTATATCAACCAATAATATAGTATTTGTTTTAAAAATTAATTTATGTCAATTTTGACAGTATTTGGTTTTTCTGAAAGTCATCACAACTTGATTACTTCGAAAAATATACATTTAATAAACCCTAACATGTAATATTCACCAAGAAAATTCGGGGATGTCATAAAAACTTTGAAATTATATTTATTTTAATATTTATAATACCATTTATTTGAGTCTTTCATTAATAAGGTAATTTCTACATCATCATTGTGTCATAAATAAATTAAATTATTTAATGTCTAAAAATTATAAATAAAATACCATTATGTATGAAATAATTTTATATTTCTAATTAATATTTATATTTGAATTTATATTTGGGGTAACCCTATATTAAAAATGGTTTAGTTATTAAACTTTGAATTTAACACTTTTAACTCTTCTTTAAATAAAATAATAATAAATGTCCTAATCTAATATAAGTGGGCCAAATAGGATCATATTTTATTCCTAAGTTTGTTTTTGGTCGAATTATACTTATAAAATATAATTAGAACATGTGCTAGGGTAGTTATGATATCATTTTTACCCTTAATTACCCTATTTACTTTTAACCGTGGTAAATAAAAGTCAAAAGTTACTATTCACAAAAAAAAAATATTTTCATCTTATTGAATCACATTTTACTTACTAATATTAAACGTGTATCTTGGATTTTTTAAATTCAACTCGTAGAAGTGGTAAAATTAAGTTTTATGAAAATTTTCAAATGCTCCTAGGAGGTGGGTAAAATAGGTTAAAAAGTTCAATAAAATTTTATACATATAATTTTATTATGAAATGACTCCAATTAATCACATTGAACTTATATAGGTATTATATATCTATTTTGATGTAAAATAAATTTAAATAAAATAATTAATTAATTAAATAAAAAGTCGGTTTTAAATAATAACGCAGTGTTTTTCACTATTCATCAAAAATTGAAAGTTTTCAAAAAAATCCCAAAAATTCACCCTAAGATAATTTTGATATTTACAATTCAAATATGAATTCTATTTTACTAAATTAAAAATATATAATTTTCATTTATTAATTTAAGATCAATTCCTGTTGTCAAAACCAAAAAGCGGATTTTTAAAAAGTAAAAAATCTGTCAAAAGATTGACATGTGTTTATGTCAAATTTAAATGTAAAATTACTTATAATGACCTAAATTGTATTAAATGATAAAAATATAATCTAATTATACTTATAAACCTTTCAAATTCATAATTTAACACTATAAATTGTTTCGATTAAAAAAATTGTTTTCCATTAAAACATAGTATTTTTGACTATTCGTCAAAATATGAAAGTTATCAGAAAAGTACCAAAAATTTATCCAAAATAAATTTTGTTGTCCCACTTCTAAAGAAAAATTTTAATTTCATTAAATTTAATATATAAAAGTGTCAAAAATTGGTTTTAAAAAGGGTTCTCCATTAAAAGGTGGTAAAATTGCATTTTTTGAAAAATACTTCTTTTATCTGAAAAAAAATGAATTTGTTATTATATTATGTCAAAGAAACACATAATATGGATGTTAACCATATATAGAGTATATAAGATTCAAAATTCAGTTAATATTATTCATAACCTCTTTTTGAATGGTTAGTTTAGTATGTTGTGGTGAGCTCAAACTCAGTGTTGCGTGTAGCACAAGCTATTGAATTGCTTTAATGAGATAATGTATTATGAAATCTTGTAGTGTTACATAAATATTAGAATATAACATAATTTTATCGATAAATATCACTCACTAATGAAAATATCTAAGAGTATCAATAATTATTTTCAATTATGATAGCAACCTCACTAACTTAGGTAAAACTAGGAAACTCTCCCTTTCCATAAAAATAAGAATTTAATAAAATTATCAACCATTTAAGTATGTTACCTTACTCAGGTATATTACATAGTGGTTTATAGATACATAAATTTCTCATATTCATTTTCAATATCTTGTTTCAACTGAATAGTAAAACCAAAATAATTATAATCATATCCAAAATAAGAAAATAAAAACATTAAACTGAATATTTCTTCCCCTATGACACATGTATTTTTATCATATTTTACATTCATTTCAACGTATGACTCTCTTTATTCAATCCTTGGATCTTCATAGTAATTTTCATATTAGGTTCTCTAACCTAGTTAGTTAACATCATACTCAAATCCTTCATAATGGTTAATTAGAGAGAATTTTAATTAACTATAGAATTTCCCCCATGAGATCCAAACAAGGTGTGTAGTTTGGCCTATTTGTTATGAAATAGGTGATTATCTAGTTAAAATCCAATACACCCTCTTTATCATTATTACCCCTAGCTACATCTGTTCCATAGGCTATATCCACATATAGTATCCAAACAAGGATGTAATTTTCATAAGAACCATATGATTTATACTTAACCAAAACATAGGGTTTTTATCCTTTACGCAGACTTATACCATAGTTTTATACTAGTTTTTTCACTAAATTTATCTTATTATAATCAAAAATAACTAAACTAGTCCATAAAAATAACTAAACACACCTTTGATACCAATTGAAACACCCCAGACCTGCACTCCCAGGTATGGTGCTAAAAAATTTTAATTTTATAACTTAAAGTTGATACCAAGTGAGATTATCAAAGATAAACTTGAGAAAATTTAACATTTTAATTACATATCACAAAAATATCACATAACTAAGTGAGATAATTTAAAAAAAAGTACTTTTAAAAGAATATTAAATAATATATCTTTGATAATACATATAGGTTATCAAAAAGGAACATTGAGTGGAAGATAAAATAATTAATTTTGAAAGGATGAAAGGAATTTTTAAAATTTTTAAATACCTTTATTAAAAATTCACATTATAAAAAAAGTAACGAAACATCATTTTTAAAAGAGTTGAAGGTAAATATGAAGTTCACAAAAGATAACACATAATTTTATTTCCAAACATAAAAAAGAACATTTTTGTAAAAAGAAAATATATAAAAAGAGGGTAAATTATCATTAAATGGGATAGGAATTTTTCTAAATAATGTATAATTTTATAGGAAATAAATTTATGAAGGATAAATATTTTAATCAGATATTTCACTTCCCTAGAGATAAATAGAAATAACCATTAATTAAAATCTTAGGGGGGACAAATCAATCTTAGAAGAAATAATTTTAAGAATAAAAATTATAACTCAATGAAGGGACATGAAATGGATATTAAAATATCCTGAAATGAAATATATTCATTATAATTTAAGTAAATGGGGAAATGAATACACCATATAAGAGAAATTATGGTTCACAATATCATACATGTCTTATAGATTTGAAAATGATACAAAAAACCCTTACATTAATTCTAGACATCCATTAAATCACTTGAATCTCCTGTATAAAAAAAATAACTTTATTATTAACTATTTTAAGACCATAATTATATTTATAACCTTTATAAACTTAATTTTTTTATCATTATTTAAATTTATATTAGTTATTTATTATCAATTTTCAATATTGTGTGTGAGGTACCTTGATCGTTTTGAAATAGTTTCATAACAGTGGTGTTTTTCTTCAATATTCTTAAAAATTTCATCATTACTAGATTATTTAAGATTATATAATAGATAACTTGTATCAATTTATAAATCTATTATATCATTCCATTAAATTATTAGTTATTTTGTGTTAAAATGGAATCAGTGTGAGCTTATTTTTGTAATTTTAGCGATCGAATATGATATTTTAATAATAAGTTAAATACATAATATAAGATTTAATGAAAAATAAAACAATTGTGATTTTATTATTGAATTACTATTATATTATTATTTATTCTCTAGTTATCATCCATGATATAGTTTTATATCATTTTTCAAGTTGGTGGTTAGACTGACCCAAACATGAACGTATCATAATTAATGGATGAGTATGGTCATGAAATTGGTTTCTTTTGTCATAATATCATTATTAAATAAGAATGATGTCATTATTTATATATTTTTATGGTTTTTAATAATATTTTAATAGGTTTTTATAAATAATTAAAATCAATATGAAAAATGAAAAAACATTATTTCAAGGAGATGATAGTCCGCACAACTCATGGTCAGCAAGCTTTTGTTTTTCTAAGTTGTTGGTAAGGAATAAATAATTATTATTCTATTAATATAATTTAAATTAAATATAATAATGATTTTTATGTCATTATATTACTATGGATATATTGTTTTTTGAAGTTAATTATTTAGAATAAAAGGATAAGGATTCAGTAATACTCGCTTTTGGGGCATTAAACTTTCTCTTGAAAGTGTCCGTAGAAGGGAATGGATTAGGCTAAATAATTTAGAGTAGTGTATTATGGAATTAATATTGGATTATACAAGTATAAAATTTTTATATTTTAAAGAATAAATTATATGAAATATATGTGTCATGAATGGGTGTAAGTGTCCCCTTTTATAAGTGAATAAATGGGCACTTTTGTCAACACCAATTATTTTTCAATAATGGAATGACACTATTCAAAGTTCAGAGGCTCTAAAAGTGATAAATAGTGGACTTTGTGGTGGTATAATTTATAAAAAACCCATAACTCTCATTTTAACATATTTTATAAACATGCTTGAAATTATTTACTTTTAGGTTTTTACATTTTACCATTTTAGTTTTTACTTAGGTAACTAGTTTTTAACTAGGTAATATATGTTAACTAAAATTATAAAGTAACCACTATTACCAAATTTGAGTGTCATTAACCTAAATATCACCAATAAATAATAAAATTAAATTTATAATTAATTTAATATTATCTTTTAAATTAAAATTTCTAATATATAGAAAAATTATTTTATAAAAAAAATTCAATTAAGTGTTCTCAATCTTATTTAGTATTCATTTCCTATTTGCTGAGTTATAATATATTTATATATATGTTTAAAATTATATTAAATTATTTTTTGTAATATATTAATTTATTTTATTACATAATAATTACACAATATTAGTGAAATAACTCTTTGAAAATAACAATTTTAACATTTTCATGGTCATTAACCATAATCGTAGTAATCATACTTTTCTACAAGTGATTAAAAGTAATTTTTAATATAATAAAATTTAAATAGTTTTTTAAAATAAAATATTACTTAAGTTTACAAAAAGTTACATGTGGGTTCAATAAATTCAAATAGTATTTTTAAATTATTTATAGGACTTTATAAATATATTTATATATATATATAATGTTTCAAAAACTTTTAATTAACTCTTTTATTATGATAATGTCATAAAGAGGATGGTATTAGCAAAATTGATGTTTTTTACTATTCATCTAAAAAATAATTATTTTAGAAAAATATAAAAAATTCAACCTAATATAATTTTGTTATGTGGAATTGAAAATTGAAGATGGTTTTTAAAAATTTAAATTCAAAAATTTGTAATTTTAAATTTTAAATTAAAATTCAATATATATATATATATATAAAGAAATCCTCCTTTTATTGAAAAATGCATTTTTAGAACGTAAGTGTTTATAATCAAATTTTGTATGAGTTTTATAAAAGATTAAAATATTTTTTAATTTACAAGAGGTTTTATTATTAATAAAAAAACATAATAGTAAATATGTCACATATCGTTTTAGTTTTGTGTTGCATGTGGAGTAAGTTATCAAACATAGTATTAATTTAGAAAAATATATTTCTAAATCTCAAGTCACTACATGTATTTTCCTACTTACACATTGGTATTAGGACAGTTTTTTTAACAACATTTATTTCCTCTAAGACTTAACTTATTGGAATACCAAGTGTGTTTAAATATAGTAATAAATTTTACAAATAATGTTATACTCCCATAAATATTATCATAAATCCATATAAATCTTTCTACTAACATGTTGTATAGATAAATTTGATCTATGACCTTCATCTAGGAATTCCTTCTTCTACAAAGGTATTGATGTTGCGCATAATATCTTTACAAACTATTTAAACTAAAATGTTAGTTGTTATATTTTTTTACAATAAAAGATGATAATTATTTTAAATTTTCTAACAATCATTGATGGAAAATATTGCAAGATAATTTGAAATGCATAGAGATTCATGAATAATGGATATCATTGATTCATGTGTAATGAAGATATTAAAAATACAAGTTAAAGTGGAATATATGTGAGTATGAATTGAGGAATTTTTTTAAGAATGGAATTATTTTATGGAGTATTATCATATCATACCACAATGGTGTACGTCACACCATGGAGGAAGCTTCTAAGACAGATTCTAGGAAACCTTGTTTAATTGCCTTTGGTCACACTATATTCAATATGGCCTCACCATAGTAGAGTCCCTATGTAACTTTAGGGTTATACTATCTATATTGGATGAATATCACATTCTGAAACATTTATTATCGCTCCATAATTCTTGTTATTTATGATTAATGTTTTGGGTTCTGGAGAAGGTTTGCAATGAAACTCTCGGATGTGAAAAGTTAGTGTAGTTATTTTGAAGGATGAATAGTTCATGATAAAGTGTGTATACCATGTTTTATTAATGTTTGTGTATAGAAACCTTATATATTGATCTGGTGGTTAAACCATGAGAGGTTAATTTTTTGTAGAAAGGAAAACATTTCAGTTATCAAAGGATGAAGGCCTTTACAACATTATGGAAAGAATCATGTCGCAATATAGGTGATATTTGGGGAAATATTAGAATATTATATTATGTTCTTTCTTGGATTAAATATGGTATTATATCCATATTTTTTGGATATATATAAATTTTCATGATACATCATTATATGCCATTCCACAATTAAGAAAAATTAAATTCAATCACTTCGCATTTATGGAGATCATTCTATGATGTTATGATTCCAAGGGAGTTTTTCAAGATTCAAATATTTTTAGAATTATGTGAAATTATCATTGAATTTTATGGTTTTAATTGGATTATTATGAACTATTTGGAAGTCCGATAAATATGATACAAGTGGAAAATTAAGAACGGTTAATTTTGTTGATTTTATTGAAAATTTTTCTTTATCTAAATTTGTAGAAATAACTAAAAATATTTATTAGGAATTTGACTTGACTTATTGGATAATTTTGAAGGCTATTTGTGGGTTATTCATAGAGGTTTGACTAATAGATAATCATGGAGTACTTTTTGTGATAATAATGGATTAAATTTTGATAAAATCATTTATAAATTAATATTGATTATATAAAATAAGTCATGGTGATACTTTATTAAGAGTTTTCATTAATAATGTAGAAACGTTTATGTAATTTGAATATGGTAAATATTTGACCGTTATGAAATTTTTAATATGGAAAATCATTTATCATTGTGGAAATTAATTGAAATTGAATTAATAGTTGACCAAGTAGGGAGAATGTTTCCAAACTTGAGTTTGATATGGAATCTTTTAGATCTAGTCATGGTGGAATATTTGACTTCATATACATGGAGATATTAATAGATAGAAATATGAAGAAATGGTTGAGATATTTTTAACCATTAATTGGGGAGATATTGATGGAGTTTATAAATACCCATACATCTAATACATAGAAATTACATATAAATATATTAATATTATTTACATAACATGAAGATCCATTCTAGAATCGTTTTGGTCTAGTATCTTTTAAAACATGGAAATATATACAACTATTTCAAAAAATATCTACATCATCTCCCACATGTTTCTTCATAACTAGAACCCTTATTTTACATATCATACATAATAGCTTTATTTATTTCCTGGGTAAAGGAAACATAATAAAAGGGTGATATCATGTGCTCATTAAGGGTAAACAAGGGAGACATCAATGATCACATAAGCATAACATGAGTATAATGGTATAAGAACATGATCTTAACATTTTCAAACCATATCCTACATATAAAATATCATTATATTAAGTCATGGAATAAATATTATATTTTAATAATACATTAATCATATGAAAATAATAGAACATGAACTGTGTAATCTTAACATAGGAATGGAACATTGATTTGTGGCATACACATAAGCATAGAAAACCATTTAATTAGTATTCAAGGCTTATTTACAAGGACATAATAATGAAATATATTCACTATCCAAACCAAATTAGTAGTCAAGGTTAACAACCAAGACTATTATAGGGGACATTGTCCCTTACTAAATTGGGTTCACTCCCCTTTCTAGTATTGTTTATCTTATGAGATATCAATCTTAACTCAATTCAATTGAGGGAGATATATTTCATACCCCTCACATATTAAAAATATTACATATTATGTCATAAGATTATAAATCATTCATCATATCAAAACACATGAAAAGAAATGTGTTTCATAAAAATTTCATCATAGCATAACCTATAGGAAAAAATGGGATTTGTAAACATTTCATCGCAGCAAACCCTGTGGAAAAAGAAATGGGTTTCATAATAATTTTGTCATCGTATTCATAAACCAGCTAGATAAAGAAAAAGGATGGTTTCCTTGGATAATATCTCCAGTAAATTATAAGTGAAATCAAGAGTTTTTTTATTTCATGAATAGAAATACTATTAAAATTTTCTTAAAACATTCTTGAGAAAAATAACATTTCCATTTAAAAATCATTTATTTAAAAAACTACACAAGTATAAAGGACAAAAAAATCAATAAAAATTCCTTGTAAATTTGTAAATGAATCTTCAACAAAAAATTATTCATGAAAGCGGGAAAATATATTCATGATGTATATGTTAAAAACATTACTTCTATAATTTCTTTAGAAAATTCACCAACTACCTCTTTTGGAAAACAACAAAAATATTCCTTTCAACCCATTCTATAAAAAGTAAAACATGGGTAAAAATGAATTTCAAAAAATTATAGTATAATAATAAAAACCTTAATTAAAAAAAATTAGAACATATGGATATGGAATAAAAATATTCCCTAGAGAATACTCAAACATAAAAAATCATGAATATTGATGAGATTGTGAAATAAAACCCTTACCTCTAGTTCATCTTTCCTCAAAATAACTCTAACATCCTATATAATAAATTTAAAATTATTATAATTTTATAAAAGATTCATCTTAATAATTATAATATCATATATTATCCCTTTATAACATTTCAACACCCCCTTTTATCAATAATTCCTTATTAAAATTGATATTTCTGGGTATTAACTATTTCATTTATTATAAGTATATCAGTTGAATAGTTCTATTCCTTGTACATTTATCTTGGTTCCATCATATCCAAAATATTTATAATGATTTTAGAATCATATATATTCATTATAAACATATTTATATTCATATATAAATTTTATAGATAGAAAAATTAATTACATCATTCATGGAGATGGTTGGTCGTACGTACACATTAATGTTGTTTTCTTTTTTTATGGATGGAATAAAATAAGGGTAGATATTAATTTACCTTTAGAGGATCATTATTATATCATATATATCATAAATATACATAAAATTATTCCTAATTACCATACATGTAAAATATAAATTAAAAATGAATCGCATCACTTCGTGGAGGTGGAAGTCCACACGTACGCACAAATGATGTTATCATTTCCCAAAGTATTGGATGGTAAATAGGTAGATTTGATACTATAATTACAGAAGAATAATTATTTCATAAGTATAATATATAATCATTAAACCCATCATAATATTCATCCATAAAATATGGTTATGAAAAATGAATTGTATCATTGTGTAGAGACGGTAAGTCGTATGTACGCGTGAGCAATATTTTCACTTCTCATTTAATGAGAAATATGGTGTATAATGGTGTTTTCATAATCTTAATAAAATTTCTTCAGATTTAATATACTGAATATATTATTTTTCTTCATTGAAACGAATCCTTTAGATATCCTATTAGGGGCTCTAGGGTTGGTCATTTTGGTAGAAAAAAACCTTTATAATTTATATAGAGAGGTTTATAAGAGAAATTGTTAGAGTTTTGTTATGTTATAAGGATAAAATTGTTTTAAATAAGTAAGGGACGAGATTCCTGTTTATAATTGAGGAAAGGAAAACTTTTGTAATTTCTCAAAATATTAAATTATAGTAAATTCATTATCAAGACAAATGCCTCCAAATGGACCTGGATTATAAGATAAGGTAATATGGGGTTGTAATACCATTAAACAATATAATTTAGATAATTTTTTGTTTGATTTTAAACCATATCATTCTGATTAACCCTTAGTTAACCAATTTTAATTTTTAATATAGTGACAACTTTTTCAATATTAAAGGGTTATAATGTTTACCTATAAGGTAAAAATTGAACTATAAATGGACAATTTATGAAATTTTAGACCATATAATATCAAAATTTCTTTATTTATATATTTTTGGTTTTTCTAAATAATTTAATAAAATATTATTTTTAAAAAATCTCATTATTTTCAATTTTGACACTATTCATTTGATTTAACTTTAAATGCATCAAGACAAAAGGGGAATTAGAATATAATTCTTTAAAACCCACATAATATATTATAAATATATATAAAATTTGTGACTTACATTAACTCAATAAAATTATATCACTTTTAATATTTTTAAAATCATTGATTATATTTTTTTATTCAACGCAGAAATATTACATCGGTGTTGCATTAGAAATTAAGGTCGATATATAATTACTAAAAATTAAAAATTAATTTGTATCATGAAAATAATTTTATTAATATAAAAATAGAAACTTATACTCATTCATAACTTACTTTTGTTCATGTGTGGGAACACAATACATATTAAAAACAAAGAGTGAAATTGTGTAAATTTCTTTGATTTACATAATGTATAAATTATTTTCATGTAAAAATGTCCATTAAACTAATTAGTTTAGAGGATAGTGTGATAATTGTAAAATTTAATTCATATAATAATAGTTAGGATGAATAATTATGGTCTTATCATATTTTTTCATATTGATTAACCTGATTTAATCTTTACAGAGGTGATATATTTTACCATGGTTACTACTAATACTTAACAAAAATAAAAGGACCCATTTATCAAATTTGAACCTCTGGATTCAAAAAATGTAATAAATTTTATCAAATTAAATTTCTAAAAGTAGTATAAATTAATTTTAAAATAAGTGCACAAAATGAAAAAAAAATCTTTTTAGGAAAAAACATTTTTAATCATAAAACTAGATTTATTCTTATGCTATTCCTAAATAAATATTTGTTGAATGTTTAAAACATTTGATCAAGTAAATAAAATAAAATTTTAATTAAAATTACTCACTAATAGTGATTAATTTAATAAAAATACATTTCACATAAAAACAGTTTTTCAAAAAACATATTTCTTTTTCATTCAAATGATTTTTATTTTCATTTATAATCAATTGATAACCAAGGAATTAATTTGATACATATGAAAAAATTAATGTCTCATAATTTAGTTTGTCCTATTAATACTTTAAAATATAATGGATAGGTAATAAATTTCATTTTAAATTATAATTTTTTAATAGTATATCATGGTTTTTTTAAACTCAGTGTTGTGTGTAATGCAAGCAATAGAATAAATAAAATTATTTAATTAAAAATATTTCAAAACAAATATTGCAGTATTATAGAGTATCTAAATAATTATGGATACAACACATACCATGGTGATTTGGAACAATATTTTCCCTTAATGTTAGGTGTTTATTGAGGATACACTCTCTTTATTTAGTTATTATGATAGAGTTGAAAATACAGGAATCATTGATATATCTGGTTCCAGAGAGAAAAATAATAAAATAAGAGTATAGATATCCTAGAACATACTTGAAATATATATTTCTTTAAGACGGATGATTGTATATGGAAGATAATTGAAAATTTTAATGAAGTAAAATAGGGATAAAAATATGAAATTTTATTTATACATCTGTTTATTGAAGAAGGATCATAATAAGAATTATTCTAGGGGAGAATTATTCTTCATCAAGTGGATTTTTTCATTATTGTTAATATCTCATGGAATACATCAATATAACTCACTCATTAATGAGTATATCTCACTCATAATTGAAGATAAATATGTTAGTGAATGTGTATTTCAATAGAGTATAAAGTATATAGTTGTTATGTAAAGAGATTAAACTCTATAGACTAATCATGGTAGAACCATCATGTACATAATATAAAAAATTCTTCTTTAAAGTAATGTATGGAGTATGATGAGAGTAAATTACCCTTTCTAAGTAGTGATACATATCAAAACATTATAAAGGAAGTGTGTCTTGTCATAGAGTAACCATAAAAAAAATATATCCATTTAATTTGAGCAAAGTATATTTTGTAAAATCAACACACTATTGGTGTGTGATATTTAAACATATCCCAATTAGGGTGAAGCGTGTAAAATACTTTGTGTCTTGTGCACTTTAATTTGTTGTATTCTTTTAGAATTCAACGTGGTTAGTGATAAGGGAGAGTGATATTGAACATATTCCTCCAAATGAGGAAATAATGTCCAAAAAATGTAAAAATGTGAATAAAGGGGGAAGTGTTATTCAAGAGACACCTTGATTCACCCCCCCCCCCCCCAACAACAACCCCCACCTCTCAACCCACCCCTTATTGTGTATATATTTAGCTTTATCTCTACATAAACATTAAAACTACATCTTTATATTTAAAATGTACTAATATAGCATCTTATATAGAATTAATATTATTTTTAGACCCTCTTCTTCCTATATAGACATCTATATCCTCTTTAGTAATGATGGTTATGGAATAACTTGAAAAAGAAATTATTTTTACCCTTACGTGATAATTTATATTTCATAATTTACTAAATCTATTAATAGTGTATCCTTGTTCATCTACATCGTAGATAAAACTTCATGATCCTTCCTAATCAATGCATTTTCCACGTTATTTTACTTCCAAGGGTGAAATTCTATCACATTGTCATAGTATTTGAGTAGTTTTAATCATCTCCCTTGTCTCATGTAAAGTTCTTTCTTTGTGAATATATACCTCTAACTCTTGTGATCCATATTTCTGTCACATATTTCACCATACACATATTTTTTCATATAAT
The DNA here is from genome assembly GCA_963277665.1 of Viscum album. Lineage (NCBI taxonomy): Eukaryota > Viridiplantae > Streptophyta > Magnoliopsida > Santalales > Viscaceae > Viscum > Viscum album. The sequence continues at coordinate 442,481,665 of OY728142.1, forward strand.
CAAGGAAATAATTACTATTTCCATCTATACATCATGTGTTGGATACTTTTGTTCATGGGTCTTTAATGGCCTTGATTCATAATCGTTAACTCTGAAATTTGGAATAATAATTATCCTTATCCCTTTATTTGATACACCGTTATTTATAAAAAAAACATTCTTTCACCATCAGTAAATTTAATATTGGTTCATATATTAATATCATTTTCAATTTTTAAAAATTTTATTTACATTCCTTAAACTATGTGAATTTTTCCCTTTACATGTAAACTTGTTGTTGGGTTCATCAATCAAAAAATATTTTCAAAATATTATCAATAATAACAAAATATTCTAAGAAAATAGATATTTAAGTTATATTTTTGTTGTTTTCCTTTCATTAACCATCATATACTTAAAGAAAATATAGCTAAGAAAATTATCTTGTTAAATCAAAAATTCATATTAACTAAATTTTTGGGATAACTAATTATCTATTAGGGTATCAAGAAAACTCTATAAATGGTTATGATGATCATAAAATCACTTATATTATATCAATATATCATCTATAAATAACACAAAAATCTATTAAGATGATACTTTAATACTCTATTAATCAGATCCATAAACATTAAGAGTGAATTTGTTAATCTAAAAGGTATTACTTTGAACTCATAATGTCTATAAATCATATAAAAAGTCATAATTATTATATTATCCTCCTTAACTTTTAATTTATGATAAAAGGAATGAAAATAAATCTTTGTTAAGTGTTATACCCCTTGAATTTTATCAATCAAATCATTAATATTTTGTAAAGGATATTTTTTATTTATAGTAATGGAATTTATTTCCCTATCATCGATGCATAACCTCATAAAGTCGTATTTTTTATTTAAAAATAAGATGAGTTCTATAAAGGGTGAGACATTAGGGCATATAAATCCATTATCACATAGCTCTAGTTGTTTGTTCTTCAATTACGTTAATTCCACTTGATCCATTCTATGTGGTGGATAGATATGGGGTTTTCATTAGGAATGAGGTTGATGGAAAATTTAACTTCACTATCAAGTAGACAACATGGTAATTACTTTAGAAATACATCAATGTAATCTTATAAATTTTATATCTGTTATAATATTAGAATATTATTCACTTTATATATTATGTTTTTTCATCCTCTTTTCAAATATTTTTATTATGATAAGGGACTATAGGTGGTTCCATACAAGACTATGGTAATGAATTATCTTCTCTAAAAACAAGTGATGTAATGTATACCTCACATATTTTAATCTCTATATATTGGAAGTAAATTATTATATTATACTAATAGATATAAACAATCTAAAGAATTATGTCAAAGTTAACCATTGGTATAAAAATCAGGTTTAAAACTATAAATAAATTTTATATTCTAATAAAAATAACCCAATATATTTCTATTGTAATAAGATTTACACAATGTTTTTTAACATAAAAATACCTCCATAATGTATCAAGGGATGATTAAATGTTCTTATAAAACATCAAAGGTACAAAATTTTCTAAATTAATAATAAAAAAATGTATTAGGTAAATTTAAATTCTTTAATCAAGGTTCTTATTATTACATCATTTTAGACTTCAACTTTTATCATATTAGTTTCCTAATCATAACCTTTATTCATTATCCTTATCTGAGGTAGATTCCTATAAATTTTTGGAATTTATTAGAATAGTATACAATCTCTTTTTAATTGAATAATTGTACATTAGAGGATTCTATCTTATCTGTGTACTCATCGTAATGATTTATTTTATCTCTAAACTCAAAACAAATTCTCAATCCCTTTAATAAATCCTTAAGGTGTTTCCTCCTATAGTTTTTTCATATAGAAAATTATAGCCTTACCTTCTTCTCTTTTATCAACGTTACTTCTATATTCTGCATAAAAATCCTCTTATTTTATATTTTGGTGAACTCTTTCTTCATCATGATGTTACTTTTCACTATCTATTTATATATTACGTCAATATTTAAGACTAATTCCATTATATGACCTGGTTTTAATCAATTAATAAATTTATTGATATTTATTTTTAGATTATGAACATAATCGGTGGAATGTCTCGTTAATCTTGTAAATTTATCTTTATCTTAGTAACTATTTCATCTTTATTTTATCAAAATATAAGTAATAATTTTTCCATATTATCTCATTTATCTTGAGATAAAAATTTATCAAGTTATATATCCTTAAAATAATATCATTTCATTCTTTCAATCGCTTATTAATTCTTAGTGTTTTGAATTAATAACCACCATTGATCAGTATATCCCCTTGAATGAAATATAGCCATGATAACCTTATCGCTTTTAATATATCCTAAAGTAATGAATATACTCTCTAAAGAATATATATATTGTTTTACAACTACTGGATTATTGGTTACATTATAAGATGGATACTATTCCATCATTCAATTATCAAACATTATTACACCTTATTGAGAAGTAATAGTTTTTCCATACTATAAATGTAGAGACCCTAATCTTGACGTACATGGACATTACATTACTTTTGTGGAATACTTAATACATAACAAAAACAGACACACAAGGACCGTAATAGTTTAGTGTCTTTGGAAACTTGGAATGTAATCTTCTAATCGTGGTGAAAGATCTTCAACATCTCCCATAAAGATATTCCACTTTTTGTTTCCTTACCTAAAACATTTCTTTTGATCCTGATGGAAAATAAAACATAAAAAGGGTGAGCTCAAATGCTCAGTAAGGGTAATCATGGATAAAATAAAACATACCATATACATTTGAACTTAAAAACATGAACATAATGTTTAAACATCAAAATCTTGAGCAACGACATAAAACATGGAAGTACATAAGGCATAGATCATAATGGAACATAAACCATGATAAAATAGCATGGGAGTAAAACATGTAATTGTGGCATCCATTAAGAACATGTAATGATTTCCATAGTAGCCAAGGCATTGCTGCCAAGACCATCTTAGTGGACAAAGTCCCATTCTGAATCGAGTTCACTCCTCGTTTTAGTCCTGTAACACTGAATCGGATTAACTTACCGTTCCAGCCATGTCTATCTCATGAGATATAAAATATTTACCCAATGCATTGTAGGGAGATATAGGTCCCACCCATCTCATAATGAAATCATTCTTACTTGTGCCACAAAATAAACATACATCATTCATAATAACCCAATAAATAAAATGGGTTCCATATTACGTAATCCATATAAAAGAAATGGATATCATTTCATAATAAGAGAAGTGAAACCATGTAAATCATAGAGACATTATACTTGAAACATACACATATGAAATAATGTCATCTTAGATGAAAAATGGTTTTGATAAAACACTTGAAATGAATTCTTGAGGAAAATATCCTTTTTTCTTCAAAATCATTTTCTTTTCACAAAATGTCATGCAATTTTATAAGAAAAGTATTTTTTTGAAAATAGTCATGAAATATTTTGGAGGAAGGTTCATGAAAACAAGGCTTTATAAAACCGTAAAAATCCTTTCATGCCGTATAAGTTAAAAAAACATTATTCTCATACTTTTGTCGGAAAAGTCAAAAAGTACCTCATAACGTAAACAAAAGAAATATTCCTTGCATACCATGTAGTAAAAGTCAAGAATGGGTAAAATGACTTTAAACATACATGAAAACACCTTTATAAAACATGTAAATGAATGATTGAAATAACCCCAGTAAATACTTACGAATAAGCAATCTCGGATAAAAATGAGATTTACAAAATTATCCCTTACCTTAGGTCTGATATGCTTCGTACGTATCCGAACCTCCTGTATAATGATTTAAATAATTTCATTGACTTATTAAAGAATCATATTCATTGTTATGATATCATATATGGTTCACTTATGACTTTATATTACCCGTTCTTTTGTAAATTCCATGTTAAAGAGCATTTTGGGTAAAATCGTTTCATTTGTCATCCGTGTTTTGACTTGTAATTATTCATATGATTACTTAGATCATGATTACTTAATTCCAGAATATAAAACATGATTTATATATAATATATATTCAGAATATACATATATATAATAGATCGATAAATGGAAAGAAATACACCGTTCATGGAGACGGTAGGCCGTACGTACGCATGAACGCTGTTTTCGTTTCCTCATTTAATTGAATGGAATTAATTGGTTGACATACATATATATATACATAAATCCAGTATCATTATTATTTCATATATTTCATTATTACTTATTATATATACTTTATAATCATTTATGAATGGTTAGTCATTGAGAATGAATCTCATCGCGTCGTGGAGACGGTATTCCGTACGAACGCACGAGCGATGATATCGTTCCCATGATCGTGGAATTTTATTGGAGTGTATTTATACTAGTAAAGAATCAATATAACTTTACAATAATTATATATAGTTATTATTTACACCATTATACCCATCCAATTAAGGTGGTGGTGGAAAATAGATTACACCACGGCGTGGAGACGGTATTCCGTACGTACGCACGCGCGGTGATTTCATTTTCCGTAGGATGGATAGATGGTGAAATAGGGTTGCTTCATACTTATAATAACATATCTGTATATGAGTGATACTGATTTTATTACTTCATAATGAAACAACCTTAGAAGAATAAGTGGAAGAAGAAATAATGGTGAAAGAATCGGTAACGTACATTACCTCTTCTTTGAAGCGCCTCTTTGAGACCTCCTCTTAGGGCACTTAAATTGGTCTTTGAAGAATACCAGGACCTCTAGGATGTTTATAGGGAAGTGTAGAAGAGAATTTGGAAGGGTTTGGTAGAGCTTGAAGGCTCAAAGTGGTGTGAGGAAGAGAGGGAGGAGGTGCCCTTTTATAAGGGAGGGGAAAGGCACCTTTGGAAATCTTAAAAATATTAATTTATAATAAATCTAAACCCACTTAAAAACCTCCTAAAATGACTCATATTCGAATATTATATGATATAGGGTTGTAATATAATCAACCAATAAAATTTTGACATTTTAGGAACTTATTTTAAACATTAGAAACTTGATTTATCCTTACTAAATCAATTTAATTTTATTTGTGGTAATAACATTCTGAATTTTAATTTATAACAAAAAATTAGTTATTTGTTGTGAATTGTCCATAATTGGATAATTTATAACATTTTAGACCATATAAATGTAAATTTATAACTTTGAAATATTTTTGTGATTTTTAAACAATTTTATAATATGTTATTTTTATAAAATAACAATAATGTCAATTTTGACACTATTCATTTGTCTGAATTTAAATAAAATATATACAGAATATATGTTCAAACTAAAAGCTTTAATAGATTTATAAAAGGTTATATGTATCTATAAAATTAGTGTAGAACATTAAATAGTTCATATAATATTTGTTTTATTATTTTTAAAACCATTTATTTCGTTTATCTCTTAATAAACTAATTACTACAACATTTTTATATAAATATTTAATATACTTATTTGTTGCCTAAAAATTAAAAATAAAATCCTATTATAAATATAAATATATTAACTTTCACAATAATACTTTTACTCGAATTTATCATCTTAAAATCACAATAGTTAAATTTTTATATTTATTAAATTATGAAGGTGACAACTTTGGTATCATTTAAAATAAAATAATATAAGTGTCATAATAATCTTAATAAGGATCCAAATGGTCCAAAATTTGACCATTGGATGATTAGGGTTTATATATACACTAATAATAATTTTTTTTCAGATTTTGGGGCCTTTTGATATGTACTAATATTTCAATAAAAACTATATTATTGATTTTTCACTAAATAAATAATTTCTGCATCATTAATGTATCACCATTAATGACACTTATTTAATCCCTAAAAATTCTAAATAAATTATCATGATGTAGATAATTTTATTATCTTTCTGTAGACTATTCATTTTCTAATTTTTATGATGTTTAGAACTAAATTAAAATTAGTATACTTATAAGATTTAAGAGAGTGACATGTTTTCACTTTCTTTGGTTTTAATAATAATTAAATTATTTTCATGGTCAAAAGTCCATAAAATGAATCTAATCTGACCCTTAGGTGATATGGGTCGACTTTTATCCATCCAATAATATTTTGGCATGTGTTAGGGTAATTTTATAATCTTATATTTACCCTTAATTACCCGATTTACCTTTAACTATGGTAAATAAAATTTACCGTAGTTACTATTCATAATTCCCAAAAATAAAAAGTAGCTTATTAACATAATTTAGACCCACGGATTCCAAATATGGAATCCATTTTTCCAAATTCAATACAAAAAAGTTGCAGAAATTAAATTAAAATTAATCCTGTTGTCGAAAGAAAACGGGTTTTTCTTTAAAACATTATAAAAGATAGAATTGATTTAACCTACGAATTCAAGGTAAAATCAATGCTAATGACATAAATTATATTAAATGGTAAAAATATATTATATTTATACTTTAAAACCATTAAATATTATAATTTAACCACATAAGTTATTATGATGAAAAAAGTTGTTTTTAATTAAAATATAGCGTGTTTTTACTATTCATTAAAATATGAAAGTTATCAGAATAATATGAAAAATTTATCCAAGGTAAAATTTTATATCTTGATTCCAAAGAATAATTTTATTTTTAAAAATTGAACTTATAAACATGTCAAAGACAAGATTTAAAATGGGTGCGCCATCAAAAGGCGGTAAAACTGCATTTTTTTAAAAATACTTATTTTACCCGAAAAAATTATTTTTTTCTTATACCATGTTCTAGAAAATGTGTAAGATGAATAATAATGTAATAAAATTCAAAATTTAGTTAATACTATTCATAACGGCTAGTTCATAATAATATTATAATAATATATCATTTTTTAGTAAAACCTGATATTGCGTACAACACACACTATCGAGGAAGGTCGTGATTGCGTGTAATGTAAGCCAAGTCAGGGTTGCATGTAGTGCACGACTCCTTTTTTGCTGATTATAACAAAATACATTGAATATATATATATATACTCAATGTTTTGTAGAATAACTACTATCAAACAAACATGAAATTGTGTGTAACACGATCTAGGATTAGTGTTGCGTATACTGCAAGCTAATACGTTGTTGCGTATAGCGTAAGATAATCTTGGTGTATCGTACAATAGAAGATATGAAAGAAATTAAAAATAATATATCTTATAAAATCTTGGGTTATTACATTCTACCCCCCTTAAAATTAATTTCTCCCTCGAAATCGTCGGGGTTATAATTGGTTTTCTACTTGAAAGTTTATTTAATTGAAACCCACATCGTAAAAAGGAATACCAAAACTTATCTTTAAAAACTAAAGTATGAAATGTAACGGTTACCCAAATAAACTAATACTGGGTTTCCACAAAGGAGAACATAGGTGAAAATATGGATATGGAGGAGAAATCTAACAATCAATTTCTGATGGAGAGTGGTAGAGAAAAGGGCTATGAAAAAGCCAAAAATCACAAAGCTATAGATTTGTGATGATCTAAGGTACCATCTGATTCATCGAATATAAGGGAACTAGGACAACATTTTTGGTTTTCAAGATCATTTCCCTAAAGTTGATGAATTAAAAGAAATACTTACATGATTTTGGTACAATCTCATTGTTGTTCATGAATTGAACAATTTCCACTTCATCCCTTAAAGAAATGAAGTTGAATTTTTTATTCATGATGTGTTAGTAGATCATGTGATAGAATGATGGGTCATTCCATATGTTTCAAACAAAAGGTCATCAAAAGTTATAAGTCCATCTTATGGTTAGATTAATCGTATATGGTTCCAAAAATGAACTTATACTTCATATATCATACCGCTTAATAAAATATAACTATTTTCTACTAACCAGGGACTTCCTATAGGCCAGTGGTAGGCGATAAAGGCCAGTCGCACTTCTGTTGTGGGTTCGATTCCCACAGCCTTGTCCGACGCGATGGGTTGCCACCCGTCCTGTAGGTTGTCCTTTTTGTAAAACTACATTACTGTATCATCCCATCAATAATATCGAAAAAGATTCTATCCTTAAACAATACTAACTTATGTCCAACATAATCCATTCCAATCTTTAGGCTTATCCATAATATTGCAGTCCATTGTCATATTATAGTGAAAACGATTACCAGAGATTTCATATAAGAATCATGTTAATACCATCGTTGATCCCCATATATCATAAGATATGTCTTGTTGGTCACATTACAAACGTTCGAAGGCCTTAATCATGTATTCTCTTGAAAAATGAATACCCATTGAACCTTAGTGAAAACATGAATGCAGTTAAAAGTTAACACCTTCCACATACCAAAATCCTCAAAATTCTATATACTCAAACCATGATATCACTTAGTCCTTATATCAATCATGAGCTCATTAATATAATCAAACATCTCATTATCTTCTTATTCCTTCATTATGCGCATATCATCTACTTTACAAAAATATCTGAATAACCTTCCATGGTTACTGGTACCATTCAACATATACTTTCAAATACTTTTAGGAAAAACAATAGTGTAACAATCCTTTATGATTCTTTATTCCATAGTACCATTAACTATACAACATAACTCTCGATAAACATACAATCATTCCACTACCTTCTAAAACAACTGACTGAGCTTCAACACTTCTTTCAGCTCATATATCATTTTTAGTCTCCTCATCATCATCCACATAAATACTACCCATATGACTATGCTGATTCTCTTCATGGTATTTTCCATTAGGGCATTGGTTTTCATAATTCCCATACATTCCACATTTAAAACATCTAATCATTGTTGATGTCGTAGCAATACCATTATCCTTGTCCGTGGTGTTAACTGAACCTTTTCCTTTTCACTTATTTGCTTTGTGTCCTTCTTTTCCACACCCAAAGCATCTTCCAGTTCCTTTGAAACAATCTCCCTGATGCCTCTTCCCACATGATTTACATGAGGGAAATTGAACTTTCTTTCCTCTATGATCATCATGAAACTCCATCTTTCTCTTATTATTTGTGTCAGGAAACTTACCAAAGTTGACATTATTGATCATATTATATGATTGCTGATTAGGCATAATAACGATGTTTGGACTTCCAAATCCCATTTCATTTGGTTGCTCATGAAGAATATCATTCCATTGTCCGTTATATCCTCCATTATCGTGAATCTTCCTGTTTCCAGCCATTTTCTAAAACCCAAAAAGAATAGTGTGAGAGGAAAAAATCATGCTAGGGAAAACAACATAGTAAAGGGGGAGTTCCCTCAATATCTAACATCTTAGGTTAAATTCTAACATCATTACCGTAGTTCTAGGACTATATCCTATACATATACTTATCCTTGGGGACATCCCAAGACATACTTTAGAAATATCTCTAGGGATCTCACTAAAATTTTCGCATCCTAGTTTCCAAAGGTTTACTAAACCTTTCCTCTAATACCAACTGTAGAGACCCTAAGCTTGACGTACATGGACATTACATTACTTTTGCAGAATACTTAATAGATAACAAAAACAGACACACAAGGACCGTAATATTTTAGTGTCTTTGGAAACTTGGAACGTAATCTTCTAATCGTGGTGAAAGATCTTAAACATCTCCCATAAATATCTTCCACTTTTTGTTTCCTTACCTAAAACCTTTCTTTTGATCCTGAGGGAAAATAAAACATAAAAAGGGTGAGCTCAAATGATCAGTAAGGGTAATCATGGATAAAATAAAACATACCATATACATTTGAACTTAAAAACATGAACATAATGTTTAAACATCAAAATCTTGAGCAACGACATAAAACATGGAAGTACATAAGGCATAGATCATAATGGAACATAAACCATGATAAAATAGCATGGGATTAAAACATGTAATTGTGGCATCCATTAAGAACATGTAATTATTTCCATAGTAGCCAAGGCATTTCTTCCAAGACCATCTTAGTGGACAAAGTCCCATTATGAATCGAGTTCACTCCTCGTTTCAGTCCTGTAACACTGAACCGGATTAACTTACCGTTCCAGTCATGTCTATCTCATGAGATATAAAATCTTTACCCAATGCATTGGAGGGAGATATAGGCCCCACCCATCTCATAATTAAATCATTCTTACTTGTGCCACAAAATAAAGATACATCATTCATAATAACCCAATAAATAAAATGGGTTCCATATTACATAATCCATATAAAAGAAATGGATATCATTTCATAATAAGAGAAGTGAAACCATGTAAATCATAGATACATTATACTTGATACATACACATATGAAATAATGTCATCTTATATGAAAAATGGTTTTGATAAAACACTTGAAATGAATTCTTGAGGAAAATATCCTTTTTTTCTCCAAAATCATTTTCTTTTCACAAAATGTCATGCAATTTTAAAAGAAAAGGATTTTGTTGAAAATAGTCATGAAATATTTTGGAGGAAGATTCATGAAAATAAGGCTTTATAAAACCTTAAAAATCCTTTCATGCCGTATAAGTTAAAAAAACATTCTTCTCGTACTTTTGTCGAAAAAGTCAAAAAGTACCTCGTAACGTAAACAAAAGAAAGATTCCTTACATACCATGTAGTAAAATTCAAGAATGGGTAAAAAGGACTTTAAACATACATGAAAACACCTTTATAAAACATGGACATGAATGATTGAAATAACCCCAGTAAATACTTACGAATAAGCAATCTCGGATAAAAATGAGATTTGCAAAATTATCCCTTACCTTAGGTCTGATATGCTTAGTACGTATCCGAATCTCCTGTATAATGATTTAAATAATGTCATTGACTTATTAAAGAATCATATTCATTGTTATTATATCATATATGGTTCACTTATGACTTTATATTACCCATTCTTTTGTAAATTCCATGTTAAAGAGTGTTTTGGGTAAAATCGTTTCATTTGTCGTCCGTGTTTTGACTTGTAATTATTCATATGATTACTTAGATCATGATTACTTAATTCCAGAATATAAAACATGATTTATATATAATATATATTCAGAATATACATATATATAATAGATCGATAAATGGAAATAAATACACCGTTCATGGAGACGGTAGGCCGTACGTACGCATGAACGTTGTTTTCGTTTCTTCATTGAATTGAATGGAATTAATTGGATGACATACATATATATATACATAAATCCAGTATCATTATTATGTCATATATTTCATGATTACTTATTATATATACTTTATAATCATTTATGAATGGTTAATCATTGAGAATGAATCTCATCGCGTCGTGGAGACGGTATTCTGTACGTACGCACGAGCGATGATATCGTTCCCATGATCGTGGAATTTTATTGGAATGTATTTATACTAGTACAGAATCAATATCACTTTACAATAATCATATATAGTTTTTATTTACACCATTATACCCATCCAATAAAGGTGGTGGTGGAAAATAGATTACACCACGGTGTGGAGACGGTATTCCGTACGTACGCACGCGCGGTGATTTCGTCTTCCGTAGGATGGATAGATGGTGAAATAGGGTTGTTTCATACTTATAATAACATATAATTATATGAGTGATACTGATGTTATTAATTCATAATGAAACAACCTAATAAGAAGAAGTGGAAGAAGAAATAAAGGTGAAAGAATCGGTAACGGACATTACCTCTTCTTTGAAGCGCCTCTTTGAGACCTCCTCTTAGGGAACTAAAATTGGTCTTTGAAGAAGCCCAGGACCTCTAGGATGTTTATAGGGAAGTGGATAAGAGAATTTGGCAGGGTTTGGCCGATCTTGAAGCCTCAAACTGGTGTGAGGAAGAGAGGGAGGAAGTGCCCTTTTATAAGGGAGGGGAGGGGCACCTTTGGAAATCTTAAAAATATTAATTTATAATAAATCTAACCCCACATAAAACCTCCAAAAATGACTCATATTCTAATATTATATGAGATAGGGTTGTAATATCATCAACCAATAAAATTTTTACATGTTAGGAAATTATTTTAAACATTATCAACTTGATTTATCCTTACTAAATCAATTTAATTTTATTTGTGGTAATAACATTCTAAATTTTAATTTATAACAAACAATTAATTATATGTTCTGAATTGTCCATAATTGGATAATTTATAACATTTTAGACCATATAAATGTAAATTTATAATTTTTAAATATTTTTGTGATTTTTAAACAATTTTATAATATTTTATTTTTATAAAATAACAATAGTGTCAATTTTGACACTATTCATTTGTTTAAATTTAAATAAACTATATACAAAAGATATGTTCAAAATAAAAGCTTTAATAGATTAATAAAAGGTCGTATCTATCTATAAAATTAGTGGATCACATTAAATAGTTCATAAATTATTTATTTTATTATTTTTAAAACCATTTATTTGGTTTATCTCTTAATAAAATAATTACTGCAACATTTTTATATAAATATTTAATATACTTATTTGTTGCCTAAAAATTAAAAATAAAATCCTATTATTAATATAAATCTATTAACTTTCACAATAATACTTTTACTAGAATTTATCATCTTAAAATCACAATAGTTAAATTGTTATATTTATTAATTTATGATGGTGACAACTTTGGCATCATTTAAAATAAAATAATATAAGTGTCAAAATCATCTTAATAAGGATACAAATGGTCCAAAATTCGGCCAGTGGATGATTGGGGTTTATATATACACTAATAATAAGTTTTTTTCAGATTTTTGGGCCTTTTGATATGTATTAATATTTCAATAAAAACTATATTATTGATTTTTCACTAAATAAATAATTTCTGCATCATTAATGTATCACCATTAATGACAATTATTTAATCCCTAAAAATTTTAAATAAATTTTAATGATGTAGATAATTTTATTATCTTTCTGGAGACTATTAATTTTTGAAGTTTTATGATGTTTATTACTAAATTAAATTATTATACTTATAAGATTTAATAGAGTGACATGTTGTCACTTTCTTTGGTTTTAATAATAGTTAAATTATTTTCATGGTCAAAAGTCCACAAAATGAAACTAATCCAACCCTTAGGTGATATGGGTCGACTTTTATCCATCCAATAGTATTTTGGCATGTGTTAGGCTAATTTTATAATCTTATATTTACCCTTAATTACCCGATTTACCTTTAACTATGGTAAATAAAATTTACCGTAGTTACTATTCATAATTCCCAAAAATAAAAAGTAGCTTATTAACATAATTTGGACGCACGGATTACAAATATGGAATACATTTTTCCAAATTCAATACAAAAAAGTTGCAGAAATTAAATTAAAATTAATCCCATTGTCGAAAGAAAATGGGTTTTTCTTTAAAACATTGCAAAAGATTGAATTGATTTAACCTACGAATTCAAGGTAAAATCAATGCTAATGACATAAATTATATTAAATGTTAAAAATATATTCTATTTATACTTTAAAACCATTCAATATTATAATTTAACCACATAAGTGATTATGATGAAAGAAGTTGTTTTTAATTAAAATATAGCGTGTTTTTACTATTTATTAAAATATGAAAGTTATCAGAATAATATGAATAATTTATCCAAGGTAAAATTTTATATCTTGATTCCAAAGAATAATTTTATTTTGAAAAATTGAACTTATAAACATGTCAAAAACAAGATTTAAAGTGGGTGCGCCATCAAAAGGCGGTAAAACTGCATTTTTTTAAAAATACTTATTTTACCCGAAAAATTTATTTTGTTCTTATACCATGTTCTAGAAAATGTGTAAGATGAATAATAATGTTATAAAATTAAAAATTTAGTTAATACTATTCATAACGGCTAGTTCATAATAATATTATAATAATATATCGTTGTTTAGTAAAACCTGGTATTGTGTACAACACACGCTATCGAGGAAGGTCGCGATTGCGTGTAATGTAAGCCAAGTCAGGGTTTCATGTAGTGCACGACTCCTTTGTTGCTGCGTATAACAAAATACATTAAATATATATATATATATATATATACTCAATGTTTCGTAGAATAACTACTATCAAACAAACATGAAATTGTGTGTAACACGATCTAGGATTAGTGTTGCATATAATGCAAGCTAATACGGTGTTGTGTATAGCGCAAGATAATCTTGGTGTATCGTACAACAGAAGTTATGAAATAAATAAAAAATAATATATCTTATAAAATCTCGGGTTATTACAATAAAGGTTATTTATCATAAACTGAGTCAATTTCTCAAATAGATTTTATGTTTTCTCATCTCCAACACTATATTTATTATTTTTATCAGTAGGTAAATCTTTATACTCATTATGGGTGATGATACTATTTTATTTCCATCGATTAGCATCCATTTCTAAAAAATATAATATAGTAGTTCATTCATGTAAAAAATTGTGAATTATGAATCATAGTATATAATTATTATTAATTTATTAAAAATTCATATCAAGTATTCCAACTCCAAAAAAAATAGGATTTATTAAGTGTTTATCATAAATTTTTGTTGTCAAACTATATTCTTAAAAATATAGTTCTTTAGGTTTTTACAAAACATTATCCCATACCTACTATAATAACCACAACTCCTGTAACCTAGAGCTAGTTTTTATTTATTATAATATAAATAATATACATAAGATCACAATATATTGGATTGAAATGTTTAGTAGTCTTAGGAAATGAGATGCATAAATAAAAATTATATTACACTGGAAAATTAAAATATATAATAAAAACACATGAAACTTAATTGTTTCTCCATACTTGTACTTAGGTAGAACATAGTAATTTTAATGGTTTACTAGGAAAAATGAGAGAAAATATAAAGGTTGGACTTTGAAAATCACTAAGGAATAGTGTATATTAGAAGCTACCATGGAATTAGCATGAAAAAAATTATATGGTAGGGATTTATAGTCAAATGATTCAAAATAAATGATAAAATGATAATAAAATATCGATATAGGGCATAAAAATGGAAATAAATAATCATGTATATAACAATAATAGATCTCATAATTTTTTAAGGAATAAATTTATACATCATAACCATATTGGTGAGGTATTGTTCCATGAAATCAAAAATAAAGGATAAGTATTGTTCACTTACCCTATGATAGTTTCTCTCATTAGATATACCAATTTATTTATAGATTATATAATTCCCATATCAATTAATAACATAATAACTCAAATTCATCCATCATATTAAAAAATTTCTAAAAAATACAATACATAATGTTCCCTAAATAATATATTTCGTAAATAAGGATAAGTAATATATAATTATCCATATAGAAATAATGGATATAAATATTGTCAAATTTTCCCTATACAATATAATAATATAGATATCTAATTGAATATAAACCAATAAAATGATAAAACTAACAAGATATTCATAATGCAAAGGAATGTACCCTTATCTATGGAATGATAATGCAATAATAGGGTAGGATACTTCTACGGTATATGGATATTAATAATAATTATTAATTGAATAAAATAGTTTTAAATAGTATTATGTTGAGGCTATAATTGAAGAAAACTTCTAATAATTAACGATATATGACATGCATATTTAATGTGCATTTGGGATACCAATTTTCTTAAGGAGAAGCTCTCGGGATGTGAGGTTTTGATATTGAAGATTAAATTGTGCCAAAAAAATGTATGTTTCATTATGAATGCAATAGAGGTTAAACTATATATATCACTATCATATTTCCTTAGACATATTCCACCTCATATAAAGAATACATCCAAAATAACAAAAATACACAAAACATGTACGCATTTGTATAATATAGATTTTTCCTATAAAACTATATTAGAATTAAAAAAACATATGAACATTATATAACATGATGGAATGATAATATTTATTCAATATTATAAAAAAATATTTATAATAATTAATCATAAAAAAAATTTGATATGAAATTAAAATTAATTTGAAAGGATTACAAATGGTAAATAAAGATAAGATATTAAGAACTCTAACCACGCTAAATGGCTTCCTAATAAATGAAACAGGACTCTTTAGAACCCTAAGAGCCTCTTAGTGTGCGACTTAAGATATAATTGAGATGATAACCATGATAAATTTTTTTTAAGTGTAATGTGGGTATGGGTGGGTATTTATTATAAAATTGTGATAATTGATTAATAATTTTTGAACTTAGGCTTTGGAAAACTTTGTTGTGGAAAATTGAATACTACTGTCTTAACCATAATTTTTTATTATGGTATTTTAAATTTAAATCATATTTTTTTATATTTAGAATTTAAATTATTTAAATATGTATATTATATTAATTTTTCCAGGTAAAAGACATTTTTTCATAGTGATATATTTTTAAATCCTTAAAAAACATTTTTGAATTTTGAAATTTCTTTAAAGGATTTGGAAATTCATTTTAATATTTTAAAAGGAATTATTTTGATAAATAAAGATATTTTAGGTCTTTAAATAATTTATATTATTTATTTAATCATTTTTACCACAAAATTAATTCATAATACTTGATGTATACATATACTATATTTTACAATTCACCCAAAAATTAAATTATCTTAGAAAATAGCTAAAAAATTACCATTGGATAATTTCAGTGTGTTGATTATAAATTGAATATATTTTTTATAAAATTAATTTTATATTCATGAGAAATTTAATTTTTAATCAAAAACTATTAATATATTTTAAAATCATTCATTTTTCACTAAAAAATATAAAACTATATATTTATTATTCTATGACATATATATAACTACAATATCATTCACATTATTTATATTTATTAATAATAAAACTATCATATGATGTTATGTAATTTATTTGATACAAGTATATATAATTTTCCCATCAATTTTTCAATGGTTATGTTACTATTTTACCCTTATAATAGTAACCTTACCCTTCTAACGGTCATATTTCCCATTATAAATACACTTGAATTTAATTTCTAAAATTATTCTTGTCATTCTCTTATTTTTCTTAAAAATCCATTCCATTACTTATTTTCTTTATAAAAATGATATATCTTTTATTCAAGTTATATTTTGTAGAATATGATCCTCCAAATATCAATGTTATTTTATTTTCATATATTGATATATATTTTAAAGAACGAGTTATAGTCATTGTTTTTTAATGTAACTCTATTGTTTTTATTGTGCTACTATAATTAAATAAAATAACTTGTGTTGTGTGATTTCCATTGTGATGAAAAAAAATTATTTTTATAAAATCTAATGTCATAATTACATTTTAAGTGATATGATATTAATTTAATGTCTAAGAAGGTATTTTCCCCTTTCAAGTTATGAAAAATATAATTTTCTCTTTTATTAAGATGAAAGTGCTTGAGAAACATCAATGGGCTTGGTGGTTACAAGAAATGATATCTTGGTAAGTTAAAGAAATAAAGATCATGATAAAAATATACAATAAAGGTAAAACCATTGTGTGGTGGTTTATACTATATCATGGTTTATACTGTGATAAACCATATCATAGTGAGTGTGACTACATCATGGTCTTCTGTATATTAGTATACATATTATGTGATAATTCATCACTCATAAATCTTCTCATACTCTAAGATATCATGCCTAGTTTTATCAATATGTAATAATTATATGAGGAGTTTGAATGTTTAACTTAATCATTTAAAAATTAAATAATTAATCAAAATTATGTTTTATAAGTTACAAACATTGTTAATCATGGAATGTTTACGATGTGATTAATTCAATATATCCAAATTTTTGTAATACAAGTAGTATCCTTGTATGAATGTATAAATAGAATCATATTTTTTTATTTGGATATAGATATACTATAATAACTCTTTGAAATAAGGCATATTAATGTTATTGTTTACTTAAAGCTTTTAAAAAGGTCTCTAGAAGGTCAGGGATTGAAGGAGGTCCTTCCAAAGTGTTTAGATATTTTCATATATTTTAGATACACTATTATGAATAAGTATGTTGTATAGCTCTATATAATCTCAATCAAGATCATGTAGATAGGATTTAATGGATTTGGATCATTTAATAATATGTGAATTGTTCTTCATTTATTTTATTTGATCCAAACATATTGAATGATCCTATTTTAAAAAATTGGTTGATTTTACTTGAAAATTTTGAATAAGATTTTTCCCCTCAAAAACTCAATTAGTTGTATCAAAGAAACATTCATATAATTTGGATTGAGTTTTGGATTGGATGAAGAAACTAATTTATGAAAAACCATAATGTGTTTTATATGAAAATGGTTATTGTTCATGAATTTTTCCAAAAAATTAGGTTTTTTAAATGTAAAATGACTTTGGTTTTATAATTATTATGAAACCACATCATTGTTTGTGGGAAAAAATGTAAAAATGTTTCATGAAAAATAGTACATTTTTTTTGACATTTCTACATCATGGTTTACTGGCCAAAACTATATAGTTTATGGAAAAAAGGTTTCCACTATAAATAAATGACATGTCATTTTGGATGTTGACATGTCATAGTTTATGGTGTGACAATAGAACAAAATTTTAATGTATCTAACAAATAATTAATGTTTTTCTCTTTATCACTAGGGTTAACTAACACTGTGTTTTATAGAAAAAATGATCATGTTATTTCCCTTGACAAGATTTTTCACCTGGAAGACCACCACTTCATGGTATATATCATAATGGTTGAAGGAGGATTTAAACTATACCAAAAATATTTTTCTAGTAGTGATATAGATTTAAATTGGATTCTCTAAGCAAATTTATTAAATTTTTATAATTTTTAAATAAGGTAAAATCTAATTATCAGTGTTATTTCTGGAATTTTTCAAAAATGATAGTATGAAATGTTCATATAGAAGGGTCTTATTTAGAAAATATGTGATGTTAAATTTATGAAAAAGTTCTTATATAAAATATGAAATTTTTTCATCATTATAAAAGTTTCCCAAAATATCACATATTTTGAATATAACGGAGTTCGTATTAAATTCCATGTAAATTAAGAATGTGAAAGAGTTCATATCTAAATAAATATTAAATGTTTATATTTATTTATGTTATGGAATATCCATAAATAATGTTTAATTATAATATATTTATAATTTTTTTAGGAATTGTTCATAAATTTCTAACTTATATTAAAATTTATAAATGGTTCTTTTATTTGGTTTATTTCCTCTTTATAATTCATGAATATGAATTTTATGTTATGAATGGATTTATGATTTAGTTTTTATACCATGTATATAAGAAGTTACATGATTAGTAAAACATAATATTTAGTTATGTTCATCAACAACTATGATTCATTTTTTCATTATGAACATAAAAGTAAGTTTTGGTAGTGATTTATGCATATTAGGAATTAGGATTGTATTTTAATTGAGGTATATCTTGATTATTGAGCCATGGTGTGGTGAATATGGCCCATACACCCTCTAAATGTAGTACCTAAACTGAATTTCCACATGCTCGAAGGGCGTTTCCTATCCCCATAGGTTGGTGACTAGCACTCAGGCATCAACAATAACCAAAGGGAATGATTTATCCCAAAATTAAGTAGATATATATATATATATGATGAAAATAAATAGCAGATAAAAGAGAAAGTATGAATTTCATAAGAAAAAGGAAATGTTAGAATCGAATGAACTCAAATGTAGTTAAACAATCTCCAAGAGAAAAGTCTAATAGAAAAGGAAAACTAAAAACCAAAACAATTACTCTATGTGATATCATGGTAAATCTCCCACCATCTCACCACTGGATACCTATAAATAGTTGATAGAAACCTCTATGCCTTACTATGACACCTTTCCTTTCCCTTTATTAAAAGATATACAAGGGTCTTCATACCACCGAAGGGATGAAAAAGGTGTGTGCTAAATAGGCTTAGTAGGATCCCACCCATGTGTTCAATATCAAGTCTCTATACAATAATCTGAACAATTATCATCTTTAAATAAAACAAGGAATGATAAATACTTAAAATGTTTTTATAACAAAATCATGGTAAAACATTTAATTTCCCCTTTTTCCATATTTCCAAAATAATCCAGGTAAAACAATTAAAATCACTTCATATACATAAGATAATCAAACAAAATCATGTATCAAATATCATATAAAATCAATGGAAGTACAATCTAAAACAATATAAGAAAAAATGGTTAAATCATGGGTAACATCATTCCAAATATCACTATAGGTCAATCTAGCTGGGAAAATCAAACCTATATATAGATAATCATGTGAATCAAGCCTCTAGATATATGAATAAAATCTATAGAGAATAGGAACATCCAAGAAAGTGACCCCTAATAGGTTTATCTTGTCCTTATATCAACGGGCCTTAGGATCATAGGAACGCTCCATGAGTGAAGCACTAAATAGTATTAATAGATGATTCATATTATTAAACCATCCACCTAATTACCTAAGGCTTCCCATGTGCTCTATTTTCTAAACCATATCATCAAAACCATGATTTGAAAACCATTTCAGAAATCCATTTCACAATGCTTTAAAAAGCCTATTCTTTTACCCAAAAATGATCTTTTCCCAAAAACTCAATTCTACACACACAAAAATCAATCATGAAAATTCATTTATAAAAAAAAATTATAAAACCATATCAATATGGTCCATCCAACATAACTATATATGGAACCTCCTAACTCAAACTTGAGTCACACATACCCACAATGGCATCCACTAACCCGAAAGGAATACAGGGTAAACAATGGATTCCCTGAGATTGATCCCCATATCTTTGAATCACATCTCATAAACAAAGTAGATGGAGGAAATGGAATATTATGAAAAATCTCAAAGAACATTCACCCTTCACATGGAAACCAACAAAGAATTATCCCCAAGAAGAAGATCACTAAAAGGATCTAGAAATTATCACAAATCTTATCATTTTAAATTAATCTATCTAATCATATAACAAAATGGTGCTAACACGATCAATGACACTAAATAAACAAAAGAATTATTCACCATAAGAAACACACTGCAACTGTAATGGAGACTAATCATTGAATGAAGTGTTCCTGTAGGAGAAGAAGTCCCCAAAATTTCCTGGGAATCTCCTAAGTTGAGAGACAAGAGGCAGCAACTGAATAAGAAAATAAATCATCCCTATATGTCACAACCCATTCCCCGGGGCTCGTGTCGTGACTACCCCAATACCGCCTTTCATAGACCAGGGGCTGACGACTAGCACCGAAGGCGTATTCCCTAAAACTAGGAAGGCATTGCCTTTATATTCTGTAAACACATGCAACCAAGCACATAGAAAATTACAAACACGGGTAAACTATACAGTAAAATTATGAGTATAGTAAGAAAAAGGGGCCAGAATACAAGCCCAACTGGAAAGTATTAGAAAAATGAAAATTACAAGTAAACTGGAATAGCTCCTATGAACACCCACCCAGGATCCTACCTGAAGGGTAGGTACATCTCTCGAACGATCGCCTCTGCAGTACGCCTCGTCTAATTTCCACCTATTATCTACCTTCAATCCCGGTACCCTTGTCCTCAGTCATCTTTGTTCGTCATATACACCAAACACAATAAGATTCAAGCATAGTCGGTGCAAGGGTGAGTATAACGATACTTAGTAGGGACCCCGAGACCCTCAACGTCTCACAAAATTCACAAAGGATAAACCACAAAGCATGCAATCAACAGACAACCCTACTTAGGTATATACCCATACATATACCTAAGTTATCAAGTATTCCCATCTCAATCATGAGGAAACACAGTGTCTAACCCAAATACCCAAGCTTAATTGTCCCACAAAGGAAGGAGTACCATGAAGGTAGGTACCACACAGGTATGCCACACAGAAGAATACCATCGAGGTATTACCACAAAGGAAAGTACCACACAGGTACGGACTCAGCTCACACTAGGTATAACTTAGGTACAGTGGTAAAGATGATTATATGTAACTAGAAATTCATCTTAATCTGTTAAGAGGTAGACACATGAAGGATCCTAAATCATCATTAGACCCACAGAGGATCATACTACATCATCAGATCCACACAGGATCCTAGTACCTCGTCAGAACCACACAAGCCACTGGTCGATACTCCAACTTTCATGAAGTCCCAAAAATAAGTATCTCAAAGGAACACCACATCATAGGGGTCTCAACGCAATAGACGGTGCGTCAATCGGACGCCCGGTCTGTAAGTTATTAGCATTTTGGTCCCGACGGCCCAGTTGGATTCATGCTCAATCCGACCCGACTATACTCCAACATTATCCAAATATATAGTGGGATATAGCAAAGGTACTGGCTCTCTCCAAGGTTTCTAGCGCCACAGACGGTTTGTAAAATGGATGACTGGTGCCAAAGTTATGGCCAAAAGTATGGAATGCGTCGAAACTGGTCCGAGTTCGGTCCGACCTAGTCGGACCGACCCAGCCCGACCCGGTTTGGGTTGACCCGGCCTGTGCTGGTCAGCCCAGCCTGGGAATCCCACGGTGATGTGAGGCATCGTGGTGCGATGGGGCGCTATGGGACGATCGGGCGTCCGAGGTGCGGCGGTGCACCTCGGGGCGGTCGGGCGGCTACGGTGCAGCAGGGCGGCCATGGTGCGGCGGGGCGGCTATGGTGAGGCGGTCCACCGTAGCTGTCCGGATGGACAGACGCCCTCTCTGTGTGGAGCGGTCACACTCTGCGCCTTCTCCAGCAGCTGGTATTGAGCCGAACACCCTTTCCTCGCTGTCACAGCACAAGGCTGCGGTTCTCTTCTGTCGGGCGGTGCAGTCATGCCTTTTCCTTTATCGCGGCCGGCCATGGTGTCGACCGCCATTCTCGTTCCCCACCGGTGTCAGTTTCCATCCTCCTCCATTGCGATGAACACACCAACCATGAAGGATGGCAGAGGGATCGGGCTGTGTTCGTTTGGCCCGCTCCCTCTGCATTAGTTCAGTAGCAGGCGGATCAAGATGATTAATTCGACATAAAAAACAAAGAATAAAAAAACCCCTACCTCGATAGTTTGTTTATGTCAATGAGGACGGAAGGGAAGACATTGGTTCACCGTTGTTGAAGACATCCCATGTTGGAGGTGGCTCGTTCTTCGTTGGTGAAGATAGCACATTCTTCATCGAAGAAGATCTTCGTTGGGAGGTGTTCTTCGTTGGAGAGAATGTTCCTCCACAAGTTCTCCCCTTATCCTTTGCCAACCAAATTATCCTAAAGGAAAGAGGTGAAAATATAATTTAAATTAAGTAGATCAATTATACTGGCATAATTAAAATGCTGAAACATTTCATTAATTTTTAGTTGGCTCTAAAAATTAAATGGGTAGTTGGCCTAATTAATTTATGGGAGGAAGTCCAAGATTTATCTTCAATTAAAGGGGGGTTTGGGTGGTCCCCATTGCTAGAATTTAATTTTGGTTGCTTTTATAGTTTGGGTGGTCCCCACCTCCATAACCCATTTAGGGAGGTTTCAAAAAAAAGAAAAAGAAAATTGTTAAACATTTTATTTTTCTTATTCCATGAAAATCACAAAAAATAAATTTCACCCTCAACCAACTGTGATCGAGGTGAAAGTCTCCTTAAGATAATATCGGCACTGTGAGTCCAACGGTGTCCTCAGAATTCAATTCTGATCAACGGTTCAAAAGTTACAAAAAAAAACTCGCGCGCACGTTTACTGAACGTACCCGAAAATAAAGTTCAGAAATTCATTCCGGGCACACCGAGCCTCGGAATCACGCGTCGTCAATTTTCACAATCTTGTAATATTCCATATAATTTTAAAAAAAATTAAATGGAATTTATGGGTCTTTATATTCTTCCCACCTTAGGGATTTGCATCCCCGTAAGCCATAACTCAAAACTAGGAAAACAATTGGGGGTACTGAGCACGTATCTGAGCCTCCCACTCCCATATTCTCTCCTAGAGGTTCCTGTACTGACAAAGAATGCGCACCAGAGTTATCAACCTCCCATGAAGGACCCACTCCTATCGATCCTCAATATCTAATGGAACCTCCGTAAACGTCACCCCATCATCGATGTTCAGCTCGCCGTGGTCGATGACGTGGGTAGGATCATGCATGTATCTCCTCATCAGGGATACATGGAAGATGTTGTGCACCCGTTGCAACTGAGGGGGAAGTTCTAAGCATTAATACACCTTGAAAACTCTTCTGAGGACCTGGAAGGGTCCAATGAACCTCGGAGATAACTAGTTTCCCCAGCCAAATCTCCGCAAACCTCATCGAGGTGAGACCCGTACAAAGAGGTGGTCACCATCCTCGAACTCCTGAGGTCTCTTTCTCCTATCGGCATAAGACTTATGCCTTCTTTGTGTAGTCTTCATACACTCCTAGATGATCTGAACTTTCTCTATGGTAGCCCATACCATCTCTGGTCCCACGAGTGATGACACCCCTGGGTCAGTCCAGCACAAAGGTGATCTGCAAGGTCGGTCGTACAACGCCTCAAAATGTGTCATCCCAATGGTGGAGCGATAGCTGTTGTTGTATGAAAACTTCACCAAATCCAAGTGATCCTCCCATATGTGACCGAAGTTGCGGAAGCAAGAACGTAGCATGTCCTTGAGGGTCTGAATGGACTGCTCAGTCTGGCCATCCGTTTGAGGATGGAATGTAGTGCTCAAATGAAGTTGCATCCTGAAAGCCTCCTGCAACCCCTTCTATAGCTGAGAAGTGAAATGTGTATTATGATCAGAGACAATCACTGAGGGTAATCCATGTAGCTGCATAATGTTCAGCACATAGAGGCATCACAAGCTCTCTACTGAACTCTGCTCTCTGATCGATAGGAAGTGGGTCGACTTGGTGAGTTGGTTGATGATCACCCAGATAGAATCATGACCTCTGAATTTACATGGAAGTCCTATCACAAAGTCTTGGGATATCCCATCCCACTTCCACTCTGGGACCTCTAAAGGCTAAACCAAGCCTACTTGTACCTAATGTTCCGCCTTCACTTGCTGACAAGTGAGGCAGCGAGAGACAAACTCTGCTACTACTTTCTTTATTCCCAGCCACTAGTGTTGTCGTTGGATATCCTGGTACATCTTCACCACTCCTGGATGTACTGCTAGAGGGGATGTGTGGAACTCCCTCAACACTTCCTCCTGAAGTGACACTGGTTCCAAGGAACATCCTCTGAAGAGGATGAAATGATCCCCACCTTTAAAAAATCCATCAGGTGTCTGTCCTGTGGATATCTGATCACATCGAGCCTCGCAGTCAACATCCCCAGGCTACGCCTCCCTGAATCACTGAAGAAGTGGGGGAGTGACTGTAAGAGACTGAAGAAAAGCTGCTCCATCGTGATCCACAAAGGATATCTATAAAGCGGCCAGCTGCTCCGTCCCCTCACCTAGTAGTTGTATACCAGACCTCCTGTTGAGTTCATCTGCTACAACGTTCCCCTTCCCATGAGTATAGACTATATCGAAGTCATAGTCCTGGAGGAACTCAAGCCAACGTCATTGTCTCATATTTAGGTCCTTTTGAGAGAAGATATACCTGAGACTCTTGTGATCCGAGTAGACTGCAAAATGCTCACCCATCAAATAATATCACCACATCTTCAAGGGTAATACCACTGCTGCTAACTTCAGGTCATGGGTAGTGTAGTTATGCTCATGTTGTCTCAGCTGTCGAGAACCAAATGTGATCACTGCTCACTCCTACATCAGGACACATCTGAGCTTAGTCCCTAATGCGTCACAGTAGACTACATACCCTATTCCCTCCTCTAGTAGCCTCAAGATGGGGAAACTAGTCAGCCTCTGCCTCTGCTCCTAAAAACTCCGATGGCATCTCTCTGACCACATGAAGGTTTACCACCTCTTCATCAACGCTGATAAAGGTGCTGCAATTTTGAAGAAATCTGGTACAAATATCCGATAGTATCCAGCCAAACCTGGGAAACTCCATACCTCTGTCACACTCTTGGGTGGCTCCCAACCAAGTACCGCCTCAATCTTCACAAGATCTACTGCAACTCCAGCCAATCCCGTTAGGAACTGAAAACTCAAATCTCCTACTGCCACGAGGGTAAGGTTGGCTGACTCAAGTGGGATCAACTACACCCACCTATGCATGAGTTTATCATGTGTTTCCTAGATCTGAGCTCGCCCCTATCCACTTGCTCCCTGGGGTCGGGGTGGACTACCTCGTGGTGGTGACGGTAACACCTCAAATTGTTGCCCACTACCAGCTTCATGGATAGCTCCTCTGGCACGTCTACATGCTCCCTGAGGACCTCCTCGGTCAAACCTCTGTCTCTGACAAGGTGGTCCCTTTACTATCTATTGATCATCTGTACGGCGGGTTGGGAAATCACGAGCCATGTTACCCTACCCGCCGCATGTGAAACACTACATGTTCCTCACATGAATGTCTCAGTCTTCTATGCCTGCACAACTAACCCTGAATCATGTAGTCATCCACCTGTAGGTATGGTCCTCTTGGACCTATGTGACATCTATCTGCTACCAGCTACATAAGACTCCACTACGTGACGTTTGGGGGTGGGTCTCGCTGCTGGTGACTGCTCAGCAAGGAAACTCTCCACTAAGAGGGCTCTCTTTAACACCCCTGCCTGCGTCGAGAGGCTGAGAGAAATCATCGAAGCCCTGATCTCCCACCTGAGTCCCTGGTCGATGGTTTGGTCCCTAAAGAATGGGCCTTGTATCATATTGATGTAGTAGCGTGAGAGGTCATTGAACCTCACTGAGTACTGAGCCACAGTCCTGCTACCCTGCTGCAGATGAAGAAGCTCTTGTATGCGCATTGCGCGAAGAGTTGCTGGGACAAACTCTTCCTGAAACAGGATCTCAAATTCTGCCCAAAGAACTGTCACCTCGTCATGAACCTTGAGCATCAAACTCCACCATCTTCCTATTGCTTCCTGTAGAAAACTAGCGGCAAGGATCACCATGAGATTAGCTAGTTTCCCTACCAGTCGGAAGACTCTCACCACAACCTCTAGCCAATCCTCAGTCGCTTGTCGGTCTGTCCCTCCCCTAAACCCAGGTGGCCTCTAGAGCTGGAACTCATGAAAAACGCTCAAGAGGCGTATACCCTCTGCTGTTGGGGCTAGTATCATCGGTGGCCCAACGGGTAATGGTACCTATGGTGCCTCTACTGGAAGAGGGCCATGCACCGAGGCCTAGTCGCTCAGTGGGATATCAGTGCACACTATACCTGGAACCCTAGCTGGCTATCTGTGTGGAGGCATCCTGAAAAGAAATAGGTGCTCCACGGTCAATAAGTTTTACCTGGTAATCTGACTCAAATATATCACAAAGAAAACTCTTGAAAACACACACGCAATCAGTGTTTTCATGGACTGAGTTGGAAATCAGATGTCAGGGTCCTGGTGTATGGATACATCGGCCGCCGCACCAACACTAGATTCCCTAAACTGATAACCACACTCACTAACCTTAACACTATTTTCATTAAAAATATCAGAGTCCTATTTTCTATGGTAGAACCAACTCCTCTAATACAAATTTGTCACGACCCATTCCTCGAGGCTCATGTCGTGACTACCCCAATCCATCCTTCCATAGGCCAGGGGCTGGCGAATAGCACCAAAGGCATAATCTCTAAAACTGGGAAGGCATTGCCTTTATATCCTGTAAACACATGCAACAAATCACACAGCAAATTACGAACACGAGTAAACTGTATAGTAAAAGTATGAGTACAGTAAGAAAAAGGGGCCAGAATACAAGCCCAACTGGAAAGTACAGAAAAACTAAAAAGTACAAGTAAACTGGAACAGCTCCTCTGAACACCCACCAATGATCCTACCTGAAGGGTAGGTACAGCTCTCAAACAGTCGTCTCTATGGTATACCTCATCTAATTTCCACCTCCGAGCTACCTCCAGTCCCAGTACCCGCATCCTCATTCAGTGATTTTTGTCGTCTACACCAAACACAACAAGGTACGGGCATAGCCCATGCAGGGGTGAGTATAAAGATACTTAGTAGGGACCCCAAGACCCTCAAGGTCTCACAAAATCCACAAAGGATAAACCATAAAGCATGAAATCAACTAACAACCCTACTTAGGTATATGTCCATACATATACCTAAGTTATCAAGTATGCCCATCTCAATCATGAGGAAACACAGAGTCCAACCCAAAAGCCCAAGCTCAACTTTCCCACAAAGAAAGGAGTACCACAAATGTAGGTACCACACAGGTATGCCACATAGATTAATACCACCAAGGTATTACCACAAAAGAAAGTACCACATAGTTACGGACTCAGCACACATCAGGTATAACTTAGGTACAATAGTAGAGATGATTAGATGTAACTACTAATTCATCTTACTATATTAAGAGGCAGACCCAAGAAGGATCCTAAATCATCATCAGACCCACATAGAATTGTAGTACATCATCAAACCCACATAGGATCCTGGTACCTCGTCAGACCCACACGGGATCCTAGTACATCGTCAGACCCACACAGGATCCTAGTACCTCATCAGTACATTGTCAGACCCACACAGGATCCTAGTACATCGTCAGTATGTCGTCAGACCCACACAGGATCCTAGTGTGTCATCATTACGTCATCATACCCACACAGGATCCTAGTACATTGTCAGTACATCGTCAGACCCACACAGGATCCTAGTACATCGTCACTACATCGTCAGACCCACACAGGATCCTAGTACATCATCAGTACATCATCAGACCCACACAGGATCCTAGTACATCATCAGTACGTCGTCAGACACACATAGGATCTTAATACATCTTCATTGCATTGTCAGACCCACACAGGATCCTAGTACATCGTCAATACATTGTCAGACCCACACAGGATCCTAGTACATCATCACTGCCAACTACAGGGTTCTCGTACTAAGATTGCTTGTCTCCATGAGGGTCCACTCCTCAAGACACTGGTTGATACTCCAACTATCATGAAGTCCCATGAATAATAATCCCAAAGTACTGCCACATCATAGGGGTCTCAAAGCAACAGAAGGTGCGTCAATTGGACGCCCAATCTGTAAGTTATTAGCCTTTTGGTCCTGATGGACCGGTTGGATTTGTGATCGATCCAACCTGACTGTACCCAAACTTTATCCAAATATCTATTGGGGTATACCAAAGGGATCATATCACTCCAAGATTTTCATCGCCATAGACAGTTCGTCAAACAGACGCCCGGTTCCAAAGTTATGGCCAAAAGTATAGAATGGGTCGAAACTGGTCTGACCCGGTTTGGGTCGACCTAGCCCACGCTGGGCGGTCCGGCCCACACTGGTCGGCCCGGCCTGGACAGACCGCGGTGTGGCAGGGCACCTCAGTGAGTGGGGGGGTACGGTGTGGCGGGGCGCCACGGGGCGGCCGAGCGGCCTCGGTGCAGCGGGGCGGCCGAGCAGCCGCGGTGTGGCAGGGCGGCCGCAGCTTGCTGGATGGCCAGTCATCCCCTTTGCATGGTGTGGTCATGTGCTACACCTTCTCCGGCAGCCAGTGGAGAGTCGGTCGCCCTTCCATTGCTATCGCGGCACAAGGTCGCGGTTCTCTTCTGTCGAGCGGCGTGATCGCGTCGTCGCCTTCATCGCGGCCGGCCATGGTGTCGGCCTCTGTTCTCAGGCCCCACCAGTTTCAGTTTTTTTCCTCCTACATCGTAATGAACACACCAACCATAAAGGATGGTGGAGGGATCGGGTCGTGTTTGTTTTGCCCGCTCCCTCCGCATTAGTTCGGTAGTAAGTGGATCAAGATGATTAATTCTATGTAAAACAGAAAGAATAACAAAACCCCTACCTCGAAGGTTTGTTGATGTTGATGAGGATGAAAGGGAGGACTTTGGTTTGTCATTTTTGAAGATGTCCCACGTTGGAGGTGGCGCGTTCTTTGTTGGAGAATATGGAGTGTTCTTCATCGAAGAAGATCTTCATTGGGAGGTGTTCTTCATGGGAGAGAATGTTCCTCCACAAGTTCTCCCCTTCTCCTTTTCCAACCAAATTCTCCCAAAGGAAAGAGGTGCCAATATAATTTAAATTAAGTAGATCAATTATATTGGCACAATTAAAATGCTGACACATTTCATTAATTTTTAGTTGGCTCCAAAAATTAAATGGGGAGTTGGACAAATTAATTTGTGGGAGGAAGTCCAATATTTATCTCATATTAAAGGGGGGTTTGGGTGGTCACCACATCTAGAATCTAATTTGGGGGGGTTTCTAGTTCAGGTGGTCCCCACATCCATAACCCATGTAGAGAGCTTTCAAAAAAAAGAAAGAGAAAAATTTTAAAAAATTTATTTTTCTTATTCCATGAAAATCACGAAAACTAAATTTCACCCTCGACCAACTGTGGTTGAGGTGAAAGTCGCCTTAAGCGAATACCGGCGTTGTGAGTTCAACGATGTCCTCAGATTTTAATTTTGAGCACCGGTTCAAAAGTTACAAAAAAACTCACTCGCACGTTTACTGAACGTACCCAAAAAGAAAGTTCTGAAATTCATTATGGGCACACTGGGCTTCAGAATCATGCGCCGTCTATTTTCACGGTCTCATAATATTCCATATAATTTAAAAAAATTACATGAAATTTCTGGTTCTTTACACTATATAACCCTAAAAAGAACTAATTTTCATAATTACATAGTGTGTATTCCTTTCACATTGTGTAATTTATGATTAATAAGTCTTGTAGAAAAATATGTCACCTCGAATTAAAAATCCAGTTTTTTATTTTTTCATGATGTGTGAGATTTTTACAATGCGTAAGAATTTCATTCCCTGTACCAAACTCATGATGTCAACCCAGCAGTCAATATATGACATGAATACTTTACACAGGGTGTAATATTTTCATGACATGTAATCATTACACAGCGTGTAATCATCTAGGAGACAGAAAAAAAAACTCTAGATTATGCTCAAAATCCCAAACCAACACCGGTGTTCTCTGAACTTTGGGAGAATAAAAAAATACTTTAAAATATTTAATCCCAGAATCCATTAATTCAAACAAATATACATCCCCAAACTTTAATTCATTTTACCAAAAAAGTATCTCTATCCTCGAGAGTCTCAAGAAGCACCCAAGTAAAGAAGGAAATGAAAATAGATATGGGAAATACCTGAAAGTGGGTAACAAGATGTTATAAATGGGTAGTAGTAATTTGGATCAGGATACTCACTAACCCAGGGGTTTATACTTCATTTATAAAAGTAAGGGTTAACTACATATCATACCATTCTTTCCCTTATAGATATTTTGGTTTCTTGTAATTTGAATCCTTTACATGAAATTACATCATCTACCTTATGCATGGGATGTATTTAAATATGTGTGAATATAATAAGATTTTACTTTTGGGTAATTAGAAAAAAAAATCAGAGTTGTGTCTATAGTTATGCATCAATATTTTTTAGAAATATTAATGTGGTTAAAGGTATTAGATACTAAAACTAAATCTTTAGAAGAATGTATAAAAAAGAGAATACATAAGATAATATAGTGAGATAAAAACCATTTAAAAATCGAAGTAGTATATTCCTTATGAAGAGGCACTTGAAGAAACCTTGATCACTCCAGTCAGTAGGTTATTCCAAAGTAGGGTTCCCATGTGTTATATTATACAAGCATAAAAAGTTACGGGTGACCCTAGTAGGATTTTGTGCTTGTATATAGAATATGATATGCGTTAAACTTTCTAAGTAAACCCTAAATATTTTGATACTAAGGAAATATAGTTTAAATATTCTATGTGATGGATTTGGAAAGTAATTTTCCCCTAAAATATCCCAGCTTCATATATGGTATGATTGGTATGATGGTATATTTAAATTACAAAGTAATGGGATAAAAGGAAAAATTGACACAAACCGTAGTGAAATATGAATCTTATCTAACTAATAGATATAATTTAATTAAATGGGGAAATCATTTTAGTGGGAGTATATCTACTAAATTTCACAATTAAATGAATGTAAAATATGAATTTAATCTAATAAAAATTATGCTATAGAAAAATATAATCATAATTATTGAACATGACTTAGAAATAAATATTTGAGGATAATATTAACATAATAAACTTCTTAAATTGAAACATGAACTTAAGAACTGTTCCTAAACAACAGTGATAGTTTTATATGCTAGATAAACCCCTTCTTGAGAATTTTACAAGTGAATTTGTTTAACAAATGGATCTTGATGCATATCATAAGTATTTAGATATTTTTCTTGATGTCTTCACTCATACATGTATACAAGGATACTAAGATACAAAAGAAACATGAGAACGTAGACATGTTTAAAAGGATAGACAATCTAAATAGGATCTATTAATAATAGGCTAGGCATGAGAGGTATGAGGTTTCAAAGGAATTTTTTAGATAAAAAATTACTGAAGTAACATTAGTATCTAATCTTTTATTTAATATGATTGGGTACTTTAATGACTTATAGAGGTTGGGATATCCATTAATTCTTGATCTATCTATAGAATTTATTCTAAAATAGCTACTGTAAAGGTTTTGGCAGTTCATTATAAACTATAACATTAATGGATTCAATACAATTTAACATAATTTCATAAAGTGTTATAGATAATTGAGATGAAATTGGGATGTCCAGGATCTTCTGTTATGTTATAAATACAAATGGGTAAAGTTTTAATCTATAAAATAATATTTTATGGTCCAACTATCTTCTTAGGTCATTGAAACCTAAATGAGTTTTCATTAAAGAGGAGCAATGTTTCCATTAGAGATAGATTTTTCTTGAAAATATTATGGGGTTTAAGAAACTCTATGGATAGTCTAAATTATGGATTACTATTACATAAATCAATTATTTAATTTTAAAGGGTATATAAAACCAAATATATATTTTAAAAAAAATTAAGTATAAAAGAGTTTAACATTAAGGTAAATATTGATAAAGCTTAAATTTTCCATTCAAGTGATGAAGAAAAGGGTTGTCATATCAAGGAGTTAAATAAAAAGGAATATTTCAAGCTCAAATGTATTTTAATAAAGGATGTTTATTCTCATATTATTTTCTGTTATATAATAAGAGAAGTTGTTTCTAAAAAGTATTTATTATGAACAATATAAGATGGTGGTTTTGATACACATGGTTATGATTAATCTAATTTTATAACATATTTCCAAAGGATATGTGGATAAAAGAAGATATATCTAGGATAAAAGGGTTTATATGAAATATTTATTAAAAAATGAGGGATATAATCCCACCACCTAATAATTAAATATATTAAATAATAAAGTCTTGTTTTAAAAATAAATCTCAAAACACAAAAAAATACCATATAAGATAAGGGTATTGGTAGTTTATTTGTTAAATATCCCCACTAAATAAAATAAGTGTTATTTAAATATATAAAGGATATTTTATTTAGAAATATATTTTGGATAAAATATAGATTCTATGTGGCTATTGGTAATATGCTTGTATTTATAGAAGTTTAATTTTTTTTTTCAAATAAATGACTATACCAGTCAACTCAAATTGAATTTCATTTTATATCCTAAGAGAGTTTAAGGTATATTGGTAAATAACGATATCAATGTAAATAGAAACATTTTGTACAAAAATGATTTTAAATAAAATTTTGAATAGAAAATATCCAAGATAATCATAGTGAACTTAGAAATAGTTATAAGTAGACAAAATATTTTATTAACATTATAAAATTGGATATTATAAAGTAAATATGTTTGAATATTATGTTTAAAGAGTTTTGCATGAAGATTACGAATCTAATCTCACCATTATTAAAAAGATATTTATTTTTATATTTTACCCATTAAATAAGTTTGGTGGTAGGTTTTTTAGATGGTCACATAGAGTTGTCGAAGGAATTACATAGTGATGTAATGATTTTAATAAAACCCTAAAAGTGAATCAAACATAAGGCCTCTCTAAAGGTCTATAATATGGGATATTGTTAGATTGTTTCTTATGCATAGTTTTTTTACTATTATTAAAAGAGTTTAAAAAAATAAAATGTATCATGATATAAAAAAAATTGATCCCACTTTAGTACACTTTCATGTTGGCCATATATTCATGAAGTGAAATGATAATTATCCTCTCAAAGTATGAATTTAAGTTATAATTAATCAATCATCATCATGGATTATTATAGGATGCAATGAAATGTTAAAATTAACATAAATCAAGTTTCTTATAGAGATATTATATTATATCATGTGGCATAAAAAGAGTTTTGTGTGATCGGTGACCTAATATGTATGGAACATGGAGTGTTATAGAATATATATTTGGTATACAAGAGATGCATGTTTTATATTGAATCCACATACCAAAGGCTAGAAAGATACCTATCATGAGAACATTCATAATTTGAAATATGTCTTACACCATACTTTAGGATAATATAATTAGGGGTGGTTTGATATGTTGTTGGTAATTTTGATGGTTTTGGCATGACCTATCCCACCGAGGCCTCACTTAGGCTGGTATTAAGTTGAGTATACCACCCAAATCCCACCTTCAATAAACCAAAGGCAGATGAATATCATTAAGAAGGAATAATATATGGTGGAGGCATTAGAATATAATAACCTAAAATGATATATATATATATATATATATATATATAATATATGAACAGCAATAATAGTAATAATGTTACAAAATTTGGTTTATCTAGCGCTAGGGCTTTAACAGAGCTAGCTAAAAGCATTGTTAAGGACCCCCTTTGTTTGCACTAAAAAAAGTGTTATTAAATGGGTTATTTAAAAAGAGATTTTGTAGTGCTTTTAAAGGGGGGACTTTATCAATGATTTTTTACAAGCGCTGATAAATTTTGACCCTTTATCAGTGCTTTTTTAGAAGTACTGATAAAGACCCCTCGTTATCGGTACTTTTTAGTAGCACTGATAAAGGGTATATTTGAAAAACAAAACATTGAAAATAATATATTAATATATTAATATATTAATATATTTATATTGATATAAATATAATATATATATATATATACATATTTTACCAGGAAGGCTCATCCAGAGACAAAGTCCAGGACCATTTATTAAAATAAAAGAAAAGTACAAAAAGAAAACAAAACAAGCCATGAAAATAGCTACATATCATAGAAATCATTCACATCCCCATAACCATGATCCATTGCTTCATCTTCAGTAGTCGACTCCCACTCTGAGCTGTCATATTGTGCCAGGGTCTTGACATACTTCCTTCTGAGATTTAACTTTACCAAATATAGGAACTCCTCAGAGGACTGCATTACTTTTCCTTTACTGATAGAGGACCTAGTAGTCATTGGCTTCAGCATAGAAGAGTAATCCTTCCTTTGCTTCCTTCTTGGTGGAGCAGTCCTATATTTCTCATTCCCCGACACATTCTTCTTCCCTCCCAGAACAATCTCACTATAAGAGAGTCGGGTCCTGCCACTAGTGTTCTCCTTTTCACTATCTAAAAGATCCCCCAATTTTCCAGAGATGTGCACTTCCTATAAACCATCATTTTATCCTCTCTCTTTCTCAAAATGACTATTATTATCAATCATTTCTAGATAAAAAATAAAAAAATCAAAAAAATTAATAAAATATCTTAAATATGTTGAAAACATAACTCAAACTTCAAACGATCATAAATTTTGATATAGGTGCCTGTTTGGGCTCTACCCTATATCAAATCAAAGCCTGTGATGATCTATATGCCCTAATAACTTAGTGTAAACCCTATGTCACATTTTTCAAGGCCAAATTTCCCCATAATGCCTCTAAAACTGAGTATTTAGTTGGGATACCCTAATGTTTTAACATTTGATGAATTTTTAGACTCATTTCAAGGGGTCTTTTTTCCCTTTTTCAATGGAGGCATAATTTATTCCTAAGGATTGCATTAATATTGATATTATGGATTTGAAATTTTACCATTATTCATAATGTAGTTTTATTTGTAATTAAATATATACATATTTTCTTATATTTTCTTATTAAAAATCACTCATATAAATACATATATCAACATATTTATGTAGAACTTTATATTCTAATATATGTAAATAAATAAATATTTTAAATATGTATTTAAAATAATATCTAACCATTTTTTACATTATACAAATATATTTATGTTGGCCACCTCTAGTTTTAATGCTCACAAATCATGCTTAACTATGCTAATTATGTTTTATTATGATACATTATATTTAATTATATTAAATTATAATTTTAACCTCTGGTGTTGGTGTTTAAATTATAAGACATAATTACAAATTGTGGTTAAGTGTAAGAAACAAATAAGTAAGAGCTACTGATTCTTGTACTACCAATTGACAAGTCACTGATACCTGACTTACGTATACTTGTCCTGCCGATAGACAAGTCATCGATAACTGACTCACCGATACATGAGCTACCAATGACATAAGCTAAGGATAAGATGAATCACTAATAGATGTTTGAACTACTGATAGAGTGACTAACCGACAGAGTGATAAAGATTATTCACTAAGTATGAGTCACCGACAAATTGAGAGTTACCAACAGATGAGCTACCGATGCATCACCTGCCGATAGATTGATCCATCGATAGTCTGGTGTACTAACAGAAATGATCTACTGATAGAATGACCTACCAGCAGACCGACTCACTAACTGCATGACTCACTGATATCATAAGTCATCGATAGTCTGAACTGCCGATAGACTAAGTCACAGATGATCTGTCTCTTAAATCTAAACTTATTATTAAAGGTCATATTTGGGTTATTTAATGATACTAATTTAATTAATGATATTTTTCATAAAATATTAATGAAATTTTGAGTTAATATTATAAGGTACGAGGAACCCCACATGATTAAGATCATTCCCCTTATTGACCATGAAGTGTATAAAGTAAGCACCTGGGAATAAAGTAAAAGAGATGTTAGTGAACAAAAATATGCACAATTGTGAAACAAGCTCTACCAACCTGCTGTAAATACCAATAGAAATTTCTGAGAACAAAAATACCACACATCTTTGTAAAAACAACTTAGAAGATAAGAACACTTCAAGGAATCTTCTACCACATTGGGAATAAAAGACGGAAGAAAAAAATTGACTCTCTATTTTACTTTCTGTTTCTAAAAGATGACTCAAGATTCACTTCTACCATCCTGAAGAAGTATATAAGCTTCATAGAACATCACACAGATCATTATAAACTCTTATAATAATTTTTCTCTTCCTATGTACTTCATTTACATTTTGATCAATGTGTGTCTCTATTTTAAAAACACACATTAAATCCTGATCCAAAATTTAAGATACTTAGATATCTTCACAAACTTTCACTTTTACACTCTCATGGATAATAGTAGAAGAGGCCCCAATGTGTCCTATTTGTTTTTACACTCCCAAAAAACTATGGAAGAGGTCTAGTTGACCTGAACAATTTTTATACTATTTTTACCCCAATTTAGGGTGTGGATCAAGTTTATTTAATATAAACTTCTTGGTGGCAGGTGATCACCAAGTGGAGAGGATTAGGTCTCAGCTTGATATTGAACCTCTTGTTTGCTTTTTTTTATTCTATCAATTTTTGTTTTCTATGTATTTTTAATCATTTCAGGAAAATTAATTATCTTTGATAGTTAATCTTATATAGTTTTCAAATTATAATTTTTTTTAGTACACTGATTTCAAAATTTTAAATAATAAACTATGTTGTTTCAACTGAGAACTAATTAATCATTGAGAAATATTTTGAACAAAAAAACTTTTATAAATCTGCTACTTTGGTTAACTAGGACATTTTGTTTTAAATTTGGGAACTTTTAAATAAATTTTAAATAAACATTTTTGATATAAATTTTTATAGGAACTCAATTAACCCCCTATTGAGTGTCATACTCTAACCAACATTTAGTATCATAGGGTTTCTTACTCTCAACATTTTCAAAGTTTGTAACTCTTTTCAACTATGATTTCAGTTCTGTTTTAAAGATCTCTAAATTTTTATCAGTGCAAAATTTATTTTTCTTTAAAATGTTTAAAATCAGTTTTAAATGGAAAATAAACAGGAAGGGGTGGCTACAAACAGACCTCCCTACATTAATAACACAAATTATGCTTAGTGTAAAATTAAAATAAAAATTCATTTGGAAATTATGGGTTTTGAAATTTGATCTACTATAGTTGAGGAATATAAAATTATTACTACTTATAGGAACACCTTGGATGATGCCATTTAGGTAGCATGTAATAATAACTGTAAATATTTGAATGCCTTATATTTCTCTTTAGGAGATGAATAAATTAATAAAAAAAATTCATGTAAAACAACATTTGAAATTTGGGATACACTGGATGTTTCACATAAAGAAACCACTAATGTCAAATAAATGAGGCTTAATACATACACTATTAAAAATTATAACTTTAAGATGAATCCTAATGAACCTATCTCTGACATATATCTTAGGTTTAATGAAATTTAAAATACAATGTTCTCTCTAGTAAATACAATCACATCCAAGGAACAAGTAATGTGAATTATCTGATGTTTACCAGAAATATGGAAATGAATCTCAATATCAATAAGGGAATCCTATGATATTATTACTTTATCTATAAAGGATATGATAGGAAAGATGATAATTTATGAAGAAGAGCTAAAAGTTAACAGAGAAGATCATGATGGACCAAAGAGAAATTTGGTGGATTTCAAAACCACTACCTCCAAACAAAAAGAGAAAGTGAAAGTTCATGCTGAATTTTCCAGCAATGAAGAATCACCAAGTGACAATGATGAGGAAATGGCTCTATTATCCAAGATATTTTAGAAGTTTTACAGGAGAAATAAGTTCTTTGGAAAACCTTGATACAAAGGGAAGTATGAAAACAATGGAAAATGGAAAAGGGATTATAATAAAAATGAAAATACTAATGAAATAGTTTGCAATGAGTATAAGAGAATAGGACATGTAAAAGATGAATGTCCTAAGTTAAAGTTCCAAAGGAAATATGGGGAAAAAATAAAAAATTAAAATAAAGAAATGAAGGCCACCTACAGTGCCTCTGAAGATAGCTCCAGTGAATATAAATCTTCACATGATGAGAATGATAACAAATCCAATATGTGTTTCATGAAAAACACATCTGAGGTAACACTTGAATCTCTTTCACATAATTATTATTATTCTATAGATGGATCTGATCTTGAAAATATGAAAAATGAATAAATGTTTGAATATTGTAAAATTCTTGAGGATACCTGAAATGAACTAAAGGATAAGTATAAATCTCTCAATAAACAAAATTCTCTTGTTATTTCTGTTAAATTTGAATGTACTATTGAAAAGGTGAAGAATTTACAACTACTCTATGA
This sequence comes from Viscum album, assembly GCA_963277665.1. NCBI lineage: Eukaryota > Viridiplantae > Streptophyta > Magnoliopsida > Santalales > Viscaceae > Viscum > Viscum album. The sequence continues at coordinate 442,521,141 of OY728142.1, forward strand.
GAACAATGAACTTAAACTATCTAAAAAAATTAAAGAAAGATGTAGAGAGGTTAACAAATAGTAAATATACCTTACTTAAAATTCTTGGAAAATAGGTTACTCCCAAATATATTACTGGTATTGGTTATCAACTTGGAAAATAAATTTTGTTAAAAAAAATTTGTTTCAAAATCTGAAAAATTTGGTTTTGTGCCCATATTTGAGAAATCTTCTACAACTTCCAGCACTGGAAAATATTTTACTACATCTAGTTTTTCTAGACAAAATAGAGTTTATTTTTCTAATACTTTACAAGTTTATTATAAGAAACCTATAAATAAAATGTGGGTTCCTAAAGCATTAATTACTAATGTTACTAGACCCAAGAAACTTTGGGTACCAAAATCTTTTCTTGGATAAATTATTTTTGTAAAAAACCTATTTGAAGAGTTCCTATAAAATTTTATGGTACATTGATAGTGGGTGTTCAATACATATGTCAGGGGACTATTCAAGCTTCAAGAACCTTATAAAGATTGATGGTGGGATTGTCACCTTTGGTGAAAATGAAAAAGGAAAAAATATTGGCCTTGGCCAAATCGATAACACTAATTCAATTTTAATTTCTAAAGTTCTTTTTGTTGATGGTCATAAGTATAATCTACTTAGCATATCACAATTATTTAATGATGGATTTAATGTAAAATTTAAAAATGATTCTTGTAATGTTTTTAATTCTACAAATGATTTACTATTGACTTCTTTTAGAAATGAAAATGTGTATGTCGTTAATCAAGATTCTTTAGTTTCTCAAAATGTTTCTTTCTTGAGTGACTTTCACAAAGAGTCTTGTCTCTAGAATAGAAGACTAGTCCATTGAAATATTCACTCCCTTATAAAGCTAACTAGTAAAGGACTTGTCAAGGATATACCTAAACTTGAGTTTCCAAATGACAAATCCTGTAATCCTTGTCAAAAGGGGTAAAATAGCACAAAATATCTTTCAAACCAAAAAAAGAAGTTTTAACTTATCAACCTCTTGAGATGGTTCACATGGATTTTTTTGTAACTTCTATATTTTTTAGTCTAAATGGGAAGCACTATGTCTATGTTCAAGTATATGACTTTTCTAGATGTACTTGGAATTTCTTTTTATCTCACAAAAGTGAAGCATGTTCTTATTTTACCAAGTATAGGTCGGTAGAAAACCTAAGTGGACCTAGGATCAAAACCTTAAGAAGTGATCATGGTTGTGAGTTTGAAAATCAATAATTTGAATCTTTTTTATCACAAAATGGATATATTCATCACTTCTCTGCTCCTAGAACACTAAAGCAGAATGGAGTTGTAGAAAGAAGAAATAGAACCTTACATGAAATTTCCTGAACTATACTTAGTGAACATGAATTACCTATTAACTCTTGGGAAGAAGTTGTGAATATATATTGTTAAATAGTCAATAGATTTTTAGTTAGAAATATCTTTAATAAAACCCCTTTTGAGTTAAGGAATAATAGGAAGACTAAGTTTTATTAATTTAAACTTTTTGGTTAAAAATTATTTATCCTTAAAAAAAGATGATCTTGAAAAGTTTTCCTCCAAAATTGATGAAATAATTTTATTAGGCTATTCAACCTCTATAAAATCCTATAGGGTCTTCAATAAAAGAACCAACTGTGTGGAAGAATCTTTACATATCAAATTTGATGAAATAGATCCACATGAACCTAAAAACTCTCCCGAAAATATTGAAGATGATATGTCCAATATGGACATAAATTCTAAACCTTATGACTCTGCTGTTAAGAAAGTAGCAAAATATTCTAATTTTTGAAAATCTATAGACTCTTATCATTGTGAATCTGAACCTATAGAAGAACCTGAAATAATTATCCTTTCTTTTTCTAGATCTTTTATAACCCTTAAAAACCATACCGTATATGTCGTAGTTGGAGACTTAGATAAAGGGACACATACTTGAGCTTATCTTAAGAACCAGGTCGAACATCAAGCCTTTTTGTCATAGCTTGAACTTAATAACACAAATGATGCAATCAATGATGAATTTTGGGTAATGGATATACAAGAAGATTTGAATCAGTTTGAAATAAATAAAGTCTGAAAACTTGTTTATAGACCCAAATACACCGTGACTATAGTAACTAAGTGGGTGTTTATAAATAAAGTAAATGAATCTAGTACCATGGTGATAAATAAGGCCAGACTGGTTGTATAAGGATATAGTCAAGAAGAAGTAATAAACTATGAAGAAACTTTTTCACTGGTTGCTAGACTTGAAGCCATTATAATTCTACTAGAATATGCAGCACATCTCAATTTCAAACTATATAAAATGGATGTTAAATGTGAATTCCTAAATGGGTATATAGTTGAGGATGATTTTGTTGAAAAAACACCAGTTTTACAAACCCCAATTTTCGAAATCATTTCTTTAAATTAAAAAAATATTTGTATAGTTTAAAATGGGCTTCAAGAGCTTGGTATGATAGGCTCAATACTTTTATTATTTCTAAAGGTTTTACAAAAGGCATAGTTGATCCTTAAATTCTTATAAAAAATAATTTCTAAATATTTTTTATTTTTTCAAATCTATGTTGATGGCATTATTTTTGGATCTTCAAAAAATTCCTAATGTATTGATTTTTCAAAAATGATGCAAAATGAATTTGAAGTGAGTATAATGGGTGAAATCAAATTATTTCTTGGATTTCAAATTTTTCAAAATAAAGAAGGTATTTTTTATATCAAAGTATATACACTAATGGATCTTTTGAAACGGTTTTGATTTGATTTTACAAAAAGTAGTGATACTCCAATGAGTGACACCTATAAATTAGATCATGAGGAGAATGGAAAATCTTTTGATCAAACCAAATACAGAGGGATGATTGGAAGTATACTATACTTGAATGTTAGTTGGCCTGATATTATGTTTAGTGTGTGTATTTGTGATCGTTCTCAATCAAACCCTAAATAATATCATTTAAATTCTATTAAAATAATTTTCAAATACCTCAAGTATACTACATACTTAGGATTGTTCTATCCTAGAGGAAAACCTTTTGATTTAGTTGGTTATTTTGATACTGATTTTGGTGGTTGTAAGTTAGATAGAAAAAGAACCTATGTAATATGTCACTTTTTGGGAAAGTCTTTGGTATCATGGTGTAGTAAAAAAGAAAAATTTTGTTTTATTATCTACTACTGAAGTTGAATACATAGTTATTGGTTGTTATTGTGATCAGATTTTATGGATCAAAGACACATTACTAGATTATGGATATCATTTTAGCCATGTCCCTATAAACTATGACAATATAAGTGCTATTAATATTTTTAAGAATCTAGTTTCTAACTCTATAATAAAACATATAGATGTGAGAAATCAATTTTTGATAAATCATTATCAAAAAGGTGATATAACTCTTTATTAATTGGCACTGAACATTAGTTTTCTAATATTTTTACTAAGACTTTAAATTATGAGAGGATGAGTTATATCAGACATGAGTTAGGGATGATCAATTTTTGAGGGATTGTTTTTGATGACTTGTCGATAGGACCTACCGATGTTGAGTCATTGATAGGTCTCAATGATGTGTCTCACCGACCGATGCTTATTTTTTTCTCTATCTAGAATTTTAAACATCACTATTTTAATTGTTTTATTTTATTTTAACCCTCATTTATTATTTTATGTTTTCAAATCCCTAAGTGATAAAAACATGGTTAAATCCAATACTTCTTCTTACTGTCACACTCTGACTCTTAGACTTCTTTCCCTTAAAACATTCTCTCATGAGTGGTTGTCTTTATCATTCAAACTGAATCCTTCAAACCCCTTCAAGGGCTCATGTCAAGCGCGTCCTAGAAAGATCATAGAATGAGTTGGTTCAATCTAAGATGCAAAGAGGTGAAGAAAGCCAACTGAAACCACTACATGTTCATTCGAAACTCACAAATCACGTTGTGACACCAAAGAAGGAATTACATTCACAATGACTATTATCAAGTAAGTCCCTTCTGTTGAATGTATTGTAGACCCAAGGGTGGTTGTATTGGTTCTCCAATAATGAGAGGTCATTTTATATGAGTCTAATACATGAGTTTTACCTATATGTTGAGTTTCTGTAGGAAGGATGTAAGTTGTTTTGGATAAAGTTGATATTATTTGAAAGGGGAGTGTCATTTTCATCTAAGAACTGGGGAGAATGTCTAAAGGTACCCCATGAGGGTGTTTGTGATGACCATCAGGGAAGTGCTCCTCTAACAAGTGACATATTCAGTTATGAGGCAGATTTGAATGATTTGATAGGAAATGGAGAGCATAGGAGGCCTATTGTTATAGAGCTTGATGGTGAGAGCAGGCTTTTATTCAAATTCATCCAACATCAATTATGTCCCATGAAAGGATATTTTTCATCTCTTAAGTATCAGTATGTTTACTTTATCTATCTATTGAAGAAATGTCATAAGGTAAATTTGTACAGATATTTTATGGTTCATATTAATGAGATGGTTAAACCCTATTTCAAGACAAACTCTTTGTATTATCTTAGACTTATCTTTGTTATATTGAAGGCTAAGGGTTTAGTGAATGAAATTGAAGAGACCATTTCATCTTGTGATGGTTTCTTTCTGAAAAATTTTATCTAAAAGAGGATGAAGATTAATTGGAACCCCTATAAGAAAATTTGGGTTTATTATAATGATAACTTATATGAATATTTCAATCCTATTGAGCATCCCTCTAGGCTAAGGAATATGATAAACCCTGGTCTAGGACTAGATGAAGTGGGTGTTTATTCTGATGAGGATGTGCTTAAGGAAGTTCAAAGAGTTGAATCTTCAATATATGATAGGAGTTATATTGACATTGTTGACAGTCCATAAAGGATGACTTATGGTCTTGCAAGTCCTTCTAGACCTCTAAATTCTAAGGAACCACTTCTACTTAAGAATGATATTGAAGATACCAAAGTTTCTGAGGGTACTAAGTGTGTTAATGGATTAATTAGTGAGGAAGAATATGTTGATGAAGAAGGAAATGATAGTGAAGAAGAAGAAACTGATGATGATGATGGAGTTGAGGAATATGTTGAGGAATCTGATGAAAGTGATAGAGAATATGAAGGCAACGATGGTTCAGACAGTGGATCACATAATCCAGGTGATGATCAAGGCCCTATGGTAAACTTGTTGTCCCTACCTTAGTGAAACATGAACCGATTGTGGAACCACTTTTATCTCCTAATTCTCATGTTGAACCAATTGTGGTTGAGGAGAGGGATCTTGATTCTCCTATACATGAAGAAGTTCATACTGAAGAATAAGTTCTAGTAACTTCATTGCAAGAACTTGTTTATGTCAAGAAGAAAACTTCTGTTGAGAAGAGAGCATCTAGTGAGGGTGGAGACCAGATAAGAGAGAAAAGGTTGAAGTACTTTCTCTTTTATATGACTTTTTTGTTCCTAAATGGAGGAGAGATCTAGGAAAAGTTACTTTTGTTTTGTAGTATCCTGATTCAAGGGATAGGACAGCTATTTCTGCTCCTTCTCCTATTCCTTTGGCTACTCTAGAGTATGTGACTAAAGATGATTTTAATAAATTTAAAGAAGAATTGTTAGCTAAAGTCTGATCTATTCCTCCCAGTCAACCTGTTATTGTTCCAAGAATTAATAAAAGAGATTTTGATTTGATTACTAAGAGAGTTGTATATCAGGTTGAGCCATGGTTGATCTCTCTTATGGAATCTGTTGTCTCAAAAAATCAGAAAATGAGAAATGAGATGACTAGTATGGTTTTGGACATTAAAAATATCACTATTTATTATAGTACATCCCTAGATAAAATGGTGAAAACTTTTGAGGATTCAACTTCTAGGAGTTCTCCTACTCAGCCTCAGCCTCAGCCTCCTACTCTTGATGTGGACCAGTTGAGATTAGATATCCTAGATATATTGAAAGGTTCCTCCTCTTCATTTTCTCCTATTGTTCATTCTCTAGATATTGAGATGATTAGAACTATGATTCGAGAGGAAATTTAGACTATAATGGGTGGCACTAATCAGGAGAGCCTTAGAAAGATCAGAAAGAACTTTGACCATGTGCATGACATGGTGATATTCTAATAAAAAGAAGAAACTACTACCCAAGAAAAAATAACTATGAACTTATACTTATATTTTAAAAGGATTTACACTAAGCATTATCTAACCCATCATTTCAAGTATTTGGTGGAAAATTTGAGGCTACCTCTAGTCACTCAAAATTTCAAAGAACATGTCAAGTAGCATAAGGACTTTACTACTACCCTTGAGAAGTTTATATAGAATCGGGAATATTTAGAAAATAATATGGAATATGGTGGTGAGATCATCAAGGACTTCATCAATATTTTGAATCCATGCCTTCATCATCACAACAAATCCATTGTTGCTCTATCTGATGCTCCTATTAGACCAGTCTTGCCTACTTCTACCTCTTCTTCTATACCCTTTTCACCTTTAACCATGACCCCTACTCAAGATCTTAGACAAATTTTACCTTTCATCCATTAGGAACTTACAGGTCTTCCTTACTCTTTTATCCAAATCCTAGCTTCTTTGGTCTTTCAAGGAATTCCTCTTCCATATTTCAGTACCCTCACTATGCCTTCCACTATTACTACCTCTACACCTTTTTATCCTCCTTCCTCTGCTTCTGATAAGGGAAAAGAAGTGATGGACTCTACTATAACCAATAAGTATTTGTATTACTTCTTGTTAGGTATTTTTTGTACTCTTTTTCTTGTACTATTTTTTATATTCCTTATACTCACTATTGGAAATATAGACAATACCAATGGTTCAAAACCGTTGGTATAGGCTGGAAAACCATTGGTATAAGATATACCAATGGTTTCCCAAACCGTAGGGAAGTATGGCATTGGGAAATCCCTTTACCAACGGTTTAAGGAAAACCGTTGGAAAAAGGTGGTGGAAGTTTTAATTTCCCAACGGTTCCTCTAAACCGTTGGTAAAAGGATTTACCAACGGTTTAAAACTGTTGAGAAATTCATATTTTTTAGCTTATACCAATGGTTAAAAACCGTTGGTATAACTTTTTACCAACGGTTTAGATAAACTGTTGGTATATATTCATATATGGTCAAACCATACCAACGGTTCTAAATCGTTGGTATAGCTTTTTACCAATGGTTTACTAAACAGTTGGTATATATTCATATATGCTCAAAGTATACCAATGGTTCTAAACCGTTGGTATTGGGTATTTTCACAAAAAACTAGTAGCCTGCATACAGCTTCCTCCACTTGATACACCTTCATAAAAAACATCACAAATAACATCTAGAAATAGACATCAAACACCACAAAAAACATTGGAAATAGCAAAAAAAACACATAAAAACATCACTCTTCCAACCATTCCATGTACTACAATTATCCATTTCAATCTTCATATGACAATAACTCTTCCAATTAACCTATTCCAATTTATTGGGTTCACACATATCAATTTTTTCTTACTCAAAAAGGTGATGATTATGATAGAAATTGGTGCATGGGGGTATGTGTGATAAAGTGAATTAACAATGTGGTTAATATTTGTGCATCATCTAGAGTGATGCATGACTTGCATTGAATGTGATATGGGGGGGTGTCCAGAGAGGGGAGGGGGTTGTCCAGAAAGAGGGGAGGGGAGATTTCCAGGGAGCGAGTATGGGGGTCATGGAGAATGTGAAACAAGGATTTGTATTCAAATTATAGCATATCATCACATTCATTTGATGAGCATGAGCTAATAAGCTTACCAAGTCATTCATATAGTTCAAGACATACAAAAATGGAATAATCTCAAATAACATTGCATGATCAAAGAAATAAAAAAAGGCATGTGAAATCAACATGCCTACATTTACATATCATCCATGAGGTATAACATTTAATCAAATTGTAATAGAATTATGCATAAGGCATACGAGTCTCATTTACTTGCATACACAGTGGTACAAAAGGAAAATGTTATTCATGTTCGAGGGTTGTCTGGGGTCCAAGGAGGAGGTTGGGGGGGCTGTCCAGGGTCTAGGAAGTGGGGTGGGGGGCTGTCCGGGGTTGTCTGTTCACGTCACATTTGACTCATGGATCGTTGTCCTTAAGTTTCAACAGAATTAGAATATGTTTGGTCAGTTTGTCGTATGTCAGTTGTTGATTTCACATAAAATTAAGTCCATTTTTAACAAAACAGAGGCACTTTGAGTGGTGTTGGCCACACTGGGCCTCGGATTGAGGCAGGGTTGACTCGAACACGTCACATATGAGACATGGATCGTTGTTCAAAAGTATCAACACAATCAGAAGCCGTTTGATCGGTTTGACGTATGTACGTAAAATATTGTCCATTTTAAACAAAATACATACATATGGAGTGATACCGGCCACACTGTACTTCAGATTGAGCTAGGGTTGACTCGTACACATCACATATAACCCATGGATCGTTGTACTAAAGTGTCAACACAATCTGAAGGCGTTTGGTCGGTTTCTCGTATGTTAGTTGTTGATTTCACTTAAAAATAATTCCATTTTGAACAAAAGAGAGGAATTTTGAGTGGTCCCGGCCACACCACACCTCGGATAGAGGTGAAGTTGACTCCTACACGTCACATTTGACCCATGGATCATTTTTCTTAAGTTTTAACATAATCCGACTGTGTTTGGTTGGTTTTTCGTATGTCGGTTGTTGATTTCACTTAAAATTAAGTCCATTTTTAAGAAAACAGAGGCACTTTGAGTGGTGTCGGCTACACTGGGCCTTGGATTGAGGCGGGGTTGACTCTTACACATCACATATGAGTCATGGATCATTTTTCAAAAGTATCAACTCAATCAGAAGTCGTTTGATTGGTTTGGCGTATGTACATAAAATATTGTCCATTATAAAAAAAATACATACACATGGAGTGATACCGGCCACACCACACTTTGTATTGAGCCAGGGTTGACTCTTACACATCAAATATAACCCATGGATCGTTTTCCTAAAGTTTCAATACAATCTGAAGGCATTTGGTCGGTTTCCCGTCTGTCAGTTGTTGATTTCACTTAAAAATAAGTCCATTTTGAACAAAAGAGAGGGAGTTTGAGTGGTCCCAGACACACCAAACCTCATTTTGAGGTGAAGGTGACTCGTACACATCACATTTGACCCATGGATCATTTTACTTAAGTTTCAACAGAATATGAATGTGTTTGGTCAGTTTGTCGTATGTCAATTGTTGATTTCACTTAAAACTAAGTCCATTTTTAACAAAACAGAGGCACTTTGAGTGGTGTCGGCCACACCGGGCCTCGGATTGAGCCAGGGTTGACTTTTACACATCACATATGAGTCATGGATCTTTGTGAAAAATTATCAACCCAATAAGAAGCTGTTTGATCGGTTTGACGTATGTACGTAAAATATTGTCCATTTTAAACAAAAGAGGGACAGTTTGGGTGGTTTCGGCCACACTGCGCCTCGGATTGAGGAGGGGTTGACTTTTACACGTCAAATATGACCCATGGATAGTTTTCCTAAAGTTTCAACATATTCGGAATGCATTTGGTTAGTTTTTCGTATGTCAGTTGTTGTTTTCACTTAAAATTAAAGTCATTTTGAACAAAAGAGAGACATTTTGAATGGTACCGTCCACACCGCACCTCGCATTAAGGAAGGGTTGACTCATAAACGTCACATGTGACCCATGTATCATTTTTCTATAGTATCAATAGAATCTGAATGCGTTTGGTCGGTTTATCGTATGTCAGTTGTTGATTTCACTTAAAATTAAGTCCATTTTTAACAAAACAGAGGCTATTTGAGTGGTGTCGGCCACACCGAGCCTCATATTGAGATGACGTTTACTCTTAAATGTCACATTTGACTCATGGATCATTTTCCTTAAGTTTAAATATAATCTGAATTTGTTTGGTCAGTTTTTCGTATGTTAGTTATTGATTTCACTTAAAATTAAGTACATTTTTAACAAAATAGAGTCACTTTGAGTGGTGTCGGCCACACCAGGCCTCGAATTGAGGCGGGGTTGACTCATACACATCACATATGATTCATGGATCGTTTTAAAAAAGTATCAAAACAATCAGAATCCGTTTGATTGGTTTGGCGTATGTACGTAAAATATTGTCCATTTTAAACAAAAGAGGGACAGTTTGGGTGGTTCCGGCCACACCGTGCCTTGGATTGAAGTGGGGTTGACTCGTACACGTCAAATATGACCCATGGATAATTTTCCTAAAGTTTCAACAGATTTGTAATGCATTTGGTCAGTTTTCCGTATGCCAGTTGTTGTTTTCACTTAAAATTAAAGTCATTTTGAACAAAAAAGAGACATTTTGAATGGTACCATCCACACTGCGCCTCAGATTGAGGCGGGGTTGACTCGTACATGTCACATATGACCCATGGATTGTTTTCCTATAGTATCAATAGAATCTGAATGCATTTGGTTGGTTTACCGTATGTAAGTTGTTGATTTCACTTAAAATTAAGTCCATTTTTAACAAAACAGAGGCATTTTGAGTGGTGTCGGCCACACCGAGCCTCGTATTGAGGCGAGGTTGACTCGTACACATCACATTCGGGGGGTGTCCGAGGCGTTGTCCGGGGTCCAGGGAGGAGGGTGGGGTGGATGTCCGGGGGGCTATCTGGGGACCGAGGAGGAGCGTCGGGGGTTGTCCGGGATCCAGGGAGGAGGGTGAGGGGGGTTGTCTGGGGGGTGTCCGGGGGGCTATCCGGGGACCATGGAGGAGGGTGGAGGGGCTATTCGGGGGGCAGTCCGAGGACCAAAGAGGAGGGTGGGGGCTATCAGGGGGGATGTTCGGGGTCCAGGGAGGAGGATGACATGTCAGTGGGAGGGGAAGGGTCTAGTCGGGTACGCGGAGATACTCGTCTACCTCTGGTACGAACCTCCCTCGTACCATCGGCCTAAGCACTGAAAGAATGGAATAATGAAAAGTGCACATACTTATGTACCTGTAAAATATACACATAGACAGCACATATCTGCATCATTTCATAAAAAATAACACCAAGGATAAGACAAAATAGAAGCAGTCATGCAGAGTAATGACAAGTGCACGTACAGATTAGAAGCAGCTAAAAAATTGTTGCATATATGCCATGTTTATTTCCTAAAACAAAGTAAAAAAATCAAAATGATGAAACTCTAGAACATGGGTTGCCTCCTAGGAAGCACTAAGTTTTACGTCTTAATCCAGATGGATGGACACTGGTCAATCATCTTAGTCTATCAGCTCAGAACTCCTCTACCTCTTACAAGAACTGGTGGTCATGTCATCAAGCTCACAGAGACGATTAGTGGGATTGATCACTTCAGGAGCATAGCGGGCATGAATCTGGTGTGGAAGTAAGAGAATCTGGCGCTCTTCATCATCCAGACGTTGAGTCACCCATCGTGCGAGGTTAGATGGAGACAGGACGTGCACATCGATGATCATGGAAGAGGCAGACAAGCTAGACATTGTTAGTTAAGCTGCATCTACAAATAGATTCATTTTTATATATTAGAACCTTTATAAATGTTTGTCCCATTTTTACAAACAATTAATGTGTGAAAATTGTGAAAAATAACTTATCGGATATATAAAAATGGATTTACTCATGGACATGATGCATAATATCTCAAATATTCCTCATTGGATCCCAATTTGAAATTTTAATCTATTATCAAATTTCTTATATCAATTTATTTTTATTTGGATCCTTAAGGTTGAGTGGTTTTTGTAAAATCTAGCCAAGGGAGGATAGACTTGTGACTTGTCATACAATTGGATGCTATGTGGTGAAAACCACATTATAAGCATTGTTTAGGATATTATTGAGGTTGTTTGAGGATCAAATCTATCTTTTTAGAGAAAATCCATCATGTCCAAGTTTGGTGGTCAAAGTTTTGAAGTGGGGGGTATTTGGTGGTTGAGGAGTGGGGTGAGGGGGATGTCCAAGGTCTAGGAGGAGGGGTGGGGGCTGTCCAGGGTCCAGGGAGGGGGTGGGGGGCTGTCCAGGGTCAAGGAGAAGGGGAGAAGGGGCTGTCCATGGTCCAGGAAGGAGGGGGGTTGTCCAGGGTCCATCGAGGAGGGGGGCTATCCAGGGTCTAGGGGGGAGGGTGGGTCCTAGGGTCAAGGAAGGAGGGGGCACTATACAAGGTCCTGGGAGGAGGGTAGAGGGGGGTTGTCCAGGGTCCAGGAGGGGGGCTGTCCAGGTTTCAGGAAAGAGGGGGGGCAGGTTGTCCAAGTTCCAGGAGTGGGGGACTGTCCAGGTCCAAGAGGGGGGGTGTCCAGGGTCCATGAGGAGTGGGGGATCTGTTAAAGGGATGAAATCCCCGAATAATTCGTTGAAAATTAACTAAACTTAATCCAAAAAACATCACAATTCCAATCCATCACCCAACCAACATCCAATTCATCCTCAATATCACTAACCTTCGCATGCCATAAACAAAACAACCTAGTTTATACCAAATTAAAACAGAAAAAAAAGATACAAAACATTAAAACTAAGGTAGTACATACAGATTTAGAGTGTGGAACTACAAAATTGTTTGATTTAAGATGGATCTATGAGTGGAATGAGTTTCTGAGTCTTTGTGTAGAGAGATCCCTCACGTTTAGGTCAAATCAAAATAGAAAATAAAAAATAGATGAAGAACATTATAAATGATGTAGAACTTACAGATTTGAAGTGTAGAATAGAAAAATTGTTTGATTGAAGAGGATGGATGGAGTTTCGGAGACTGGGTAACGAGAGAGCGTCGGGAGTGCTTCAATTTTAGGGCTGCAGTCGGGCGAACAGAGAATTGGGGGCTCTATGTATTTGGAGGAACTTTTCCCCAACGGTTTTTTAAAACCGTTGGGAAAATTATGATTTACCAACGGTTCACTAAAACTGTTGGTAAAGGTGGTGGAATTGGGAGATATCCCAACGGTTTTATCAAACCGTTGGGAAAAATGGGTTCTATGGGGAGATATCCCAACGGTTTGATAAAATCGTTGGGAAAAAAGTGTGTAATCCACATATACCAATGGTTTTCTATAACCGTTGGGATCAAAGTGTTTGTATAGCCCCCCATTCCAGTAGTGACTGCTTGATTAATGGAATACCTTCTACAATTTAATCTCATTATTATTTCCTTATCTATTATTTCTTTTTTATTCAGTGTTTCCTTTTTGATAATCTCAAAAGGTGGAGAAATAATATGGAATCTATCTCAGGGGGGGGCTTAACATTAATATTGAGATTAAAAGGGAACATATAATTGAAAAATACCATTTAACAAGTAATTTGTACTTGTGTTTATTTAAAATTCCATCTCAATGATTTGTGTAATATGTTAAGCATATTTTTTATTTGATCATCATAAATCAATTATTATGGTATATAATGCCATGTTTTTTATCATCAAAAAGGGTATATTGTTGGCCTCCTATAGTTTTAATGCTCACAAATCATGCTTAACTATGATAATTATGGTTTATTAAGATACATTGTCTTTAATCATATTCAATTATAATTTTAACCTCTAGTGTTAGTGTTTACATCATAAGAAAAAAATTAAATATTGTGGTTAAGTGTAAGACATCGATAAGTATGAGATACTGATACTTATCCTACCGGTAGACAAGTCATTGATACCTGACTTATCGATACTTTTCCTACCAATAGACAAGTCATTGATACCTGACTCACCGATACATGAGCTATTGAAGACATAATCTACCGATAAGTTGAGTCATCAATAGATATCTGATCTACCAATAGAGAAACTAATTGAAAGAACAAATAATAATTTTCACTAAGAATGAGTCACTAACAAATTTAGTTACCGACAGATGAGCTACCAACGTATCACCTACCGACATGGTGATCCATCGATAGTCGGATCTACTGATATAACTGATCTACTAATATAAATTATCCACTAATAGAATGATCTACTGGTAGAACGACTCACCAAAAACATGACTCACTGGTAGTATGAGTCACCAATAGTCTAACCAACCGATAGACTGAGTCACCAGTGATCTGTCTCTTAAATTTGAACTTATTAATAATGATCGTATTTGGGTTATTTAATGATACTTATTTTATTAATAATCTTTTTTAGACCATATTAATGAAAATTTTAGTGCAAAATACATGGTATGAGGAACCCCACATGATTAGGATCATGCTCTTTTTAGACCATGTAGTGTATAAAGTAAGCACTTGGGCCAAAAAGAAAAATAGAGGTTGGTGAACAAAAAGTTTCATGATTGTGAAACAAGCTCTACCAACCAACTGTGCATAACAAGAGAAATTGCTAAGAATCAAAAGACCACAAATCTTTGTAGCTATAACTAATAAGATAAGAACACTTCAAGGAATCTTATACCTCAATGGGAATAGAAAACAGAAGAAAAAATACAATTCTCTTTTTTGATATCTATTTTTGGAATATGACTCCAACTTCACTTATACCATACTAAAGGAGTCCAAAATATTCATATAACATCACAAAGATAATTCTAAACTCTTCTTATAATTTTTCTCTACTAGTGTACTTTATTTACATTTTGAGTAGTGTGTGTCTATATTTTATAAACACACATTGAATCCCAATCCAAACTGGAAGATACTTAGATATCTTCACAAACCTTCACTTTTACACGTCCACGGATAACAGTGGAAGAGGTCCCTATGTGGAATGCTTGTTTTTAAACTCCCAAAAAAATTATGGAAGTGGTCTAGTTGACCTGAACAGTTTTTATACTGTTGTTACCCCTATCAAAGGTGTGGATCAAGTTTATTTAATATAAACTTCTTAGTGTCAGGTGATCACCAAGTGGAGAGGATTAGGTCTCGTCTTGAGACTGAACCTCTTGTTTTCTTTTTCTATGTTCTTTCAAGTTTTGTTTTCTTTGTCTTTTTAATCATTTATGTAAACCTAACGTAGCTTTGATATTTAATATTAGACAGTTTTTATATTAGAAATTTTTTTAGTATACTAATTACAAAAGTTAAAATAATAAAGTATGTTGTTTTAACTAAGAACTAATCAATCTTTTATAAATATTTTGAATAAACAAAACTTTTATAAATACGAAACTTTGGTTATCTAGACCATTTTTTTTAATTGGGTAACTTTTAAATAACTTTTAAATAAAGTTTTTTGACAAAAAAAATTATAGGAACTCAATTCACCCCCCTCTTGAGTGTCATACTCCAGCCAATAATTTATAATGTTTATATATACATATATGTGTGTATTAATAAACAAATATTTATTTATATAATATTCTAGTATATATGAATGAATATAATATATAATATATTTAAATAAATATAAGTATATATATATCACACACACAAATATATTTTATAAATATATTTAAAAACAATTATATAAATATATTAATAAAAAATATATATGAAAATATATACATATAAATAAACAAAAATATCAATAAATAAACAAAAAACAACATGGTGTAGTGGTAAAGGCATTCTATCTTTGAAGGAGAGGTTCAGGGTTCGAATACAGGTGGGCATTCATGAGGCTAGAAATTTGTAAAGTGTTGATGAAAGGGGTGGTGGGGTGAAAAGTGTTGATAAAGATGGAGGGATCGCGATTAAAGGTGTCATATAAGTGATGATAAAGGGGTTAGGATCATGAACATTTGAAAAAATATAATTTTACCCCCTTTAACAGCCCTTCGTTTATCATCACTTTTTTAGCATTTTTAAAGGGGTCCTTTAACAGTGATTTTTTAGAACTGATAAAAGCTTTTGGATTTTAACTATTCTCAAATTGTCAGAACATTTTTAGCACTGATAAATTCTTATTCTAGCATTGTTACATGCCATGTTTTTAGTAGTGTAACATATATATAAAAAAAATTAAACTATGTATTAATGTATATATGAGAAATCATCTAATAAGTAAAATCTCGCATAGGTGGAAACCATACAAAGAATACATCTACCATGGCCTCCAAACCCAATGGTCATATGATAGGGGAAAGCACATCCTTGCTGGAAAAACTCCAAGATCAATCTCTAATTATATATTTCCGCACCAAAAACCAATGTATATAATTATGTATTAAAATTACTAACTCCACATCCATTAAGATATCCTCCATGTTGTTCATCATCAACACAAACACAACATATGTGGGAATAAATCCTATGTAAGAATAACTATAAAGATAACACATCAGAATCTATGATAACATAATGGAAAGATAAAACCACAAGTGAATAACCTTTGTGATAAATTGTTTTAACAAAGTTTTTTTATTTTTTGACAACTAAAATTTTTATTTAATGTTGTTTTTGTTATTCAGGAATCTAACCTAGTCCATTATAATGAGTTATGTAAGAAATTTGAAAGTTTCGTATTGTTCAAACCTCAAAATAAAGTGGGAGGAAAAAATTTTGTTTTCTAGAAAAATATTTCCAGACTCAGGTTTTGAAGTTTCTAAGAATGGAAGTCTTAATGATCTTAAAGAGTTTTGTTGAAAAAATTGAATTCGGGAGTTAGAAATTTCTCAAACATTATAAAACATTTAAATGATTCTTTTCTAATCATGAATTTATCATAAATCATGAAACATACTCATGATAAAATCTTTTAAAGAAATGGAGGAATCGTAAAGATTGTATTAGTTCCAGAAGTATTGGACTTAGAAGTTGTAATATATCAGAATGTTTAAAGTTGATGAATTTTTAATAATTTAAAAGGTGAAGAGTTAATAATTCATTAATAATGAGATGATAAAGAAAAAAAATAATGAGCTTAGAAATAGAAAAAATGTAATGAGATGAGAAAGAAATAGAAATTGTAATGAGCTGAGAAGGAAATAGATTCATAATGAGATGAGAAGGAAACAGATTCATAGTGAGTTAAAAAAACATATTCATAATGAGCTAGGAAAGAAATATATTCGTAATGAGCTAAGAAAGAGATAGATCATAATGAGCTAAGAACTAAATATATTCTCAATGAGCTAAGAAATAAACATATTCATAATGAGATGGTTATGAAGAAGACTCAAAAAGAATATTCTAGAAGTTTTATGGGGAGTTGAAGAGTTCATAACTTGAAATTAAATTTTTCATAAATTTCATAGAAATATTAGGAGGATTGAAGAAGTCAAAGTTGAATTTTAAATGTGAGTGATATTTGGATTTTTTGAAATCTGTGGAAACTGGGAAAGTTTTCAAGTTTCCTGCTCTTGTTTTTCTGATTTTTCTATAAATACTTTCTCAGATCCTTTATTCATTGTTACTTTCATGTAATCTAAAAAGGAGGAGTGTTGAAGAAATCAAGTGAATGTTTTTTCTGGATAGAGATCTCATGAGGAGGATCAGACAGTTGAATGTTTTTTTGTCAAATTGAGAAATATCATATTGAGGAAAATCATATTGAGTAGATCAGACTGAGAAATATCTTATTGAGTATTTGAGAAGAGTTTGAGTAATTTATATTAATAATGCATTCATCAGACTAAGTTTATCAGATCTAGCCTTATTTGATAAAGAGAATCAGATCCAACCAAATCAGACTAAGGATTCAGACTTATAAATTGTGGAGTAATTTCAACAAAGTATTTATTATTATGTTTAGCTCAATTGTTTTATAAGAAAACATTTTAAACTGATGGGGTTTATTTTAATTTTTCACATTAGGAGATTGAAGGTGTCTAATAGGAGTTGGCACAAGTTTTATTCACTTTATTATAATAGTGATTTTCTATAGACCCACGATAGTGGCTATGGAAATGATGCAGGTTCTCACACTGAGGCCAAAACATGTAAATCTTTTGTGATTTACTTACTTTACTAATTTATCATACATGAGTATTTACAAAAAATATGATAAGGAAATAAATCTTAACAGTTTTCATAGGTTATGTTTCAAAAAGTATTAAAACTTTTAAAAAGTGAACAATTGGTTCAACCCCCCCCCCCCACCCTCTCATTTGTTATTGAATACTTTGAAACTTCAATTAGTATTATAGGGAAGATTACCTTATTGAATCATTATCATGGATAATATCAATTCTATCAATAGTATAAGAATTACAAAATTTTATGGAAAAAAATTATTATAGATATACAAATATGATTATTTATTATCTCTTATCTCTTAGCCTGGAAGTTATTGATGTTGCTACTATTATTTGTCCACCTAGTAAGAAATATTCTCCTATGATGTTTTCTGATAAGAGAAATATAGAAGTTGATGTAAAGGATAGAAATTTAATCCTTATTTCCTTATCAAATAATTTTTATCAGAAGGTGGTGGGTCTCAATACAACAAAAGGTTTGTGGGATAAGCTGGAAATAATTTTTGGAGGAAATACTAAAGTGAATGAGTCAAAGATATAAATCTAGTATAGTAAGTATGAAGACATAAAAATTATAGATTATGAAACTATTTATTAATACTTTACCATAGTAAATGAAATTTTTTGCAACATCATAGGATTAAGAGATTTCCTAAAAGATTCTATAATTGTGAAGAAACTTATGCGAAACTTCCTAGATAGTTTTGATTCAAAAATTTACTCTTTAGAAGATAAGTATTATTTTTCTCTTTATAAATTACATAAATTTCTTATTTCTTATGAAATGAGAAAATATCCAATGTTTAAAAAAATATGAAAGATGAGATGGATTTTGAAGCTACAAGAAAATTGAAAATTCAAGATGTTGAAGATGTTGATCCTTGTGACTCCAAAGGTAAATAGGATGATTAGTTGAATGATAAAATCAATAATCTTATATCTAAGAACAATATAATAGGAATAAGAAAGTATGGAGGTAAACTTACTATCAAATTTTTTGAGTGTGGTGGGATTGGACACTTTGCTTTGAATTACCCCAAGAATAAAGTTAGAGAATATCAAGATGATTCTAATGAAAAACCTTGATGGAAAAAGTGAAAAAAAAATATAAAGAAGAAAAGTCATCTAAAAAATCAAAAAATAAGTTTACTAGGAATAAGAAAAGTATGTTGAGAAAGAAATATGAATCAGACTCAACTGAAAACAATTCTTCAGAAGATGAAAGTTTAGAAAAATTCAGAACCTTTATTGAAAACATTGAGAAAATTGAAGTCTCCTAAAATAGTGAAGAAGGAGGTGAAAATCTTTATAGAGAATATCATCTAAGAACAAAACTTCTTTCATGTATTGAGAAAAACAAATATCTCAATAAAGAAATCAGAATGATAAATAAATATTGTGAAGAAGTTTCTAAAGTAATAAAATATGTCATCAAGAAAGATAATGAATACATTTAGGATATCTTAAGTTAAAAACATAGAATTTATAAATAGGGAAAGATTTTTTAATATCTCATTAAGAATCTATAAGTTAAGGAATAATAAGTTAACAGGTTTTAATAAAAACTTCTTGAGTCCAGAAATACCTTCAGAAAAATGAATGAAATCATCAAAAAATCCTTTAAAGTAAAAGCTGATACTTCTAAAGTTACTGAGAAGAATAAAATCAAGAATCATGTGAAATCCCCACACACCAAAAATAATGTTACATATGATTTTTCTAAAATTTCTTGTTCCAAAAAAATTATTGGGAAATCTTGTGTGGAAAAAGGATGTGAGAAACCTATCACATCTACAAAAGTTGAAAACTTTCCTAGGAGGAAAGATGGTCCATGACCAAAGTATGTTGAAACGGGAAGAATTTATCTCCCTCAACAAGGCTTCTACAAAAAAAGATCTTACTTCAATAGAAAATTAGGATTTGATGTCTATTGCTGGTGTTTTGGAATCTATGTCCATGTATCTTATAATTTTTGGCATAAACTATCTATTCCCAAAATAAGGTTTGATGAAATAATAATGAATCATTATCCTAATCCATGGGAAATTAGAAAATTAAAATGTCAAGATGTTAGAAAACTTCCAATAAAAAATCAATTTGAATGTCTAGAAGAAGTTTGTGGAATATGTGATGAGGATCTTTATCATGCTGTAAAATGTATTACACTCCTTTTGGAACAAGTTTCTTATGGTATAAAAGAAAAGGGAGTTGAAAAAGTGTGAAATATAGAAAAGTGATTACAAAAGGAGAAAGAAGTAGTGATAATATTTTCCAAATATGTGAATTTAACAACTCATGTTACTTAAGTGTTGAAGATGAAAATAAATTGGGGCACTGAAGACTTGTCCATATTGGATAGAAAAACATGAACAAAATTTTTTTAAGTTGATGTTATCAGAAACTTTATAAAACTATAAAGATTAGAATAATATGTTTGTATTACTTGTCAGAAAGAAAAAATGAATAACAAAAGTTATAAGATATTTGAGATTCATTCTAGCAAACCTCTTGAACTTATTCATTATGATTTATGTGGGCTAATGAGACATCAATAGAAAAATGATATGTATACTTTATCACTTTTATTGATGATTTCACACAGATGAAAAACATAATGTTTATGAAACACAAGTCAGAGGGTGTGGAAATGTTCAATTTTTTCATAAAATTTGAGAAATAAATGGGGGTTTATATAAAGAAGGTGAGAACAGATAATGATACCGAATTCACCAACAATGCTTTTGAATATTATTTAAGAAAACATGGTTTTAAAAATCAGTATAGTACTTCCTATACTCTATAAAAAAATATAGTAGCACAAATAAAGAATATAAGTTTAGTGGAAATGGGGAGAAGTATGTTTACAAAATACAAACATTAAAAGTTTTACTACAAAGAAGTTGTTACTTCTGCTGTACATATTCAAAACAGATGTTTTTTAAGATCATAATTCAACATGACTTCTTATGAAATGTGGTAGAACAAAAATACTTCATTTAAGTGACTAAATTTTTTTTAATTTCATCTTTAATTAAAATAAAATTCAGATTTGGGAAAGTTTGATGAGAAAGATAAGGAAGGAAATTTTATGGGTAATTCATCAAATGGAAGAAGTTATAAATTTTCAAAAAAAACATTTACAAAAGTTGGTGGATTATGTGATGTGAATGTAATTGAAAATAAAAATTCATTAACAAAAAATATTTATAATACTGGGGATGATAAACTGTATATTTCCAATAATAGTGAAAGTAATTCCAAACATCCTTATCAAGATTCAGAAAATTCATGTGATGAGGAAAATTTAGTTGGGAAAGAAACATTGAAATTTCATACTTTACAAAAACATGTTGATTCTAAAATCATTATTATAAATTAAAAGGCTCCTGTTTAGACTAGAAGAAAGTTGGTATTAGAAAATCAAACTTCACTTATCTCAAAAGTTAAACCAGGATCAGTTTCAGAAGCGATTCAACATAAAGAATGGGTGAATGATATGAATGAAGAGTTTGATTAGATTGAGAAAAATGAAACATGGGAACTTGTTTCATTAACAAAAAAAATGTTATCAGAACCAAATAGGTTTATAGAAACAAGTTTAATGAACAGGGAGAAGTTTCAAGAAACAAATATAGGCTTGTTTGTAAAGGCTATGAACAGGTGGATGGTGTGGATTTTGAAGAATATTTTTCCCTAATTGTAAGATTGAAAACTATTAGCATGTTTATATCAGTGGCCACACATCGTAATTACAAATTTTATCAGATGGATTTAAAGTTAGCTTTCTGAAATGGTGAGATTGAGGAAAAATTTTACATTGAACAACCTTGTGGGTTTCTACTTGATTAAAACAAAGCTTGTAAACTGAATAAATCATTGTATGGGATGAAAGAATATCTACGTTCTTGGTATTAAAAAGTTTACAATTGTTTGAGAAAGTATAATTTTTATAAAGGAAAATTTCATAGAAACTTATATGCGAAATATTTTGACTTTATAACTCTAATTTTAATTGTTTATGTGGATGATATAATTTTTTCTTAGGATAGAGAAGTTATTTTTAAAACATTTTCTATAGAAATGAATAATAATTTTGAAATGTGGGATGGAAGAATGAAAATAAGTTTCTACTCCTATTTCAAGGATCAAAAATTTGAGTAAATATGAATCCAGAATAAGTGTGAATCATAAAGATTTTCAAAATCTAGTAGTAAGTATACTTTATCTTACAAACTCAAGGTATGATATTTTTTATGTTGTGAATTTGTGTTATAGGTATTAAATTAATCTGAAAGAATCACATATGTTGTCATTAAAGTGGATTCTAAGATATTTCAAAGGAATATATTCATAAGGGTTATTATACGAAAGAAATATTGAGATGATGTTTCATAGTTATACTAATGTCGATTGGGATGGAGATTGTAATGATATAAAATCAACCTCAGAAGGAAAATTTTCCTTGGGTGAATGTTGTGTGAGTTAGAATTGTAAGAAACAAAGTTTACTAACTTTGAATACAATGGAATTTGAATATATTGAAGCTACTCAATATTTTATTCAAATGTTGTGGATGAAATTTCAGAAGATTTGAAAGAAAAAGTTCATAAACCATTGAATATACTTTTTGATAATCAGATTGAAATTGATATTTCTAAAAATTATGTCTAAAATTCAAGATCAAAACACGTTTATATAATGTTTCACTTTATGAAAGATAAAATTGATACTGGAGATGTTATGCTGGAATACATCTCAACAAAGTATCAAATTGTTGATATTTTCACAAAATCCATGTTGAAAGAAAGATTTGTGAAATTGAGGCTATAATTTCATGTCCATAAACCTCATAAGTAAGTACCCCCATTGTGCTTTGGAATATGTTGATAAAGGGGGAGAGAAAGTAAAAACTTTTTACTTTATATGAAGTTTTTACTTATCTTTCTTATAAGAATATGAATTTGTGGTTATCATAAAATGGGGGGTAGAAAAATAAAAGTAAGTTAGAGTTTATCATAACATGGATGAAATATTTTATTTCCACTGAAGGATGTAATAACTTCAAAAACATTACTTTATCCAGTAGTGTGGTGTCAAGCCACTCTATTTTGAGAGAGTCTATGTTTTGATAAAAGTAAAAAAACTTGATTTGTTTATAAAATTTCAGTAGTAAAAAAAATTCTAAGAGTTGGAAAAGTTATTAACAAGGGTTTTCAACAAATCCACAGGGGGAGATTGAATAACCTCTATTATAAATTGTTTTAACAAAGTTTTTGTATTTGTTGAAAACTAACCTTTTTGTTTAAGATTGTTTTTTTTATTCAAGAATCAGACCCGGTCCATCATAATGAATTTTGTAAGAAAGTTGAAAGTTTCTGATTTTTAAAACCCAAACATAAAGGGGGAGAAAAATTTTTGGTTTTCCATATAAAGTCTTCTAGACTCAGGTTTTGAAGTTTCTAAGAATGGAAGTCATAATAATTCTGAAGAGGCTTGTTGAAGAAAGTGAATTCTGGATTTAGAAAGTTAACAAACTTTCTAAAAAATTCAGATGATTTTTTGATATTCATGAAGTTCTCATAAATCATGAAAAATACTCATGATAAAATCTTTTGAAGGAATGGAGGAATCATAAAGATTGTATCGGTTCTAGAAGTACCAAACTCAGAAGTTGTAATATGTCAAAAGGTTTAAAGCTGGTGAAGTTTGAAAAATTTTAAACTTACAGAGTGGATAATTCAATCATAATGAGTTGAAAAAGAAACAAAAATCATAATGAGTTGAGAAAGAAATAGAAATCGTAATGATCTGAGAAGGAAACAGATTTATAGTGAGATAATAAGGAAATATATTCTTAATGAGCTAAGAAAAAAATACATTCTTAATGAGATGATAAGTAAAAAAAGATTCATAATGAGATGAGAAGGAAACAGATTCATAATGATCTAAGAAATAAAACGTTTGTAAAGAGATGAGAAGGAGACATATCTGGAATGATCTAAGAAGTAAATAGATTTGTAATGGGATTATTGTAAAGAAGTCTCAAAAATATGATTCCAAAAGTTTTATGAATATTTGAAGGTGTTAAAACTTGAAATTCAATTTTTCATAAATTTCAGAGAAATATGAGGGGGATTGAAGAAGTTAAATATAATGTTTAAATGTGAGTGATCTTTGAAGTGTTTGAAATCTGAGGAAGTGGTGAAAGTTTTCAAGTTTCCTGCTCTTGTTTTTCTGAGTCACCTATAAATACTTTCTTAGATATTTCATTCATTGTAACTTTCACAAAAGCAGAAAAGTTATAGCACTAAATAAATCAAGTGAATATTATTTTCAGAAAGAGATCTCGTGAGTAGGATCAGACAACTGAAAGTTTGTTTTCCGGATTGACCAAGATCGTGTTAAGGAAAATCATATTGAGTCGATTGTACTGATAAATATCATATTGATCTTTTGAGTCGAGTTTGAGTAATGTAGATAGAGAATGAATTCATCAGACTAAGTTCATCAGATATAGCCTCGTTATATTGAGATAGAATTGGATCTAGCCTCATAAGATTGATAGAATCAAATCCATCCAAATTAGACTGAGGATTCGGACTGAGAAATTGTGGAGCAGTTTCAAAAAATTCTTTATTATTTTGTTTGAATATATTTTTTAATAAGAAAACATTTTAAACTGATGAGAGTCAGCATAATATTTCCTATAAGGATATATAAGGTTTCTAACAAGAGTAGGAACAAGTTGTATTCACGTCTTCATAAGAGTGAATTTTCATAGACCCACAGGAATGGCTATAGAAAGGATTTAGGTTCTCACACTAAGGCTTCACCTTGTAAATCTGGTTTCATTTAATTTCTTTCCTACTTTTTTCATGCATTAATATTTAAAAAAATATGATAAAGAAATAAATCTTAATTGTTGTAGGGGTTATGTTTTAAAAAATATTTAAACTTATAAGAAGTGGACAACTGATTCAAACCCCCCTTCTTAGTTGTTATTTGATCCTTTAGATCTTTAAAAAGTTAGCTCAAAATAGAGGGAAGATCCATGTATTCCTCAATGTGAAGATAAAAATGGTAGATAGAAGAATATCACTCTTCACATCTATTCTCAATGAATGATTGTATCTGTCCAATAACTAGATATACTCAATATATAACAAGTCTCAAAAAGAAAACCAAAAGAAAAAAACTTGGAGGTAATTCGTATTTAGAAGAAAACCAAGCATGCTTTTCATGATGTAAGACCCACAATAGGTGGACTTATCATCATATATAAATACCCAGACCTCATAACTTACACTCTACTTCTTTGAAATAATAGTGGGGGGTTCACACCTCTCTAAGAAATGGTTTTCAGTTGAGGGAGTATTATCCCCTATAGAGGACCCACACATCATCAAGGGGAAGATTCGATTGATAGAGTACCGAATACAATGGATAAAGTATTTTCACCCAATATTGTAGAGGACTACCTACTTATATAGGTGTAGGACTCATGTCATATCTTATGAGGAAGTACCAACTCCGATTATAGTATAGGGAATGTGTGCCTCATAAATATTGAGAAAGTACCAAACCCATGCCCAAATCATCTAATATGGAGGAACTAAAATCTAGAATAATGCAGAATTTTTTACTCCATAACACTATAGGTGTCCAACACCCTATCATTAGAATATAACTAGTGTAGTACCTAAACCCCATCTACTATAAATAGCTCTTCTGAACCTTATCGTCTCCTATATGGAGAAAATATCCTAGAACTACCTATGAAACAGAGTAAATGTTCATATATAACCAATTGGAACACATCATAATCTTTTATGTGTAAAATCACTCAAAATAGACTATTTACTTATCAAAATATGATGGTTGGGTGAGAATATATGAAAAACACTAGATAACACATAGTGCATGAAACTTACTTTGACAAACACAATGTTTAAAACTTAGATAAAAGTCAGAAATTTATTGTCATCATCATTCCATGTGGATTTAACCTACATGTTGTGTCCTACTAAGGTGCATAGAATGTGGGTCTCATGATTCACTCATGAATGTACCACCAATAGCCTGAGTTGTGTGTTCTTAATATACATGATGTGTCTTTCCTTCACATATGGAGTGTTTGTCTCAAGGGATGGTCAACATGTACCTACCAAGACTTAAGTCATGTAGACCTATACATGGAATGTAAACTCCAATTAAACACCATTAATATCTGATAGATCATTTTTACATATATATACATATATATTCACATAATATTGACCTAAATGGCATGTCCACTAGCCAACATGGCATGTGTAACTAGGTTTTTAATAAGGATTATACTTTGGTACACCATGGGTCATGTAGTTATGAATAACATAGTGTGTGGAAAATATTCATACTATATGTTATATTTATAATCCATGGGAACCCTATAACCATACCTAGAAACCATACACAATTTGTGATCACTACATTACACACTATGTAGTCAAGTTTCCTTTAAAATCAATCTTATTATTTTTTTCCTTCGCCACTTACAAAGCCATTTTATACCCAAATCACACACAACTTGTCTCTATCACATCCATTCATAGACACCATGCCTCTAGTGGTTGTATGTTCCAAATATCTTTTGTATTTATTTTTCATCATTGATCTCAGATTTTTTAACCCACCCGAACCTTTTATTCATAATCCTATACAATACAACTATTTTATTCATTGTAGCAACTACTAATACCACTCCACTATCATCCCTTCAAAGTTTCACTTTGATACATCTCACATTTTCATGATTTTTTTTTCATTAATCGATTCTACCACTATCAATTTTGAAGGTAGGTGATTTCTTTCCAATTCGCTTTAGGATGAGAAAGAAAATGAAAAAATGGAAATCAATGTCTAGTGAAATCCTGGCCACCCAAGGTTCCCATTTACAGTATGTTTATCATAAAATGAATAATCAAACATTCATGATGATCACATTGAAATGGATTGATGTATCAAATGTTCAATATATAAATGAAATCCAATGGGATAGTATTTATTGATAAAACACCATGAAAACCAAATTAACATGAATAATAGTATGGTGAAATCACCATAATATAAGTGAAGTCACATAATTTTAAATAATGTTAATTTAAAAATAATTCATAGGAATAATAAGGGATGAGGAAAATGATATAATGAAATTTATACCTCTATAAAAATATTATCATATCTCAAAAGATTAGACATCACCGACATCATGAATCTCTCTTCATATCTATGATAGTACTACATATTTACTTCAATAAACACCACACCCAAACCCTCTCTAAGTTCTATGTCAATTTTTATAGCTTACCCTAGGGAAAATGTGTTAAGGAATAATTTATATCAAGATTGTGTGCTAACTATGTATGTTCAATCAAGAACCCAAAACAAGCCCAATATGAGGCATAAACCCCACATAATAAAAATGATTCCCTTAAGAATAACCCCTTATTTTAGAAACAACCATTATATTATAATTTCCATTCATGGTTTAATTTAAGACATATTAATTTTTATGCTTGTGGGGTTATTATTTATTTATTTCAAAATTATTAAATATCATTTAAAATTCACTAGTTTTTAATATCACCAAAACTCAACCAAGGGGTAAAGACCACACCCTAGATCAATGGAACCATCAAAAAAAAATTCTAAGGTCACTTAATAGGGTAAATTTGCTACTTTACCCTTAAGAGGACCCAAGGCTTTGAAATGTAAAAATGAGATAAGTCTTATTTGGTGAGAAACCCTGGTCACTATATCTTCCCCAACTTTATGAATTTTCATCATTGAAAAGGAAACAAAAATGATTTTTAAATTTTGGATTCTGATAAATCAATATCATAGGGAAAAAATCCATCCTCACATGAACTTCATCCAATTTTAGATGTTTAGGTTCTCTTCAAACTATAGACACATCCATGCATGAGAAAATCATCTTCTTCTACCACTTTCATTCCAATTCCATTCCTTGGATTTTGACTCCCACAAGGGAATTTATCAACCTATGACCAATTATAAAAAGGCATTGATGAAAGAATAAGCTCACATTATATGAATCTTATCTTTATTCTCTAAAAAAACTTTTACATCCAATGGTTTCCCATCCCTATGGCATGGAGTGAAGCAAATAACAATTTTTCCTATCATTGATATGGTTCGTTGACTATAAAATCTATTGTGGGAGAATTATAATCCTTGCATCTAAATATTGGAAAAAACTACCACATAAGAACCATTAATTCACATAAAACCCTAGAATATAGTACACCAAATAAATATTCCACATTTATCCCATGATATATCTTAAGTAAAGATCCTCGAGGTCTACTTTAACTCTTTGTTGATGCCAGATAAGGTGAAAATTCCAACATCTCCAACACCATCCATAAGGATATCACATGTCCCAAAGCTTAAAATTTTCCCCTAAAATTAGTAAAAACAAAAAATCCACATCTCTAACATAAAACATGGGAGTATCCACTATCAAAGATGCTTGTGTGGGGTCATGGTTGATATTCATGAAATTATATGAATATCATTTCAAAAAATGAAAAAAAAATCACCTTAGACTTATCGGAAACCAACCCTTAGATCATCAGTGGCCTATTTTTCAATAATACAAGCCATATGGTCCTAATTCATTTAGATAAACCTGCTCTATCATCCCTAGGCCCTAAGATACATAATACATAACTAGATCAACCCAAAACATTAACTGTATGAGAAATATCCCTCACTATATAGTTAGAGCTACCAAAAAATGAATTTCAATACTTAGTTAGATCAACCCCATGAAGGTCTCATAACCCATTGGGTGGCCTTAGTTCAAAACATCTTATCATAGTACCCAATAATAGTCTCATGGGAATACTACTATCCAACCTAATAATAGGATATTTTTGTCCCTAACATTAGAAAATTCATCATGCATATTTTTTGAAAACATTTAGTCATGCAAGACCCCATAAATGATGCTACTTATTTGGGCCTCCTTCATTTAATAAAAGGTGTGGTCCACTATAATAGATGAGATACATACCAAGTATACCTCTTTAATTAGAACAAACCTCACCAAAGATAGATGCTCCAACATCTCCACCATCTATTGAGCATAGAATCCTTGCTAAAATAATCATCTATGACACCATCATTCTGAAAATATAATTCCATAACTATCAAGACCTAAAACATCATGAAATAAAATTGATGCTAGACTATATTAGTTTACATTTTAAAAATTATGGATTCCACAAAAATAGAACTAAAACCTCAATATTTCACCATACCATTGGTTCCCTTGAAGATGTATAACAAACAATTTCAAAAACTTTGTTAGCCCATATGAAATGAGAGCATCATTAATGAAGAACAAAAAAAATATTTCCATATGAACATGAACCTAGTGAGATAATTCCTTACTCCTAATGGAATTACTACTATTTCATAATACTTATAGTGATACTCAAATGATACCCACAAATAAATCTTCTAACAAAATTGACATTGAGATTAATCAAACATGAATTTAACCAAGAACCTCTTTATTCTTTCCACTAGTTGAAGAAATATTATTGATCCCAACATAAATTTCTTTCAAAAAGGTCTTCTAACTTCAATATTTTCTCTCTGAGCTTGACCAAGCTATCTGATAAAATATATAAGATATCAATACAACCTCATATTATAAGTAGATGCATAATCTTATCTATAAAAAAAGGAACTACTATGGTTTACATTAGAAAAAATTCATGTGCTCCTACACCAATGTGGGGGACTGCTCTTATACAGAATCTAAAACACATAAAAAACTATTTAGATAGTAGTTAATCAAATTTTGAAACCAAATATGTTACTTAATCATCCTGCTTGAGGGTTATACTCACCACTGAGGGTGTATTTCAACCCATCTTCCTGACAAAACATTACTATGGGAAATAGTGAACCATTCAACCCACACCAAGTATGATATCACATGGTCCCTTACTAGAATGATATAAATGCACTAAATTTATATCTAACTTGATATCAAACTCAAAAAAGAAACCAATTTTAAATAAGAGATGATAGACACCAATAAGAGTCTCTAGTTGAAGAGGTCAAGCTAAAAGATTAATTGGGGTTTCCAACTCCTGAACTATGATACCAAAAAAATAATGGATTATACTAATATTTATGAATATGAGTTTAAGTTAAGAAAACATATACCACAACTTGAATCTTATTTAGTGTAGCCTTATTGTATCTAACCATCATATGTAATTATTCATGGCTTGACTGTTATAACTTTGTATATAATGAAGATTTCATGGTGGTGGTGGTGGTGGTCCAAATCTTTTCCCATCTCTAACTACTTCTACACCACTTTCTATTCCATTGATTTTACCTCCTGAAAGGATAATAACCCAATAAAATGAAGGTTTAAAATATCAATAATATTTTTAATGTGGACACCTATTCACGACACCACTTTAGATAACCTCAAAAAAACATTGTTCTATTCTAGAACTAGGGTGCATCTCTACAAGGAAAAAATATCTACAAACAATGCATTCTTAGGGATTCCAATATAGGTGAGGGAATATATAAAGTCATAAATATAGCTCAGATCTCTCCATGGAGGCCATTCTCAAACTATTTAGGTTAAATGAATCCTTTCAAAATCATGTCTAAGAATTACCTCATATGTAACTTCTAACACATACTCAATCATGGTTATACTTCCCAAAAGAGGGTTTTGTATCTTTTAAACTCAATACATCCTCAACATCACTGGATTAAAATTTTAGAAAAAAACATGAAATCCAACCATGGTAGAAAATTCCCATCATGAGTCAGGGTAAAGGTAAACCAATGGATCATTGTGCTGTGAAATGGAACTCAATGTAAGAACTGATATCTAATCAAAAAGTGTCTATGATATACATGAAATATGAGTCCCTAACTATAACCAATCATAAACCACTCAAGGACTAGACTCACCAAAAATTATTATGAATCCTTCATCATTGGAATGCATACAACACATTCATCCTATAGGTTGTCATTTCCACCTTAGCAAGAACTACCATTCACTCAATAATAATTTTTTCACTAAGAAAAAATGGTGGAGATTACTCCATATGATAAAAAGGTAAATATTCCTCCCATTTTGGTATCTTAATTGATTTCTCATTTCTCAATTGATTAATAGAGAGAGGCTCATTCACCATCATGGGATCTTCGTGAACCTAACTTGGAATTTGTGTTGGATGTTAGCAAATGGAATCTTTTATTCAATAAGATGATCCCATAGTTATAAGAGAATATATGAGTGAGATGATGTAGGAAGGACATGAAAATTTAAACTAAAGACTGTATAATGAATTTTACATACTGAATATTCCCCAAAACTAGTTCCTTATAGTTTCTAGTTAATCAATATATTATCATATTCTTGGTTAATGGATACATCATCTTTCACAACCACACTAGGTACCCTAGTCTTAAAATCAAACAGAAAACTCCTTAACATCATTTCCCTAAATTCCCAATATAGACCGCACCAAAACACTAACTCAAAAATTCATCCCTATGAATCAACCACTTTTATACCACTCTAACATGACCCCACCCACTGGGACCGCACCTGATCTAGAAGTAAGTTGAGTTCCCCCTACCTCGAGCCTACCTCTAATAGGATAGAAGTTTCAGACTAGCACCAAGAAGGAATAATATACATGGGAGGCCTTAGATAAAATGACATGTAGAAAACATACATCTCCAATATTCAATATGACCAAAAACACCACTAATATATATTTGTGTGAAGACTTGATTTATATAATAATTCATATATGTGACATTATCTAACAAGT
The DNA here is from genome assembly GCA_963277665.1 of Viscum album. NCBI lineage: Eukaryota > Viridiplantae > Streptophyta > Magnoliopsida > Santalales > Viscaceae > Viscum > Viscum album. Next base: position 442,552,944 of record OY728142.1, read on the forward strand.
ATGATGTCATATAGGAAAATACCATAAAAAATACAATTGACAAGGTCTCTAATCCTAATGGACATATGATAATGGGAAGCACCTCCTAATTGCAAGAACCCCTAGATAGATCTCAAACTACAAATATTGACACCATAAACTATTGTATGCTGCTATGAATCATTTCAACATACTCCATCAACTCCACACTCACCAAGATCTCCTCCATACTATGCATTGTATGGATAGACACAAAACATGTGGGAATAAATCCCAAGTAGTGGTGAGTATAAACATACCCACACCTCATCAAGGAGAATATTTGATCAATGGATTATTGAATTCAATAGATGAAGGACCCACACATCATTTCATGAGAGAGTGATTACTTCTATGGGAATGGGTATTGAACCCCATAATATAGGGGAGTGTTGAATCTAACTATAGTATGGTGAACTCAATTCTCATCAAGATCAAGTGAATATGAACCCCATGACTAAATTAGATGATATGAAGGGATCATTCCCCAAACTAGTGAGTGAGTACAGAAACCATGACTCATGTGAAGGACCTATGCCATATTATATCAAAATATCTCTATTGGAGTACCTAAACCCCATAAAATATGAGTGTATCAATGGAACCCTATCATCTCCACTATGGAGCTAATATCCTTTAATTTCCAATGATTCATTTTAAAAGTTCTACAATGATTAATAGGATCACATCATCATGATATATATGAAAAATCACTCAAAATGGATTATTTAATTATCTAATTTTGAAAACTGGGAAAAAAGATATAAAAACGCTGAAGAACACATAGTACATGGAATGTACTCTTCTAGACACATCATGTGATCCTCAAAAGTCAATATAAAATGCACTTCTAGTAGTATGATTCATGTGGTATTAATATACAAGATGTATCTTTCCTTTACACATAGTGTGTGTGACTCAAGGGATGGTCGGTGTGTACCCATCTGGGACCCAAGTTGTGTATCCCCATTCATGGTGTGTGACCACAAATTACATGCCATATTAACCTGATATAACATCCAAACATTGATATATTCTTGTGTTTTTTACCAATATGATGTGTCCACAAGCCTGCTTGATGTGTGTAGATTAGTGATTAGTCAGGTGTGTATACTAGCACATCCTATGTTGTTTGGTCCTAATGAACATGGTGTGTGGCCCTTAGTCCCATACCATGTGATATTTATAATTTATGAGAACCCTATCACTATTTCCAAAAACCCTATATGATGTATGATCCCTGAACTACACATCATGTAGTCTAGTTTTCTTCAAAATCCACCTTATTATTTGTTTTCTCAACTGTTGTGACCCTTTTTTCTACAAAACATGCCATGTGCATCGCTACCATGACCTACCACTACCATATTACCTCTGGTAGATATCCATGACAACTCTCATTGCATTATACTATCATTTTTGATCTCACACTCCTCAACTCTACTTGATATTTCATTCATAATCCTAGTAAATTTGTTCATCAACTTTTTCATAACTTCTATTGATACTTCCCTTTAATCATCACTTAGAAGTTTCACCCCGATCCATCACACCCCAAAATAATTTCATTATTATTCATAAATTTTTTATTCATCCATTTCAATGGTTAGAGGTTTTACACAGACTCACTCCAAGATAAAAAAGAATGGGGGAGGGGAAATCAGTGTTTGGCGTAGTTATAGCCGCCTAAGGTTCTCGTTTCTATCACATTCATCATCTAAAGACCCAGGATCAAATCGGTGAGGGGAGAATTTTTGGGTACTGTAGAAGTACTGTAGCAGCGGTGATACTGTAGCAGGTACTGTAGTAGCACGGGTACTATAATAGTACTGTTCATCGTGGGGTCTTTTGGGCCAAAATAATGGGCTTTCAAGCCTTGTATTCAGGCCACTTGGCCTTGGGCCTTTAGGCTATGTAATGGGTCACCATCTACCCCATCTAAAGAGGTATTTGATTTAAATAATAAATTGTGGCTTCGGCCCCAACCTTTTAAAAAAATGGATGAAAATATAAAATGGTCCTCATATAAAGGAAGTCCAAATTAATGATATTTATCGTCAAAAGATGAAGAAAACCACATCAGCATGAATAATCATGTGATAAAATTACCATGATCTATGTGATGTAATGTAATTATAAATGATAGTGATTTTAACATGATTTATTAGAATAATAATATACTAGGAAGAATATATAATAAAAGTATTTCCTTGGTAGAATATTATCATTTCTTAAAATATTAACCATCATCGGCATCGTGAATCTATCTTCATCCCTCAAATCCAACTCCATATCCTCTTTGAATAACACCAAACACAAAAACTATTTAGGTTTTAGGTAAAATGTGAAGGATAACCCTTGTAAAAATAATTTAATGAAGAATTTATATCATGATCACATACCAACCAGGTATTTCAACTAAGGACCCTAAATGGTCCCAACTTGGGGGGGGCCAAAACCAACACAATAAAAATAACTCTCTTGGGAATAACCCCTCATTTTAGACATAATCACAATGTCAAAATTTCTATATCATATTTTTTTAGTAAATATCAACATTCATGCTCATAGGATAATTATTTATTTATTTAATAATTATTAAATATCCATTAAAATTTATTATATTGGAATATCCAAATAATTGATGTTATGGGTAAACTTCATACTCCAATATCAATGGAACTATCAAAAAAATTCAAGATCATTTTCTTGTGTAGATTTTCGATTTTACCCCTTTGGACAACCCAAGAATTTGAAACTCAAAATGGGCTAAGCTCTATTGGGGAAAACTCAAGACACCATAATTTAGCCTTAACCAAGATGGTATTTTTCCTCTCATATAATGGGTATGAAAATTGGGTCCTTGATTTAGATTGACTATATAAGTGTATGGTTATAGCTAGATAAGGAACATGTAATTTTTTATCTATTTGGGTGAGTTTCATGTAATGTGCTCATCCATTTGGGTGAATAGCATGAAATTTTTTTATCCAACTAGTTAGTATATACTTCTAGAATCAAGAATGTATAAGTTGTATGTTTGGTATTAACATACATTGGGTTTAAGGACCCCGAGACACCCTGAGAGGGGAGGGGTGAATCAGAGTGACAACTTTTTCTTTTAATGTGATGGATCTTGTTCCCACGTTGGTAGGAACTTGTTGAACCTGTATGATGATTATGATAAGAAAGCAAACATTCACATGCATAGAGAAGACACATCACTTTTTACTTGCTTCACCACTAAGGGCTACGTCCATGGAGCATACGCCGACAAGTTGTCGGTCGTACCCAATTCCACTAATCTTCACTAGATGTGGATTACAATGGTTTGGGCACAAACACTCTGTCCCAGGCTCACTGCCTTTACAAAGGTTCAGGGATAGCTCACTGCTTCCCTCGGGTCACTCCCGTTGTCTCCCCCTGTCTCACTGCCATTGGTTAAGTCACACTCAGTTTATAGATGTGAAGGTCTCTTCATCATTACATAAGAATGCATCCTCTGTTGTATGTAGATGCTCTATTAAAGTCCAATTCTCACCAGAGGATGAATATCAATTTGTGCTGAGCGTATCGGGCAATCTTCCAGCTTTTGTGCAGCTTCAAGAGGATAGATATACTTTAACAACACTGGAGCGCTTCTCCATGCCCGGCGCACAAGTCACAATCCCAGCGCGCAAGTGACACAAAACAAATTGCGTGATACTACCTCTTTCAACTTCGAACTTGCTCGATGATGCGCCTTTATCTCCCCAACCGCCTTGGTTGCACAACCAACAACCGGCGCGCAGCCTCTACTTGCGCGCCCCCAACAACCACTTGCGCGACTCCACTACTTGCGCGATGAGAGCTCGAAAAATCTCTAAGTCTTGAACTCTGTTAGAAATGAGGAGGGGTGGTCCAGTATTTATAGGCAAACTGGACCCCCTGCGCGATGGCGCGCAAGTCAACCATCGGCGTGCAAGTCTTGGCGCGCAGCTCTCTTCCCCTGTTAGTCACTTGCGTGAAAAACTTCCAAACTTGCGCGAACCACTTTCCTTTTCATATTTTGAAGTTATAAACTTGAAAAACAAAAGACGCGCAAGTTCCCAATCCTCCTAGGCATCGGCGCGCAAGTATCTTCACGGAGCGCAGGTCACTTGCGCGACCAGCCCAAAACTTGCGTGACACTTATCCCTTTGCCATTTTCACATGTTCTGATCATGAAAAACATATGGTGCACAAGTTTCCTCTCCTTCAAGTACATGGAGTGCAAGTCTCTTTGTCAAAAACACTTTTCTTCATTTGTCGATTTTTCAGGCCCAAAAATTTGGCAAACACTGGGAAATGGCGCCATCTTCACTACTGTTGTCTGCTTGAATGGTATGATCTCTTTGCTGGTACACATTCTGAACTTCCACTGAGGATTGACAACAAACACAAACCATACTCCAAATCATGCTGTGAAGACCCTGGTTCCAACAATCTCCCCCTTTGGGTTTGTTGGCAATCAAAATAAATTCAATAGATCTCCATCCATGTGCAAACCAAAAACGCAAGAATCAACTCAGCCAACACTCTAAGTCTACGTGAGAAATGCTCGGTGTAGAAAACAAGATAGGAAGCTTGAATTGGGTTCCAGTGTTTTAGAATTCTCCATGACGACACAAACCATACGCCAAATCATACTGTGAAGACCCTGGTTCCAACAATCTCTCCCTTTGGGTTTGTTGGCAATAAAAATAAATTCAATAGATCTCCATCCATGTGTAAACAAAAAACGCAAGAATCAACTCAGCCAACACTCTAAGTATACGTGAGCAATGCTCGGTGTAGAAAACAAGAGAGGAAGCTTGAATTGGGTTCCAGTGTTTTGGAATTCGCCATGACACCCGATGTTTTCCTTCGCATACTTCTCATCACAGAAGAATTACTTGACTTGAATTTATTCCTTTCTCCCCCATTGACAATAAATCCAAAGACCGATAAGTTGTTCAACGTTCAGTTCAAACCATACTCCCCCTGGATAGTATATCCCCCATAAACCTGCATCACAGCCATAAATAGATAAAAATAGTTAAAATAAACAGGGAGAGGGGTTTTCCGGAGCCTCCTTATGCAGTAAGAGGTGGTTGAACACCAAGGTTCAACCGATGCTTCTCAAACACAGCCCCGAACAGTGGCTTGGTCAGGATATCAGCCACTTGCTCATCATTTCTAACATGGTCCATTCTAATCATGCCTTGTTCAACCTTTTCTTTGATAAAATGATACCGTATTTCAATATGTTTTGTACAAGAATGCTGAACCGGATTCTTTGTAAGATCAATTGCGCTTTTGTTATCACAGTAAATCACTATTGGTTGCTGCACCTTATCACCAATATCTGTTAGTTGTTGCTTCATCCAAAGCAGTTGAGTGCATGCCTTTGTGGTAGAGATATACTTAGCTTCAGCGGTACTAAGAGAAGTACTTTCTTTTTTCTTGTTCAACCAGCCAACACATTTCTACCCAATATAGAAAGCTCCACCACTAGTGGATTTTCTGTCTACTATATCACCAGCCCAATCAGTATCTTAAAACACTGATAATTCACTGTCCCTGCCTGCAGCAAAAAATAACCCAAAGTTATGTGTACTTTGAATGTACCTCATGATTCTTTTTACTATGGCCATATGTTCCTCCTTTGGATTACTCTGAAAGCAGGATACAAGGAATGTGGCAAAGACAATATCTGGCCTTGTTGCTGTCAGGTATAGTAGGATTCCAATGATCCTCCTGTACATGGTGGGATCAATAGAGTCCCCATCCTCATGCTTTCCAAGTTTAGTTCCAACTGAAATAGGAGTTGACATTGGTTTGGAGTCTTGCATACTAAACTTCTTCAACAGATCTCTTGCATATTTTTCCTGAGAAATGAAAGTGTATTCCTTCTTTTGAATCACCTGTAGCCCCAAGAAATATGTGAGATCCCTAATCATTGACATTTTAAATTCTGATTTCATGTGGTTGGAAAATTCATCCACTGGTTTCTGCCTGCTGCCACCAAATATGATATCATCAACGTAGACTAGAACCATGAATTGATCTTTTGGAGAATTATTCACATAGATATTGTGATAAACTCCTCATCTTTTGAATTCCAACTTCTTGAGATATGAATCTAGCCGTGAGTACCACGCCCGTGGTGCCTGCTTCAAACCATATAGAGATTTCTTCAGTTTGCAGACCTTTGTTTCATCAGTACCCAAAACAAAGCCCACTGGTTGTTCAATGTAGACTTCTTCTTCGAGTACACCATTCAAGAATGTTGTCTTAACATCTATTTTATATACTTTATATCCTCTTTGGAGTGCCATGGAAAGGAAAATCCTGATTGACTCTAGTCTAGCCACTGGAGAAAAGGTTTCTTCAACATCAATGCCTTCAATCTGGGAGTATCCTTTACATACCAGTCGTGCCTTGTTTCTGATGACACTTCAATGCTCATCAAACTTATTTTTGAAGATCCATTTGGTACCAATCACATTGTGACCTTCAGGTCTCTGGACAAGATCCCATGTCTGATTCTTATCAATCTGATCTAGTTCATCATTCATGGATTTCACCCAAGATTCATCCTTTGCAGCTTCTTCGAATGAGGATGGCTCTACAACTGATAGAAATGCAGATCACGTGTTATTACTCATCCTTCTTGTTTGAGTGGGTGCACTCCTATCCCCAATTATGTTGGATGGATCAATCTCAGCTCTTCGATTTCTCCTGTGAGGTTCAGTAGCATTCTCTTTAGACATAGTTTCTTTTTCATATTCTTCTTCCAAGTCAACATCATGATGTGACTGCTGAGTGTTTTGAACAACTTCCTCTATTTCCGCATTTGTATTTTCTTCACGTTCACTTTGTTCCTGACTTTATATCATATCATCATATGATGTCCTTGAAGAATTTTTGTTTTCTCTTCAATTATCTTAACATCACTACTTTCCACAATCCTTCCCAAATGCTTGTTGAAACATTTGTAGGCTTTGCTGTTCATTGAGTAACCGAGGAAAATTCCTTCATCTGCATTGTCGCCATATTTCCCTTGATTTCCTTCTTTGTTCCTGATGAAGCATTTACTTCCAAAGACACGAAAGTATTTTAGAGAAGGCTTCCGTCCATGCCACAATTCATATGGTGTCTTCGTCTCACCCATATAAAGTCTTGTTCGATTCTGAATGTACACTGCAGCTTGAACAGCCTCTTTCTAGTAATGTTGTGGAATACGACTCTCAATCAGCATAGTTCGTGCCATGTTGTTCACCTGTCGATTCCTACGTTCAACAAATCCATTTTGTTGTGGAGTTCTCACAGCAGCTACCTCATGTTGTATCCCATTCTTCTCTAGATAATTTTTAAATTCAATGGACGTGTATTCTCCTCCATTGTCAGATCGCAACACTTTGATTGTTTGTCCAGTATCATTCTCAGCGATTAGCCGATATGTTTTCATGCAGTCAAGGACTTGTCGTTTCTTGTGGATGACCATCACACATGCCATTCTACTATAATCATCTATGAAAAGGACAAAGTACCTTTCTCCATGAGTTCTGGCAACATTTATTGGCCCACATACATCTGTATGAATCAGATCAAGAAGGTGAGATGCCCTTTTCTTCTTGGGCCGATATGTACTGCAGACCAGCTTCCCACGAATACAAGCATCACAAGATTTTTCATGCTCACGCTTCAGTTTGGGAATGTCCATGACAATTCTCAATTTTGATATTTTCTCCATGTCTTGTTGATTGATGTGTCCCAGTATCCGATGCCACAAATTGTTTTCTTCTTCAACATTCATGTAACATATATTTTCTTCACTATCAACCTGATACAAGTTGCCTTCAGTTCTGCATCCCTTCATAAGTGAATTTCCAGTCTTTCCCTTGATAGCATAGCCTTTCTGATTAAATGTAACTATAAGTCCTGAGTCATATAGTTGACTCACGCTGAGGAGATTATGACGTAGGCCATCTACGTAAAGGACTTCAGTCTTCTTTATTTCTCCATTAGCTAATTCGGTACTTCCACTCCATTTGATTTTCAGAGCCCCATCATTACCAAATCTTACTGTATCATCAACCTTCCTTATGATATTCGTTAGTAGACCGGCATTACCTGTCATATGAGATGAACAACCACTATCCAAAATCCAGGTACTGTTGTTCTTTGTAGCTTTGAGGACCACCTCTGCAAGGTTGGATTTCTCAATCTTCTTCCTTTCCTTCCATGAGACCTTAGATTGAGTATATAGAAATGATGGCCTTTCAATTATCTCTTCCACATACCCAGGTTCTTCATAGTCAAAGTCTTATTTGAGAGGTGAAAACCTGTTTGAAAGAGAAACATTGTCTTGCTGACGATACTTGACTTGTCTTGAACTTCGGTATGAGGTGTCCATGTCCCTTCTCTGCCTGCAATGAGTGGCCTTATGACCAAAGTTAGAACAACGATAACAATATCCATAGAAATTATTTCTTCTATAAGAATTAGGATATGAAATTTTTCTCCTTTGTTGAGCTTCTATATCTTCTCCATTCAGATACATTCTTGCCTCTTCACAATAGTACATGGTATGGACCAGAGAGCCACAGAACTTACACTTCATGAGAGGAAATGTCTTCTCACTTGAATTTCTCCTCATACCTTCTTCCTTGGGAGAATAGTTAGAAAGTCTGTCATTTTTGAATGTTTGAGGATAATTTTCAGTTCTCCTTTTATTTTGGATTGAGGGTTCCTTTTTCGGCACTCTAGGTAACGTTTCAACATGTTAAACTTTCATCTTATCTTTCTTTTGGATCTTTTCACTTCCAGCAATTGATGTCTCAACCTCACAGCTAATTCCACTCTTTCCCATGCAATTGGGTCTTTGATCACTCAATATTTTTCCAACCCCATCTGAACCACACTTGGATCTTGCTAGTAATTCTGTATATGAGAATCTTCCAAACTGTATTTTCTTCCTCGATTCTTTTGGAACTGATTTAGTCTCCAGTTTACTCCTTAGATTAACAACTTCCTCCTCAAGACCCTCAGTAGTCTTGGATTTTCATCCAGTCTGGAGGTGAGGTCATTGATGACCTTTGCCTACTCTTCAATTCTCAACTTCAGATCTACTACATCATCATTGCTTTCAATTATTTTAGACTGTACCTTCACAAATTCTTCCAGTCGTTCAATTTTAGCTTCAATTTGATCAACGTATTCAGTTGATTCTTCTACAATTGATTTCCACTTATTGCATCTCTTACATTTAATCTTAAGCTTACTAAGCGCATATTTAAGTTGCATCTCAGGATCTACACAAGTTCTCATTTGTTTTTCTCCATCAGTATCTTCTGACTTTTCAACAGTGGCCATCATAGAAGCATGTTTCCTAGTTTTGAATTCTGGTTCTTCTTCATCATGGAATTCATTATCATCTTCTTCCTCTTCACAGACAAAACTCTTCCTTTGCATTTTATTTCCAGATTTGAAGTCTCCCTTTTTGAAGAACCTTCTCTGAGGCTTCTCGAAGTGTTCATCTTCACTATCTTCGTCATTGATCTTTCTTAAGCACTGAGAGGCAATGTACCCAACTTTTCCATAACAGAAACATGCGAGAGGTTACTTCCCTTTGAATTTCCCTTTCCCCTTCTGGAACTTCTTTGCAATGAGAGAAAGAATTTCTTTTTCTTCGTCATCTTCACCACTACTATCTTTTGAGATTTTCAGTTTATCCATGTCCTTGAATTCCATTTCCTTCCTCACCTGAGTCGTAGCATCTTATGGTTTGACTCTCATTTCATATGCTACAAGCTGCACAGTAGATCATCTAGAGACAGTTTGGAAAGATCTATTTCCTCAAGGGCTGACACCTTCACATTATACAGAGGTGGAAGTCTTCTTAATATTTTCTTTACAATATCAATGTCTTTGATTTCTTCGCCTAGACCCCGAATATCTCCAACCACTTCAGTAATTCGATTGAAGAAAGAGTCTGCATTCTCGTCTGGATGCATCTTCATATCATCAAACTGATTGTGCAGCACTTGTAGTTTCGCCTCCTTCACTTTGCTATCTCCTTCATAAATATCCTCAAGTTTATCCCACATGGATTTTTCTGAGGTGCAATTCATCACCTTTAGGTAGATCTGATCAGAAAGAGCTACAGTGAGTGTATTCTATGCTTTAGCATCTGCATCAAGAATTTTCCTATCTGTTTCAGTCATAGCCAGGCCTGTTGGATCAGTGACTTGTATTCCTTGCACAGTAGAAAAGAGAACTTCCATTCCAAGAGATCTTAGATGAGATCTCATTCTGTTCTTCCAGATCTGGAAATTACTTCCATCAAAGTGAGGGACTCCCCTGACATTGACTGTGTTTTCCATGACGAAAAAGGACAGATTCAACACCAGCAACATTTACCCTCTAATACCACTTGAAGCACCCCGGGACACCCTGAGAGGGGAGGGGTGAATCAGGGTGACAACTTTTTCTTTTAATGTGATAGATCTTGTTCCCATGTTGGTAGGAACTTATTGAACCTATATGATGATTATGATTAGAAATCAAACATTCACATGCATAGAGAAGACACAACACTTTTTACTTGGTTCACCACTAAGGGCTACGTCCAAGGAGCATACACCGACAAGTTGTCGGCCGTACCCAATTCCACTAATATTCACTAGCTGTGGATTACAATGGTTTGGGCACAGACACTGTCCCAGGCTCACTGCCTTTACAAAGGTTCAGGGATAGCTCACTGCTTCCCTCGGGTCACTCCCGTTGTCTCCCCCTGGCTCACTACCGTTGGTGAAGTCACACTCAGTTTATAGACGTGAAGGTCTCTTCATCATTACATAAGAATGCATCCTCTGTTGTATGTAGATGCTCTATTGAAGTCCAATTCTCACTAGAGGATGAATATCAATTTGTGCTGAGCGTATCGGGAAATCTTCCAGCTTTTGTGCAGCTTCAAGAGGACAGATGTACTTTAACAACACTGGCGCGCTTCTCCAAGCCCGGCGCGCAAGTCACAATCCCGGAGCGCAAGTGACACAAAACAACTGGTGCGACACTACCTCTTTCAACTTTGAAATTGCTCGATGATGCGCCTTTATCTCCCCAACCGCCTTGGTTGCACAACCAACAACTGGCACGCAGCCTCTACTTGCGCGCCCCAAAAAACCACTTGCGTGACTCCAATACTTGTGTGACGAGAGCTCGAAAAATCTCTAAGTCTTGAACTCCGTTAGAAATGAGGAGGGGTGGTCCAGTATTTATAGGCAAACTGGACCCCCTGCGCGATGGCGCTCAAGTCAACCATCAGCGCGCAAGTCTTGGCGCGCATCTCTCTTCCCCTACTAGTCACTTGCGCGACCAACTTCAAAACTTGCGCGAACCACTTTCCTTTGCCATATTTTGAAGTTATAAACGTGAAAAACAAAAGACGCGCAAGTTCCCAATCCTCCTAGGCATCGGCGCGCAAGTATCTTCACGGCGCGTAGGTCACTTGCGTGACCAGCCCAAAACTTGCGCGACCCATATCCTTTTGACATTTTCACATGTTCTGATCATGAAAAACATATGGCGCACGAGTTTCCTCTCCTTCAAGTACACGGCGCGCAAGTCTCTTTGTCAAAAACACTTTTCTTCATTTGTCGATTTTTTAGGCCCAAAAATTTGGCAAACACTGGGAAACGGCGCCATCTTCACTACTGTTGTCTGCTTGAACAGTATGATCTCTTTGCTGGTACACATTCTGAACTTCTACTGAGGATTGACAACAAACACAAACCATACGCCAAATCATACTGTGAAGACCCTGGTTCCAACATGTGTCTCATGTTCATGTCATTTCTTAGGCAAAAGTATTACATTATTATGAATTCTTGTATATGATACAGCTTGTGGTCACATGAATGGAGAAACGTGTGTTTAATAGAGACCACACTAGATCCATTTATAAATTGAGTACCATTAACACTTTTCTAGTGGCTACTCTTTGAATGAATTTATATATTAGGGAATTCATAGTTATTTAAATTTTATAAAGACCTATAGGGTTACACTTATTGGTTCTGTGAATGAGGATTTATTTTTTTACAAAGAGTTTGTAAAAAACTTTGAAAAATACCCCAAAAGTATTTTAGAGGATATCCAAAATAATTTTAGGAATTATTTTCACAAGTTGTTTTATATGGTGTAACATGTGGTAATAGTAAATGATATATTTTCCAAAAGTAGTTTTGAAAAATATTCAAAAGGATTTTTTGATTTAGTTTCAAAACATTTTACGTATGCTATGAGTTAAGGTAAAAAATATCTAAGTTTATTTGGTTTCAGTGAAAGTGTAATATTACTTAAAATTTTCACTAAATCTAAAACCATGGTGTTTTGGTTTATACCATGTCATAGTTTGTGATGGGATAAACCTTTTAGTGGTGAGTGTCACCATGTCATGGTCCTACACATGGATATATATGTGTTAGTTATAACACAGGTCTTGAGCTCCTTCTCTTACTCTAAGCTATCATACATGGTTTGATCATCATTTTATGGTGACTAGAGTAGTATGAATGTCCAATATAATTGTTTAAAGGTTAAATATTCAATCACAAATGAATAGTCATAAGTTACAAACATTGTAACTCATGAAACCTTTATGATTTTTTTCATTCAATATAGATGAACATTTTAAATCCAAGGAGTATCCTTGAATTGATATATAAAAAGGTTTGTAATTTTTGATTTAAACATATATATAGTATGATAACTCCTTGAACCAAATCATACCGATGTTCTTGGTTTCTTCAAGCCTTTAAATAAGGTTTTCATAGATCATATCTTTATGGAGGTCCTTCCAACACATTGGAATATTTTCATAGACCATGGGTACCCTGGGAGGAAGAATTTTGTTAGATGATTCTTTTAGTTATCAATCAATGTCATGTGGAAAATATTTAACAAATTCCAATATGTATAGAAAAGGTATGTCTCTTCTATTATTTAATTTTATCAAAAGGTATGGAATGAACCTATTAAAAAACTAATTTTAGATGATGTATTCTTCTATATTTGGACAATAATTTACCCCTCCAAAATCCAACATATCAAGAGTTAAGGGATGATAACATAGTTATGTATCCTTCCAATAAGATATCTAAAGGAAAAGGGATTTTGTGCCACGGGTAGTTCTTGTATGATGGTTTCCAATTCTATGACTTTTATCATTCTCTATAAGGGCCACATAATATAGTTAGATACTACACTTATCCTATGGTTGGACCCACTACCTTTGAGAAAGAGATTGATAGAGTTTCAGACTAAGTATATCCATAAGCTTCTTGGATTCTATTGAATTTTATTTGTTAGAATAAAATTAATATTGGTTATTATATTGGTATATATTTGAGTTATGTCTATGGAAATATAATCCCAAGTTTTTCATGATTAGGAATAAGGTATTTGGATTTGTATTTATCATAATATTCATAAGTTTCTCTAATTAGGGCAAGTGGGTATTTATTTTTTGGGAGAGATCTTGATCAAAGTAAATGGTGTATGTATATGTAATTATTTAATTGGATTAATTATTACATGAGATTTATTTAATTATGCCACTTCAAAAATATTTATTAATAAAGTTATGAATTAAATAAATATAAATTGACACCAAGGTTAGTTAAATGTTATTTAAATAAAGTAAATTATTATTTAATAAAAATTTAGATAAGTGTTAATTACAATGGGTTTATTTTTGGAATATGTAAAAATAGAGGGACTTTTTTTAATTTACTATTTTTAAGCCCTGAATATATTATGGTATTAGAAAAGGGAAAAATAGGGTTAACCTCCATAAATTATCACTCATGTTTAAAAAAAATGAAAGTGATCTTCCATAATCCTCTCAAAACCGAGAGATAAACAATGGGATTAATCTAGGATCGATGTAAGGATATTAAAAGGTTTCAATTCTTCATGCTAGAACTAAAAAAATTGATTCATATCTCAAACTTTATATATAACATATAGATATAATTAGAGGGACTCAAGTTTTAATCCTTTAATAAATGATGATAATAACATAAAGAAGTAATTTAATCACACAATAATTTATTGAAATAATTTTTAATTTAAGTATTTAATAGTAAAATACACTACTACGAATTGATCTTTTAGAAATGTTAAAAATGTCCTTTATCAGCACTTTAAAGGTACTGATGTTGTGAACACTAATAAAAGTTAGCCACATTTGTTAAAGTGGAGAAAAAATAACTAATAAAAGGGGGTTTTATTAGTGCTATGTTAGTGATGATAAATGTTAGGTTTTATTAACACTTTTTAAAGCATGGAAAAAAGTTAGCCTTTATCAATGTATATGAATAGCACTAATAAAGGGTTCAAAAATATTTTTAATTATTTATGGGTAGAGTAAGTTACCATAGAGCCAATAATTATCCCCACATACATCAAGTTAATCTAGTTACATTGAATTTCCCCTCGCAACCTAATAAAATCAAAATTAATTTGAGAGGGGAAAGATTCTAATTCTCTCCTTGCACTTTATTAAGAAGCACCCTTACCACTGGACTAAGTGATTATTATTTTTATATAATGATATATTTATATATAAATACATACATATATATATATATATATTTAAATTTATTTAAATATATTAGAATAAAGCTACTTAAATACATGCATATTTATATATAAACATTATGTATATTTATATATATGTTTAATTACATTTGTATATGTATTCATAATGTGTCTTTGTGCATGTGTGTGATGTATTTAAGTAAATTATAAAATATAATTATGGATTAATATAAATTTAATGATGATTTATTGTATTAATTATGTAAATAAAATGGATAATAATTTTTCATTCTAACATGATTGATATGTTTAAATATAATTTTTATGTGAAAATATAATTTAATATATTTATTTATTTATTTAATATATATATATATATAAATATATATTATAATATATATATATAATTATAATTATAATTACATATATAAATATATATAAACATGCACTTTTGTGTATAATTATAAATATATATATATTATAAATTGTATTGTATTAAAATATATATATTTATATTTATATTTATATTTAAATATGAAATATATTTCATGTATTTATATATTTGTTTATATAATTAAAATTTGTATATTTTATAAACATAAATATGTAATTATGACCATAATTGGGGTATTTTCCTAGTGGTTTAGGCAGGCCCATAATACTGCATCAGGCCAGGATCAAATCCTAACAGCCCCAAATTTAAGAGATTTAATGGGCGCTATAGTGCAAGCAGTGGTAGGTGTAAGAACCCAGATCTTCTTTTTCAGGTATTCTTTCCTTTTCTAGTCATTTTTTAGAAAAGAATAATTTCTGGAAATTTTCAAAGTAGATGTTTGTGTACTTTCTGAGTACACGTCGTGTACTCGGTTACCACGGGTAGTCGTATGCTGGCCGTGTAGCAGCCGTGCACACAACCGTGTGGGGGTGACTTGGGGGCCACCTAAAGCAGAGTACGAAAATGGTAAGTACACATCATGTACTTCCAAATTACACGCTGTGTACTTTATTTTTTTTTTCATTAAACATATCGGGGTTGTGTCTCATCGCCAGAAACATCTTCTTCTAGGTTTCGTTCGGCCGAGAGCTCCCATACGGCTGTGGTCTTCCTTCGAGCCCCTGACTGAGCATCTGATCTCTGATTTGACTATCATTGATTGTGTTGGGATCACCTCAGTAAGCTATCTCTTATAATTGAGCTTTGTTTCTCAATTCCCCCTCTTTATCAAGTTATCCTCTATTGAACGATTTAGATGTTTTTGTAGATCTTCAACATTCTAAGATGATTCAAGCCCTGAGACTCAAGTATATTAATCTTCCAACGCCAAGGTAGGTGGTTTGTGCCTTTTCGTTGAAAGTATTTGAGTTATATGTTTAATTTTTCCCAATACCCATGAACGGGGTATTGCGCATTACTGTTTTAGCCTTATTGTTTGCCTGCTATGATTGTATGCTTGAATAGAGGTTAATTGTACGTGAATCGGGTTAATTGTTATGCTTTGGATGTGTTTTCACATGAATGTTTTGGCCTGCTTTGATCGTTGGGTCTAATCATCCTATTAGGCTGCTATTTACATTCCCATGCCTAGTTGTAGGATGATGTGATTGTTGTTCTGACATGTTGATATGTTGTAGACTACTAGCCAAGTAGTTCTTGAGGTTTTCTTTGGACGATACGCACTTCTATGCTTTATTGACTTACACAGGGCCATGAGAACCTGGTGTAGTAGACCATAGGGATAATGGACGTTAAGGTCTTCTCCAGAGTGTTTTTTTTTTACTTACGATACGAGACCACAGGGGTAATTGACTTTGAGTGCTTCCTCAGAGTGTCTGTAGTTCCTCGATGCGGGCCACAGAGGGAATGAGACGTAAGTGCTTCCCTAGAGGATCTTTAGTTACCGATACGAGACTATAGGAGAAATTTACAGTGAGTTCTTCCTCAGAGATTCTATTCATAAGTTGAACCAGAGAGGTTAGACTGAGTGTACTACCCAGAGGGTTGCTTGTACTTGTTAGGTAGGACCAGAGGGGATAGGTTGTGAGTACTTCCCAAAGGGTTACCTAATTGTGTTTAGCTGCTTGCTTGTGTTGCTAGGTAGGACTAGAGGGGATAGGTTGTGGGTACTTCCTAGAGGGTTACCAGTTTGTGATTATCTGCTTTGATTAGCTGTTGCTGGATATTTGAAACTGTGGATTGTTACAGGTTAGTACTTCCTTGTTTACTGCATTTATTTACTTACTGTCTGCCATGTATTCATTGACTGTTAGGCACAGATCTTGTAGTGGTTTCCTACTGGGATTTAGTCTCACACCCTATTTGGGCCATGCTTTTGGGCCCAAATAGATTATATTGTTGCAGGTATAGATAAGGGAAAGTGCCCTTCCACTTCAGGTACTTGATTTGCTATGGAGATGGAGAGCATCGGACCAAGCTATTTCTTGTGATGCTGAGGAGTTGTTTACTTGTTTTCTTTTGTACCTTGGTTTAGTACTATTGTGTTTCAGCATTTTGATTTGTTTGGATGCTTTCCTAGACATATGTATCATGCATCATTCATTTTATATATATGTGTGCTCCAGATGTTATTGCTTCAGTATTCTTATGTTTACTTTTGTATGGATTATTACTGCTTCCGCTACTACTATTTGTTTTACTTCCATTGTGTTACTCTGCCAATGAGGTCATAGTTTTCCCACTATCACACCCCAGTCTCTCGCTGCTAGTCAGCAGCCTCTGGCATTCATGGAAATGCGCTTGAGGCCATGTGACCAACCGGGTACGGGGCACCTCTGGGTGGCTTCTAGAACCGAGACATTACAAAGTGGTATCAAAGGGTTTCTTTTTCTTCTTGATTTAATGTTTGGAGCCTATAGTCGGGGATGGGATGGAATAGGTACTTGGTAATAAGTTGTGCCTAGAAGTAGCTAACCCGTGTACAAGGAAAAGCCAATCTACCTCATTTGTTGCAATTTTTCTGGTTTTGTAAGTTTATGGTTGATCTGATTTTCACCATTGGGTGACTCACATGTATTGTGTTGTTATTGTTGACATTATTCAGGGTCTATTTCTGTTGCAACCCGATGAGATGAGGGTGTTCCATCTCATGCATCATTTAGGCACTTGCTAGAAATCACATGTCATGCATTCTTGCCATGCCATATAGGGTGTATTAGTGATTACATGTTATTGTGATAGATGTTGTGTAGAATATGCATGTTGTTCTGATAGTTTCCTTGATAAAATACTCTTTGTTGGATAGGGTATCGTTTGTGTAAGGTTTTGTTTAAATGAATTCCAAATTTTGGTTCCTGAGGTGTTATGGTCCCTCATGTACTAGAAATTGGTGGATCATTACCTCATTTTTTATTGTTTATAACATGTGTAAGATGCCAAGATTTTATTCTCAGGGATTATGGGCCCTCAAGGATCAGAATTCGGCACTTTAATGTTCATTTTAGTGTTTTTCTGGGCTCCGGAGTAGTTTCTGAGGCTTACTGTCCAGAAAAAACCCAAAATACACGTTGTGTAGTTTTTACTACACACCATGTATTATTATGTTTAGGAAGAAACTATTTTTATTAAGTACATGTCGTGTACTGTATGTACATGCCGTGTAGTATCTAACCATGTCATAGGACATGTGGGCAGAGATACGGGATAGAGAAATCATGGGGTGAACACGTCGTGTACCGTCCATACATGTTGTGTTGTGTTGACCTCATGTCTGCCCATGTAACTAATAACACAGGTCAGTTCTATCTTTCTTAGAACACGCCGTGTCCATCTGGAACATACCGTGTGGTGTGATCAGTGTATCCAGTCATGTCACTAACAACACGGGTCGGTGAAGCTCTTCTAGTACACACTGTGTCTGGCACAGACATACTGTGTAGTCTCGCTCTAAGGAGAATTGTGTGGTTTAGCCATGTAGAAGTACTTGGGTAGGGGAATAGGATTCAAGTACACACCGTGTGTTAGGACAACATGTCGTGTGTTTGGGGTGTTATACGACCAGTTTTGGAAGGAGTACACGCCCATGTGTTTGGCTTATGGGAACACATCCTGTAGGGGACCTACATGCCATGTAGTCATGTTCTGTAAAACATGAATGTTTTCTTTCTTCTGTTCCCTTCTCATACTTTCAGTTCTCAGCCTTTGATAATCTTGATCTAAGGTGTGTGTTTGACCTTGCAGAGTCATGCCACCGAGACGTCCTTTGGTTGTATGTCAGTTGCAGGGTAGTGATCGGACACCGGATATGGATAATCAGGGACTACCTGTAGATCCTCCTATTGTGCCAGTCTTGGAACCATCCATTATACTGGATGCAAGTGATGATGCACAGTTTGAGGGAAGGATTTATGAGGATGATGCAGACCTTTTAGGGAGCACCACCTCATGCCCTGTCGATGGAAGATTTGACGTGGGTCTTTTAGTAGCAGCATCCTCCCACCTTTATAGGGGAAGGAGGACCTCAGGCTGTAGATTCATGGTTAGAAGCCATGCTTACTATATTTGAGTATCTGAAGACGCCTCTAGAGAGGAGATTCAAGCTTGATACTTACATGATTTGGGACTCCTCCAAGAGATGGTGGGATGTGATCTCACAGGCTAGATGCCAGAAATTTATGGCGTGGGATGAGTTTCAGCGTATCTTATATGAATAATTCTATCCAGAGACCTTGAGGGCTGATCGAGCCCGAGAGTTTATGAGTCTGTAGCAGGGAACTCTTTCTGTCAGGCAGTATTCCTCTCACTTTACCGAGTTGCAGCACTTCATGCCTATTTCAGTAGGTGATCAGTTATTCCTGGCAAGGAAGTTTGAGGATGGTCTGAGGAACAACATTCGATTGCAGGTGAATACCTTCCAGTTGACTTTCATCACTTCTATCATCAACTAGGCGCTGATCACAGAGCACAATATGAGTGATTCTAGAGTTGTGATCCAGGTCAGCTCAGCATCTGGAGTTAGTATCCCTCCTAATGATAGCATAAAGTGCCGTAGAGAGTCTTCGCATGGTGATATGAGGAGGTGAGAAAATATTCTGGTAGCTAGATGGTGTGATACCAATGAGGGAAGAGTGGTCATATGAGGCCACATTGCCCAAGAGACCCAGTGGAGTGCCAATCTTGTGGAAAGATGGGTCATATTCAACGCTTCTGTCAGATATTCTCACCAGAAGCTGGTGACAGGGGTTCTTCTATGACTCCTCGTTTAGGAGCAGTACCACCAGTTTCTCGCGACAGCAAGGTGGATCATCTCAGAGTGGTTAGGAATGGTCACAGGGCCGTATAGCAGGCCAGACTTTTGCAGTGGAGCGGACCCAACAGGAGCAGGATTCCAGACCCTCTACAATGTGAGGTACGATCTTAGTAGCCTCAGTTTTAACTTCTACTCTTTTCGATACAAGGTCTTCCTATAGCTTTATATCTGTTGTGGTTGTGGAGAGCCTTGGGCTCTGCATCTTTTCTTCTACTGATACCTTGACACTAGACACTATGTTGGGGACTAGAACGATGAGTGTACATCAGTGCAAGGAGTTCCCTCTAGAGGTTGGTGGGTGTCACTTTTTATGGGACCTTTATGTCCTAGATATGATGGGCTATGATGTCATTCTCAGAATGGACTGGTTAGTTCTCTTCTAGGTAGTCGTCGATTGCTATCGTCATAGGGTGAGTTTCACATCACCAGAGGGTGGATCTTTTCTTCATAAGGGCGATTGGTATGTCCAGGCGAGCAGAGCGGGACCCGAGCATCATGGGTTAGGAGGATTTATAGCCCAGATTTCTAGTCTATATCTGGATGACCAGGGGACTTCATAATTAGACTTTCCTCCTATGGTGGATCATTCCAGGGATGTATTTCCAGATGAATTTTCAAGTTTGCCTCTGGAGCGTCAGGTAGACATTTATATTGAGCTTGTTCTAGGGGCAGCACTGGTGTCCATTCCTCCTTATAGGATGGATACACCAGAGTTATAGGAGCTTAGGAGGCAGTTGGAGGAGTTGCAAGAAAAGGGTTTCATCCGACCCAGTACTTCTCCTTAGGGTTCTCTTATCCTTTTTGCGAAGAAGGCAGATGGTGCCCTCAGGCTTTGTGTGGATTATCCAAAGTTGAACCATTTGGCAGTCAAGAACCAATATCCATTACCAAGTATTGATGATCTATTTGATAATCTTTGAGAATCCTGGGTGTTCTCAAATATTTACTTGAGGTTAGGTTACCATAATTTTCACGTTAGACCATCAAATATACCTCTTACAACCTTTTGGAGCAGGTATGGTCTATATGAGTATATGGTTATGTTGGTCGGTCTCACGAATGCGCCAACAGTTTTTATGGAACTGGTGAATTGAGTGTTCCATCCATACTTGTATTCCTTTGTGGTGGTTTTCGTGGATGATATCTTGGTGTACTCTCACACTCAACATGGCCATGCCACACATCTTGATATCGTTGTGAGTATACTGAGAAAGAATCAGTTATATGCTAAGCTCTCAAAATGCCACTTTTGGATGGACCAGATTCACTTCTTAGGTCATGTTATCTCAGATATAGAAGTATTAGTAGACCGAAAGAAAGTGAGAGTGGTAGTTTCCTAGGAGTATCAGAAGAAAGTCTTTGAGGTATGGAGTTTTATAGGGCTGGATGGATACTATAGACATTTTATTCATGACTTTTCACACTTAGCAACACCACTGACAGGCCTGACTAAGAAGGGTGCAAAGTTACTGTGGACATATTCTTATGACTCAGCCTTTCAGGAGAAAAAATGGAGGTTGAATTCAGCACCGATACTAGTCTTTCTAGAGCCAGGAAAGAGCTATACTGTGTACTATGATGCATCAGGTATTGATCTGGGAGTTGTACTTATGCAGGGGGAAGGAGTCGTTGCATACGGGTCTCGGCAGTTGGGGCCACATGAGAGGAATTACCTGATGCACGATCTGGAGCTGGCAGCATTTGTTCATTCCTTACGCTGTTGGAGACACTATCTTCTGGGAGAGCATTTTGTGGTTTTCACCGACCAAAAAAGTCTCAAGTACATCTTTACCCAGTGTGACCTGAATTTGAGATAGCACGGGTGGGTTGAGTATCTTCGGTCTTTTGATTTCGAGCTTGCCTATACGCCTGGGAAAGGCTACGCAGTGGCTGGTTCATTGAGAAAGAGGACTCAGATACAGGCATTTCAGGAGGCCAGCAGTGAGTGGGAGGTTATGGCTCTGTTCTCTGAGATTCATTTAGAGGTGCATGACAGACAGGGGCAGACGTTTCTTTCTTCTGTAGTTATTACCTCTACTCTTCTTGATCGTGTGTGAATAAGGCAGCTATCAGATTCAAAAGGCCTGGTCCTATGGGAGAGTGTGTTAGGAGATAACCCTGTTCTGGGATGGACCATAGGCGATGATGAGATATTTCATTTCAAGGGTCGCGTATGGGTTCCAGTAGATATATGTGAGGAGCTGATGCGGGACTTTTATTCCTCAGTTTGGGCAGTTGATCCTGGTATCCTCAAGATGTATCGTGATCTACACCGTCAGTATTGGTGGATAGGTATGCAGAGAGAAGTTTCTAGTTTCTTCATGAGGTGATCCGCCTGTCAGTAGGTGAAGGCGTAGAATCAGTGACCAGTATGACTTTTACAGCAGTTACTCATTCCTGAGTGGAAGTTGAATGATGTCGCGAGGGATTTCATGACAAGTTTACCGAAGTCGCCTTAAAGGAATGATGCATTTTGGGTTGTCATTGACAGACTCACGAAGGTTTCTCACTTCTTTCCGATCAAGGAGACCTTCAGTGTTGATGATATGGGACGGCTATACATCTGTGAGATTGTGCACTTACATAGAGTTCCACACTCCATCATTTCAAACAGAGATTCACATTTTATTTCTCGGGTCTGGAAGGGTATATAGAAGGCGTTGGGTACATAGGTACTTTTGAGTACATCTTACCACCCCTAGACAGATGGCCAGTCTAAGCATATGATTCAGGTGCTTGAGGACATACTTCGAGCATGTATTATAAATTTTGGAGGTTCTTGGGAGAATCACATACCTTTTTTGGAGTTTTCCTACAATAATATTTTTCAAGCAACTATTCAGATGGCACCTTATGATGCTTTGTATGGTAAGTCATGCCGATCACCCTTATGTTGGTTGGAGGTAAGAGAGGCAGCTATGCTGGGACCTCTTCTTGTGCAGGAGACCTCAGAGCAGATAGAGTTGATTCGGAAGAGGATGGATACTGCACAGTCTCGACAGAAATCTTATGTCGATCAGCGGAGATAACCTCTGGAGTTTGAGGTCAGGGATCAGGTATTTATGCATGTCACACTGAGGTTGGGGAACAAGAGGATTAGTAGATATGGTAAGATTTTTATGAGGTACATTGGGCCATTTGAGGTGTTGGAGAGAGTTGGGTTAGTTGACTATCGGCTGCAGTTACCTTAGAGGTATCGGGTTATGCACGACGTCTTTCATTTTTCTCAGCTTTGACGTTACTTCTCAAACCCGTCTCATGTTTTCCAACCCGAGGAGGTTGAGTTGGAAGTGGATGCATCATTCGAGGATCATCATATAAGGATATTTGATCGAAGTATGAAGGTTCTTTATGGACAGTCTGTCCCTCTGGTACGAGTGTTGTGGCATCACGGGCGAGTACAGGACGAGACTTGGGAAAGGGAGGCTGATGTACGAGCATAGTGGCCAAAGCTTTTTGATTTTTCTTCTTCTATTCTACCTTGGTGGGGAAATTCAGGGATGAATTTATTTAAGGGGGGAAGTTTTTAAGAACCTGGATCTTCTTTTTTAGGTGTGTTTTATTTTTCTGGTCGTTTTTGAGAAAAGAGGAATTTCTGGAAATTTTTAAAGTACACGCCGTGTACTTGGTTACCGTAGGTAGTCGTGTGCTGGCTGTGTAGTAGCCATGCACACGACCATGTGGGGTGACTTGGGGGCCTCTTAAAGTGGAGTACGGAAATAGCAAGTACATGTTGTGTACTTCCAAAGTACACGTCGTGTACTTCCAAAGTACATTCCGTGTACTTTCTTTTTTTTCATTAAATGTACCAGGGTTGCGTCTCATCATCAGAAGCATCTTCTTATTGGTTTCGTTCAACTGAGAGCTCCCGTACTGCTTCCATCTTCCTCTGATCCCCTAACCGAGCATCTGATCTCTGATTCGAACTTCGTCGATTGTGTTGGGATCACCTTGGTAATCTCTCTCTTCTTCTTGAGCTCTGTTTTCCAATTCCTCCTCTTTCTCAAGTTATCCTCTATTGAATGATTTAGATTTTTTTGTAGATCTTCGGCATTCAAAGGTGATTCAAGCCCTGAGACTCAAGTATATTGATCTCCCAATGCCGAGGTAGGTGGTTTGTGCATTTCCATTGAGAGTCTTTGAGTTATATGTGCAATTTTTTCCAATACCCATGAACGGGGTATTGCATGTTACTATTTTAGCCCTATTGTTTTCCTTCTATGCTTGTATGCCTGAGTAGAGGTTAATTGTACGTGACTAGGTTTAATTTATATGATTTAGATGTTTTTTCCCATGCATGTTTTGGCATGTTTTGACTGTTGGGTCTAGTCTGCATGTTAGGCTACTATTTAATTTCCCATGCCTAGTTGTAGGATGATGTAACTATTGTTCTGACATGATGATATGATGTAGACTCCTAGCCAAGTAGTTCTTGAGGTTTTATTTGGCTGATACGTGCTGTTATGTTTTCTTGACTTACATAGGGCCGTAAGAACCTGGTGTAGTAGACTATAGGGAGAATGGACATTGAGGGCTTCTCCAGAGTGTCTGTTTTACTTATGATGTGAGACCACAGGGGGAATTGACGTTGAGTGATTCCTCAGAGTGTCTATAGTTCCTTGACATGGGCCACAGAGGGAATGAGATGTAAGTTCTTCCCTAGAATGCCTTTAGTTACCGATACGAGACTATAGGAGGAATTGACAGTGAGTGCTTCCTCGGAGAGTCTTTTCATAAGTTTAACCAGAGGGGTTAGACTGGGTGTACTGCCCAGAGGGTTTCTTGTAATTGTTAGGTAGAACCAGAGGGGATTGGTTGTGAGTACTTCCCAGAGGGTTACCTATTTTTGTTTAGATGCTTGCTTGTGTTTCTAGGTAGGACCAGAGGGGATAGGTTGTGGGTACTTTCTAGAGGGTTACCAATTTGTGATTATCTTGTTTGATTAGATGTTGCTAGATATTTGAAACTGTGGATTGTCACTGCTGAGTATTTCCTTGTTTACTGCATTTATTTACTTACTGTCTTCCATATATTCATTGAATGTTAGGCACAGATCATGTGGTGGTTGCCTACTGGGATTTAGTCTCACACCCTATTCGGGCTATGCTTTTGGGCCCAAACTGATTATATTGTTGCAGGTATAGATAAGGGTAACCACCTTTCCACTTCAGGTACTTGATTTTTTGTAGAGCTAGAGAGCATGGGACCAAGATATGGCTTGCGATGCTAAGGAGTTATTTACTTATTTTCTTTTGTACCTTGGTTTAGTACTGTTGTGTTACAGCATTATGATTTGTTTGGCTATTTTCCTAGACATATGTATCATGCATCATTCATTTTATATAAATGTGTGCTCCAGATGTTATTGCTTCAGTCTTCTGCTGTTTACTTTTGTATGGATTATTACTGCATCCTCTACTGCTTTTTGTTTTACTTCCATTGTGTTAATCTGCCAATGAGGGCATAGTTTCCCCACTATCACATCCAAGGCTCTCACTGCTAGTCGGCAGCCTCTGACATTCGAGGAAATGCGCTTCAAGCCATGTGACCAACCGGGTACGGGGCGCCTCTGGGTGGCTTCTGAAACCGGGACGTTACAGCAGTTCACTCAGAAAGGGGAGGAAGTGGGATCTACCATTATGAATGGTGACAATGAGTCGTGGTGGTGTGCAATGATGGTGGATGGATTTGGGCATGCTCGGATAGGTGTTTTGGAAGTATGTTCCATGCCAATTGGTGCTAATGAGCAATGACAGTGCCTGGTTTAGTGGAGATTTGTGGAGGTGGACAGTGACAAAATTGTAGTTGTGTTGGGTAGTGAATGTAGTGGAGTGGATGGTTTCATAAATACATAGAGAATAATTTTAGAGGGTAATAACGAAACTTTATTTTTGTTGGGTTTGTTGGAGTTTATTACACATGGGGCCTAAAAAGGCCATGTAATGGGATCCCTCTACCCAGAATAACAATAGGAGTTTCTTTGTTTCAATAAAAAAGGGGGGATCCCTCCATACCTGTTAAAAAAATATTTAATTGTGAATATATATATATATAATTATAAATAAATATATAAATACATTTTATATAAATGTATATTTATATTAGAATGGTAGGAAACAACATGGTTCTTTTGATTCTTCTCTTAAAAGTATTTTAAACTACTCTAGATCATCAATTTGTCTTGAAATATCTTTAAATAATTTTGAACACTCACAATAAGGTAGTTAAAACCACTTTTAATATAAAAAACCACTAGAAAAAAAGGTATCAAAACTAGCTATATAAATATATAGACCAAATCAAGTCTCTAAAAATATATATCAAACCTAAAATATGTGTGTGTGTGTGTGTGTTATTATGGAATAGATCAAATGAAACATGAAATCATGACAACTTTTGAAGTTTATATGAAACATCAAATAGGGGTGAAGTAATGATGAGCAAAAATAATTTAATGAAAAGTGTAAGTAATGGAAGAAATGATAATAATAGAAAAGAGAGACCACAAAAAATAAGGGTTTCTATTATGAAATCCAAAAAAATGATGATTCATAAAAATCCCCTTTAGATTTCATATTTTTATATAATATTATATAATATTCACTTAAAACCATGTGGGAAAAATAAGTGAAGCAAAAGTAATTTAATTCCCTATATTTCCTCATTAAGAACCTTATTAGGAAAACCCAATGGGAAAAACTTGATGAAGAGAAAATGAGTGCAGCATTCCCAACTCCCCCTAATTAATCCATTCAATTCTGTCTTTAGGAAATCAATTAATATTATTATTTAATTATGTCTTTAAGATATGGGAGGAATACCATAGGTAATAATTAATGGTCTCATTGAAAATTATAACTCATGGGTAAGTCCAATGACTTCCATTAATTATAGATATTTGTGATAATGTATTACATCCCATTAGATTTATTATGATGTATAGCCACATACTTAAAAATATCATCAAGTAAAACCCCTTTAGGGGGGTAAACTTGATCAATAAAAATGAGTACGATAACACCAAGTCCCCATAGTGTTGATTTTTTAAAAACCTTGTCAAGAAAACCCAATGTAAAAAAGCTTGATTAAGGGGAAAAGAGTACAATAGTTACATCTACATCTCGTAACAGTTATCACTAAATCATTTAACTCATTATAGTATATAATTTCCATGATTAAATTTATTGATTCATAACCAAAACATTCAGTTTTGAATTTGGGAATAATAATAATTTATACTCTTTAAATCTAAAAGAGTTGTAAAAGAACTTTAGGTTGCGTCAAATTTATTATAATAAGACCTTATATTATATTACATGTATATTTATACATATATCCTTAAAGGATAAATAAAAGATTAATTTATTTGTATCCTTTAAGGATAAATAAAATCTCTATTACCCCCTCTTTTATGAATGTAACATCCTCAATTTTACGGTAGGCCTCTTTTTAATCCATGATGCATATTAGAGGGTGTTATTAAATGGTTTGAGGTGTGTTTTAGGAATTTGGGGGAGGATATGACTCAAAGGATATAAAATCTAGATAAATGAGCTAATTCACACTGTGAATTGATGATTCACAACGTGAATTCCTCCTAGTAATAATCAGTGATTGTTTGGTTCATGATGTGAAACATGTCCAAGACATAAGATATTTTTCATGCCATGAACTATGCCTATAGGATTTTAAACCAAGGAGTCATGTTTCTTAGGGTATAGGTCTTTCTAAAATTTCACGTCATGAATCAATGATTCATGCCATGAATCATTTATATTCCATTAGATTTAATGTTTTTACACCTTAACTCCTCTCCAATTCGGATTGTACCTTTTCCCTTAGACCCAAGGTTTGTTCCAGGTGATTTTAGGTGAATCCATATCTTCTAGGATTCTCTAATTAGCACTTTGATCAATGGGCTGGTTGGTTTCTCCTATTTTGTTAAGTGTAATTGTTTTATTCTCATTTTATTTATTTCTCTTGGAATTGGCAGTAGTTTTAGTATATATTTCAAGGATATGTTGATCATGTGATGATTCTTCTCTGAACTCTTCTAAATCCCTTGTGTGATTTTCCTCTAGATGTCAGTTCTCATGTTGGTAGTGGTGTTGAGCATGATAATATCAAGGTATGTGTTGATCTAACTTCTCTTCTAACCCTTTTGATTTTGGAAACTCAATTATAAGGTGTGATAATTGATGATAGGGCCTATATTCATTGTTATTTTATTTTTTTCCTTTTGGTGTGTGTAGATCCCATCACAGTTGGTGTGGGACCTGAGTTTGAGTTAGGTGGCTCTGTCACTAGTCAGTATTCTATGAATTATTGATTCTCTGGGTTTTATTAAATAGTTTTCTAAATTAATTGGAATGATTATTTATTGATTTATTTGTGTGTGTAAAAAAGGTTTTTTGAGAAAATATGGTTGTTTCCCTTGTTTTGGTAAAAGAAATGTGTTTTTTAAATCATTTAGAAATTTATTGTGAAATTGATTGTCAAAGAATATTTTTGATGAATAAGGGTTTCTTGGAATTTTTTGAGAAATGTAAAATTCCTTTGAAATTGATTTGATATATTTTTCACCTAGGATCCTTGGGTACTTATATAGCGACCCATGCTTGACGTACATGGAAATTACATTTATTTTATAGAATACTTAATACATTACACAAATATATTCCCAAAGAATGTATTAGTTTAGTTTCTTTTGAAACTTTGAACATAATCTTCTAACTTGGTGAAATATATTCAACATATCCCATAAAGATCTTCCCCTTTTTTTCCTACCTAAAACATTTCTTTATATCCTGGGGAAAAAACATAAAAAGGGAGAGCTCAAATGCTCGGTAAGGGTAAACATAGATAACATAAAACAAACCATAAACATAAGAATGTAAAAACATGAACATAAAGTTTAAACATAAAAATATTGAGTCATAAAATAAATCTTGGCAGTACGTAAGGAATAGATCATAAAGGAACATTAACCATGATAAAATAACATTGGCATAAAACATAGAATTGTAGAAAACAAATAAGCACGTAATATGATTTCCATAGTAGCCAAGGCATTGATTCCAAGACCATCATAGTGTACAAAGTCCATTACTGAACTGGGTTTACTTCCCATTTCAGCCATGTATTACTGAACCAGATTTATTTGTTATTCCAGCCCTGTATTACTGAACCGCATTTACTTATCGTTCCAGCCCTGTATTACTGAACAGGATTTACTTGATATTCTAGTCATGTCTATATCAAGAGATATAAATATTTACCCAATTTATTGGAGGGAGATATAGGTACCAACCATCTCATAATGAAATCATTCTTACATGTTCCACAAAAACATAAATCATTCATCATAGCATAACCCATGAAATAAAATGGGTTTCTTAAACATCATTCCATCATAATCCATATAAAATAAATGGATTTCATAAAAATAATTCCATCATAAACTTAATGAAATCAACGTAATAATAGGGATATAAAAATAACCCTATGTCATATTATATGGAAAATAATTTTGATAAAACACTTGAACTTAATTCCTGAGGAAAATATCATTTCTTTTTTCAAAAATGGTTTCTTTTCTCAAAATGACACGCAATTTTAAAAGAAAATAATTTAGTTGAAAATAATAATGAAATCATGTATAGGAATATTCTTGTAAATAAAGTTTCATGAAACTGTAAAAATCCATTCATGTTGTATAAGTTAAAAAACATTATTCTGATACTTTTGTCATAAAAGTCAAAAAGTATCTCAAATCGAATAGAGACAAAAGATTCCTTTCATACCGTTTAATAAAAATTTACCAAAGGCTAAAATTAACTTTAAACAATTTTAGAAGATTATAAATAATATTACATAATTAGGAAACATGGATGCAGATGATAAATATACCTCAGTAATTACTTGTGTATAAACAATCTCAGATAAAAATGAGATTGTAAAATTATCCCTTACCTTATGTCTGATTTTTTTCATATGTGTCTGAAACTCTTGTATAGTGGGTTTAAAAATATTATTAAATTGTAACAAAACCATAATAATATCTATGATATCATATATGATTCACTTATGACTTTATATTACCCGTTTATTTATCAATTCCATGTTAAAGCAGTGTTTTGGGTAATAATCATTTTATATATCGTACGTATTTTGACTTGTTACTCTTGATATTATTACTTATAAAATGACTTAATTACTTCAATAATGTAAAACGTGATTTATATATCATAAATAATTAGTATATAAATATATATATAATAGTTGGATAAATTAAATGGAATACATAGTTCATGGAGACGGTAGGTCGTACGTACACATGAACGTTGTTTCTGTTTCCTTATTGAATTGAATGGAAGTAAGTAAATGACATATATATATATATATAAAAATAAATCTAGTAGAATTTTTATTTCATATATTTCATTATTATTTATTATATATACTTTATAATCATTCTTGAATGGTTAACATGGATAATTAATTTCATCGCGTCGTGGAGACGGTAGGTCGTACGTACGCACGCCCGAAGATATCATTCAATTAATAATTAAATGGTATGGAATTGGATGGTATATTAATTATAAAGAATAATTATAATGTTATATTCATTATTTACATCCATTATAATCATCATTATACCCATCCAAATAAAGTATTTTTTAATATCAAATTACACCGCAGCGTGGAGACGGTAAGTCGTACGTACAAACGCATGGTGATATTGGTATTCATAGGATGGATAAAAGGTGGTATAAGTTTGTACCATAATTATAAAAAAATATAATAGAATAGAATATACTGGATTTATTACTTTATTATGGAAACAACATAAGAATAAGAAGTATAAGAAGAAGAAAAAATTGAAAGAGGTGATAAAACAATTACCACTTTTTCGAGTATCTCATTTTGATTTGCACAAAAGGTCTTTATTGGATGGATTTATACACAAATTGTGGACTCTAGGAGGAACGTATGGATTTTGGGATCTTACTTGATCATAATTTGGATGATCCAAGGGGATTGAAAAGTGTGAGTAAGTGGGTAGAGGTGGTGGCCTTTTATAAGAGGGATGAGGGGCACTATAGGAAGTTCTAAAATATTATTTTATTATAAAATGATTTTAGAATTATAATAGTTCCAAAATGATATATTTCTAGGATAAAATTATGATGGGTCTAAATCCTATCAACCAATAGGTTTTATACAATTTTAGGTCACAAAATTAACCTTATCATTTAGCTTTAACCCTTAGTTAAAAACATTAACTCTTACCATGTCTTCTTGTATTTTTATAATATATGATTACTATAGTTACTATAAAATGAAAATAGAACCAAAATTGGATCATAAATGAAATTTTTAACATTATATAAGTCATTTTGATGAATATTAGATTTTTTGTACTACTATATCATTTAATAAAATACTATTTGTTTTAAAAACTCATTTATGTCAATTTTGACACTATTTAGTAATTGGTTTTTCATAAAGCCATAAAAACTTTCTTCATTAAAAAATACTACATTAAATAAAAGATAAAATTTCATATTCATACATAAAAAAAATTATGGAATCATAATATTCAAATTATATTTAATTTAATATTTATAATATCATTTATTTGAATCTTTCATAAATAAGGTAATCATTGCATCATCATTGTGTCATAAATAAATTTATTTATCTAATGTCTAAAAATTATAAATAAAATACCATGATGTAGGAAATATGTTTAGTTTTATAATGACTATTTATAGTAAAAGAAACCAATTATATAACTCTGTATTAAAAAAATTTAGTAAAAGATACATGTTTATGTTATATTTCTCTTTACATTAAATTAAAAATTCTAAAAGGACATTATCACACCCAAGTGGCTCCATGGGGTCTTAAAATCGACCCAAGGATGTTTATGGTCGTAAATATATTATCCAATAGGATTAGGACACATTTTAGGCTAGTTTTATATTATTATAATATTATTATTTTTTACCCTTATTTACCAGATTTACCCTTTAACCATAGTAAATAAAAATAATTACTAAAGTTACTATTCATAATGTCCAAAAATAAAAGGTACCTATTTAAAAAATTTGGACCTTATGATTCCAAATATGAAATCCATTTTTCTAAATTCAAAACACATAATTGGAAAAAGTAATTTAAAATTAATTCCCATTATCAAAATCATAAAGCGGGTTTTTAAGAAGTAAAAAGTATCAAAAGATTGACATGTTTTTATGTCCAATTTAATTTTCAAATTGCTTAAAATGACAAAAATTTGATTAAATTATTAAAAATAATCTAATTAAACTCTAAAATAAATTAAAAATATAATCTATCTATATAAATAAATTAGACGAAAAGGCTTTTTTGGATTAAAATGCAGTTTTTCCCTATTCATTAAAATATATATTTCATCATAAAAATACCAAAATTTCAACCAAGGTAAATTTTTATGTTCTAATTCTAAATAAGAAGTTTATTATGTCAAATATAACTTATAAAATTGTCAAAAACTATATTTAAAAAGGTTTCTCCATCAAAAGGTAGTAAAACTGTATTTTTTTGAAAATTTCTTCTTTTATCCAAAAAATTGAATTTGTTCTTATATCATATCTAGAAAACATAAAATATGAATTTAAAACATTACATTGAATATATTACATATATATTTCACTAATAAAATCCATAAAGAGTGATTTTATTATTTTATAGACTCACTTATTTTCATTTAAATAGTTTTTTAGAAGAAAGTAAATACTATTCATACCCGCCATTATAATGACTAGGTTATAATATTTAGTTATCAGTTATACTTGATCTTTCATGAAATAAATTCTATAAAAATAAAATGAAATTTTGTTTAACACATGCCAAAAATAGTGTTCTGTATATTGTAAGCTAATACGGTGTTGCGTATAGTGCAAGCTAATCTTGGTGTAGTATACAACACCAGACATCAAAGAAATTAAAAAGAACTATCTCATAAAATCTCGGGGTGTTACATTATAACCCCCTTAAAATGAATTTCACCCTTTAAATTCATCGGGGTTATAAAAGTTTTACTACTTGAAAGTTTCTTTCATAGAAACTCACATCGTAAAAAGGAATACTAAAACTTCATTTTAAAAAGGAAAGTTTGAAATATAACAGTTACCCAAAGTAACTCGTTGCTGGGTTTCCACATAGGAGAACATAGGTGGGAATTGAAAACATGGATATGGAAGAAAAACCTAACCATCATGTTCAAATGGATAGTGATAGAGAACAATGTTTGGAGAAAATTAACAACTAGAAATCCATAAATCTGTGATGATTTATGGGACCATCTGATTCATCAGATAACAAGGTACTAAGATAACATTTTTGGTTTTCAAGATCCTTTCCCTAAAGTTGAATAATTTTTTATGAGAATATATACTTACTTGACTTTGGTACAATATCACCATTGTTTGTTCCTTAAACAATTTACACTTCATCTCTTATTTAAATAAAAGAAGTTGAATTTTTCATTCTTGAAGTGTTATTAGATCATGTGATAGAATGATAGGTCATTCCATTTGTCTCGACAAAAAGGTTATCATAGGTAATAAAATATGAATAAGTCCACCTATAGTGATATAATACATTAATATAACAAACTTCAAATAGAATATAACTTATAATATCCATAAATGGATAACATTACAATCCTTCCAAATACTAAAAATATAAAACTTTAAAAAGAGGTGAACTAGATCAAATTAACATTTATCTCCCATATCTCATTAGACAGTTCTTGGCTGTGACATTCCACATATGTGAATACCTTAATCATGTATTCTCTTGAAACATGATAATAACATGAATTATCACAGAACATTAGTGAAAACATGCATTCTATCAAAATTAACTCTTTTCACACACCAAAAATACCAAAAAAATCTATATACTAAAACCATGATATTACTTTGTCCTTATATTAGTCATGAGGTCATTAATACTATCAAACCTCTCAATATCTCATTATCCCTTCATTATGTGCATATCATCGCTTTTCATGGTTACTGGTACCATATACTTAAGGAAAACCACAATGGACTAATACATAAATATTCCAATATTTCATAATACTATAAAAGAGATTCTATAACACTATTTTGGAATCACATTACATAAACACTTAATCATTCTACCATGTTGTTTTCGTACTCAAAATATCCAATAGTGATCGCATGTGATTTTCCTTTGTCTTTATGACAACCCTGCTTTTTATTACAACTTAAACATGATTTATTACAAAAAACTTCACTTGATACAACAAAGAAGATCGAGAGGTTTAGTGTCTTTGGGGCTTAGGATCATTACATAAAAACTTAAAACATTAAATACAACATCTTTATTGAAAACTTCCTTTACATGACCACTAAATTTCCTCGTACTTAGCATTGCATGGGATAACCTGAGGACATGCATAAGAAAAGGGTGAGCTATAAAGCCCAGTAAGGGAGTACACATGGAATAACATGAGGAGTAAAATACATGTTAGACAATAGGCATATCAATAGAGCATAAAAGAAACATGAACATAAAGGCATGATAAAGCATGATAATCATAACATGGAAATGTGGCAACAACACTTAACATGGAATTAGCATGAGCCAAGGCTCATTGCACATAAAGCATGAGTAAACCCTCATTTCACATGAAGCACGAGTAAACCCTCGTTGCACTTGAATTAGAATGAGTCAACACTCATTTCACATGACGTATCATGATACTATACTTTACCCAATTCATTGGAGCGCTATAAGGGCGCACCCTTCTTAAACATTTCATTTCATGCATAAGTGTGCCACATGGATCATAAAACATGGATTCATAAAACATAATCATTTATTCCACGATAAATTAATGTGGAATTCATACATGAAACATTACAATCAATAAGTAAATGTGCATAAAGTTGAATACCCTCGATGGAGAAATGGGCATGGTATTCACTACACAATGACATTGGTTTAGAAAATCAGTGTGATTTCGGCAGCGTAACGGCGTGACATAAGAATTCATAAAAATGGTTGATGAGAGAGAAAGGGGTTCCTCATAATATTTACATGTAATGGACAGTAAGGATTTTATATAGATACATGTCCCAACAATTGTGATGGAATATAGATTCATGATACAAAATTATTGCTTGAGTGTAAAAGAAGAGAGAGAAGTTCCTTTCGGAATTTCGGCATAGTAACGGGTGTACATGGGAGGCATTTAATGAGAGAGAAATGGGTCTCCCATCATTAAAACAATAATAGGGAAGTATGGTGGAGGTGTGAAACCATACCCCAACATTCATAATTGAAATTAAAAGGGCAATACAACTTAAAGAAAATTGACAAAAATGAGAAAGGAAGAAAAAACCCTTACTTGGAAGTGTGCTTCCAAAGGCTAGAGAGAGGCTTGTGAGAGGCTTCTTGGGAGCTTGAGGCACCTTGGGAGGATTATAGAGATATTAGGGAAGAGGTTGGACGAACTCCAAGGGATTTTAGTGAGGAGGAAGTGGGATCTTGGGTGGGTTTATATAGGAAAGGTGAGGGAATTCTTTATTATTTAGGTTTGGGTCCCCTTACATTAAATTAATCCAAACCACAAACCATCCCATGATTTTTGCCTATGGTTTTTGGAAAGGGGAAGAGGAAAAAAATATTTTATAAGGCCCAAGTCCGAACTTCTTAAAATAATAAGGTTGCTTATGTGGAGGTGAGTCACACTCCCATGGAAATTAATTTAAAAGGGAAAAGTGTTGAATATGTCTTGAGGGGTCCATTAATGCTTTGAAAAGTAAGTCAAACAAACCCAAAATCACATTATTTTAATGATAAAACATATATTGGCAGAACATAAGGATTATGGTATTTTTATTACATCACCATTGGGTCATTATGATGTCATAAAACACATTATATATTTAAACAGTATTTAATTTTTACCCAAAAATTTGACTGTCTCAGAAAATTATGAAAAATTCATCGTTGGATAATTTCGATGTCCTGATTCCAGAAATGACATTTATTTTATCTAAAAAAAATTCTAAATATGTTAATTTTCACTTTTAAAATAAAAACCAACATTTATCGAAAATTGACGGGTTTTGACAGAAATGGCTTTCAAACCTTAATATAAAATTTTAATTGCATTCATAAAATTATAAGATCATTTATTTAATAAAAATTAATTTAATAATATTATTATTATTTTATTAAAATATTTTTTAATTCAAAAATCCCTTAATTTAATAAAATAGATGTCTTAATTAAATAATAACTAAAAACACCATTTATACTTTAAAAACTATTTACAATGTATCAAAAATGACTAGAAATTATATTCATTATTATATACAAAAAATAATTTACATGAACATAGTACTACTTATTTGTTACATAACCCCTTAAAACAGCCGCATAAGACCTAAGGGTAAGGTGTGCGATGGTGACAGACTCTTGGGGTGGCTCGGATAACATCGATCGAGTGGTAATTTCAATCAACTTCCACTTTTCCCGTAGACGGTCTCGTTTGAGCTTAACATGGTGAAGCTCAGCTTGGGCTTGGTCAAGGGCGAAGCCCAAGGATGCCACCTCTTTTCCGAGCTCTGACAAATGGGCTTCGTATGGGGAAATTCTACTGGATGAGGCCATAGCTTCCTTTGTCTGAGTAAAATTGGGTTCGTTAAAGCCTTATATTTATACTAATCAAGTGATAACTGTTCAATGACTATATTAACAACGGTCAAAATTCTTAACATAAAACCAAAAAAGTTGACATCTTATAAAAACATTTTTCATAAAGAGACATTTAACTGGATCAAGAGGGATTTTCCATTAAAGAAACTTTGGGTCGTTACAATTTTCCCCCCTTAAGAAATTTCGCCCTCAAAATTTTCCTTTTCCCATACTAAAACAAATGTGGGTAACTCAGCTTCATCATATCCTCCGACTCCCAAGTCACTTCTTCAAACTTGTGGTTTCTCCACTACACCTTGACGAGGGGCATTGTCTTATTTTGTAGAACTTTTTCCCTACGATCTAAGATCTTCACTGGTTGCTCCTCATAAGAAAGATCGTCTTCCAATTGTACCACCTCAGAAGATAGTACATGTGAAGGGTCCGGTATGTACTTCCTTAAGAGGGATACATGAAAGACATCATGTACTTTGGCCATGGCAGGTGGAAGTTCTAGTCGATAGGCCACAACCCCAACACGATCAAGAATCTCGAAGGGGCCTATGTAACTTGGACTTAGCTTCCCTTTCTTTCCAAACCTCATGACCTTCTTCCATGGAGATATTCATAAAAACACCATGTCTCCAACTTTAAACTCAAGGTCTCATCGACGATTTTCTGCATAACTCTTCTGTCGACTCTGGGCTGCCCTGATATGTTGCTGAATGGTTTTCACCTTCTCCACCATTTCTTCGACCATTTCTGGTCCAAGAATCTTACGTTCACCGACCTCATCCCAACATGCCGGTGTTCTGCACCTTTTCCCATAAAGGGCTTCATAGGGTGCCATTTGGATGCTCGAGTGGAAACTGTTATTATAAGAGAACTCAGCCAGAGGAAGATGTTGATCCCATCCTCCTTTAAAGTCCATTGAGAATGCTCTCAACATATCCTCAAGTTTTTGGATAGTCCGCTCGGATTGGCCATCAGTTTGAGGATGATAGGTTGTATTGAAGTTCAGTTCAGTATTCAGAGCATGTTGAAGACTCTTACAAAACTTAGAGGTGAATCTTAGATCTTGGTCAGACACAATAGATAGTGGTACTCCATGCAACCTTACCACTTCCCTAATATATATCTGTGCCAGTTGATCCAATGAGAAATCCTCCCGAATAGCAATGAAGTGTGCAGTCTTTGTAAGACGATCCACAATAACCCAGATTGCATTGTTGCCTTTGGATGTCCTCGGAAGTCTGGTGACAAAGTCCATGTTGATGTTCTCCCATTTCCATTCTGGTATGGGCAATGGTTGCATCATCCCCTTAGACTTATGCCTCTCTGTCTTCACTTGCTGACGCATCAGGCACTTTGATGTATATTCAGTGATCTCCTTCTTCATATTATCCCACCAAAAGTTTTCTCGGAGATCTCGATACATCTTTGTGCTCCCTGGGTGAATAGAGAAATTTGAACTATGTGCATCATCCAAAAGTTACTTCTTCAGCTCTGGACTTGATGGAACACATAGTCTTTTCCCAAACCGCACAATTCCTTCTTCATTAACATTAAACTCCGAGGATTTACCCTTTTTGATAGCTTCCACTTTTTCTTGAATTCCTACATCATCCTTTTGAGCATCCTTTGACCTTTCCAAAAGAGATGGTTGAGCAATCATTTGTGAAAGGATTGATGATATTCCCTTCTTTATGATTCCCACGTCCATCTTCATCAAGTCTAGGAAGATTGGATCCTTCTCAATTCTCATCATTGATAGAATTGCTAGATCCTTTCTACTTAGGGAATCCGCCACCTTGTTCGCTTTCCCAGAGTGGTAATGTATTGAACAGTCATAATACTTGATGAGCTCTATCCATCTTCTCTGGCGCATATTAAGCTCTTTCTATGTGAATATATATTTAAGACTCTTGTGGTCAGTATATATATCACATTTCTCTCCATAGAGATAATGCCGCTAGATTTTCAAGGCAAAGATCACAGTCGTCAACTCCAGATCATGCGTTGGATAGTTTCGCTCATGGATTTTCAACTGACTTGAGGCATAAGATATCACTTTCTCATTCTACATCAGCACACATCCTAATCCCTTCTTCGAAGCATCACTGAATACCACAAAAAGCTCCCCACTTGTGGGTAAAGTGAGCATGGGTGCAGTGATAAGCCTCTTTTTCAACTCCTTGAAGCTTTCTTCGCATTCATCACTCCAAGCAAACTTTACTCCCTTTAAAGTTATCTTGGTAAGAGGTTTGTACAATCGTGAGAAATTTCTCACAAATCGTCGATAATATCCTGCTAACCCCAAGAAGCTACGGATATCCATTACCGATGTTGGCCTCGGTCATCCCTCAATTGCATCTGTTTTGGAGGGGTCCACAGATATCTCATTGCTTGTGATGATATGACCCAATAATGAGACATCCTTCAACCAGAACTCACACTTTTTGTACTTTGCATAGAGCTTCTCTTTGCGCAAAGTCTCTAGTATAGTTCTTAAATGCTCCTCATGATCCTCCTTGGTTTTAGAGTATATTATAATATCATCTATAAAGACTACCACAAATTTGTCAAGGTAATCTCTAAAGACTCTATTCATCAAGTCCATGAATATTGCTGGAGCATTGGTGAGTCTGAAAGGCATTACTATGAATTCATAGTGCCCGTATCTTGTACGAAAAGCAGTCTTGGGGACATCTTCCTTCTTCACCCTTACTTGATAATATACCGACCGTAAGTCCACCTTGGAGAAGTATTGTGCTCCACGTAGCCGATCAAACAAGTCATCGATTCTTGGGAGAGGATACTTGTTCTTTATCATGATTTTGTTAAGTTCACGATAATCGATGCAGAGCCGCATTGACCCATCCTTCTTCTTGACGAATAGGACTGGTGCACCCCATGGTGAAGCACTTGGGTGTATAAACCCTTTATCCAGATTCTCCTGTAGTTGTTTCTTCAGCTCTTCAAACTCTACAACAACCATTCTATATGGAGTATTGGATATTTGTAATGCCCCAGGTATAAGTTCAATTGAGAACTCAACATCTCTTCTAGGAGGAAGACCATGCAGTTCCTCGGGAAACACTTCCGTGAATTCCCTCACAATAGGCATTTCTTCAAGGATGGTTTCTTCTTTGGACTCAATCATCTGATCCAGATACGCGTGCTCATAGGGAAGTAATATCCATGCTTGAGATGATGGAGATAAAGGAGATTCATCTTCCTCCTGACGCTTGTAAAGAATCGGGGGTTGATTCTCCATATGGGGTGTGATTTCCCTCTCCCGACAATTTATGTTGGCTCTATATAAGGAAAGCCAATCCATGCCAAGAATTGCATCAAATTCCACCAAAGTTAGTATGATGAGGTTCCCCGGTAAATTCAATCCACAGATTATAACAGGGGAGGACTTATAATTATGGGATGCAAAGATTGCCCCATTTTCCGTACTCACCGACATCTTTACTTCCATGATTTGTGGTGGTGATGGGATTGTTCTACTAAACTTTCGAGATATAAAAGAATGCGTAGAACCTGAATCAAAAAGTACGTTCTCTATTCTTGAATGAATAACTAGTGTACCTTTCACCACTTCGTTTTCGGGGTTCACTTCGGCAGAAGTGATGGAAAAAGCTCTTCCTTGTTGTCTTGGAGGTTGTTGGTTGCCTCCGAAAACCCTTGGATTAGGGCACTGATTTGCAAAATGACCTGGTTCTTTGCATTTATAGAATTGAACAACGTGTTGAGGTTCGAACGGAGCGTTCCTCTACTCTATCGTAGCCGCGGGTCCTTCTTGCCGACAGTTAACAGCTAGGTGCCCTTCTCTTCCACACCTCAAGCATTTTCTCATCCCCTTAAGGTAATTTCAAGGGTGCTTCTTTCCGCACTTTTGGAAAGTGGGGTGCTGGAACTTCTTAGCACCATTGTATTTATCCATCGGACCACCAGTATTGAATCCCACCTTACGCTTCTTGTCCCCATGATACCCCTGTGATTCCCCGATCTCCATTTCGACCTTGAGGGCACATTGGACAATTTCCTCATAGCTGTCGAAGTCACAGATCGCTAATGCTTTCCGCAAGCTAGGATTCAGCCCACCAAAGAAGTGGTCAACCTTGCATTTGGGGGTAACAACAAAGCCAGAAGCGTATCGTGCAAGCCTTGTGAAGTTTTCCTCGTACGCTCCAACAGATTATTCATCTTTTTGCTTGAGGGAAAGGAAGTCCCTTTCCATCTTAAGCCGGAGGGTGCACGGAAAATATTTATCGAAAAACATCTTCCGGAATTTCTTCCATTCCAAAGCCTCGATCTCCTCCTCAGGCTTCGTATTTTTGATCAACGTCCACCATTGATCAGCTTCACCTTCCATACGATAAGCTGCCAGGAGAACCTTCTCTTGTTCAGAACATTGAAGTATAGAGAAGATCTTTTCAATGGAGTTGATCCATTTTTCAGCGATCGTGGGATCGGATGATCCACTAAAAGTAGGAGGCCTTTGTCTCATGAAGCTCTCGATAGAGACTTGTTCCTTCTTAGGGGGGTTTGAATGTTCCTATTGACCCGTGTTTCTATTCAAAACTTGAGTTAGCTGAGAGAGAAGCGTGAAAAAGTTTGCGATTCCCGCTCCCATTGGATTGGGAATTTCATTAGTACAGTCATCACACTGATCTTCACAACGGTTGTTAGTCCGAGTCCTCCTATTACCGGCCATTGGCTGGAATAAAAGGAAAGTTGGGGGTAACACATAAAGGGTAATCCAAAGACAAAAGTTGATGACTTATAAATAAACTTTTATTTCCTTAACTCATGAGTCTATAGGCTTTAATCTAGGCTTTTCATGATCTACTTTCTAACATATATTCTTAGGGGCATTTTTCCCTTAATAAGGGTCCATACTAATATTGTGAATTTATCAAAACATATCCCCTGGGAGTGTCGTAACCAAGAGTGCAGCAAGGCCC
The DNA here is from genome assembly GCA_963277665.1 of Viscum album. Classification (NCBI taxonomy): domain Eukaryota; kingdom Viridiplantae; phylum Streptophyta; class Magnoliopsida; order Santalales; family Viscaceae; genus Viscum; species Viscum album. The sequence continues at coordinate 442,594,537 of OY728142.1, forward strand.
ATTGTCGTGCGCCAGTTCCCGTTTGAGTCTAGCTCAAAGCGGTGTTTTCAGGTTTTACCCCTAGGATACATCTGTGCCAGAGCCGCCTCTACCTTCTCGTATCCAGACAGGGATGTATTTGTTTGATAAACCACTTACTTAGTATTTACCAAAACTTAGGGATGTTTTTATTATACTTAGTCTTGTATCTAAGGCTTTACTACGGTTTCTTAATCCCAAAAATAACTAAACCTATCCTTTGATACCAACTATGACAACCCTGCTTTTTATTACAACTTAAACATGATTTATTACATAAAACTTCACTTGATACAACAAAGAAGATCGAGAGGTTTAGTGTCTTTGGGGCTTAGGATCATTACATAAAAACTTAAAACATTAAATACAACATCTTTATTGAAAACTTCCTTTACATTACCACTACATTCCCTTGTACTTAGCATTGCATGGGATAACCTGAGGACATGCATAAGAAAAGGGTGAGCTATAAAGCCCAGTAAGGGAGTACACATGGAATAACATGAGGAGTACAATACATGTTAGACAATAGGCATATCAATAGAGCATAAAAGAAACATGAATATAAATGCATGATAAAGCATGATAATTATAATATGGAAATGTGGCAACAACAGTTAACATGGAATTAGCATGAGCCAAGGCTCATTGCACATAAAGCATGAGTAAACCCTCATTGCACATGAAGCACGAGTAAACCCTCGTTGCACTTGAATTAGCATGAGTCAACACTCATTGCACATGACGTATCATGATACTATACTTTACCCAATGCATTGGAGTGCTATAAGGGCGCACCCTTCTTAAACATTTCATTTCATGCATAAGTGTGCCACATGGATCATAAAACATGGATTCATAAAACATAATCATTTATTCCACGATAAAGGAATGTGGAATTAATACATGAAACATTAAAATCAATAATTAAATGTTCATAAAGGTGAATACCCTCGATGGAGAAATGGGCATGGTATTCACTACACAATGACATTGTCTTAGAAAATCGGTGCGATTTCGGCAGCGTAACGGCGTGACATAAGAATTCATAAAAATGGTTGATGAGAGAGAAAGGGGTTCCTCATAATATTTACATGTAATGGAAAGTAAGTAGGTCATATAGATACATGTCCCAACAATTGTGATGTAATATAGATTCATGATACAAAATTATTGCTTGAATGTAAAAGAAGAGAGACAAGTTCCTTTCGGAATTTCGGCATAGTAACGGGTGTACATGGGAGGAATTTAATGAGAGAAAGGGTTCTCTAATCATTAAAACAATAAGAGGGAAGTATGGGGGGGGTTTAAACCCTACCCCAACATTCATAATTGAAATTAAAAGGGCAATACAACTTAAAGAAAATTGACAAAAATGAGAAAGGAAGAAAAAACCCTTACTTGGAAGTGTGCTTCCAAAGGCTAGAGAGAGGCTTGTGAGAGGCTTCTTGGGAGATTGGGGCACCTTGGGAGGATTATAGAGAGAGTAGGGAAGAGGTTGGACGAACTCAAAGGGATTTTAGTGAGGAGTAAGTGGGATCTTAGGTGGGTTTATATAGGAAAGGTGAGGGAATTTTTTATTATTTAGGTTTGGGTCCTCTTACATTAAATTAATCCAAACCACAAACCATCCCATGGTTTTTGCCTATGGTTTTTGGAAAAGGGAAGAGGAAAATAATATTTTATAAGGCCCAAGTCCGAACTTCTTAAAATAATAAGGTTGCTTATGTGGAGGTGAGTCACACTCCAATGGAAATTAATTTAAAAAGGCAAAGTGTTGAATATGTCTTGAGGGGTCCATTAATTCTTTGAAAAGTAAGTCAAACAAACCCAAAATCACATTATTTTAATGATAAAACATATATTGGCCGAACATAAGGATTATGGTATTTTTATTACATCACCATTGGGTCATAATGATGTCATAAAACACATTATATATTTAAAAGGTATTTAATTTTTACCCAAAAATTTGACTGTCTCAGAAAATTATGAAAAATTCACCGTTGGATAATTTCGACGTCCTGATTCCAGAAATGACATTTATTTTATCTAGAAAAATTTCTAAATATGTTAATTTTCACTTTTAAAATAAAAACCAACATTTATCGAAAATTCACGGGTTTTGACAAAAATGGCTTTCAAACCTTAATAGAAAATTTTAATTGCATTAATAAAATTATAAGATCATTTATTTAATAAAAATTAATTTAATAATATTATTATTATTTTATTAAAATATTATTTAATTCAAAAATCCCTTAATTTAATAAAACAAATTTCTTAATTAAATAATAACTAAAAACACCATTTGTACTTTAAAAACTATTTACAATGTATCAAAAATGACTAGAAATTATATTCATTATTATATAAAAATAATAATGTACATGAACATAGTACTACTTATTTGTTACATAACCCCTTAAAACAGCCGCATAAGACCTAAGGGTAAGGTGTGCGATGGTGACAGACTCTTGGGGTGGCTCGGATAACATCGCTCGAGTGGTAATTTCAATCAACTTCCACTTTTCCTGTAGACGGTCCCGTTCGAGCTTGACATGATGAAGCTCAGCTTGGGCTTGGTCAAGGGCGAAGCCCAAGGATGCCACCTCTTTTTCGAGCTTTAAAAAATCGGCTTCGTATGGGGAAATTCTACTGGATGAGGCCATCGCTTCCTTTGTCTGAGTAAAATTGGGTTCGTTAAAGCCTTATATTTATACTAATCAAGTGATCACTATTCAATGGCTATATTAACAACGGTCACAATTCTTAACATAAAACCAAAGAAGTTGACATCTTATAAAAACATTTTTCATAAAGAGACATTTAACTGGATCAAGAGGGATTTTCTATTAAAGAAACTTTGGTTCGTTACAGTCTTTGTCCTTAAGAGGTTATTGATGTGGATAATCATCCATAACCCTTGGATTAGGGAATTGGTTATCATAATGACATATTTATTTGCACTTGTATCATTGAATTATGGGTGGTGAATTCTTTGTAGTCGTTTCTTTATTCACATCATTATCAACCTTTTTTCCATTACTTCATCACTAAACTACTCAATGACCTTTTTTCCACACTTAAAATATTTTCTAGTCCCTTTAAGAAAATCTCCACCATGCTTCTTTCCACACTCTGAGCATAAGGAACATTTATCTTCTTTTCACCATTATTTTGATATTTTCCCTTAAACTCCATCTTTTGTTTCTTATCAAACACATTAGAATTATATGTAACACCAACATTCATTTCTACATTGATAGCACAATGCACAATCTCTTCATATCTATTAAAATATCTTATAGTTGATTCCCTTCAAAGACTTGGTTTTAAGCTACTGAAGAATCGATCAACTTTACTTTCAGGTTGAATGATAAATCCATAAGCATACCATGCAAGTCTTGTAAAACTTTCCTCATATATACCAATGGATTCATCATCCTTTTTATTAATCTCAGGGATCTCCTTTTCTATATTTGTTTGAAGAATACAAGGAAAGTACTTATTAAAAAATAAGTTCTTGAATTCGTCTCATTCCATGGATTCAATTTCATCTTGCTGCCATGTATTCTTGATTAGAGTTCACCACTGGTCTGCTTCACCTTCTAAACGATAAACATCCAAAATGACTTTTTCATGTTCCAAACAGCGAAGGATGGAAAATATCTTTTCAATGGTACTGATCCATTGTTCAGAAACAAGTGGGTTAGAAGACCCACAGAAAGAAGGTGGGTGTTTCCTTATGAAGGACTCAACAGAATGTTGTTCCCTTCTCTTCTCATTTGAAAGTCTAGAATGATTCAAAACTTTCGTGAGTATAACAATAAGATTTTTCATTCCATATCCCATAACATTTGGTTATTTAGGAGTTAAATCATTGAATTGACCAATGCATTGATCATTAACACAGTTCCTTCAGGTTCCAGTTTTATCTAAAACCCAAAAATAATAGTGTTAGAGGAAAAAATCAAACTAAGAAAACAAATTAATCAAGGGGTAGTACTTTCAATCTCTAACATATTAGGTTTAATCCTAGGTTATTCATGATCATTTACATAATTCTAGGACTGTATCATATAGTTAGACTTACTCTTAGTGACATATCTAGATATACCTTAGAAATATCTCTAGGGATGTCACTAAAGCTTTCACATCCTAGTTTCCAAAAGTTGACTAAACCTTTGCTCTAATACAAACTATAGCGACACATGCTTGATGTACATGGAAATTACATTTATTTTGTGGAATACTTAATACATTACACAAATATACTCCCAAAGACCGTATTAGTTTAGTTCTTTGAAAATTTGGAAAATAATATTCTAACTTGGTGAAAGATCTTCAACATCTCCCATAAAGATCTTCCCATTTTGTTTTCCTACCTATAACCTTTCTTTATATCCTGGGGAAAAGAAAATATAAAAAGGGTGAGCTCAAATTATCAGTAAGGGTAAACATGGAGAACATAAAACAAACCATAAACATAAGAATGTAAAAACATGAACATGAAGTTTAAACATCAAAATCTTGAGTCATGAAATAAATTTTTTGCAGTATGTAAGATAGATCATAAAGGAACATTAACCATGGTAAAACAGCATTAGCATAAAACATAAAATTGTGGCAAAAAATAAGCATATAATATGATTTCCATAATAGTCAAGGAATTTCTACCAAAACCATCATTGTGGAAAAGTTCCATTACTGAACCAGGTTTACTTGTTGTTCCATCCATGTATTATTGAACTAGATTTAATTTCCGTTCGATCCCTGTATTACTGAACCAGATTTACTTGTCGTTCCAGCCCTGTATTACTGAACGAGATTTATATTTTGTTCCAGTCATGTCTATCTCATGAGATATAAATCTTTAACCAATGAATTTGAGGTAGATATATGTCCCACCCATCTCATAATGAAATCATTATTACATGTGTCACAAAAACATAAATCATTCATCATAGCATAACCTATTAAATAAAATGGGTTTCTTAAACATCATTCTATCATAATCTGTATAAAATAAATAGATTTAATAAAAATAATTCCATCATAAACATAATCAAATAAAAATAATAATAGGGGTAGAAACATAACCCTATGTCATCTTATATTTAAAATAATTTTGATAAAACATTTAAACATAATTCCTGAGGAAAATATACTTTTTTTCAAAAAAAATGTTTTCTTTTCTCAAAATGCCAAGAAATTTTAAAAGAAGAGAATTTAATTGAAAATAATATTTAAATCATGTAGAGGAAGATTCAGGGAAATAAGGTTTCATGAAACTGTAAAAATCCATTCATGTCGTATAAGTTATAAAAACATTCTCCTCATACTTTTGCCGGAAAAGTCAAAAAATACCTCGAATCGAATAACGACAAAAGATTCCTTTCATACCGTTTAATAAAAATTCACAAAAGGGTAAAATTAACTTTAAAAAATTATAGAAGAATAGAAATAATATTATATAATTAGGAAACATGTATGTGGATGATAAATATACCCCATTAATTACTTACGTATAAGCAATCTCAGATAAAAATGAGATTGCAAAATTATCTCTTACCTTAGGTCTGATTTCTTTTGTATGTGTCTGAAACTTCTGTATAGTGGGTTTAAACATATTATTAACTTGTAACAGTATCATAATAATATCTATGATATCATATATTATTCACTTATGACTTTATATTACACAATTATTTATCAATTCCATGTTAAAGAAACGTTTTGGGTAATAATCATTTTATTTATCATACGTGTTTTGAATTATTATTCTTGATATTATTACTTAGATAATGATTTAATTACTTCAATAATTTAAAATATGATTTATATATCATAAATAATTAGTATAAAAATATATATAATAGATGGATAAATGAAATGGAATACACCATTCATAGAGACGGTAGGTCGTACATAGGCATGAATTTTGTTTCTGTTTCCTTATTGAATGGAAGCAAGTAAATGAAATATATATATATATATATATATTAGAATTATTATGTCATATATTTTAGTATTTTTTATTATATATACTTTATAATCATTCTTGAATGGTTAACGTGGAGAATGAATCTCATCGCGTCATGGAGACGGTAGGTCGTACGTACACACAAGCGACAATATCATTCATTTAATGGTTGAATAGTATGGAATTGGATGGTATATTAATTATACATAATAATTATTATGTTATATTCATTATTTACATCCATTATAATCAACATTATACCCATCCAAATAAATTATTGTTGAATAAAAAATTACACCACAGCGTGGAGACGGTAAGTTGTACGTACGGACGCATGGTGATATTGTTATTATTTGGATGGATAAAAGGATGTATAAGTTTTTACCATAATTATAATAACATATAATTATGTATATTATACTTTATTTATTACTTTATTATAGAAACAACATAATAATATGAAGTAGAAGAAAAAAAAATTGAAAGAGGTGATAAAACAATTACCTCTTTTGCAAGTATCTCCTTTTGATTTGCACAAAAGGTCTTCTTAGGATGGATTTATACTAAAAGTGTGGCCTCTAAAAAAAGGGAGGTATTTTGGGAGCTTAATTGATCAGAAGTTGGATGATCCAATGTGCTTTAAATGTGTGAGTAAGTGGGTATAGGTGGTGGCCATTTATAAGAGGGTGGAGGGGCACTTTAGGAAAGTTTTGAAATATTATTTTATTATAAAATGATTTTAGAATTATAATAGTTCCAAATCGATAAATTTATAGGATAAGATGAGGATGGGTCTAAATATTATCAACCAATAGGTTTTAGACAAGTTTAGGTCCCAAAATTAACCTTATCATTTAGCATTAACTCTTAGTTAAAAACATTAACTCTTACCATGTCTTCTTGTATTTTTATAATATATGGTTACTATAGTTACTATAAAATAAAAAGAGAACCAAAAGTGGATCATTTATAAAATTTTTAACATTATATAATTTAGTTGGCCGAATATTAAATTTTTAGGACTATTATATTATTTAATGAAACAGTATTTGTTTTAAAAACTCATTTATGTCGATTTCGACACTATTTAGTAATTGACTTTTCTTAAAGCCATAACAACTTTATTCATTAAAAAAACTACATTAAATCAAATATAAAAAAATTTATTCATCAATAAATTTTTTTTATGGAATCATAATATTCCAATTATATTTATTTTAATATTTATAATATCATTTATTTGAATCTTTCATTAATAAGGCAATCAGTGCATCATCATTGTGTCATAAATAAATAAATTTATTTAATGTATAAAATTATATATAACATATCATGATTTAAGAAATATTTTTATACTTTAAATGAATATTTATATTCAAAGAAATTAGTTATATAACCCGGTATTAAAAATGTTTTAGTAAAAGATACAAGTTTATGTTATATTTCTCTTTACTTTAAATTAAAAATTCTAAAAGGTCGTTATCACACCCAAGTGGCTCCATGGGGTCTTAAAATCGACCCAAGGATTATCATGGTCAAACATATATTATACAATAGTATTATGACACGTTTTAGGGTAGTTTTTTATTATTATAATATTATTTTTTTACCCTTATTTACCAGATTTACCCTTTAACCATAGTAAATAAAAATAATTACTGAAGTTACTATTCATAATGTCCAAAAATAAAAGGTACCTATTTAAAAATTTTGGAACTTATGATTCAAAATATGTAATCCATTTCTCTAAATTCAAAACACATAATTGACAGAAATTAATTTAAAATTAATTCCTGTTGTCAAAACCAGAAAGTGGGTTTTTAAGAAGTAAAAACTATCAAAATATTAACATGTGTTTGTGTCCAATTTAAATGTGAAATTACTTCCAATGACCAAAATTGGATTAAATGATAAAATAATAATCCAATTACACTATAAAACCAGTTAAAAAGATAATCTATCTATATAAATAAATTAGACGAAAATGCTGTTTTGAATTAAAATGTAGTAATTTTCACTATTCATTAAAATATGAATTTCATCAGAAAAATACCAAAATTTCAACCAAGGTAATTTTTCATGTCCCGATTCCAAAAAATAAGTTTATTATGTTAAATAGAACTTATAAAATTGTCAAAAACTATATTTAAAAAGGGTTCTCTATCAGAAGGCAGTAAAACTGTATTTTTTAAAAAAATCTTCTTTTATCCGAAAAAATGAATTTATTCTTATATCATATCTAGAAAACATAAAAGATGAATTTAAACAATTAAATTGAATATATTACATATATATTTCACTAATAAAATCCATAAATAGTGATTTTATTATTTTATAGACTCACATATTTTCATTTAAATAGATTTTTAGAAGGAAGTTAATACTATTCATACCCACCATTATAATGACTATGTTATAATATTTAGTTATCAGTTATACTTGATCTTGCATGAAATGAATTCTATCAAAAGAACTTGAAATTTTATGTAACACATGACAAGAATAGTGTTGCATATACTGCAAGCTAATATGGTGTTGCATATAGCGCAAGCTAATCTTGGTATAGCATACAACACAAGACATCAAAGAAATTAAAAAGAATCTATCTCATAAAATCTTGGGATGTTACAACTTAGGTGGATGGTGTATAATTGGGCCTTATCCATTGATATTGTAAGGGGGTTCACTTTCTGGTTTGATCCTCTATTCCTAGATTGTAGACACATTGGATCTATTAACTTGATTTACATTGTAAGGGGTTCAATTTCTAGGGTGTTCCTCTATTCCCTAGACTTTGATGCATGGGCTATAGGGACTTGAGTACACTCTAGTCTTTGATTGAGATTGAGGTATGAGTGGCCTGGCTAGCCTGACATTATGTTATCCTTGGGTTGTTTTCCCTTATGTGTTGGTTTTGTATTTTTTTAGTTTTATATGAGATTATACATGATTTTATTAATATTAATGGTTATTAGAAATATTCTTTGAAACTATTTTTCCTGGTTTTGTGAAAGATTTGGAAAAGGGGGACTTTTACCATAATTTTTATATAAAAATATTTAACTACTTATCATGCTTTTTTCTATTTATTTGAGAATATTGGTAATATTGTATAGATACTTTATATGGAACACCTTGGTTGGATCCTACTTATCCTTTTTATCTCCCACCCATCACACTCCCTTGGGGGTGTGTAGACCTTGTTTCGTCTCATGTAATAAATGTCATGGAACCACAATGATATGGTGAGTTTTATATTAGTTGGGTATGGATAGCTGGTGATGAGATGATGGAATGTTTTCCACATATCACATAGAGTAGATATTGTATATTTTGGGTTGTCCTTATGGTTATTTATAGTCATGTACTGTGGATTTTTTCCAGCTATTTTTAGTTGTGTTTCCACCATTATCACTCTTTTTTATGAAATATTTCTTTATATTTTTCTCTCTATATGTATATATATCATGTATATTACTTCATGTTGGGTTAAATAATTCCTTGTTTTTGTTTTTCAATGCTCAGGTTCTAGTTTCTAACCCGTAGGGATTAGGAATTCCCTTCAGATCTTTTTGTGGTCAAGTTCAGAGCCTAAATAGTTGGGTTTTCCATGCCGGGTCATGATAATAAAATATATCATTCGTTTAATCAATATATTTAATTATTCATCAAGGTAGAAATAATTTCAAAATTTAATATTTCATCTTCAATGTGATTAATTAAAAATATAAGGACATTCCTTATAATTTGATGATTAAATAATTCATTAATTTTATAAACTCTTCAGGAGATGTTTTGAATTTTTTTGATAAAATGGTGAATAAATATATTGATTTATAAAAACCATGGGATGATAAAATAAATTTTATATCCTTAATTAAATATATCTTATTCAGTTTAACCCATGAAATAATTTATTAGATTGGATGAAATGTTCGTAATTTTGAATATGCTTCAAGAATTCTGAACCCTTTAGGGATTCATGTATATATATTCTAATAAAAATATATATAAATACCCAAATTATAATGGATAATATTTCTTATAATAATATATTATGTCTTCAATAGTCTTATCAATTTGGAATACTAATCTAAAGCTTCATAATTTGAACATAGAAAATATTTCTTCAATAATGCTTGTTGGCCATTTATTTTTATATCTACATCTTTAAAAAATAACTTTCATAAATGAGTTTCTAAAGCATTCACTAAATTCAAATATATCATCAACAATATTTAATGAAATCTCATAATCTATCCAATACTAATGTCACTTCAGGGAAAATATCAAAAAAAATGTTGGTATGTTCATTTTCCTCTTTAAGAGAAAATATATTTAGTACTTTATAATCAAGATGAAAAATGATTTTATATAATCAATTTAACCACACTTATATATTTTATAATTATACTATTTATTTTTAACACTTTACATTTGAATTATTCATGCAAGTGCTTTGAGCATCTTGTTAATTGTTTTGTTGAACCATTTTATATATAGTATATGTTTCTCAATATTTCATTTAATTCATATTCATAGAATGAAATGTATACTCACCAACAACTAATAACACATGTGAACATTTAATATATGCATCTTTTATATAATATTCAAATGAATCACATGGTAGGTGGGTTCTCCCATATATATTTCATAATTCATGCTTCATAAATATATGTGAAATTCAGTTCAAAAATAGATTCTAATGATATAAATAATTTTCCTTTATAACATGTACCTTAAAAATTTGTAAATCATAGTAAATTATTATACAGGTAGCATTCATAATAACATAATGAGAATGAATAATTCTCTTATAAGTGGTAATTTAGTATACATACATCCATTAAATAATTTCACCATTCTTCCCCTAATGGATGTCTTCGATTTTATCAACAAATTGATACTTGTGTATATTTGCATTAATATGTTTCATTATAATTGATTCTTCAGGACCTAAATGATCATGTCATGTGCTTAATGTGTGAGAATCAATAAAATTTTGGTTTTCCATAATTGATTATATTAAACATAAAATTTTCCTTAGAATCAATTTGTATCTATTATGAATGCTTGTTATATATAGGGGAATTTAACACCATCTTTATCCAATTTATTTTTATGATATTAATTTTAAAGAATATCATTTATGTTTAATATATCTCATAGAGAATCCAGATATAATAAAGCATTATTTACTAGAAAATTTGTACCATTATGTAAGAATATATTTTCTCTTATGGAGCCTTTCATTAATTTCCACTACTGGTAAATATAATTTTTCTAAAGGACCAGTAAATATAATTACATGAGTCTATGCCAACTCAAAAAGTTTTTTGATTAATAATAAGTATATATGAGTCATTTTTAAGTATTTAATCAAAATAATATTTATAAAAAATTTTCTTCAAGATCGATATACATAAGATCTTTCAAATCTTTACATTGTGTATATATAACACATTCATGGAATGTGATGAAAAACAAAATTACTCAAATATATTCAATATAATTTCCACTTATGGTGGTTGATCATTAGTTAATGAATAAATTCATAATATAATCATTATGGGCTAGGCCCATCACTAAGTGAGTTATTATATACTTTGGAACTTATGGCCCAAATATTTTTTACAATACAACTACTTGGAATTAGAGCCCCATGTATTTTAAATCTAGTGAATGTGATAGTGAGAAGTAATGTGGAAGAATATTCTAGTTTCACAACACATGCCTCATCAGAATTCTAACAATATTTCATAGAATAATTTTTATAATAAAATTCATTTCAACAAATAAGGAGAAATCATTTGATCAAATTTTATATCTTCCCAAATATTCATGATAAAAATTTAACTAACATAAATAATATTAATTTTTTCATGAAGAATTGAATTCTCTTCAAGAAATTAAATAAATTAATTTAAATTACATTCATGTTAGGGAATAAATTCATTCATTAGATATAATGATTCACAAATGATAATTCATTATTTATAAATAATGATCATCTAGTATAAAAATAATAATTTTATTTATCATGATGGACATTTTTTAACCACTTCGAGTGGTAAATTTACTTTCATAAAATATATTTGATTATAAAATATATATAATTCTATCATCTATTTTATGAACTATAAGAATAATAGCATCCACTTTAGGGGATAAAATCAACACAAGATGATATTGATAATCCATAAGTACATGATAAATACTAATAATTTCATTCTATGGTTTTGTTGCTTCATGATAAATAACTGATAAAAAGATATATTCTTTAACATAATGTCAAGAGACAATATTTTTGTATCATCCTTTGGAGATGTGTTATTTTATAAATATTAAAAAAATTCATTGTGAACCTTAAATATTTAATGTAATCAAACAACTTATCGTGGTTATAATATTATTGTTTATTTAAAAAATAAGGCACAATGATCATTTGAAAAATATCATATTCACCCCGAAGATGGTATAAAATAAAATATTGTGAATTTATATTCACTTTGGGGAACGCAATTGAATTATTTTAATAAATATTCTCATCACTTTAATGAATGGAATAAAATTATTTGTTCATGTTTTATGACGTCTTCAAGACAATAGCATGAATATTAAATTTATCATTCTCATCCACTTTGATGAATGAATATTAATAAAATATATTTATATTATTTCTCATGGACACTTAATTTCTCTTAATTATTTTATAATAAATAAAACAATACAATATTTAAAAATATATATAATTAAATATCAACTCTTTCGTGAACATTTATACATAATAATCAATCTTAAAAAATTCAGAGTATACAATGAAGTTGGAGAATTCAAATTTCATAGTTCATGGCATGAATAGCAAAGTTCACTTTGGAACTCTAGCATATAAAAATGCAACCACTTCTGGTGGAATCTCTTCATCTTTTATTTGATGAATAATGATTGTATTTACATTGAACACTTCAATTTTTAACATAATCTTGATAATAACCAATCATATTCATTTTTTAGAATTGAGTGTAATTTGGAAAACATTAGTCTTTACTGCTCCTTAGAAGCACATTATTTGTTATGAAATAAAAGATCAAGAAAATAGTTCATTTATATATATTTAAATACGTCCTTTTTATCCATATATTTAATCATATATTTATATATAATTATTTTAAATACATTTATAAAATATTTTTGTGTGTGTGTTCATTTGTGTGTGTTTATATTTATATTTATGTGTGCAAGTTCATATTTATATTTATATATATTCATATGATTATTTTTAAATATATTTATAAAATATGTTTTCATGTATGTGTGTTTTTGTCTATGTGTGTGTTTGTGTGTGTGTGTGTTTGTTTATATTTATATATACATCTCTATGTGTGTCTATATATAAATATAAATATAAATATTTATTTACATATATTATTTGTTAATATTTATTTACATGTATTAGAATATATACATGAATATATATATTTTTTGTTAATACATGCACACACACAAACATATATTTATATATAACATTACATATATGTGTGTGTGTGTATATACATATTCATACATTTTATATCATAATAAAATTGATAGATTTTTATTTTAAATAAAATGAATAATTAATTTTTATTGGCATATTGTATATATATTTAAGAAGATAATTTATATGTAAATATATTTAAATATTTATTTGTATAATTAAATGTTTTATATGTAAATATATGAAAATATGTATATATTTATTTATACTTACCATTATAATATGAAAAATATTAAAATTTCAACACCATAATATCCATATGATCATAATCCCTGGGAATAAATTCAGTCTCTACTAAAAAAAAGATAAGAAGACTCTCTTAAACGAGGTGCAATATCATCAAATGATAAAAAAAATAGGGTGTCCCAACTAAAAACTAGGTTTTGGAGGTCTTTCAAACCTTTTTGACCTTGAAAAAATAGTGGTCATGTTCTCCCTAATTTACATGGTCTATATCTCTTCGCAAGCTTTAATTTGATATGTGGTAGAGCTCAAACGAATACCCAAATCAAAATTTATGTCCATTTGAAGTTCAAGCTTTATTTTCAACTCTTCTTAATATATTAATTAATTTTTAAGTTTTTCATAACTCCAAATTGTTATCAAATGTCTATTACTCAATACTAATTAGAAATGTAATGAATAATATTAATTTTAAATCATTTTTAAACCATCATTTACTAAATATATTATATGTTAACTGTAAATATATTTTTGGTATTATATAAATCATATTTATGAAAATATTATATATATATATATATCAATATCAATATATTTATATATTAAAATATGATTTTCAATAATATATATATACATATATATATATATATATTTGAAGGGCTCATTTATCAGTGTTAATAAAATCATTGGCGAAGCCCTCATTTATCAATGTTAAAAAAGTGTTGATAAAAAATCATTTATCAACGCTAAAAAATCACTAATTAACTGAGTGATTTTATAAGTGATTTTTTTAGCACTGATAAAAAAGGCCTTTATCAATGCTTTTAGTCATCACTCATAAAAACACCGCTTTTATTTTTTATAATTTTATTCATAAAAAGATAAATAAATTAATATTTTTTTGAGTGGACGACATTTTTTGCTTGGATTGATGATGTGGACAACCTGTAAAATTACACATTGAAAATGGGGATAAATTCCTAAAGCTCCTTCCTTATAAAAAGGGTCTTTGGGAAGTTTTTTTAAAAAAAATATTTACCTAAATTCTTTTAAAGTGTTTTTAAATATATATTTTAGTAAAAAAATTCTATATATATATATATCAAAACAAAACAAAAAATAATTATAAAATAAAATAAAATATTTTATAAAAAAATGAATAATGATGAGATTAGTCATAACAGTTGGATTTGAAGTTTTTGAAATCTGAATGGGTTACCCACCAAGATTTGTCTTATTTTGGTCGAATCAAAATGTTATTTGATATAAATGGTTAGATCGAATTGATGTTAATAACACCAATTTTGATCTATAAATAAAGGGTTTGAGAGATCATAAAATCTGTCCCTTCAATCCAAAATTCTCCAGATAAATTTCCCAACATCAGTGATGTGGGGTTGTCAGAATTTGGTGACCATCATTCCCATAATCTTGGTGAAATCCTCAAGGAAATTTTCCACCAATAACCCTACACCAACATGTGAGGGTTAATCAAACCCTTTTGGATAGTGAATTAAATTCACACATCAAGATTTGAAATTCTTACCATCTTCTTTGTCTCCTTTCCTATTTTCCAACAATTAGAAGGGTTTTACACTAATAAAGAACCTATAAGATGGATTCTAAATCTCTTAAAGTGATGAACCAAGACATGGTCAAGCTTTACTATTTTCATGGAAACAACTTCTCCCGGTGGTAGGACAATATGAAGTTTCTTTTTATAGTTTTGAATATTTTCCACATCCTTGAAATAAATCTTCGTCTCATTCTCAAAGAGCCTACTCCAAATCCCAACAGCACACCCATTGACATGACTCAAGTTGATCATATTTGTGCAATGAGAAAGAAATGTGAAGACGGCCAGGTTTTGTATTGAGGAAATATTCTCAACACATTATCAAATAGTCTTTATGACTATTTTCACCCAATGAAGTCTGCTCGAGATATATGGGATGCACTAGAATTCAAGTACAAACCCAAGAAATAAGGTACTAATAAATCTCTTATTACAAAGTATCTTAACTTCAAGATGGTAAAACAATAAAATGTTGGAGAAAGTTCGTGAGCTCTATGTTATAGTAAATAAGCTTCTTTCCCTTAAGATTAATATACCATAAACTTTCCAAGTTGGTGTAATTATTTCTAAATTTCTACATATGTGGAAAATTTTTGGTAAATCACTCATTAAAAAGAGTAAGGATATTTCCTTGGAAAAATTACCAAATCTTCTTCGTATTAAAGAATAATCCATGTTGAGAGATGTGGTTATGGTTTCTTAATTTGATACCAAGGATAATATTGTTGAGGGAAAGGCACGACCGAACTCTTCTTTACATGTCAAGAAGAAAATTTAGCAATTCAAGAAGAAAGACAATCCTTCCAAGAAAAAAGGAGACATCTTTTTCTATGGAAAACTAGGGAATTTTGCGAGGGAATGTCACTTTTGAAAGAAAGTTGGTAAACCCTCTGCAAATATGTTGGCTGAAGAGAATCTAGTTGAAATGAAATTTGAAGTCAATATCACTTCGATGAAGACAGGATGGTGGATTGATTCTGGATCAACAGTGTATGTAACAAGGATTTTTCGGTGTTCAAAATATTTGATGATTGTACTATCGTGAAGGAATTACACCTTGGAAATAATGCATGCATCAATGTTAGTAGACAAGAAAGCATGGAAATAGACTTCACTTCTGGGAAGAAGTAGACTCTTCTAAATGTGTTGTATGTACCTGAAATTTGAAAGAATTTAGCCTCTTTAAATCTTCAGTGTAAGAAGGGATTTTAGGTTTCATTCAAATCCAAAAATGTTATCTTATTGAAGGGAGGCATGTTTGTGGGGAAGTCGTACTCAAATGATGGCATATATCAATTTTCTATTCATAATATGAATAAATCTTCTTGCTTATTTGATTGAATCCCTTAATTTATGGCATGATCGTTTAACATGTGTTAATTGTAATTTATTAAAATTAATGAATAAAATAAACTTAATTAACTTTGGAAATGAATTTAATAAATTTGAAACATATATAGAATCTAAAATGGTTAAAAATCCATTTCAAAGTGTTGATAAAAATTCTAATATATTAGAATTATTACATTCTGATATTTTTAAATTAAATGGTTTGTTAACTTGTGGAGGGAAAAAGTATTTTATTACTTTTGTTGATGACTGTAGTGGATATTTACATATATATATTCTTCGGAAAAAAATGGCGAATCCTTTAATATGTTTAAGAAGGATAAATTTGTGGTTGGAAAACAATTAAACAAAGGGATTAAATTATTACACTCGGATAGAGGTGTTGAATACTTTATGAGTGATTTTAATGAGTGTTGTGAAGAACATGGTCTAATTCATAAAAGTAGTGCTCCTTATACACCTTAGAAAAATGGATTGGTTGAAAGTAAAAAACTACACATTAGGAGAAATGGTAAATTTTATGATTAATAAATCTAAGTTACTATTAAATTTATGGGGCGAAGATTTATTGGTTGCATGTCATATTCATAATAGGATTGCTTATAGGAAAACTAAGTTATACCCTTATGAAATTTGGAAAGGTAGAAGACCTAATCTTTCATATTTTAATGTGTGAGGGTGTTTAGCTTACTATATAGTTCTTGATCCTAAAAGAACTAAAATTGGGCCTAGAATGATTAAAGGTTTTTTTGTTGGATATACAGAAAATAGTAAAGCTTATAGAATTATGGATTTGAGATCTAATTTAATTATTAAATCAAGGGATATAGAGTTTTTTTAAAATAAATTTTATAAAGATGATGTGGAGGTTGTTATTGCTCATACCCCTATTTTGTGTACTCCATCTAGTTCAAATACAATAGTAGAGGGTAATGATTATTCTTGAGTTGAACCAAAACGGAGTATAGGAATTATGAAGTAGAAACATCTACATCCAAATTTTATTTCTCCTGGTTCCGTAGATTTCCTTGATGAGGGTGATCAAAGTAATCATTTTCTGAATAAGTATCATATAATATTGACTATAGAAGATGAACCAAAGACATATAAAGATATTATGACTTCTAGAGGTGTTTCTTTATGGAAAGAAGCAATTAATGATGAAATAGATTCTGTTGTAGGGAATAATATTTGGGACATTATAGATTTACCAAGAGGTTCAAAACCTATTGGTTGTAAATGGGTTGTCAGAAAGAAGTATGATTCCAATGGTAGCATTCACACTTTTAAAGCTAGATTGGTTGCCAAAGGATTCGGACAAAAATAAAGGATTGATTATTTTGATACTTATGCTCTTATAGCTTAGATTACTTCAATAATGATTTTATTTTCTTTAGCTTCAATTAATCATTTGTATATCCATAAAATGGATGCTAAAACTGTCTTTTTAAATGGAGACTTAAATGAAGGGATTTAGATAGAACAACCAAAAGAGTTTGTTTTATAGGGTAATGAAAAGAAAGTATGCAAACTGGTTAAATATCTTTATGGTCTTAGACAAGCTCTGAAGCAATAGCATGATAAATTTCATTCTATTATTTTATCTAATGGATCTACTCATAACAATGCCGATAAATGTGTTTATTCCAAGTTTATAAACGAATATGGAGTTATTGTGTGTTTATATGTGGATTATATGTTAGTTTTTGGAACCAATGTGATTTCTGTAAATCAGACAAAGGATTATTTATTCTCTATGTTTAAAATGAAGGATCTCGGAATAGTTGATACTATTATTGGTATTAAAGTTAGAAAATATAGTGGGGGGTATTCTTTAAATCAGTCTCATTACATAGACAAAATTTTATATAAATTTAATCATCTTGGTTTTAATGATGTAAATATTGTTAGGACCAAAAGGGGTCTAGATACCCTGAGAGGGGGGTGAATCAGGGTATGGATATTATTTTTCAAGATTCTCCATGCCCCACTAGATATTGACCTCTATATTATAAGGGTCACTTTATTTGCTCTTATGTTGTTAACGTTTATCTTTTTCTTTCCTTATTTATCTGATGATGATGCTTTGGACACAATACAGGGAAGCAAGCAGGTAGACACAAAGATTTTTACTTGGTTCACTCTCATTGGGCTACGTTCAAGGAGCATACAACAGCGATGTGTCGTTGTACCAAATCCACTAAAGCTCACCGCCAATTTACAATGTTTGAGCTAGATCACTTCTATACCCAGGCTCACTGCCTTTACAAGGTTTAGGGTCTGCTCACTGCATTCTCATGGGTCACTCTCTTTGCCTCTTTCTCTGGCTCACTGTCGGTGGAAAGGGTCACCTTTTTCTTCTTCCTTCGCTCACTGCTCTAGAAAGGATCCACTCGTAGTTTATAGACCTATAGGTCTCTTCATTATCTCTAATGAAAACTGCATCCTTAACTATTGATAGATGCTCTATTGACGTCCAACTTTCACTCGCAGATGAATCTCTCTTTGCACTGGGTGTATCAGGCAACCCCAATTTTTACGTGCGGCCCTTATTGTGCCTAGTGTGTAATTCCCTACTTTTGCGTGAAATCCACTTTTCGCGCAACACCTCTTTTACGTGCAACCAATTCTTTTACGGGAAACAGTCTTCTTTTACGTGCATCCTTTTCTTTACACGCAAACAATTCTTTTACGCGCAAACTTGTTATTTACGTGCAACTCCCTTACGTACTTCCAATTTCGTGTGTCGGAGCTCGGATACTCTCTAAGTCTTGAGATTCTTCAAATAAAGGGGTCACTTCATATTTATAGGAAAACTCAACCCCTGTACGAAAAAAACCCTCCTTGAGCGCATAATTCTCTTTGAGTGCGGAAAACACATCTTTCGCGCAACACTATTTTTCACGCACTGCTCCAATATTTCATGCACCTCATGCCTTTTCCAATTTTCGAGCTTCTAATCTCAAAACACTTATTGCGTGAAAAACTTCATTCCTCTATTTCGCACACCACACCAATGTTTCGCGCACCACTTTCTTTTTCGCACACCGCTCTAATTTTGCACGCACCTCCCTTTGCCAAAAACACGTCTCTTCATTTTTCGATTTTCAGACTCAAAAATTTGGAAAATATTGGAAAATGGAACCACCTTGTATTTTCATTTTTGTACCACCTCCATATCATCTATTCCTTTGTTGGGGTTCTTCTGTCAAACATGAATAGCCAACAACATCTCTTAAACTCGACAAATCACCATGTAAACCCCATTTGCTAACAAATTGGGCATTGTGGTATGCTTTGTGAACAAACACAACATGGAGGTCCGCTTTGTCAACAAACACGATCACCTCAAAAATGCTTCAATGATATCTTGAGGGATTTTTGCCTTTCAAATACTCCATCTGATTCTAGTGTTAAACCGTTTATGAATACGGGTAGATCCATATAACAGCTAGAGTATTCTAGTGAAGTTGGTTCGTTAATGTATGGAATGCATTGTACTAGACATGATATTGCATTTGCGGTATGTAAAATAAGTAGATATACTAATAATCATGGTGTAGATCATTGGAGATGTATAACGATAATGTTTGGATACTTAAGAAAGACCAAAGATTTATGTTTATACTAGAATGATTATCCGTCTGTATTTGAAGGATACACCGATGTGAGTTAGATTACCAATATTGGTGATAATCAATCCACATCTGGATGACTATTGACTCTTGGAGGTTGTGTTGTTTCTTGGGCGAGCAAGAAATAAATATGTATTTCACATTCGACCATTGAGCCAGAGTTTATCGTCTTAGTAGCATGTGGAAAGAAAGATGAATGGATTAGGAATCAATTATTGGATATTAGATTGTGGTCTAGTTTGATGCCTCTTATCTTTGTTAATTGTGATCGTAAAACAACTTTATTAGAAACTTATAGTTGCATGTACAATGGAAAGTCCATATATATAAGTTTGAGATGCGATTATGTGAGACAATTGTTCTAATATTATACCATAACTATTGTTTATGTGAGATCGTATAATAACTTTACAGATCTGTTTACAAAATCTCTACCGAGAGAGATCATTCGTACAACTAATAAAGAGATGAGGTTAAAACTCATAGAATAAATCATTTTTGCAATGGAAACCAAACACTTTCTTTAGGTAGATCATAATCAAAGTGTTTAAAGGGTAAAAACATGTCAAAAAGATGATTGTTGATATTGATAATTATGTCTTCAACTACTTGGTGTCAATATTGTCCGTCATGACTAGAGGTTGAGTTATAAACTCTTAACAAAATATTAAGGCTCGATAAGTTATGTGTTCTAATAATGGAAGCATAATGTAATATTTTTCCTATGTGAACTTAGAAATGTTGTTGCTTCTTACTGGAGTTAATGAGTTTACTCCTTAGAGAGTTCATGAAAAGTATATAAACAAATGAGCATAAAAGTGATGCAAAATAAGATGTTGGATGAAAAGATCATTGTAAGTAAGATATCTCTGGTTTATCTTAAAGATTAACAAGTTCAATGTTTTGAAAACTTGTGAATCGATAATACTTTGAGATATTGATAATCACAACAGTTTAGGGAGGGGGATACAAAAAAATAAAGAAAATCAACAACACCTACAAGTACTCGGGGAGACTCGAACCTGAGACCTCTTGGGAGACCCCTCAAAGGCGTAACCACTAGGCTACGCTCCTGGGAGCACTTTGAGATATTGATATTAAGTAAATGTTTAAATCGAAAGATGTTTTTATTATGTATAATGATTTACTTGTGATTTGGAGAGTTAATATTTTATGAATAAAAGTGGGGAATTGTTATAATTTTATTCATAAAAAAATGAATATAGTGTTTTTTGATTGGACCACATTTTTTGTTTTGATTGATGAGGTGGACAACTTCTGGAATCTCACATTGAAAATGGCAATAAATTCCCGAAGTTCACCCCTTATAAAAAAGGGCATTGAGAAGTGTTTTCCACAAAAATATATATATATTTGTCTAAATGCTTTGAAAGTATTTTTTAAATATATATTTTAATAAAATGTCGTGGTATATATAAATAAACACACACACACACACACATATATATATATTAACAAAACAAAACAAAAGATAAAATAAAATATTTTATAAAAAACGACTAATGACGAGATTCGTCGTAACGGTTGGATTTCAAGTTTTCAGGATCCAAATGCCTACCCCCCATAAAAAGTTGTCATGTTTCAGTTGAATCAAGGTGTTCAAATCAGTGTGAATTACACCGATTTTGATCTATAAATAAAGGGACGGGGAGATCGGGAAATCAATCCCTTCAATATGAAATTCTCCAGATAAATTTCTCAAAATCAATGTTGCGGGACTATTAGAATTTGGTGAATGTCATCCCAAAATTTTGATGAAATGTTCGAGAGAAATTTTCATTGAAAACCCTACACCAACAAGTGAGTTGGATTAAACCCTTTTAGACATTAAATTAAATTCACGCATCAAGATTCGAAATTTCTATCTTATTCTTAGTATGAATTCTTATTTTTCAATATTATCAGCTTTTTTTTAACGTTTATAATATATTCATAAAATAAATGACTAATTTATGATAGTTACAAAGCATGGAATCCGTTAATTAGATGATGACACGTGCATGGGGTCAGATGTGCGGTTGGGGATCCCAAACATCAATTTCATCCGAGTTAAGTTTTTGATGACAGGGTGTTAAGATTTGGCTGTCAGGTTGGGCCACGAATTCCTTTCTTTAAACACGCACTAATAATTATTAGAAAAAAGTAATTATTATTAAATGTTCCATTCCCCCTCATTATTTATGAAAGTTATAAGGATAAAAATAAAATAAAATGATCTGTTTTTTTTATAAAATTACCATTATTTCATTTTTTATATTATTAATAAGATATAGTACTGAATATTAAATGTGAAAGCGTTGTGATCCATGTGGCGGGACTATTAATTAATTACTTAATTAATTAGTTTTTTAAGCTGGCCCTGCTGGCGAGGGCACCCAACGTGTGGCCCGGTTTTACGTGTATTTAATTAGACGTGCATGGGTGGTTTGTACTATTCATACAAAATAATAATAAATATACTTATCTATTTATTTAACCAAAATATTTTACAAACACGTCACGCTGATCATTTTTTTTTTATTTTTCAAGTAAATATAAACTAAATTAAAAAATTATAATAATTGTTAAATATTATATAAAATATATTATAAATAAATATACTAAATCTATGCTATATTGAATTTATAGTAAACAATAAATTTAATAATCTATTATATGATTTATTGTAATATTTATTATTTGACATGAACTAAATTAAATATTATGTGATTACTGACATAAAAAATAAGCAATTGAAAATATTAATTATAGTAATGAGTCAATTGTATTAATATAATTAAAAATATATTGTTATATAAATAAAATAAAATAATTATTTAAGTTAAACAACTCTTACGTTTAACTTCTAAGTCAATTTAAATTAAATAAATAACATGACGGTAAATAATAAATAATACGTATAAGAAATAAAGAAATTGTAGTATAGTTATTATATTATATTTATTAATTACTTTATAAAAATTAAAACTGTATTAATAACATGAAATATAACTATATTGTTATATAGTATGTACATATTTTATAAATAACTGATCAGTATGGCCAGCCTCCCATAACATCAAAGCGTCTGGCCAGTTCCCCTCCACTCAAACAATTTAGATTTTATTTCTTCAATTTCTTTATTTCTTCAATTTCTATATATTAATTTATAGAAAATAATGCACGGGTAAATATTTAGAAATAGACAATAATCGTTATTATGTAGTCTTAGATTGGTGAATGGAATGGTTGTTGTATGACTTCTTTTTTTTTGTAGAGGGTGCCAAAGTGTTAAGTGCATTTGCAATATTAAATTTTGAATTTGTTTCCCAATAAATCATTTATTGTACATGCAAAAAAAGTTTGATCACATAAGATTTAAATATATGAATATTGTTAAGAGTGCATCTATCATGTTCCGGTTTTCAGTAAATTATGTTTTATTGTATCAACATGGTGAGTAGTGTGTAAAACCGTTCTCAATTTTTTACAGTTATGATGCATCCTAATTTCAAAACTTATTACATGGTGTTTCTTGTACGTCATTTCAAAAAGCATGATTTCGTGAATACTTTGGGTTGTATTTGTTGGCAAAGGTGGACAAAGACCCTTCAAATGACACATTAATGTTGTGAAATCATCATACCGAATTTCATGAAGTTTGTTGGAAGAGGAATTTCGGTTGAAAGTTCAAAATCGACGTTATGTAAGATATAAACATGCATTTGTTATTTCTTGGACTTTGGGAAAATGACATAATTAATGAAGTTGAAACCAAGGTGACGTTACTGTCTAACGATATGAGCAACACATGATGTTTGCAAGTCATGGTTTAATTGAGATTTCACCGGTTGACATAGTTTCATAAACATGTCAGGTTTAATGGGTCGTGCTTTTGGACGAAGTATCTATCAAAACAGGAGTGTGGTGCTAGCCAGCACAAGAAAGGCAACAAGACATGATCATATATCATAGTTATGTAAAACGCAAATGAAGCACATCGTGGTTATTTTGTAACATGTCACATTGAATATTTCTTGTGGATTTCCTAAATAAAGAAATATTGTGATTTGTGGGATAAGATCCGTCAACACACCATGGTTTTAGGAAGATTTTTTAATGCTTAATTTGGCCCAAGTAACTACCAGTGTATTCCAAGCTGGTGTGCCACATGATCTCATACGCACCTTCTCATATGTCAAAGGTTTCAGACTAACAACGATGATCATATGATACCATGAGGTGAGACTATACCCTTAGTACCATCACAAGAAATAATGGCTAAATAATAGAAACATCCATAACAGGTAAACAACAAAGTTCAACCATATTGAATTACAACGACATGCTAACAATAACAAAACCATAAACCATGAAAAATAAATGAAACCACTGAAATGGCTTATAGGCATACATAAATTCGAGACTTCATGATGGTCCAATCATATATAATACAAAATCAAAACTAAATAAAATAGAAAGGAGACTCAACCATTGTCACCAGCCTCACCTCGGGCTCGTCTACATATATAACCCCACAAAGCTCCCTCGACTTGCTTCGTTGAAGCGATCCAATTTTTCTCAAAATCCCTTTAAATATTTTTCAAAATATTTAATAAAGTGTCACATGGTTGGTTTTTTAAGGCGCTAGAGGCCCTAAAAAATTTATATAATATTTTCAAAATATTATTTTTAGTTTGTACGCCTGTGTGAGATAAATAATAAATATATCCTAAATGGTGCCATGAATGGAAATTTCAACATTGCGGTTGTGTTCAAAATGAGGGGTGTAGCCTAGGAGATGTGTTTTTCTTACTCAGGTTTCGAGCCCCAAACGCCATCCCATTTTAGGACACTGAATTTTCCCCAGTGAATTCTTGAATTAGCATTATAAATATATTAATAACCATATAATTAGAGTATTAGACTCCATTGAAACCCTAAACCCTAAATGATATTTTGAGGATCGTTCTTTGAGGAGCCGACAAATCCACAGTCGAGTTTCAAAGTGACGACGATCCACCGTCGAGGTAGGAATTGGATTATTGTTTTACACTTCGTTCATCATTCATTTTCAATTGAGAATTTATTTATCAAATTATTCTCATTATTTAAAATTGATAACCCTAGTTTTCTTTATCACAATATCAACATAATTCTTGATCCTTACACATTCATTAAGAACATTTTTCAATTGAAGTTTTGGGTGGATGGAATTGCACTGGCTACTAATCCCACCATTCACTTCCTTGTTCTTCTCCCTTATTACGATGAACATTCACTATCAGCCTTCAAAATGGTTGATAGTTCGACGATGGTAGTCAGGGATGACGAGGTAATCGACTATGGGCGAGGGCAACGCCGATTCAAGTGAGGCATTGGAGAAGGGTGTGTTGTTTGTGTGGAGTGGTAGTGAGTGGTGCATGATAGAGGACCCCAGGAATCAGCTTGTGGTTGGGGTTGATGGGGATCAATGGAGAGTGATGGTGGTGGGCTTCAGAGCCAGTAGAAAATAAGATCAACCATTAGTGATAAGCATGGATGGCAGTGGGGATCATGACAATGGTGCAGGCAAAAGATCTGAGCGCCTAGGGTTTCTACAGTTCGAGTTTGTGATCACATGGTGTTTGACTAACGAGGAACACACCATGTTCATCATTGAGTAGAAACTAGGGATTCGAGGACAAGGATAAATATCACACTATGTGTAGTTTCAAAATAGACATTGTGTCCAACTTCAATACACAATATGGGTTGTATTGGAGT
This sequence comes from Viscum album, assembly GCA_963277665.1. Classification (NCBI taxonomy): domain Eukaryota; kingdom Viridiplantae; phylum Streptophyta; class Magnoliopsida; order Santalales; family Viscaceae; genus Viscum; species Viscum album. The sequence continues at coordinate 442,620,591 of OY728142.1, forward strand.
ACACACAAAACTATCACTCTATCCAGACATTCCATGTCCATGGGAGACACAACACCAGGTCTTTGTGATACACACTTGACTAACTCACGAGTCCCTCAGGCTGTGTCACATAAGGGACACGCCATGTGGGTTAACCCAACATGACTAGAAGATGCCAGTACATGTTTGGATACTACCCAAGGCCCACACATTGTGTCCAAAATGTTATATGCCATGTACATTATATTTTCTAGTGTTTTCTGAAGAACCCAATGTAATTTTTAAGAAAAATTTAATTAGGTGTCAACTATTCATGGGGATCAGTGGAAGATGTTGAGGTTATTTTTCAGAGGATTTATAATTTTTTTTTAAGATGAGATAAAGCTGCTAGACTTGTTTTCAAATTATATTGAGGAAATTCTATTTTAGTTCTAAGATGTAGAATTTTAAAGATAATTGGATAAGTTTTTTTATAAGGGCCATTACAGACTCCATAAAATTCATTTATGCACCATTCATTTACCCTTAATAAGTTCCATCTAGGGAAGAGAATCGAAAAAGGTGTTGAAGACTCCTAACATCATAAGAGTCATTTGGATTATCTATAAGAGTTAATGGATCATTGATGACTTCATAATAGCCAATTAGAGTTTTGTAATCATCATTCGAACATCATAAGAGTCACTACTGCACATCATAAGAGTCATTGCCGCCTTACTATAAGAGTCATTGGATTTTTGTAAGATTCATTTACTCTTATTGAATACTAGTTAAAGCGAAAAATAGAAAAAAGAAAGGAATAATTGAGGACTTCGTAAGTGTAATTTGGGGATTCCAATAGAGTCATATTTACCCTTACAAAAAGACCATTATAGGGAATTTCCCTAAGGGTGAGATACTTTGCAAAAATATGAGATTTCGAGAAGAATTTGAGAAATTAATTAGACGATGTTTTGGCGGATTTCAAATCATAAAATATTAGTGACTATTGGTCAAAGCTATGATTCAAGCCAAGTTTTTTGGAAATTTAATAGATATTTTTTGAGAAGATAATGGGGAGATATTCATGGTAAATTTCATTTGAAATATTTGAAATTATTATTCACCATCAAAGCTATTATTCATTATGGGTCCATTAACTTGAAAGTATCGTTCACCTGAGAATCCTGAAGAGTTTCCATATTTTTTATGGAAATATTATTCACATAATTCTATGAATATAAAAGGAGAAAAATGAAGAAATGATAGGGAGTTTGTGAATTGAGAATCTGATATTACATAAAGAGAGAGAACAGACACATCAAAGAAAGATGAAGAATAAGAGATTGATAAGTGATATAATAATATTCATCATATTTTTTAAGGAGAGAGCACACTGTGTGTGATCATCAAGTGGATTGTTCATGAGAATGAATAAGGAAAATCTATGTGTGCACGCTCTCGCACATATATCAACCATTCTGAAAGATCGTGGAGGAAGGTTGACATGGATGCAATTTTGTTGATACTTCTTTCACAACCGAGGACCTAATTTTCAAGAATAATATATTTTATTTGATGCAGAGGCATCCTGATATATATTTATGATCTTTTTCTCAAAGAAGAGTAGAATATATTTTAAATGAATGGTGGTACTTGTATAAATAATTCCATTTACATTTAGGAATTTGATAATACCCACCTTGGGAAGTGGATAATACCTGCCCAAACAATTTGTGTGATTGTTAAGAACATGTACAATAAAAAATTTAATAGCATAAGATAATTTGTGTCTTAGTAATAAACTGAACATAGTAAGGAGTAGGCTCCGACATTTAGGCCAGAACATGTAAAAAATATTTTGTGTGCTATAAAACTTTTGTTATTATTACATTCAGGTGAGATAAATATTTATAGAGAGTGGATCACAACCTTAATTAGATACATGAGTTTTATTTAAAAGAATTTGTGAAACCAGTGCCATTGATTTACCCCCATCTCTATGGTATTACGATAGATTAAGGAGCTTAAAGTGGTATCATAGAGAACTGGCTTTCCCCTAATATCTTACTCCATCGAAGGTAAAATATTAATAATAAAAGTTCTATCAATAATAGAGGATATTTCACTTCTTAAAGTGAAAGTTTCTTGGTAGGAAATGATTATAAAAGATTTTGAAAAAAAAATTATTGGTAAAGAAAAATAACTTTTCATGGTTGATTCAAAGTTTCTTAATGTTGATAAAACACTAGGGAAAATGAGGAATGAATTTGATAATACTATCAAAGTAAATGTAGAGTCATCACAAAATGTTGAGAAATTTTGTACACAAACTCAAGTAAAATCTACATCTATAACACTTAAAAACAAAAAATTTGTTTCAACTAATAGTGTAAGATCTAAAAGTTAATATAAAAAATCATAGGTTGAGAAATGTTCCCAAAAATGAAATCTACAAAAAATAAAGGAAAATGTAGTTTGAAAAGGAAAAAATCTTCTAAACCCAGGAAAAGGAAGGCTAGAGTTTTACCAAAATAGTAAGCTAGAATTGATAAAAAGACTCCACAGTTTCATGGAATAACTAGGTTTAAAGGGTACTGCTTGTTCTGTGTAGTTTTTGGACACAAGGCATGTAATGTCCCGACCCGACTGACCACTAAATCGGTAGTCAGACCGGTTGTCACATGGCCTCAAGCACGCCTCCCCATATGCCAGAGGCTACCGACTAGCAGCAAGGGTCTAAAGGTGGTATGGTGGTGAGATTATACCCTCATGATCAAAGTGACACATCAGTATATCATAAGGAAAAAACATACAATAATAAAAGAATAAATATAATAACTGAATATAAGTGGTGGCCAACACCAAATATACAATCATGCATGCATGTCCATATAGTGATATAAAATAAAGTAAGAAACATAAAAAATAGTATAACCAAGTGAAAAAAGGAACAAAATACACCAAGGGATAACTCCACAAGCATCCAGAGTGCGTCCCATTATCCAAAGCTCCCATATACAATGCACAACACAAGAAATCATCCAAGGAGCTGTGAACATGAGATCTACTCGGGTACCCCACGACAATGGTAGCCCAAACAGGGTGTGAGATATAATCAGAAGGCCACCACCAATAGTGTCTAAAGAATAACCCTATTTGTGTCTATGAATAAAAACCATGTGAAAGCAAATAACAAGTGAAAGGTGATAAAAAAATACATTGGTCTAGGTTACCCATGGGACACTCGACCAACATTACCTTCTTCGACCTATGCTGGGATCTCTCATCCCATTGTGAACCTATACAGATAGGAAATAATGTAATAAAAAGTCATCATAAATAAAGTATAAAGAATAGACTAATCACAAACATGTGATTTGTCCTGGTGGATGCATCCTTTAACTTAATTACTAATAAATTTGAATTTTATTAAAAGAGGTATCTCTTGTATTCAATTAAACGACATCCCAAGCCCATCCAAGGTGCACCTTATAAAGGAACCCAAGTATCACACATGGAGAATAATAATTACTCAAGTCCAAAAGAAATTCTATCCATATTGATCCATAAATGAAATCCCAAGTATCACTTTTAGTATAATGTAAGACGTGTCCCCTCTAATATTGACCCTAACATCTCACAAAGGGGTCCGTGTATCACTTGTGGCATGGTGTAACTCTCTTACCATCAAGCCCATCCATGAGTGCTCCCCTAGGAACCGGTATCGCTCATATGGAGGCATGCAACATGAATGGTGATCCTATTCAAGATATAACATGTATCACTCCTGGTGTATAGATCCCCATCCACCTGTGAGCCTATCCTTGCCATTCAGTAAAAAGTAACCTGATTTTCTCTTGAGGCACAACCAAATTCTTTAATCCTTTAAAAATTTAACTTCTATCAAGAAGGAGGTCCAAACCCATTAATCATTAAAATTATGAAATATTCTCAAGGCCATTTACTAATCATGCCTTAACCCATCACAAGGGCACTGAAGAGGGCCATTAATGGCTACCATTTCTATTTAAAGAATAAAAAGGACCATGTTCATCCTTTAATCCCACTATAATGAAATATGGCCCATGGACCTAAGCATGCCATACATTAGATTAAAAACTAAAAAGGTCATGGAATACACCCATGCCAAAGAAAGATATAAAAACTAAAAATTTCATTTTTAGTTAAGAAGACATCACGCATCATCGAGGATTTTTATTAGAAAACATGAAATTGTTATCAAAAAATTAATTTAACTCTACTTAAGAATTAAAAAGTATAACAATTTAACACACCTCAAGGGTGGTCTAAGCAGAGGAGTTATAATTGAGATCAATCAAAAAACAAACCAATAGTGTGAATCAATTCCATTTGGAGGCATTGTGATCAAGGTATAAATTTAACACATTCCAAGGAATGGTTTGAGTGTAGGTGGTAAACCTCCAATAATTTGAATCATAGTGCAATAAAAACTAATTTTGGGCATTAGGTTCTACATATTTAGTTCAAACATTTTAAGGTAATGAATGGAGTTTTTGAAATGCATCAAAACATCATATTTAATAAATAAGATATAATTCAAGGAAAAATCTATATACCCCTACCATATACCAAGGATGACCGATGCGTCCAATATTGAGGCTTGATTTGATCTAGTTTGAGAGAAAACAAAAAAATAGAAAAACTACTTGAAAATAGGGATAATTTGGTTAAACTAAAATAAAATATATTAGGATAAGATAAAATACTAAATGAGATAGAGGAATGAATAAATTACTGGTATTCATCTAATGAGACTGATGGTGTTCAATTCCAACAACAAATGAGGGAGATCTCTCCATGCCTAGGAGAGAAGAGGAGGAACTCCATAGGAGAGGGGAGGCACTACACGCAGTTGGAAAATAAAGGATGAGGAGTAAGTATAAATAAAACATGGGAAAAGGGTAATTTATTGTACTTTAATGAGGATCATGATTTGGCCATAAGGTTGGCCAAACTATGTGCTAACCATGCACATGGCCCTGCTCAAGGCGGGGGGTTGTACGGTTCATGTGCACAGTTTGGGAAACTGTGAAAAAAAATTGCATTCCCCACTGTCCAATACCTCCAATTTATGCATAATTCCATGAGTTCCAGTTCTCATGGTTTGACAAAACCACACGAAACCATGATCTTTACTGAAAAGTCCACACAGTTTCTACTGGAGGGATGCACGGTTTCAGACAAACCGTGTGCCCTGTACAACTTTCCTTAGTTTTGATGTTTCAGATCCAGATGCTTCTGAAACTTGATGGAACACCCAAGGAAACCCTCGTGCCTTTAGAAAAGTCTAAAAAATTAATTTAAGAACTCTTACTTGAGAAATTTCATTCTTAATCCTAGTTTATAAACGGACCATCCACCAAATGATAAAATTCGTTTTCCTTCGGAAATTTATCTAGTCCAAAAACATAGGAAGATACAACCTCCCCACCATAGAACTTATATTACCTAATAATACTTAGGGGAAATGAAGAAAAAAACACCTAACTTACTTGGTTTGGAAGCTTCATACATACGAGTGCGTTGTGTTTTCAAATTCCCAACGAACCCCCAAGCATTAGTTAAACATACAGTATATGAGCCACATAAACTCAAGCCAATGCGCATTTCCTGAATTGGAACATTGAGACAGTGCCTACCTGAGCCCATATTATCTGAAAAATGATCACATATTTATCTCATTCACCACCATAGGCTCTAGTATTTGGAAGTCCAATTCCAAGTTATTGTATATCTACCGTTAGAATTTTCATTTTAAGCATACCCTGAGCATTCTAATGATTCTCCCAGTATGACTCCCAACTTGAGAAATCGGTCGATTCCAAATCGACCTCAAAACCCCAGTCAAGACGGCGTTTCATGAAAAGACTTAGCTGAATATACTACACTCTTCCTAACTTTATGACGTGTCAGAAACATTTCTCCACTGACTGCATATGACAAGAGAGAGATATCAAGTTGAACCATCTCTAGACGACCACCCTTAAAACGCTCAGCTTAGATAGACAAAACATTTCAAAATCTATACTCAGTTCCCTTTAGATAAGGTACCTCATATTTGTTCTGAGAATATTCACTGAATCCCATAACCAACTTCCAGTGAAATCTCTATCCAAAACTTCCTCTTTAATTTGTCGTGCCTTAACACGAACGGGGGTGTATACCCGATCCAACACAATTGGATTGTTACCCTTTAGACATATCATCCGAGCCCGACTGAAGTCCAGGGTAACCTTGGGATAAAAAATTGGAGTCCAAGGAGCTCATCCAAGGTTTTCCATACTCCTACATTTACAGGTGAGATGCCTATACAAATCCGAACTACCCACATACTAAGAACACCGACTAAGCCAAACGGTAGTCAAGTCAAAGATCTGGTTGGTGTTTGTTAGTCCATCCAAGAGGTTCCTACTAGGGAACCCAAGTATCACTAAAGACTAACCATGCCTCTATAACAATCATTCTTCTAACACACAACTTTGATGGAGTCTATTTACCAACTCATAAGGAAATTTTAATTTAGTGTGGTATACTATTGATGCTCTCTCAGTGTACCTAGACGATGTCAAGATAAGAGATATATTCATCTCAAAATAAGGGTACACCAAGAGTAAATTAAGGATTAACAAGAAGACCTGATACGCTCCTTTCATACACATAATGAAGTGCTCGGTGCAATTTCATACCAACCATGCACACAAAAACATAAAAGGAAAGCAGTCAAACCACTACCGGTTGAATTCCTTTTAAAGAGATCGACTACACCTACTTACACATCATTTTTACCTGAATATGATGCCTCTACCACTTGAGGTATCTTTTCCATGATCAATCACAACCACCAAAGTCCATCCTTGTCTAACGGTTTTTATAAAGGTTTACATACACATCCAAACATTCATCATTGTGTTTCCTTTAAAGCACCAACATCTTGAAATCTTACTAGCCCAAGGAAATTTAAGAGCAACACTGAACATTTCAAACTAGTCCTTCTTGGTTGTATTCCTTCTACTTGTAAGGGTAAGAATTACCTAAATTGAAATGATGCTCCCTAACTTATAAGTTTCCTTATCACCACATTTACTGAAAAAGAGAATTCATCACACGACACACACTCTATTGACCACTGATCGCGGGTCCTAGACATGACCAACATACTGTTACCAAGAATTAGACCAAAAATAGAAATAAACCAACCACTTAACAATGTGCTTGAACTGGTTTTATCTAGGCACACACATGACGATCCTTTGATTCATTATCACACATCATCTACCTTAGCGTATAATCCAGAAAAAACTAATCGATGTGTCAAAACACCCGATCTAGCTGGGAACATCAATCCAAGAATTGGGACGAGTCTAGTTTTTATCTAACATCTTGGTCACTCTACTCGGAATATGATCAAAGATAGAAGCGCAACAACTCAAATATTTGTGATTAATAATGAAATAAACTAGTTCATTATACCATTTTAACAACTTGACAGGTACTATGTGTATCAACACACACTACCCTGAGGTCTTACCATAAAAATGACACATCTTGGATACCATCCATAGGATTGTCATCCTTATTTATTCCAATATCTAATGAACCATAAAAAGGGTTATCCCAAAGTTTTATTATCCCATAAAGTTTCAAAACAAGATGATGACCTCCCAAGTCAAACAACACAAAATAGAAGAAAAATAAGTGTCACATGGCCTATTAGGTAACCGACCATGCTCTACGCATGTCTATCCAACTAAAATGTATCATTACTCAATAATCACACCCAAAACGAGGGTTAAAACATCAAGAGACCACCCATCAAGATATGGGTGTCCTTTTTAAAATCTAAGAGTCCCACGAGGGACAAATGACACTAGAATTACACCTCACACTAGATACAACTCACAAGCTTTTAATAAGATTTCAAGGTTCTGAGGGCGCTACCTACCTCAGGATATCCCCTCACAAATATGGAAGGCATCGAACCTATGGGGGGGATCACACCTAAAAAGTCACTAGGATTAAGGGACTATCATTTTAAGTTCAATCTATAGAGAAAAGGCCCATAGGTAACGCTCATGTTCTCATTCCAAGGCAGCTACTCCAGACAACATCTAAACTACACTTACATGAGGGTTATAATAAGATCACCTATTAAGGTTTCATTTAAATGAATTACATTGATTCACATTTAATTCTATAATAATTTTAAAGGTTTATCCTTTTTAAGAGTTCCAATCACCAATTATAAGGTAAATTTCTTGGTACCCTATTTTATTAACGTCACAAGGAAACATAGGAAAATTATTAAACCTATTTTTAAAACTTTGGTATTTAATTGACCTCCCATAATATTTAGGTCATTTTATCTCATAAGGCCCATTTTAACAACATTAATTTGTTTGTAAGGTATCAAAATTGGATTATTTAAGGAAAACATCAATTGAAATCTATATATGAAAACACCCTTTAGGTTGAAATTAGAATTTAAATTAACTAATGCCTTATATAATTACATCCCAAAAGAAATAATGGCATTTTATTAATTAAAGAGGTACCCTTCATGTAATATTCCACCATACGCTTACATGTAAACCATATAAATGGTTGAATAAACTTTAAATGACCATCACCATATAGTATAAACATACCCCCATGGGGTTAAGTACTAAGGATTAACACAACAATAGAGGCCTACAAGGGTCCCAATCAAGACATCCTGTGTTCATAAAAATGCAACCCAAACATTTTATTTAAAACATTAATATTTTTAAAACACCCTTAATGGGTTTATTTTGTAAATCACATACCCCAAATGTCTTACTTGGTCCTAGTTGTGCATTTATGAACTTATTCATATGGGTCATCATGCCCAAGCAATAGAGTTACAAGCCTTTATAAAGTCCACCAATTTAATTTTTTAGAAAAACAAAATTGAACATCTTTTATATTCATTCAATAATATATTAATATACAAGGCTCATAAAGGATGGTTCGGTTATATTGGTCACCAATTATCAATTTTTAAAGTATTCATACACTTTATAGATTGCAGGAATGATCCCATTTAACTGCAACAAATTTATTTAGAGTAAAATAAACATTTAACAAATTTAACATTTATACAATATCCCTTAAGTATATAAATCACATATATAAGGTTTTGATTATATGGATTATCATTACCAATTTATAAAGAGATCATAAACTCTATAAATTTCCAATTGGATCCCATTTAATCACAACCAATACATTTCATCCCATTCAACCAATGGTTCATTTATCAAACATGTTGTGATTGGGTTTTAAAATAGAATTTCACCATCAATACATGCAATAAAACACCACTTATATTGATGCTGACATTTTATTTAACCCACTTTTGCATCACAATTATATTAGGGCATGCGATCAAAAGCAGTAAATAAAAGTGAACATGGAAAAGAGGTAGATATACATGATAACTCAACATGGAAATCTACTACCTAACCAAGGAAAACACCCAAGCATGGGATACAAGCAAAGCATGGTAATTAAATCATAGAAGTATGTTGTACATGAAAGTGTACTAGATAAATCACACATTATGTTATATAAATAGGAAAGATAATAAATACCTAGGTAGGTAAAAAAATAACCATTTTACTAAAATATCTAACATGACATAAAATAGGTTTACTATTAACACAAAATACACATAAAAAATTTTCAATTAGCCAAACAATGCATTCTAGATGTCATGACATATGCACAGAATTTGAATCCCTATGTTCCAAGCATGATGCATGTATTGATATATAATTTCCATACTAGGAAAAGTGTAAATATAATAATATCATAAATAAATAAGCAACAAAAAGTACTCCAACCACTCAAGTTTAAATCAAATCAACTGTAACAACAAACAACATGAATAACAAAACCCATCCCTGACCACTTGAACTTTTCCCTATACGTGGGTTGATCACTCTCAGGAATGACTATTTACCAAGCGAAAAAAAATTCCTAGTCTCATATCTACCAAACCAAAATAGTAATAAAAAGGAAAAGAAATATTTGATACCACTTTGTAACATCTCAGCCAAATTGGCCACTAAACCGATAACTAGACAGGTCGTCACATGGACTCAAGTGTGCCTCCCCATACACTAGAGGTTATCGAACAGTAGCGAGGGTCTAAAGGTGGTATGGTGGAGAGACTATAACCTCATAATAATATTTTAATGATGGTATATCATAAGGAAACAATATATAACAGTTTAAGAATAAATATAATAACTGAATATAAGTGGTGGCCAATGCCAAATATATAATCATGTATGCATGTCCATATAGTGCTATAAAATGAAGTATAAAACATACAGTAGGAAATAAATAATAGTATAAACAATTGAAAAAAATGAAAAAAATACCTCAATGGAAAACTCCACGATCATCCTGAGTGCTATCTTAGTCTTGTACTCCTAATCTCTCATGTACAATGCACAACACAAGCAATCATCCAAGGACCTGCAAACATGAGATCTATTTTGGTAACCAATGCAATGGTGGCCCAATCTAGGTGTGATATATACTTAGTAGGCCACCACCAAAGATGTATAAATCCTAATCCATCTCGTGTATATGAATAACAACTGTGTATAGGCAAAAAAGTGCAAGATGATAATAAATAAATACATCGGTCCAAGTTCCCCATGGGACACCCGACCAACATTAACTTCTTAGACCTAAGCCAGAATGTATCTTCCCATGGTGAACCTATAAATATAGGATATAATGTAATAACGAGTCATCATAAATAAAGTAACAAGAATGGACTGAGCCTAGGAATGTGATTTGGCATGGTAGATGTATCCTTTAACATAATTACTAATCAACATTCATTTTATTAAAAGTGGTATCTCTTGTATTAAATTAAATGGAATCCTAAGACCATCAAAGTTAAATCTTATAAAGGAACCTATGTATCACAATAGTATAATAAAAATTACTCATGACCAAAGGAGTCTTTCCATGGTAATCCATAAATGAAATCCCAAGTATCACTCTCGACATAAAGTAAATCATGTCGCCTACGAGCTTGTCCCTGGCATCTCACGAAGGGGTCTGAGTATCACTTGGGGCATGGTGTAACCATCTTACCACTGATATCATCCATGGGTGCTCCCTCGGAAACCAGTATCTCTCATATAGAGGTAAGCAACACGCACAATGATCCTGTCCAAGATATAACATGTATCACTCATGACATATAAAGCCTCATCCACCCATGAGCCTGTCCTTGGAATTCCATGAAAAGGAACCGAGCATCTCTCAAGGAGAAACCACATTCTTTAAACCTTTAAACATTTAACATAAATTAAGGAGGTGCAAACCCATTAATCATTAAAATTATAAAATATTCTCAAGTCCATGTACTAAGCATGCCTTAACCCATCATAAGGGAACTGAAGAGGTCCATGCCTGACTACCATTTAAATTTAAATAAAATTAAGTACCATGTCTATCCTTTAATCCCACTATAAAGAAATAAGGTCCATGTACCTAATCATGCCATACATTTGATTAAAAACTAAAATAGATATGGAAGACACCCATGGAAAAGAAAGATATAAACACTAAACACTTACTTTTTAGTTTAGAATAAAATGAACCTAATTGAGTGGTTTTATTATAAAACATGTCATTTTTATTGGAAAATTAATTTAAATCTACTTAAGCATCACAAAAAATAATAACAATTTAACACACCTTAGTGGTGTTCTAAGAAGAGGAGTTATAATTGAGATAAATGGAAAAACATCCCAAGAGGGTGATTCAATTCCATTTGGAGGAATTGTGATCAAGGTATAAAGGTAAAACATTATAAGGAATGGTTTGAATTGATATGGGAAACCTAAAATGGTTATAATCATAGTGTAATAAAAACTAATTTAGGGCATTAGGTTTTACATATTTAGTTCAACAACTTTAAGGAAAAACATAGATTTTCTGGCGCGCGACAAAATGGTGGATTTAATAAAGAATATAGAATCCAAGTGAAAATATATAGACCTCCTAACATATACCAAGGATGACCCACACATCCAATATCAAGGCTTTATTAGGTTCAATTTGAGAGAAAATGAAGAAATAGAAAAACAACCTGAAAATATGGCGAATTAGGTTGCACTAAAATAGTGCATATGAGGAGAAGAGAAAATACAAAATGAGCTTACAAAATGAAGAGATTATCGGTATGCATCCAATGGGACTGATGGTAGTCGATTATGATAATGGATGAGGGATATCTCTCTATACCTAGGAGAGGAGAGGAGGAGCTCCATGAGAGCGGGGAGGTGCTGCACGCAACCGAGAAATAATGTTGGAGGAGGAAGTTTAAAGAAAATAGGGGGAAAATTGTAATTTCACACCCTTTAATGAGATACATGGATTTTCCACATGGTTGGACAAACCACGTGCTAACCATGCTCATACCACTGCTCAAGGATGGGGGTTGCATGGTTCATGCGAAGAGTTTGGGAAATTCTGCACAAACCATGCATTTATCATGGTCCAAAACCTCTAATTTAGGTGCATGAACATGTGTCTTAGTGTTAATGGTTTAAAAAAACCATGTAACACCCTCATCCCTATTTAATAGTTTGAATAGTTCATACCGGAAGGTTGCATAGTTTCAAACAAACCATGTTCCCATGCAAGCTTTCCCCAGTTTTGATGTTTTGGAGCTCAACTCTCCCAAAACTCAAAAAATACCCAAGGAACCCCTTGGGACTATATAAAAGTCTAACAAAAATTACTTTAAGTGTTCCAACTCTCAATATTTTCTTTTGATGCCTGATTTGTAAAATAACCTATCCACCAAATGATAAAATTCAATTTCCTTTGGAATTTCATCCGGTCCAAAAAAATGGGACACTACAAGGCATAAATTTTTTGGTCCAATAATTATCTATCATAGATTTAGATAAGGCTATAATTATATGATATATATCTAGAGAATATAATTATAAATCATGTAAAGAAGAATATAGTGAATGAAAGTTTATAAAAGTTTCATATCTAAAAAATATTAGTTTTCTTGAAGAGATAAGTAGAGGATGTGACCAAAAAGGTGATTGTGAAAAAGAATTAATTACCATTATACCAAGATATAAATAATTGGATAATTAATAAAATAATACCATATAAGAAACAAATATTATAAGTCACTTATTATCAAGTTAGCCCTAACATTTAGCAAGAGGACCAAGCTGTGGATTCTTAACAGTGGTTACTCGGTATATATGACTGAATATGTCAATATTTTAAAGAAAATTAAAGAAAAAATGTTGTTATAGTCACTTTTTGAACTTAATTATCCTTATAGATGAACATAATAGGTTTAGCTAAGATAGAACCATAAAAGATGGAGTCTTAAGAGGTGATGTTTTAAGATGAGATCAAACATAACTTTCTAAGTGTAATTCAGATCTGTGGTGAAGGAAGTGAAGTTAAATTAAAAATAAACACTTATCTCATCAAGAGAATTAAATATAGAAGAGTTAACATCAAAGGATAGAGGATAAGTGGGCATTTTTTTCAGATTGGTGATGCAAGAAATCCTTGTTACATTAGTGTTAAATAATAAAATGATATTTATCACATAATACTTTCTTGGATAGAAAATTTTGAGTGAGATATGAATATAAAATAGTGTAATAGATCTACCCTAACTAAGAAAAGAAAAATATGTGGTGTGTATAACTTTTAAAAAGAGGAATATGGTGCATGGAAAGCATAAGATGTTGGAAATACAATCAACTAGTCCTCTTGAATTAATCTACTCATATTTATGTGGACCTATAAGGAAGAAATACACTAAATTTGACTCATATTTTATTACATTCATTGATGATTTTAAAATAATGGAGAATTTTCATTTTATGAAGCACATGTTATAAGCAGCAGAGATGTTCAATATTTTTGGAAGAGAATTTGAAAGAGAGATGGGGGTTCATATCAAAAAGTCAAGGATAAACAATATAAAGTTGCTTATTATGAATTAATTTGAATCCTATATGGATAAACATGGGATTAAGCATTAACATTTCACTCCCTACACTCCACAATAGAATGATTTTGTGGAAATAATTAATATAATTCATGTTGAAATGGGTAGAAATATGCTTTACAAGTTTAAGAAATCAAATTTTTTATGGAGAGAAGTTTTTTGAATAGCTGTTCACATCTAGACTGGATGTTTAATAAGACCTAACTCTAACATGACTTCTTATGAGATGTGGAATAAAAGGAAGCTAACTATTAATTAATTTATATTGTTTGTAATCTATTTTTTAATGAAAATTAAGAACTCAAACTTGTGAAAATTTGATGAGAATGTCAAGGAGGGGATCTTTGTGGGATACTTGTTTATTGGAAAAGGATACAAGCATTGGAACAAAAGTTTACATAAAATTATTGATTATTTTAATTTAAAAGTTATTGAAAATAAACTATATTCTGATGCACCAACTGTAATAGATTTTGATAAAGCAGACGATAACAATGATACGTTTTCTAATAAAACAAATAAAGAATAGATTAAAAACAAGCCTTAAGTTTCTGATAATAATTATGAATATAATAATGATAATTAGGAGGTTTATGAAAATGTAAAATATAATTATAAAAGGATAAAAAAAAACATATAGATAAAAAATATAATTGGTGATTAAAGTGAACTAGTTCTAACAAGAATAAGGTTGAGGTGTAATAATCAAACAACTCTAATTTACCAAATAAGTCCATGTCCAATGGATTAACAAATAAACCACAAACAATGGGTTTGAGATATGGATAAAGAAGTTAACTAGATTTATAATAATGTAATTTGGATCTTTTACCCATATTAAAAGATATAAATTTTATTGGGACCAAGTGGGTATTCAGAAATAAGTTGAATTATAACAGAGAAGTCACAAGGAACAAGGGAAGTGTTGTTTGCAATGGTTACTCATAGGTTAATGGTGTTGATTTTTAAGATAACTTTTCTCCTATTGTAAGGATGTAAGCCATAAAAATTTTCAGTGTTGTAACAGCTCATAGGAAGTACAAAATATATCAAATGGATGTGAAATATTTCCTCTTAAATGGTGAGTTGTAAGTGAAAGTTTACATTGAAAAGATAGAAGGATCTATTCTTAACACCAATGGAACATGGGTTTGAAAGCTGAAAAGGGATATATATGGGATAAAATAGTCCCCTAGGGCCTGGTATAATCTAGATTATTTTCCAAGAAGTATGATGTTCACAAAGTGAAAATAGGTCAACAAAATATACATAAAATAAATTAAGGTAGGTAATCTCATTATAATTGTACATGTTGATGATATTATTTTTTAAAGTGATCAAGAGAGGTATTATAATTAATTTTATTCACAAATGAAGATTCATTTTGATATGTACATGATGGAATAAATGAGGTACTTTCTGGGATTGAAAGTGTTGTAAGAAGTAGACCATATTTTTCTATCCCAAGTTAAGTATAAAATGGAATTGTTGAAAAAAATTAGCATTGAAGGCTCTAAACCATTATTCACACCAATAAAAGTTGGAAGGAATGTTTTTAATGATTTTTAAGGAGAAATTTTGAATCAAGGGGAATTAAGAATATTGATTTTAAATTTACTCTATCTCACCACATCTAGACCAGACATTGTTTATGCAACAATCTTGTGTAACACTCCAACTCTAGTAACCTGGATCCAATAGTAATACTACTACACTAGAATAAGATATAAGAGATCACATTTTGAAGGATTAAATAGTTTAGCAGGCTTGGGAGATTATATACATACATGATTCTCATATTACATTTTGAAACACGAAATAAAACTTTAAATTATAGTGAGAACTTTATTATTTATTATAGTATAGATCTAGAATCACTCATAGATTACTTTATGGTGTCTTTAGGAAAGTAAAACATAATAAAGTGTGATATAATATGCTTAGTATGGTATATTATAAAAAATAAGTGATCATAGAATTACTAAAGTGTGAATAATATGGCAGAGTTAAACAATATTCAAATATACTATATAACTAATATCATAAAATGGGAATACATCCATGGACAACATAACAACATAAATAATCACATGAATAAAAATAAATAGTTTTATATTAATATAATTCATAATGATAGAAATCATAAACTTACCATCAAGGCCTCATGCTAAGACATCATACATAAATGGATATGGTGTATACCAAACACCCAAACTAGTTTGTCTCATGAGACCTACCGATGCATCGAGTGGCTATAACGACCCCACCCATCACTTATTAAGTCTAATGTATTCATCACATAAAATTAATACATAATAAATATAAAAATTCATTGTAACTACCCAGACCCACACTTTTAGATCTGATGTCCAAATCACAAATTTTACATACTAGATTATATTCCAATTATATATTCCTAGAAAATACTATCCATATTTACATGACTTAATGAAAATATTGTGTTATATACATTCCCAAGACCTTTTAGGTTTAGATATTTATATAATTAGGAAAAATAATAAACTAATAAAGCCCACATCTTTCAAAAAAATCAAATTTTTTCTTATATAAGAAACTAGTTAATCCATAACAAGGCTTCAATATCTCTCACAATATATCTTGTTATACATATAGTGTGTAATAATTTTCTTCATAACCTAGGTAAATAGAAACATAAGAAGGGGTGAGATCAAATGACCATTAAGAGAAAACATACAACTAATGTAATCATGGAATAAATATTATGGAAGGAATAAGTAATCATAATAATTTCATAATCAATTAAAATAAAGAGCATAATATATCCATGGATAACAATGAAAATAAATAGATCACGTCGATAACAATAACCAAATTCATTGTGATGAAATTTATAATGTCATACATCTTGATCTTACCATCAAGGCCTCAACTAAGACATCATTCTTTCCATCAACTCCACAGCCAATACATCATTTTTTCCATTAAGACTCCAGTCAAGACATCTTTCTGAATTAGTAAGACATACACCAAATACCCAAACATGTTTTTCTCATGATACACACCGATTCATCTAGGGGCTATATAATATTGATCCCCACCTATCACTTGTTTAAGTCTAATGCATTCATCATATGAGATAATGAGAAAATAATACCTAATCAACACTTCCAATAATCATCCATATTGGAATAACAACATATAGAACACCAATAATTTTCATCATATCAAAAAAAGGGATAATATGATAACAACCCATCTAGAGAAGAAGGTGGATGATTAAAAAATACATAGTTAACTTTCTAGAATAATCAATAAACATCCATATGAGAATAAAAAATATACATATTTTTAATAGTTCCCCAATAAATAAATAGAATACCTTTCTATTTAAGAATCCATTAAGATAAAACTATATAGAGTAATGGTATACATTTAAGTTAAAAATTTTCCTAATTAATCTATGTATGGAAACTAGGTGGACACCCTTCAACCAATGGAATGGAAAACATGGTATTCACAAAGCAAAGATATTGGAAGAAAAGTTATTCCTATTCATGGTGGATAGTTAGGTAAGAAAAGGTAGTGATGGATCATATCATTTATAGAAAGTTCCATTAGATAATACATCAATATAAATAATGGGGATTGTATCAAAAGAACATATCCCTAGTGTAATAAATTAAACTCAAAATAATGTTGACATAAATGAAAAATATCATAGCAAGAGAATATTTCGAATGGCATCACCCAAGAAGGGATCAATGATTAAATTGTTTGATACCATGAGTTCAATCCCCCTAATGGTAAATATCTATATTTATCAAAGAATAAATCATGTAACATAAATCTAATGATAATAAATCCTTTGTAATATGAAAAGTAAAATTGAGGTCAAAACTTATAATATATTTTATAATTTTTTTAACATTGATATAAAATAAAAACTTACATGTCACTTTAAAAAGTAACTTTTGAAAAAATGAAATGAAATATTTTGAAAACTTTTAATTTTAACAATAATATCCAATAATGGAACCTTGAAAATGAAACAAATTTTTCTATAGGAAATGTGGATCTAAAGATAAAACATTTGATTATGAAAGGAACCTTTTCAATACTTTGAAATTACCTTTGCTGAAAACCCATATAAGAAATATTTATCTTATATTAAAACTTAATTTTCCAAAATAGGATTATAAAATACCATATAATAAAATATTAATGTGGGATAACCCAATCAACGTTCATTATGGAACATTATAACTTAATGAATGAAAGTTGAGTTACCAAAAATCCTTACTTTTGGGGTAGCAATTGAATCGATATCCATTTGAATAAAAGAACATGATTTAGATTAATATATAACATTAAATATAAAAAATTATGATAAAAATAAATTAATGGGAATTAAATACACTATACAATTAAAACATGGTGCACAAAATATATTTTTTCTCAAAAAATCAGAATTAAGACCAAGAAAACCCTTACAAAATTAGAAACTTTCGAGTCAAAACCTACTGAAGTATAAGATTTAAAAGAAAAAAATTAAATAAAATGAATAATTATTTAATAATGATTCAAAATATTAAATGATAATTATATACACAATTATAAATAAAACATGGTAAATAATATGAAGTATGTCTCAAGGAATTGAAAATTGAAATAAGAAACTCCTACCTTATTCCTAATTAATTCTGCACATATGATTAACTTCCTAAATAATAAAATTAATTTTCTGAGATATGTTATTTTTAACCTTATTAATCTCTATTTAATTTAATATAGAACATTTATTATCATGTGATATTTATTTATTATATAATTTTTTCTTATGCTTGCATGAATGTTGAATCAGTGTTGGCATATTTTGGTGATTTTAGCGATCAAAGATGTTATTTAATAATAAGTTTAATAATTAATATAACTATTAAATAAAATAAAAACAATCATTATTTTTATTATTAAATTATAATAAAACTATTATTTGTGTTCTTATAATTATCTATGATAGATTTTTATAGTATTGTTTAAGTAGGTGGTAAAACCAACACAAACATGAACATGATATATCCCGATGGAAGAGTATGGTTATGGAAGTGTATAATATCATTACAAAAAAAAAATTGATATTTTTTTTATTTTTTTGAATAATATTTTAATTGTTTTATATAAAAAACTAAAATCAAGATGAAAAATGGAAAACATTACTTCGTGGAGGTGGTAGTCCGCACAATGCATGGAACATTATTTTGTTTTTCTAAGTGGATGGAAAGGAAGAAATAACATATGTTACATTAATATAATAATAAATAATTATAATAATGAAACTAAGGTGATAATATATATATATATATATATTTTAGGATAGGTTTATTAGATGAATATTAAGATGAAATTGTAAAGAGTAAGTAATACTCACTTGGGGACATTTAACTTTCTCTTGAAAATATCACTGTAAATGTAGTCATTAAGATAAGTTATGGAAAAAAATAGATTATGAAAATGATATAGGTTTAAATTAAGATAAAAATTTCATAGTTTTAAGAATTAATTAAAATAAATGGGTGTTTCATGAAGGGGTGTAAGTTCCCCCCTTTTATAAGTGATGAAAATTTCACTTTTATGAACACCCATTATTTTTCAATAATGGAATGACACTATTCAAGGGTCAAAGTTTCCAAAAGTAATAAATAAAACAATTTTTGGTGATATAAGGTCTATAAATCCCACAAAAATCATTTTCCCACATTTTTTAAACATGTTTTAACCCTTTTAAAACATTATTTTTACATTTTACCATTTTGGTTTTTACTTTGGAAACTAGTTTTTACCCTAGTAGTTTATATTTTATTTAAACTACAAGGTAGACCTTATAACCAAATTTTGACGTTATAAATATAAATTTAGGATATATATAGTCTAATTAAATTTATATATAATAAATAAATAATTTTTAAATTAATACATTTAACATATATGAAAACCTTTTTGTAGAAAAATGTTATATTTAACATTAAGTGTTATTAATTTATTTAGTATAGATTACCAATTTAATGAGTTATAATATATTTATATATATGATTAATAATTATATTAAATTCATATTTTATAATAGATTAATTTATTTTATTAGATAAAAATTTCAAAATATTAATAAAACAATTATTTGAGAATAACAGTTTTACCATTATCATGATCAGTAACTTTAATCTTAGTAATAATAATTTTATGAAAAAAATTAAATTGACCTTATTACATAATATGATCATGTTGATATAAAATATAAAATACATTTGATAGATTTAATTTGTATAAGTGATGAAAATAAAATTTTAATATAAGTGAATAAAAATAGTTTTTAGAGTAAAATATTACTTATGTTTCCAAAACATTACACATGGGTTTAATGAATTCAATGTAGTATTTTTAAATTATTTATTTTAATTTATAAATTTATATTTTTATATAGAAAATTTGTAAGTTCTCGTACTTTTTGGAGGCATGTCCTTGTTCATTTTTTTGATTTAATCCCTTAAATTTGGCTAAATAAATGTTTATCGGGTGTGTGAGTAGGTTTGAAGGGTGTTATAGGGGATTGAGACATGAAATAAAGGGGAAACCAATCCATTAAGTTCAAGTTGCATAGTTTATGCATGGTTAGTGCAAACCCTATGAGGGGGGAATCCAAATAGTTTAACCTTGGATAAGGGTTTCTCGCACAGTTGACACACAATTTTTCAAACTGTGTGGGCCTCCCTAGCTAATCGTGTGTCTTAACCCTTCTTGGGAAGAGGCTGGAACATGGTTGATGCATGGTTTGGAAAACTATGTAGACAAACCGTGTGCCCCATTAAAAATTGAAAAATTATAAAATTTCACCCTTGGGATTTTAAGTTCCTTACCTGCATTCTTCCCCATTTCTCCTCCTCTCAACTCTAGTGACAAACCAAATTCTCCCAAGCATCCAATGAATCATTATACTTCGATTCTAGGCTATTTGGAGCATAATTAGTTGTGTATCAAAGATTCTAGTAAGTGTAACACTCCTCTTGCTTCTCTTTTTCATATTAGGGCATGCAGATTTGTTCTTCTACTTATGAAGCCCTAAAACCCTACATTTATAGTGTATCTTAGGTTGGGGATTCAAAGGGTGTTTGAATATAAATATAAGGTTAAGGTTAATGATGTGTTCATATTTAGATTCTTGTTAGGTGGTCTATAAGTTATATCTCATAGTCTTTATGTGTATTTTTCTTGCATGGTTGTGCATTTTCTTCCCGCTTGTCATGAATTTAATTTCCATTGTTTGATTTGGTAAAATGGATGTATGAATGGGGATTTGAACCCATCATGATCCCTATGGGGTGTGTTGAGGTTGAATAGACCAATTTAGGGCCATCCATGGGGTGCTCCAATGACTCCCAACATAGAAAATGGTAATTCTAAGCCCGAAATTGATTTGTGATAAGGTAGTGACCCTGGAAAACATGTTTATATGATTGATTAAATTAAAAAGGGAATATGAATAGTGGTTTATAGACTTTGGTAATGGAATAAAAGATTTTTTTGGCTTAACATGAATTGAGTTAGTTGTAATAAATGAAATTTTCCGAAGTGATTTATGAAATTTACTTGAAATGAACAAGTGAATTAATGCATATGAAATGTTAAACATGATAATGGGTAAATGTTTGTGAATTGATAAATGTGTTAAATGGGTTATCATAAGGGAATTTATGATTATGTTTAGTAGTCTAATGTATGGGAATTGTTGAATATACTTAATGTGTTAAGGCATGGAAAAGGTAAATGGGTTAAATGGGATATGTAATGTAATTGGTAAATGTGATAATGGGTTAGTCTGGATTCTAATTCTACATGTTCAATTATTATGAAATGTGGAATCTATGTTTACTGATTTTTTCTAAACCCTGCCCCTAGAATGCATGGGTTAGGGAGTCATATTGAGGCTTTATGACCCTAACGGTTTCATTGGATGAAACTACTTGGACTGAGGCTCCAAGGTAAGTGTGATGTATTTGTTTATGATATGTTTTCCCCTAGTAAGATAGGGAATTTGACTTATTCCATTATGCATAGTGATATATCTTCTTAGGCTGTTGTGTAAATGAAGTAAATTCCAAATCCATGGAACATGCATTGGAAATGAACTTAGAAGTGAAGATGATATAACTTATGGAAATGGAAATAGGAAGGGAAATGGACTAAGTGAATGTTCTTACCTAATAGAACCCGAGTTTTCTTTTGTTTATCTTATAATTTATTTATTACTTTCACGAAATATCTATTTAGACTGTATATTTTGGATACATAGTTAGTGGTGGCATACTGAGCTGTACTCACACCCTACTTAGGCCGCTGTTGGGTACCCAAAAAAATTTCATTGTTCCAAGTTAGGAAAAGGGTAAAGGCCCTATTATAGGGAGTTGAGTTGGGATTGGGATGTGCATGGATGAGGATTCAGACTTGGAGTTAGAACTTGTTTTGGGAATTCATCTATTTCTATTTGTTTTGGGTTTTATTCACTTGGGCACTGTCAGCATGGCATGACATATTTACTATTTGGTTGTGTTTGTACCCTATTTGGGAAATGATTGTTAATGCATGTTTTTTTCTATTTATTATTAATTCTATTAGTTATTATGGTTTTTGCTATGGATTACTCTAATAAAGAGGGCATTATCCCCTCATGTGTTACATTAGACCCTTTCCACTAGTCAAAAACCTCTGTCGTATGGGGAGGCATGCTTGAGGTCATGCGGTGACCCGACTCAGGGAACTAGTTAGCAGATTTTGGTTCAGGGACATAACAAATGTATAAGAGGATTCTTTTCTATAGTCTTACTATTTGGTATGGTAGACAAGATATTAGGATGTGTTGGTCCTTGGCAATGAGCTTGTTCTTGGGAGTTTTTAACCCATGTAGAGGGAAAACCCAAGTGTCCAGGGTGGGAATTTTTGTTCATGATGTGTGTTGGCATTGTTGAATGATACTACACCATTTGGTGATGCAATTGTTGTGTGATGTGACCATTTTATGATATTTTTCTCATTCCCAAAACAACATGAGAATGTGCATCCGTGCATCATTGCATGAACCTATGGAAATTGACAGCATGCATCATGATAGGATCACATGTGATGGGTGTGTGAGACATGGAGGGTAGGATGTATTTTTTTTACCTTCTTGAAAATATGAAGAAAAAGATACCTAATAAAGATAATGTAAATTTTTTTGAAAGGAAGAATTTACATTGTGAGAGCATAAATTGTTTTAAAAAAGGGGTTTTTAATGAAAAACTGGTGACCATGTATATTGGTTTACCCCCACCCATGTTATCCATGACTTGTGGCAAGGATGATCGAAGGTAGTGTTCTAGGTGTGACGATGTTCGTTGGGATAGTGTGTAAAGGATGAGTGGTTTTGATTATTTAAGTGCATAATTTATATAAATTATGGAATATTTATGTTATATGTTCTAAGACACATGCTTGGAATTGTAGGAAGATTCCACCACATTGAAGCATGTTGGTTGGGTGACAAGAGGATGTTTCCAAGAATGCTCTTAAAGAGGTGGAGAAAAGGAACTCAATGAATTAGGGTAATAGGGGAGAAGATTAGTTCTATAAAAACTTCAATAATTTTATGAAAATGATGGAATAATATCCAAGGAGGGTTGTGTAGAGAATGTTTGATCTGACTAGGGAATTTCAACTACAACACCCTACAGCTTTTTCTAGAGAGGGTGTGCTTGAGGTAGTTGATTTCTAGATAGATTTCATCTAGAAAATCCATGATCATTTAGAGACTCATCCTGATAAGTGATTCAAATTGGTAGCCTATATTTTGCGAGGGCAGGCAAAACAATGGTGGTAAATCTTGGTTCATAATCAGAAAGCATAGGGTATGTTGTGGAAGGGATTCCAAGAAAAGTTTTTGGAACACTTCTACCTAGAGACCTTTAGGTAGTAGAAGGATATAAATTTTATGTGATTGGATTAGGGGACTATGATAGTGATGGATTATGATAGACATTTCAATGACTTGCAACATTTTTTCCACCTTTGGTAGGGGATGAGGCATCAATTAAGAGACACTTCTAGGACATAATTAGACATGAGATTAAGTACCAAGTGAATATTTTTCATTTAAATAAGTTTTTTGAAGTGCTAGGTCAGACCCTTATTTCAGAAAGAAATTTTAAGGAGGATCCAGGTAGTGGGCGTGCAGTCTCAATTGGGTGATCCAGTGGTGAGAACTCTGATGGTAGGAAGCACCACTTTAAGATACTTCACTTGGGTAGTGGTGGAAAGGGTAGCTAGAAAAGGGAACCAACCTCTCAAGGTAGCAATCAGATTTTCTGCTATCAGTGTGGCAGGCTGGGGTATAGGTGTGGTCAGTGTCCCTGACCATCGGTTGAGTGTCGGGAGTGTGGTAGGTTGGGGCATGTGCAAAGTTTCTTTAAGAACTCTCTATAGATGGATATTTATGGAGATCCTGTTCCAATACAGAGTGTAGGCAGGGGATTAGTTACCCCTTATCAGATAGGTAGTTGGATTTTGACTAGATGTACTAGTTGAGGTGGCGGGTGTGGTACTCTGAGGCAAGACCATCAATTTTAGTAGGGTATTACAACACAGAGAACTCATACAGAAGCTTAGGGCAGAGGAACGAGTTATCTTCATGTAGTTCAGTCTATACCTGGAGGTGGTTAGGATAGACCATTGACTGTTCGAGGTATGATCCTTATAGATTCTACACTTTCTAGTGATTTATTCGATACATGGTCCTCACATTATTTTATATCTACTCATGTTGTGGTAGTATTGATCCTATAAGTAGAGTTATTGTGTCAGGTCATGTTAATTGATACACTATATGGGGTGAGAGCAGAGAATATCAGACAATGTAAGGGGTGCCTTCTCAAGATTGGTGGGTACCGTTTCCTATTGGATTTGTTTGAGCTTGGGATATTGGGTTTTGACCTGATTTTGGATTTGAATTGGTTAGTGTTATATCAATCCCATATTTATTTTTATTA
The DNA here is from genome assembly GCA_963277665.1 of Viscum album. Taxonomy (NCBI): domain Eukaryota; kingdom Viridiplantae; phylum Streptophyta; class Magnoliopsida; order Santalales; family Viscaceae; genus Viscum; species Viscum album. Next base: position 442,645,692 of record OY728142.1, read on the forward strand.
TTATAGGGTAACATTCACATCCCTTGAGGGAGACAAATATATCCATCATGGCAAATGGGATATTCGGGAAGGGTGTATAGGGCTAATTTGTCAGTAGTTGGGTGAACTCATAGCCCAAGTAGCATGTATTATGATTGATGATGGGGGAGTATATTAGTCCATCTTCTCTCTAGTGGTGGATCAATTTCAGGATATATTTTTTGAGGATTTCGTGGGACTAACGCTGAAGAGGGATGTTGAGTTCACGATAGAGTTGCTGTTGATAACAGAACCAATTTCCTTTCCACCATATAGAATGTCACTAAAAGAACTCTAGGATCTTAAAACTAAGTTGGAGATGTTGGAGAATAAATGGTTTATCCATCCAATTACATCACCTTGGGTATATCTAGTTTTGTTGGTCAAGAAAGCCGACAGATCACTATGGTTTCGCATTGATTATAGGAAGTTAAAACAGATGATGGTTAAGAACCTATACCCTATTCCTAGAATCTATGACCCGTTTGACCAGCTGAGAGGTGATTTAGTGTTTTAAAAAATTGATTTTAGGTCAAGATATCACCAGATAAGAGTGATATCTTCTAATATACCATGGACTACCTTCAAGAGAAGGTATGGGTTGTATGAGTTTGTTGTCATGTCATTTGGGTTGACCAATGCACCAATAGTGTTTATAGACATAATAAACTGAATATTCTATCCTTATTTAGAGAAATTTGTGGTCTTATTTGTTGATGAGATATTAGTGTACTCCAAAACTTTTGACAATCATTACAAAAATCTTAACATCATCCTGAGTACACTACGAGAGTATAGGCTATAGGCCAAGCTATCCAAGTTTCACTTCTAGATTGAGAGATTTCATTTATTAGGGCACATTATCTCGAAGGAAGGTGTGTCTGTAGACCCAGAGAAAGTGTAGGCAGTGGTTTCTTGGAAGTATCCCAAGAATGTTTCAGATGTCCAAAGTTCTCTGGGTTTGGCTGGATACTATCAAAGGTTTATTAAATACTTTTCTCATTTGGTAGCACCACTTTCTAGCTTGACCAAGAAGGGAATAAATTTTGAATGGTATCAGGCATGTGATAATTCCTTCCAAGAGTTAAAGAAGTGGTTCAATACCGAATAAGTTCTAGCATTACTTGAGCTAGGTAAAGAGTATACCTTGTTTTATGATGCTTCTCGTGTTGGGATTAGTGTGGTATTGATGTAAGATAGTTGGGTGGTTGTGTATGGTTCATGAAAGTTGAGGCCTCATGAAATAAAATACCTTATACATGATCTTTACTTGGGTACAGTGGTGTATTCCTTGAAGTAATGGTGAAACTACTGGTTGGGAGAACATTTTATGGTTTATACCGATCATAATAATCTTAAGCACATTTTCTATCAGCATGATTTGAATCTTCATCAGTGAAGATGGGTTGAGTATATGTAGTCCTTTGATTTTGAGCTGGTTTACACACCAAAAAAGTGAAATAGTGTTTCATATGCTTTAAGACAAAAAAATCAAAATCAGGTCTTTTAGGGATCTAGTTTTGAATGGAGGATGATGACATTATTTTCTAAGATGCATCTTGAGATGCAAGAAGGTTAAGGGTAGAAGAACCTTGCATCCTTGGCAGTTTAGTCCAGGATTTTGAGCTAGATCAAGGAAGTTCAGTATGGAGATCCTGAATGTGTGACCTTGAGGAAGAGTTTTAAAGGTGGTGAGTCAGCTTCTGGTCAGACCATTGGGGATGATGGAATCATTAATGTTTGTGGTCGTGTTGGTGTGCCAACATGTATGCGAGAAGTGTTGATGCACGAGTTTCATGCATCGAAGTGGGAGGTTCATCCTATCCTGACCAAAATGGATTACGATCTTTATAAGTAGTTTTGGTGGCCAGGGATGAAGAATGAGGTTGCAGGTTTTATAGCGTGATGACTTACCTTCCAATAGGTTAAGGCTGAGAGTTAGTGATTGGGTGGATTGTTACAACCATTTCCCATTCCGGAGTGAAAATGAGATCACATAACAATGGATTTTGTTGCGGGTCTTCCGAGGATGCCATGGAAGAATGATGCAATTTGGGTAGTTGTGGATCAGTCAAATAAGGTGGCTCATTTATTACCGATTCAAGATGCTTTTAACATGAAATATCTAGGTGAGTTTTTTTGGGAAATAGTACAATTTCATGGGGTGCTGCAAATGACAATTTCATATCAATATCCGTGATTTAGATCATGTTTTTGGCATGGATTTTAGTGGGATCTGGGTACCCAGGTTTTTTTTGAGTATGGATTTTCACCCATAGATGGATGGGCAGTCAGAGTGTACTATAGGTATTAGAGGACATGTTGAGATCTTTTTTCCTGGACTTTGGTGGATGATGGGTAAAACATTTAGAATTGGTTGGGTTTGCCTACAAAAATAGTTACTAGGATACAATTCAGATTGAAATGTTTGAGGTGCTCTATGGTAGACTATGTATATATCTGTTGTGTTGGATAGAGGCTGGGGAATAAGAGTTTTTGAGATCAGGTCTCATACAGGAGATGCCAGAATAGATTTGGTTGATTCAGAAACGTATGGAAACAACTTGGAGTAGATTGAAGTCATATACAGATCATCGTTGTTGACCTCCTGAGTTTATGGTGGGTGATATTGTGTTTCTTTGGGTGTCACTAAGGTTGGGTCACCATTGAATTCATAGGTAGGGTGAGTTGGTGCCTAGGTATGTGGGTCCGTTTGATATTGTGGACAAGATCATACTAGTAGTGTACCGATTGGCTATCCCATAATAGTATAGTGGTACACATGATGTTTTTCATGTGTCAAATCTTAGTAAGTATCACCTTAACCCATATCACATGATCAATGTTGATGATTTTGAGCTTGAAGATGATGCATCCTTTGAGGAGCACCCGGTTCGTATTGTGGATCATAGTGAAAATGTATTATGGGGAAATACTATGCAATTGTTTTGATTTTTATGGAATCATGGTATAATTTAGGAGAAAAATTGGGAGAGGGATTTAGTTATGTGGGCTTAGTGGACTTATCTCTTTTCTTTAGATGCTCAGTGATTCTTGGAAGTGTGCCTCGAGGACAAGCCTTTATAAAGTGGGGAGGTTGTAAGATCCTAGAATTTTTAGAGGTGTGTACTTATTTAAATTTTGGTTTTAATCCCTTAAATTTGGATAAATTAATGTTTACTAGGTTTTTGAAGAGTTTCAGAGGTGTTTCAAGGGATTAGGACACAAAAGAAAGGGGAAACCGGTCTACTCAGTTCATGTTGCATGGTTTGCGCATAGTTAGTGAAAACCATGGGAGGGGGAATCCAAACCATTAAACCTTGAAAAAAGGTTTCTCACATGGTTATAACTTGTATTTTGAAACATTTTGGGACTAACTAGGTAATTGTGTGGCTTAACCCTTCTTGTGTAGAGGCTGGCGCATGGTTGGTGCATGGTTTGGAAAACCATGTGGCCAAACCGTGCGCCCCATTAAAAAGTGAAAAATTACAACCCCCCCACCTTAGGATTTTAAGTTTCTTATCTAATTTATTCCACATTTATCATCCTATAAACCCTAGTTATGAAATAAAATCTACCAAGATTCCAAGGGATCATTCTCCTTCTATTCTAGGCCCTTTGGAGCACCGTTGACTACAGATCGAAGCTCTGGGTAAGTCTAATGATCCTCTTTCTTATTTTTTTCCAAATAAGGGATTGTATATTTTTTCTTATTCTTATAAATCCCTAAAACCCTCTTTTTTTTGGTGGATCCTAGGTAGGGGATTCAAATTTTATTTGAATTCGGATCTAAGACTAAGGTTAAGGGTGTGTTCATCTTCAGATTTGAGGTAGATAGTATACAAGTTATATCCCATAGTCTTTATGTTGATTTGTGATTTCATGGTTGTACATTTGCTACCCATTTGTCATGAATTTAATGTATTTAGTAATATTTGTTAAAATGGATGTATGAATGGGGATTTTAACCCCTCACGATCCCTATAGGGTGTGTTGGGTTGACTAGACCAATTTAGGGCCACCTATGGGGTGCACCAACGACTTAGAACATAGAAAATGGTAATGCGAAGCCTGAAATTGATTTGTGATAAGGTAGAGCCCATGAAGAACATGTTGTTATGTTAGATTGAATTAAAAAAATAATATCAAGAGTGATTTCTAGACTTTGGTAATGGAATAAGGGATTAGTTAGATTAACATGAGTCGAGTTAGTTATAATAAATGAAATTGTGCTAAGTGATTTATGAAATGTACTTGAAATTATTAAGTGGGTTAATGCCTATGAAATGGTAAACATGATAAATGGTTAAATTCTTGTGAATTGATAAACATGTTAAATGGGTTAGAATAAGGGAATTTATGATTCTGTTTAGTAGGATAATGTATGGGAATTTTTGAATATACTTAATGGGTTAAGGCATGGAAAAGGGAAATGGGTTAAATGGGATATGTAATTTAATTGGTAAATGTGATAATGGGATAGGGCTTGATTCTAATTCTACATGTTGAATTATTATGAAATGTGGATGTTATGTTTATTGATTTTGTATGGTTTGTGATATGGTATATTTGGTAAATGGATAAATAATATTGTACACATGGTTTAGTGGTATATGGGGTATTGACTTGAGGTTCTATTCCCACGGGTTAGGTTGGACTGAGACTCTAAACCCCACCCCTAGAATGCATGGGTCAAGGAGTTAGACTAAGGCTTTATTCCCTTAATGTTTGCATTGGATGAAACTACTTGGACTGAGGATCCAAGGTAAGTGTGATGTATTTGTTTATGATACATTTTCCCCTAGTGAGATAGGTAGTTTGACTTATTCCCTTATACATAGTGATCTTTCTGCTTGGATGTTGTGTAAATGAAGTAAATGCCTAACCCATAGAACTTGAATTGAAAATAAACTTAGTAGTGAAGATGATATAACTAACAGAAATGTAAATTGTAAAGGAAAATGAAATAAGTGAATATTATTACCTAATGGAAACCAAGTTGTCTTTTGTTTATATTTACATTTATTTATTATTTGAATTCACTATTTTTTAGACTAGATATTTTTTAGACACCATTTTTGGTGGCCTATTAAGTTGCACTCACACCTTGCTCGGGCCGCTGTTGGGTACCCGAGTAGATTTCATGGTTGAAGGTTAGGACAAGGGTAAAATACCTACGCTATGGAGTTGATTTGGGCTTGGGATATGGATGGATGGGGATCTTGACTTGTATTCAAGACCCATTTTTGGAATTCAACTAATTCTATTTATTTTAGGTTTTCTTCACTTGGGTACTGTAAGCATGAAATGAAATATTTACTATTTGGTTATGTTTGTACCCAATTTGGGAAATAGTTGGTAATGCATGTTTCTATATATTTTTTATTACTTCCACTAGTTATTATGGTTTCTATTGTGTCTTACTATGATAAAGAGGGTATGGTCTCCCCATGTGTTACATTAGACCCACACCACTAGTCAGAAACCTCTAACGTATGTGGAGGCATGCTTGAGGTCATGTAGAGACCTGGCTTGGAGAATCGGTTAGTGGATTTTGGTTTGGGGGTGTTAAAAGAGTTTTCATAAACTTTTAACTCATTATTGATTTAAGATAATGTCATTAAAGTAAAGGTTTTAGAAATATTGGTTTTTTTCACTATTTACCTAAAAAACAATTATTTTAGAAAAATCATGAAAATTAATCTTAAGATAATATTGTTATTATAAATATAAAAATGAATTGATTTTTTTAAAATTAAAATTCTAAAATTTGAAAATTAACTTTTTAAATAAAAACATAAATATATAATGAAAACCATTTTTCAATGAAAAAATACTTTAAAAAATATTAATTATTATTATTATTTCTTATCAATTAATAATCAAATTAGTGTCAATATATTTTTTCACATCATCAATATATATTATCCATAATATATTTAGAATCACATAAAATATTCAATTTTTAAAAAGATACATTCATAGAATAAATCAATCCTATAAATTATTTAGCTACACTTATTGAATTTTCATCAATGCCTTAGTATTAATAATTTAATTTATTTTTATTTTTATATATATTCTATAATTTAGTTACATATAATTTTACTCATCAATTCTACAACTACATTTTAATGGGTATATATTGTTCTGTGGTTCATTTTTGTTAGGTGTTTCATGCACTACATTATGTTCTAAAGAAAAGAAAATATAAAATATTTAATCTTGTGGTGTTACATCCCCCATTAAATAAATTTCATCCTCACAATTTTAATTATCACTTACCAATTATATTAGTTAAGGGTACCTAAAATATAGGATTACTCAAGATATAATTTCAAATGAGGTGTCTACCTTAATATATTAGGTCTGACTAGGAAACAAATTTTTTAATCCATTGTGTTAACCAAACTCTAAGTTAATCTATTTCCTCCTTTCCACACATAAAATATATCACAGTTCATTGAATATATTTACACAGGTTCTTATTCACACATTTTTCTCATGAAGGGATTGAATCTTCTTTCTTTCATAATCACCATCACCTGAACTTCCATGTGACTCCATCTTTTTCTTCTTTGGTTTGTTTGTTTGTTTGTTTGTTTTTTTGAATGGAATTCCCTTGTGTGGCCTTTTAGAACCCTCCACACAAGGAAACCCCCCTCCCCACGAAGAGGTCACTCCGGAGAGAGCCCCAGTCGGGAAGGATCCGTTGCCAGCCGAGATGGCAGAGCGTCCCGGAGGGTGACAACCCGGGCAGCGATGGTTCGTCAAGAAATCCGTCAGTACGGGTGGGTTGCGCCTCATTTTGCCCACCCAGTCAGAAACCGGGTGACCCGGCAAGGTGAGTGGATCCCGGGGGAGAGGTTTTCCCCGAAAGCGGACTCCCAGGATTCGAACCCTGAACCTCCCAAAGAACGACATTGTTGTACCCCTCTCCTTCACCACTACGCCACCGCCGAAGTGGAAAAACGTGTTGTATGGGTAACGAGGTATAGGGATGGCCTACCCACTTGTGCGATGCACGCCCTCATCTAGGCCCAAGGTGTCCAACCCTTGGGATTGGGCTAGTTCCCACGAAGTCGAGGGGACGAGAGGATCGCTGGCGTATGGTGCACGTTGCCTTTGCGAGGAATCGAACCCGGAACCTCAACGACGGGACGTCACCTCCTTGAACCAACTAACCCAGCCCCCGTGGGAAAATGTGTTGTATGGGTAACGAGGTATAGGGCTGGCCTACCCACCTTCACACCGGACGCCCCCAGCTAGGCCCAAGGTGGCCAACCCTTGGGCTTGGGCCAGTTCCCGCGGAGTCGAGGGGACGAGAGGATCGTTAGTTTTTCATAATCATAAGGTTTCCAACACTAGATCCTATCCTATTAGGTTTCTTATTGGAACAATCTCTTTATTGTCCATGACATCTAATGTTAACTTGGTTCCTTTTGGAATAAACCATTACTAAAACTAATGGAGTTAATGTGAATGATGGATAATTAATACCCTAAAAGAATTATTTTAAGAAAATTGAAAGAAAAATTCAACCTGAAAATGTATTACTCTTTAAAATTATTAAATTAGATTTCAATTCAACCTAAATAACTCTCATTTTTATCTAAGTTTTTCAAGGTTTGGTTCTCCACTACTTTTTATCCTAATTCCTTAACATAATAAATCCTTTATAATGACTTAAAAAGCAAATGTGATTAACCAAGTAATATCCCCAAGGAATTTCATACCAGGTGTGCAGTTAGGAATATTTTTTAGGCTCTAGGTGATAATTGAGTTAATAAACAATCTGATATTTTTGGGGTTATTACCCCTAGGTACATCTATTCTAGAGCTTGAATCCAATTATATTATCAAGTAATGGATTTAATTGATAGGAGAGATAAAAAATATCTACTTTACCAAAACATTGGGATGTTACCCTATACATAAAATTATTTATTAGACTTATCCCTAAGGATTTAATAAGAACTCTCTTATCCTAATCCCCAAATAAAATGTGCATTATTACCTTAACATTAAATCATATAATATTTCAAAGGGTTATCTATAAATTTAAAATTTTGATCAAAACTAACTTATAAACTGTTAAATTATCCTAAAAAAATATTATAATCTCCAAAGTTATCTATACCCTGCTCTGATATCAACTATAATTCCTTGGACCCACACTCCTTGATCTAGTGCCTAAAAAACATTACATACTGGATTAAATGTCAGCTATATATTCTGGAACATAACAGTCATGACCCATCCCCCGGGGCCCATTCCGTGACTACCCAAGCCCACCTCCCATAGGCCAGGGGTTGGATACTAGAATCAAAAGGTGTATTCCAAAAAAACAGGAATGCATTGCCTTTAAGACTATAAAAACACACGGTCTGAGAACATAATAAGAAGAAACATTGAAGTAAACTGCTGTAGAAAAAGTGTGCTAAATGTAAAGGGGCCATAATATAAGACCAATTGGAAAATTATAAGTACAACTGAAAATTACAAAATAACTGAAAAGGTGAAAAGCATCTCCTAGATCATCCACCACAGATCCTACCTGAAGGGTAGGTACAACTCACGATCAGTAGTCCCTACATCACGTGACACCAAACGGTCCACCCCGGATCCTACCTGAAGGGTAGGTACAACTCACGATCAGTAGTCCCTACTTCACATCACACCAACTGGTCCACCTCCGAGCACCATCTAGTCCTAGATCCCTCAGCCTCGATTAATGTCGTACATCGTTTTCACAAGACACAACAAGGTGTGGGCGAAACTCGTGCATGGGTGAGTATAACGATACTCAGTAGGGACCCTGAGACCATGTAGGTCTCTTAAAGTTCCACAAAGGAAAAACCGCAAAGATAGATATCAACTCAACTTAGGTATATGCCCATAAATATACCTAAGTTATTGAGATATACTCATCTTATACATGAGGGAAGTATACCACAAAGGTAACACCACGAAGGTAGAAGTACCACACATGTAACACCACGAAGATAGTACCACGAAGGTAAAAGACTTTGTTCAAACAGATCCTCAACTCAAACCAGATATACAAATCATAGAAACATGATTATGATACTGACCCACATAGGATCTCTATGAAACATGATAGCCGACCACAAAATTCTCTAGGGATAGTAACAAGTAACATCCCCAATCACAACGTCGGATACCTCAGCTGCTGAAGAACTTCTCCTCTATCGAGTACATTGGGATTTCCATGTCACACAAAGGCGCTTCCCCACCGTGGCCTGCTGAGGTACTCCTCCCCATCACGTACCATGGCCGTCGAGTCACTTCGATTAGAAAAGTCAGTAGTCGTCAGGTCTCATCCAGTCGTAGGGTTTCGTACGTAGTGCGCTTGGGAGAACTTCTACCCAAGCCATTAGTCATATTTCAACCAGAACTCAGTCTCACAATAAGTAACCTGATGATCTGCCATGTCATAATGGTTCCAACGCAATAGACAGCGCGTCAATCGGACACCCGGTCTGTGCGTTATTGGCATTTTAGTGCCGAGGGCCTGGTTGGATTCAGGTACGATCCAACCAATCTGTTCTCCAAGTTTCTCAAAAAATCTCATAGAGTAAGTCAATAGGACCGTCTTTCTCCAAGGATCCCAATGCCGAAGACAGTTCATCAAACAGACGTCCTGCTCTCAAGATAAGGCCCTTTTAGTGTTCCTGGGCGGTACTGGGTTCGGGTCCGGTTCGCCTTGGTCGGACCGGTCCGACCCGATTTGGCATGGGCCGACCCGGGTCGACCTGGGTCGACCTTTATGATACTGTGTCTGACCCGAACCAGGTCAATTTGTCCTGCTAGGCCCGACCCGACCCGGTTGGGCTGCGGGTGAGGCCGCTGGGCCGCAGATCGGCCCGCTGAGCGGCAGGTCAGTCTTCTAGACCGACCCGGAGGTGACACCCGCCTGGCGGCGCAGGCCGCCAGCGATACCCGGACGTGCCACATCTAGGTAGGGCTGATGTGGTGCAGATCCATGTCAGCGGGTCAACCCGCGGGGGTTGACCCCAACGCGGCGCCCCGTGGCGCCGCGGGTCCTCCGTGCAGCGGATGCAGGGCCGCGGCTTTGCCGCCAGGCGCGCCGCTGGCGCACGCCCCGTCCACTGGCCACCAGTCTATTTGGAGGCCCCTTACTCCTACCGTGGCCAACACAGGCCATGGCCTTGCTGCCGCGTGGGCACGCCGCCGGGGGTGTGCCCCACCTCCACTCCGCTGGCTCCATCGCGACCGGCCGACGTGCCAACCGACCTCTCCTCCGGTCACCGTGACTAACGGGCCACAAACCTCCTTGTTCATCGGCGGTGCGCGACAGCGCTCCGGGCCTCCTCCACGGCCGGCCGGTGCTGGCTACTCCAAAGACCGCTGTGACTTTGTGCCATGTCCTCCTCTTACGGCGTGCATCGACGCGCTATCCACCATGTCGCCGATCAGTGTCATTACGATGTCGGTCTTCTATGGAGGCACAAGGATGTAACAAATATAGCAGAGGGTTCGGGCCAAATTCTTTAGGCCCGCGCCCTCCAAGTTTTCTTGTAACACGTAGGGGGTTAAGGGTTTAATAACAATTGAATTAAACAACAATATAAACCCCAAAAGATTCCCTACAATAACCTCCTGCAAAGATGAATGAATCGCAGGTCAACCCATTAGTTGATTGACCCGTATGCTTCATGTAATTTCAATAATGGGGAAGAGGGAATCAAAAATGCACAAATGAAATAACCCACTACCTCAAAACCCATTGGAGAGCATCCACAGATTGAAGGAGTATTGTGTTCTTTGTTCCGACAATCAGTTCCCAACGACAACATTCATACGTTGTCCATTGGTTCGTGGTTCGGTGTTACCGGTCACCTCCTGCTAGGATCAGTTTCTTCCTCTAAGGGTCTGGTGTCATAGAGCTCCTCCGATACTTCGTTTCTTGGTGAAGCTATGTCGATACCCCTCCCCAAGCTTCATATATATAAGAGAGGGAGAGGGTAAGTAACGACGTTATAATTTAATAAGGCTCATCAATTAGGAAGCTTTCTAATTCTACAACAATGTCGTTACATAGGGTTGGCAGGTCAAGCCATTTATTGGCTTGACACCTCACTGGCCCCACCCCTTTGCTTGTCCGTTGGAGGATGTAAAATAAAATAATAAAATAATTTTATTTCGTTTCTTTTAAAAATTCTCAAAATTTAATTTTTCCTCTGGACCTACTTTTGTCAAAGTAAAGTCTTCTTTAAGCAAATCCTAGAACTGCAAATTCAACGGTGCTCTCAGATTTTTAATCAGAGCACTAGTTCAAAAGTTAGAAAATGCCACTCATATGTTTACTGAATGTACCTTAAAAAAAGTTTAATAAATTATTAATGTTCACCCTCGACCCGTGCCGGTCGAGGTTAGGATCTACCTAAGGAGAACACACCCCAACGAACTCAATGGTACTCTCTAATTTTCAATCCAAGTTACCATTTAGAAGTTATATATTTTACAATAAAATAATTGTCACTTAATTATTTTATCTACAGCCAAAAAATAACTTTCACTGCTGGCCCACACTGGCCGATGTTAGTATCATCCTAAAGAGAGCATACTCTCACGAGTTCAGCAGTGGTCTCATATTTTTAATCCGAGTCATCGTACGTGTGTTATAAGCATTTGAAAAATAAAATAACTTTATTTAATTATTTTATTTACTTTATTCCATTTTTGGGTTTTCTCACAGGAGGCATGTGCTGACTAAACATAAGTTGCGCCTGGGGTGAACCCACCATCCTGAATGTAATAGTGCCCTTAGATTTCAGATTTGGGAAACCGTTTAAGATTTATTCCACTTTTTCAGGAAAACTTCTTATACGTGCTAATTAAATCTTAACAAAACTTCGACGGATCATTCCGAGCCTCAGAATCATGCACCGTCAGATTTTTCTTTTTGAAATAATTCCATATAATTAAAAAAATATAAGGAAATTCCAGGACATTACATTCTTCCCACCTTAGGGCTTAAATCCCCAAAAGCCAAAACATAGACTAAGGAAACAAATGGGGGTACTGAGCACGGATATGAGTCTCCCGCTCCCATGTGATCTCTTGGAGGTTCCCGTGCTTCTAGTGAATGCACACCAGAGGTATCAACCACCCATGAAGGACCCACTCCTGTCGATCCTCAATATTTACTGGATCTTCCGTAAACATCACCCCATCGTCTAAGTTCATCTCGCCATGGTCGATAACGTGTGATGGGTCATGCACATATCTCCCCATCCGGGACACATGGAAAACATTATTCACCCGGTGCATCTGTGGAGAAATAGATAGATCTTATTCCACCTCACCAACTCTTCTGAGAATCTAGAAAAATCCAATGAACCTCAGAGATAAATTGTCACCTCAACCAAATATCCATAGTACCCATCAAGGAAAGACTCACAAGAAAATGTGATCTCCTTCCCGGGACTCTATAGGTCTCCATATTCTGTCGACATAAGACTTCCGCTAGCTCTATGCAGTCTTCACTTACTGACAAGTGAGGCATCGTGATACAAACTCTAGCACTGGTTCCTTCATCCCTGGCCATCAGTACTGATGCCAGAGGTCCTGGTACATCTTCACCACTTCAGGATATACTGTTTAAGGGGATTTATAGATATCCCTCAACACCTCCTCCCAAAGAATCATTGGTAACATGGTGAATCCTCTGAATAGGATGATCTGCTCCACAACTTCAGAAAATCTTTTAGGAGACCGTCTTGAGGATATCTGAGCACGTCAGGCCTCGTAGTCAATGTCTCAAGCTGTGCCTCCATATCTCGTTGAAGGAGTGGGGGAGTGACTATCATAGACTAGAGGTATACTGCTCCATCTCTATCCACAAAGGATATATGTGACGTGGCTAGCTGCTCTGTTGCCTCACTCAGCAACTGCAGACCAGACCTCCTATTGAGTGCATCTGCTACCACATTACCCTTCCTAGAAGTATAGACTATCTCAAGGTCATAGTCCTAGATAAAATATATCCATAGCCTGTATCTCTGGTTCATGGAATTCTGATAGAAGATATACCTAAGACTCTTATGATTAGAGTAAACAGTAAATCGTTCACCCATCAAGTAGTGCCACCACATCTTCAATGAAAAGACCACTACTAATAACTTCAGGTCATGGGTAGCATAGTTCTGCTCGTTCTGTCACAACTACCATGAGTTGTAGGCGATCACTGCCTGCTCCTACATCAGAAAACAACCTAGTCTGGTCCTTGATGCTTCTCAGTAAACTACATACCCAATGCCCTCTTCTGGTAGCCTCAATACGGGGGAACTCGTCAGTCTCTTCCTCAGCTCCTGAAAGCTCTGCTGACACTTCTCTTTCCACAAGAAAGGCTCCCCCTTCTTCGTCAATGCTAACAAGGGTACCACTACCTTGAAGAAAAACTGGTTCAAAACTCCGGTAGTACCCAGACAAAGTAGAAGTCCCTCTCTATTCAAGGAGGTAATCCTGGAAACATATTTTGAAAATATGTCCCCACACTTCTGTTGGGAACTGAAAACCCAAAACTCCTACTACCACGAGGGTAAGTCTGGCCGACTCAAGAGTGATCGACTAAACCCTCCTATGTATGAGTTTATCCTATGATTCTTGGGTTTCCTTTTTCATCGACCAAGGAAAACCCCTTTCTAACATTGTAGATAAACCATAACCTTTTTTCCTAATACAGTCAATCTAAGTATGAGCCGTGGATGTCCAGTCCATACCCAAACTAATGTCGTAAGGCGTCGATGCTACCACCAAGAGGTTCCAACCAAAACTCTCACCTCAATGGTCAAATCACACCATCAGCGTATGTGTGATTATCGAGTCTCCTCCCAAAGTTATCTTCAGATGTGAGGTTCAAGTCAACGGTTTAACTGGAAACTCTATGTCTTAGACAAGATTCGTGGAAGGAAGGAATGATTGGTACCTATGTCTATTAATACAGAATCTAGTAGTAGACATGGACCGTACCTTGATTCATTCATAGAGTCCTTGCATCGCACTCTTTGAACGCATGCAGCTACTCCCTTCCCATGTCCTCCATCTCCCTGAGCCTGGTCGGGACCAAAAAGTGGGGGTGTTTTGTAACATGTAGAAATGTACACTACCTCATAATGCTCTCCTAGATCTACTTCCACGTCTGTAGCCCTGAAAATTCGTCTGTCCCTATCACATCCTCTTCCCAAAACATTTTACACGCCCAAGTCTCTGAGACTGGTTCCAGTTTCCTACTTTCCCACTACTAACATTCAATGGTTGTATCCGCTCTACCAAGGAACATTAAACTACAAAGGTTCTATCTATCAAACTAACATAAGTAGGAACACATAGAGGAATAGTGTTGGATCAGATGTCCCTAAACACACCTCACTCGAAGGTCCAAGTTCTGAAGCACTGACCATATTGTATTCATCGAGTACCTGGGATGGCTGATACTCCTCGATGAATACTCAGCTACCAACATGTCATCCTTACAAAGCTGTAGAAGCTCTAGGGAAATATCAACCACCTCATAAATCCAGTCCTCAGTCGCTTATGAGTCAGGATCGCCTCAGAACCTGAGGGGTATCTGATGCTGAAACACGTGTAAGGCACTAAGCCTACATGTGTCCTATACAGGCACAACCAGTTGTAACTACTGACCAATGGGTAGTGATATAGCTGTCACACTACCCGAAGGTACCATATCGGGGAACAATCCCAGTACCTAAGCCTCATTACCCTGTTGACCATCCATATGGTCACATTCTAGAAAATACCAGTATCTAGGATCACCATCTACTCAATTGGTGTCCCAAATAGGCGGAAAACTCCAGCCACACCCTCCATCTAGTACTCAGCTACCTGGAAATCTGTCTCACCTCAAAACCTTAGAGGCCTATGCCGTTGGAAGTCATGTAATTCACTCAGTCAGCGTCCACCATCTTCTAGTGCAGCTAGTGGTAACTGCTGCCCAATGGATGGTGGTGCTACTGGTGCAACACCCGATGGTGCTAATGTCCTAAGAGGGCCCTGTACTGAGGCCTCATCGCTCAGTGGTCCATCAATGAGAACTCTCTCAAGAATCCTAGATGGATGTCTAAGTGGTGATGTCCTTATGAGGAGAAGGTGCACCACAATCATTAAGTTATACTTGGTGAGATGACTCCAGTAAATCATAAGATTTTTTTTTCAAAAATACATGAAATCAGTGTTTTCGTATGCTGAGTCGGAAATCAGAACTCAGGGTCTTGGTGTATTGATACGTCGACCATTGCACCAACACTAGACTCCCCGAACTGAAAACCACACTCATAACACTTAACACTATTACTTCACAGAAAAGATCAAATTCATAGTTATTCAGTAGAACCGAACTCCTCCGATATAACTTTGTCATGACCCGTTCCCCGGGGCCCGTGCCGTGAGTACTCCAAGCCCACCTTCCATAGGCTAGGGGTTGGAGACTAGCACTAAAAGGTGTATTCCAAAAAAAAAACGAGAAGGCATTGCCTTTAAATCTATACAAACACACGGTCTGAGAACACAATAAGAAGTAACTATGAAGTAAACTCCTATAGAAAAAGTGTGATTAAAGTAAATGGACTGGAATAGAATCCCAACTGGAAAGTACAAGTACAACTGAAAAGTAAAAACAACTAAAAAGGTGAAAATCATCTCCTGAATCATCCACCAGAGATCCTACTTGAAGGGTAGGTACAACTCATGATCAATAGTCCCTGCATCGCGTCACACCAAATGGTCCTCCCCAGATCATACCTAAAGGGTAGGTACGGCTCACAATCAGTATTCCCTGTGCCGCGTCACACCAAATGGTCCACCTCCAAGCGCCGTCCTGTCCTGGATCCCTCATCCTTGATTAATGTCGTACATCGTCTACACAAGACACAACAAGGTGAGGGTGAAGCTCGTGCAGGGGTGAGTATATCGATACTCATTAGGGACCCCGAGACCCCGTAGGTCTCCTAAAGTTTCACAAAGGAAAAACCACAAAGTAAGACCTCAACTCTACTTAGGTATATTCTCATACATATACCTAAGTTATCGAGATATACTCATCTCATACATGAGGAAAGTATACCACAAAGGTAAATCCATGAAGGTAGAAGTACCACACAGGTGACACCATGAAGATAGTAAAACGAAGGTAAAAGAATTAGTTCAAACAGAGCCTCATCTTAAACCAGGTATAAAACTCAGAGAAACAGGATTATGATGCTGACCCACACAGGATCGCTATGAAAGCTGATAGCCAATAATAGAATTATCTAGGGATAATAACAAGTAACATCCCTAATCACAACGTCGAACACATCAAATACTAGAGAACTCATCCTCTATCGAGTACAGTGGGCCTACTATGTCACACAGAGGTGATTCCCACTAACCTTGAACTGCTGAGGTACTCCTCATCGCATATCGTGGGTCTTCCCAGTCCCACAGAGCCGCTCCCCCACCGTGGCCTGTTGAGGTACTCCTCCCCATCATGTACTGTGACCTCTACCCACTGTGTTCTGCTGAGATACACCTCCCCATCACGTATTATGGCCGTCGAGTCACTCCGAGCAAAAAATTCAGCAATCGTTAGGTCTTAGCCAGTCGCAGGGTTCCGTATGTAGTGTGCTTGGGAGAACCGCTCCCCAAGCCATCAGTCGTATTTCAACCTACACGCAGTCTCACAAGAAGTAACCTGATGATCCGCCATGTCATAAGGGTTCCAACATATCATATGGCGTGTCAATCAGACGCCCGGTCTGTGTGTTATTGGAATTTCAGTACCGAGGGCCTGGTTGAATTCGGGTATGATCCAACCCAGCCGTACTCCAAGTTTCTTCAAAACTTTCATGGAGTAAGTCAAAAGGACCGTCTCGCTCCAAGGATCCCAACGCCATAGGCGGTTCTTCAAATGAATGTTCAGTTCTCAAGATAAGTCCCTTTCAGTGTTCTTGGGCGGTATTGGGTCCGGGTCCGGTCCGTCTCAGTCGGACCAGCCCGACCCGGGTTGACCTGGGTCAACCCGGCCTGTCTCGGGTCTGACCCGACCCGGGTCAACTCAGCCTTCTAGGCCCATCCCGACCTGTCTAGGCTGTTGGTCAGGCTGCGTGTCGGCCCGCTGAGTGGGGGGCGACCCACTGGGTGGTGGGGGGGGGGGGGGGGGCGCTAGGTGGCGGGTCGGCCCGCTGGGCGGCGGGTTGGCCCACCGAGCGATGGGTCTATCCACTGAACCGACCCGGTGGTGCCACTCACCCGGCAGCGCAGGGTTCTAGGGATACTCAAACATGGTGCGTTCTGGTACGACTGACGTGGCTCCAACGCGGTGCCCCGTGGCGCCGCGAGTCCTCCATGCTGCGGCTGAAGGGCTGCGAATTTTCCACCGGGAGCGCCACTGACGTGCCCCCCGTCCACTGGACAACGATCGATTCGGAGGCCCCTTGCTCCCACTATAGACAACGCAGTCCGCGACCTTGCTGCCGCGTGGGCGCACCCCACCTCAGCTCCTCCGGCTCCATTGCGGCCAACCGGTGTGCCGACCAACCTCTCCTCCGGTCACCACGGCTGACGAGCCGTGACCCTCATTGTTCATCGTGGGTGCATGACAATGCACCACACCTCCTCCAAGGTCATCTGGTACCAGCCGATCCGACGACCGCAACGGCTTTGTGCAGCGACCTCCTCTTGCGGCATGCATCGAAGCGCTATCCACCATGTTGCTGGTCGGTGTCGTTGCACTGTCGGTCTTTCATGGAGGCAAAAGGATGTAAAAAATATAGCAGAGGGTTTGGGATGAGTTCGTTAGGCCCACTCCCTCCGCATTAGTTTGTAACACGAGGGGGGTTAAGGGTTTAATAAAAGTTGAATTAAATAACAAGATAAACCCCATAAGATTCCCCGTAATAACCTCACGTAAAGATGAATGAATTACGGGTCAACCTGTTAGTCGGTTGACCCACGTTCTTCATGTAATTTCAAGAATGGGGAAGAGGGAATAAAAAATGCACAAATTAAATAACCCCTACCTCGAAACTCGTTGGAGAGCATCCGCGGCTTGAAGGCAGATAGTGTTATTCGTTCTCGAAACCTGTTCTGAAAGACGACACTTGCACGTAGTCCTTCGGTTCGTGGTTTGGTGTCGCCCTCCACCTCCCGCTAGGATCAGCTCCATCCTCTAAGGGTCTAGCGTCACGACACTCCTCCAGCACTTCGTTGTTTGGTGAAGCTGTGCCGATACCCCTCCCTAAGCCACATATATACAGGAGAGGGGGAGGGTATGTAACATCGTTAAAATTTAATGGGGCTCATAAATTAGGAAGATTCCTAATTCCCCAACAACTTCATTACTTAGGGTTGGCAGGTCAAGACATTTATTGGCTTGACATGTCAGTGGCCCCACCCATTTGATTTTCTGTTGGAGGATATGAAATAAAATCGTAATATTATTTTATTTCATTCCTTTTAAAAAGTCACAAAACATAACTTTTTCTTCAAAACTAATGTAGTCAAAGTAAAGTATCTCTTAAGTGAATCCCGACACTATGGATTCAACGGTTCTCTCATATTTTTAATCTGAGCACCGGTTCAAAAGTTAGAAAATTCCGCTCATGCGTTTAGTGAACGTACCTTAAAAAAAGTTTAATAAATTATTAACATTCACTCTCAACCTGCGACGATCGAGGTTAGGCTCCGGCTAAGGAGAACACTCCCCAAAAAACTCAATTGTACTATCAGATTTTCAATCCGAGTTACCGTTTAGAAGTTATGAATTTTAAAATAAAATAATTGTCACTTAATTATTTTTTTTACGTCCCAAAACTACCTTTCACCGGTGGCCCGTGCCGACCGATGTTAGTATCATCCTAAAGAGAGCATACCCTCACAAGTTCAGCGGTGGTCTCAGATTTTTAATCCGAGTCACTGATTATGATTCATAAGCA
The DNA here is from genome assembly GCA_963277665.1 of Viscum album. Taxonomy (NCBI): domain Eukaryota; kingdom Viridiplantae; phylum Streptophyta; class Magnoliopsida; order Santalales; family Viscaceae; genus Viscum; species Viscum album. The sequence continues at coordinate 442,664,690 of OY728142.1, forward strand.
TTTGAAAAATAAAATAACTTTATTTAATTATTTTATTTATGGTTATGTAATTTTTGAGTTTTCTCCTAGGAGGCCTGCGCCAACTAAACTTAAGTCGCTCATAGGGTAAACCTGCCAATCTGAATGCAATGGTACCCCTAGATTTCTGATATAGGCAATCGTTTAAGAGTTATTCCACTTTTTAAGGAAAATTGATTACACATGCTAATTAAAGCTTAACAAAACTTTGACGGATCATTTCGGGCACTCTCGGCCTCGGAATCACGTGCTGTCAGATTTCACGGTCTCTAAATAATTCCATATAATTTAAAAAAATTTACATAGAAATTCCGGGACATTACAATAACTATCCATATTTACATGAATTAATAAAAATATAACATTATATACTTTCAAAAGACCTTTTAGGTTTAGAGATTTATAGAATTAAGAAAAATCATAAACTAATAAAGCTTGTACCTTTCTCAACAAAAGGATATTTTTATCCACTATAAGAATATAATTAATACATAACAAGTATTCAACATCTCACACAAGCTATATTTTTAGACATATCATGTGTAATAAATTTATTCATAACCTGGAATAATGAAAACATAAAAGTGGGTGAGATCAAATGCTCGGTAAGGGAAAACATACAACTTAGTAAATCGTGGAATAAACATGGAACAAATATTATGGTAGGAGTAAGTAATCATCAAAATACCATAATCAACTGAAACCGAGAGAATAATATATCCATGACATCAATAAAAATAAATATATCAAATGGATAAAAATAACAGAATTTTTAGTTATGGAATGCATAATTTCAGAAATCTTGATCTTAAAATCAAAGCCTCATATAAGATATCATTATTTCCATCAATTATATAGATAAGATATCATTCTTTTCCCAAGAACATTGTCAAAATATCTTCATAAATTGGGCATTCATACACCAAATACCCAAAAATGTTTATCTCATGAGAATTACCAATGCATCAAGCAACTATATAATATCAAGACCCACCCATCACTTGTTTAATTCCAAAACATTCATCATATGAGATAATGAGTAACAATACATAATCAACTTTTATAATAATTATACATATTGGAATAATAACATACAAAATGATAATAAATTTTCCCATGTTAATAAAATATATAACATGACCATGACCCATCTAGAGAAATAATGCAGATGATTAAACAATACATACTCAACTTTCTAGATTAATGAATAAAAATTTGTATTGGAATAAAAAATATATGGATTTTCAATAGTTACCGATGAAAAATGGAATAGATTTCTATATATTAATACCTAAAGTTAAAACTATATAAAGTAATGATATATAGTTAAGTTAATAATTTCCCTAATAAATCGACATATGAAATCTAGGTGAACACCCTATAACCAATGGAATGGAAAATAGGGTATTCAAAAAGCAAAGGCATTTGATGAAAAGTTATGCATATTCACAGTGGATGGTGAAGAAAGAAAAAGGATGTTATGGATAATATATTTGATAAAAATAAAATTATATAAGACGTCCAAATAAATAAGACGGATGTTTATAAAATAAAATATACCATATGTAATAAAGGAAATTCATAAGAATGTTTACATAGATGAAAAACATCCTTGCAAAAGAATTATTCAAACGATATCACACAAGAAGAGATCAATAATGGACTTTTTTGATACAATTTGTTCAACCCACCAAATTATATATATATATATATACATATATTAGAGAATAAATCATGTTACATGAATGTCATGTAACATGAATCTCATGTAACATGAATCTCATGTAACATGAATCTCATGTAACATGAATATCATGTAACATGAATCTCATAGTGGTAAATCCTTTAGAATATGAAAATGAAAATGGTGGAAAAAACATAAAAGAGATTTTAGAAATCATTTTTAATATTGACGTAAAATAAAAACATACATGTAATTTTTAAAAGAAACTTATTAAAAAGTGAAGTGAGAGGTTTATAAAGATTTTAATTTTAAAAACATTCTCTAATAACTGAGTATTGAAAATGATATAAAGTTTTCTATAAGAAATATGGATCCAAAGATAAAACATTGGATTATGGAAGGAACATTTTTAATACTTTGAAATTACCTTTATTGAAAAACCACATGGTAAAACATTCCTTTTTATTAAAAAATAATTTTAAAGAATAGGATTATAAAATAAAATATATTAAAATATTAGGGTGGTATAACCTAAATAAATTTAAATATGAAACATTATAACTCAATGAATGAAAAATGAGTTACCAAAAAAACATACTACTAGGGTAATAATGGAATCAATAACCATTTGAAGAAGGAAATATGATTTGGATTATTATATCCCATGAAATAATTTTTTTTGATAAAAATACATGAATGTGAAATAAATAAACCATAAAATGAAAACAATGTTAACAAAATGTATCATGTCTCAAAGAATGAGACTGGAGACCAATAAAACCCTTACAACCTAAAAAACTTTTGAGTCAAAACCCCTTGAAGGATGTGATTTTAAATGAAACATTAAATAACATGAATAATGAGTGTAAAATGATACAAAAAATTAATGTATAATTATATACACCATTACATATAAAACATGATATATAATAAGAAGTATGTCTCAAGGAATTGAAAACTAAGACATGAAACACTTAACTTGTTCCTGATTCATTTTGTGCATGTACTTAACTTCTTGAAGAATAAAATTAAGTTTATTAGATAAATTATTTTTTAACATTATTCATCTATATTTAACTTAATATACCATTTACTATTAAATACTATATATTTATTATATAGTTTTTTCTTATGTTTGTATAAATGTTGAATCAATGTCAGTTAAATTTGAAGATTTTAGCGATCGAATATGATATTTTAATAATTATTTAAATAATTAATATAATCATTTATGAAACAAAAACAAATAATTATTTTTTATTAACTTATAATAAAATTATTATTTTATTTCCCATATTCATTAATGATATAGTTTTATAGCATTGTTCAAGTAGGTGGTTAAACCAACCCAAACATGAACACGATATATCTTGATGGGTGAGTATAGTTATAGAAGTATATAATATCATTATAATAGAATAATAATGATATTATTTATATATTTTAATTTTTTTGAATCATATTTTATGTTTTTTGGATAAATAAATAAAATCAATATGAAAAATGAAAAAGTTACTTCATAGAGGCGGTTTTCCACACAACACACGATTAATGTTATTTTATTTTTCTAAGTGGATAGAAAGGAATAAATAGTGGGTTTTCCATTAAAATAATAAAACTTAAGTATAATAATGATACTTATTAAATTATTTAACTTTGGAAAGTTTAGGTTTTTAACATAAATATTAACAAGAAATGGTAAAGAGTATGTAACACTCACTATGGTACCTTAAAATTTATCTTAAAAATCTCAATGGAAATGAAGGGATTAAGATAACTTATGGAGACCAAGGGATTATAAAAATTATAGAGGCCTATAAGAGGATAAAAATGGAAGTTTTTTAGGAAGTAATTTTAAGTAATGGGTATTTCATGAAGGTGTGTAAGTGTCCCCATTTATAATTGATGATAATTGATCTTTTATGAACAATAATTATTTTTCAATAATAGAATGAAACTATTGAAGTATTAAAGGTTCAAAAAGTGAGAAATAATGGATTTTGGGGTGTTATATGGTCTATGAAACCTAAAAAAATAATAAATTTTCAACATTTTTTAATAAAAATTCAACCCTTCTAACACTTGTTTTTTTTACATTTTTCCATTTTAGTTTTTTCTTGGTAACTAGTTTTTACCCTAGAAGTTTTTATTTCATTAAAAATATAAGGTAACCATTATAATTTTTTTTATGTTATAAACCTAATTTTTGTTCTATATATTATTATTCAATTTATATCTAATATATATTTAAATTTTAAATTAAAACATTTAATATATAGACAAACTATTTTGTAAAAAATGTTATTTTTAACATTAAGTTCCCTTAATATTGTTTATTATTTATTAAAAATTGAATGAGTGATAATATATTTATATATAAGTTTAAAAATTATATTAAATCCAAATTTTATAGGATATTAATTTATTTTATTAGGTAACAATTTCATAATATTAATAAAACAATTCTTTGAAAATAATAGTTTTACCACCATCATGGTCATTAACTCTAATATTTGTAATCATACTTTTATGAACGAAAATAAAAATAAAATTATTAATTAATATGACAATGTTGATCTAAAATATTAAATACATTTTATAGATTTAATTTATACAAATGATAAAAAGTAATTTTTATTAGGTAACAATTTCATAATATTAATAAAACAATTCTTTGAAAATAATAGTTTTACCATCATCATGGTCATTAACTCTAATATTAGTAATCACACTTTTATGAACGAAAATAAAAATAAAATTATTAATTAATATGATAATGTTGATCTAAAATATTAAATCCATTTTATAGATTTAATTTATACAAATGATAAAAAGTAATTTTTATTATAAAAAATAAAACTAGTTTTTTAGAGTAAAATATTATTAATTTTCAAAAATGTTACACATGGGTTTAATGAATTCAACATAGTATTTTTGAATGATTTATTTTAATTTATAAATAAATAATTTATATATAAAAGGTTTCAAAAACTTTTATTCCATTATTGTGTTAAGATAATGTCATAAAAGTGATGGTTTTAGCAATATCAATATTTTTCACTATTCACCTAAAAACCAATTATTTTAGAAAATCCCTAAAATTTAATCTTAAGATAATATTGTTATTATAAATCCAAAATTGAAGTAAATTTTCTAAAATAAAAATTATAAAATTTTATAATTTAACTTTTAAATAAATAAAATAAATATAATGAAAATGGTTTTCATAGGAAAATAACATTTTTAAAAAATATCAACTATTCTTATTCTAATTTACTATCAATTACAAATTAAATTGGTGTTAATATATTATTCATATCAATAATATATTTTATCAAAAATATATTTATATTCCCATAAAAAATCTATTTTTAGATGGTTTACTTTTTAAAGAATAAATCTATCTTATTAATTATTTAGTTACACTAATTGAATTTTCATCAATGACTTAGTATTAATAATTACCATTATTTTTGTTTCTATATATATTTCATAATTAGGTTACATATATTATTACCCACAAATTATATGAATACATTTTAATGGTTATATATTGTTTTTTGTTTTTTTGGTTCGATATTGCGTGCGTCACATTAGGTTACCAAGGAAATAAAATATATAATTTTTAATCTTAGGGTGTTAAATTCATATTGAAAAAATAGCTTAAGAAATGTCAATATATTCCCTAATCAATAAATAGAACAACATGATCATAATACATCTATAAAAATAAGGTGGATAGTAACATTAGAGTATATACCCTGTGAAATGTAAGAACCATCCAAGGATATTGGAATTACTTAAAATGATCATTTGAGTCTTTATTTGAAAACATAAGAAAAATATCCTTTTATTTTGATCAAATTTTAAACAAAAAATTCTAGAATATTGAGAAGATTATTTTCTTTAAAAATAACCACGGAAACATGTAAATGATTCTTTAAAGAAAACAATAGTTATGAATGTTGGAAAATCTGTTCATTAGGTAAATGTTAAAACAAAATTACTTTCAAAATTTTGGAAAAAATATTAAAGTAAATTATTTGTAAAATGATTAGAATATCCATTTTAAAACATTATAAATAAATTAAAATATATTTAAAAATAATTTTAAATAATAATTTTAGTATAGTAAAAACATTATTGAAAACATTTTAGAGAACTTATATATGGAAAATATTCTCGTCTAAAAGGAGAAATAAGGAAGGGTTTTCTTAAAAAAATTTCTCAGTTGTGTTAAGAAAAAAAGAGACAAAAAGAAAAAAAAATGTAAAATACATATATAAACATAGGATAATAAAATATATGGATTTTAAAAACATAAATACTTTATAATTTTCTTTAATGGATGTTTAAACATAAATGATCTCCAATAAAAATGGGATTGTACAATAAACCCTTACCCCAGACTTATGATTGGTCATAAACACTCTAATATACTATATAATAAATTTATAATTATTATAAATCTATATTATAACTATATTTGGGTTTATATTACTAGATATTATTCAGTAAGAACTTATTATTGTCTATATTTTATTACTTTGTGGTTAAAATCAATATTTGAGCATTAACTGATTCATTTTTCATACATGTTTGGTTCGATGGTCCCATTCTTTTTTACCTTGGTCATGGTTTCATAATATACACAATTCTAAAAATTATATAATTATTATTTTTATAAATTAAATGTACTTTTATAACTATTCATTAAAAATGGTCATGTAAAATGAATTATACTATCTCATACAGACGGTAATCCATACATACACATGAGTGATGTTTCCATTTTTCTAATGGATGAAAAGAAAATGAAATTTATCAAGGATTAATTTTAAAGAACCATAATAATAATTTAAATATCATAATTATTCATTAAATCCCACCTTATGTCTATCTATGTAAGGAGGAAATGAAAAACAAATCACATTGTTTCGTGGAGGTGGTAGTCCACACATAGGTACAAGTGAAGTTATCATTTTTCAAGAGATGGAAGGGTAAGAAGATATATGATATATTATAATTACATAATCATAATTATGTAATAAAAATCATATTTATTTATTAATTATATCTTTAAAACCATCCGAGTAAAGTGGTTATGAAAAATGAATTACACCACTTCGTAGAGATAGTAATTCGTACATACGCACGAGTGATGCTTTAATTTTTCGTAGGATGGAAAATGAGACAAAAAAGAGATATTATATCGACATAATAACACTTAGGTATATGTAATATACATATGTTATAATATCATCATGTTTATATAATATTTTAATGAGGTGGAAGAAGAAATAACCATGAAAACACCCCGTTAAGAGTTATACATATCCTTTGAAAAAATTCCTTTAGCATACACCTTAAGCCTTCTTGGTTTAGTTTTTTTGTAGGACTAAGGCATCTAATATGTGTGGATAGATTATGGTAAGGAATTTGGGTAGATATTTTTTCAGGATAAATAGGTTAAGTGGTGTGAAGGAGAGAGGAGATTAGGCGCCCTTTTATAAGCGAGGTGAGTGGCACAATTGTAATTATTTTTAACTATTAAATATTATAAGTGTCTTGATCATTGATAAATGGAACTTAAAGAATTAAATTTCAAATATAATGTGATAATGGTTTAAATAACCTCATCTAAAAAAATTAAAATGATATTTTCTGACATTATCATAAAGTTTCAACCTTAGTTAACTCGTTTTACCCTTTTACCGAGGTGACAATATTTTTACCATGGTTACTATTCATAATGACCAAAAAATAAAGTGACCACATTAATAAATTAAAACCCCATAACTTAAAATATATGATTCATTTTCTAATTTTTAATTTGCTTAATTTTTAGTAATTATTTTTAATATAAGTTCACAAAACATAGCAAAAAATAGTTTAAAAAATGCATATTTGAGCTTAAAAATAATATTATACAAAAATAAAATATAATGATAGTTACTATATAATTAATTATATTATATTAAATAAAATGGATATCATTTTACTTTAAAACCAAATCCAAAATTTAATTGGAAATAAAATAAATGATATTTTTTTAAAAACAACATTTTTCATAATTCACCAAAAAATCAACTATTTATGAAAAATAAAAAAATCACTCTAAGGTAAATTCAACCTTATGAACTCAAAAATGAAATTGATTTAATAAAATTAAAATTAAAAAATTTATAAATTTTACTTTTAAATATAACTATGAACTATTTCTATGATAATGATAAAATAATAGGATGCGCATTAGGAAATATTATAGAGATATAATTTCTTGTTGTTATAGGATCATCTAGGGTATTAAAACTTATTTTATCAATACCAAAGTTATCCAAAAGAATAAAATTTGATGGAATGTAAGAGCGTACTTAAATAAATCAAATGGAATCTGAGTTTTTGAATATTTTACAAGAAGTTTAAGAACTTGGATATATTTAGATTTGCAGATGAAGACTAGGTAGGTGACTATGGTGATAGAAGACCAACTTTAGGTGGAATTTTTCTATTGGGAGGATGATTTTTGAGCAGGATTTATAATAAGAAAAAATTCTATTACTTTGATCACTATATATATTGAATGTGTGGATTCTATTAGTGCTTGTACCCAGATAATATGGATGAAGGAGAAACTTTAATACTTGAGGGTGAATATTGAAAAACCTATAACAATTTTATATGATAATAAAATCACCATTGATCTTTCTAAAAATCCAGAACAACACTCAACATCTAATAACATTTATTTCATGTTTCACTTCATCAAAGAAAAGGTTTCCAATGGTGGTATAAAGATGGAGTTCATTCCTACTTAAGACTAACTTGCTGATATTTACTAAATAAATTCCCAATGATAGATTTGAGACTTCAAGGATATCTATTAAGGCTCTCAAATTTCCTCACACTTAAGGTACTTTGGGCTTACCACTACCACTATTCTTTAGATGTGTTATCAAAGGGGAGAAAAATTATAACTCCATATCTTCTCTATTCTAAATCTAAAGTTGAGATTATAGATAAATATAGAGAAAAATATAAATTAGTGTTTTAAATGTAGGAGAGAGCATCAATATCACTTAGCCAAAAGTTTCTTATCACTATATAATGCAATTCACTTGATAAAAATACTTTTTTCAGTAGTGTGGTGTCAATATTTCTCTCTTAAAGAAGGGATGTGACTTTGTATATTTAAGTGAGTTTTTGATGTAAACAATAAATCCAAAGGGAGAGATTGAAGATCCTAATGAAATTACATAAATCTATTATATATTTTTTTCAACTATTAATGAATATTATTTACTGATTTTGATGATGTTTTTTAGAGGCTATGGAAATTTTTCGTGATGATTTAAATCTATTGGAGTTGTTTTCAAATGAGTTTGAGGAATTTTTTTAGTTCAATGCTACGAAATTGTGAATATAAATGGATATGTTATTTATATAAGGGTTATTTAAAACCCTATAAGGTTCATTTCCCTAATATTCATTTATCCTTATAATTTTTTATATGGATTATAGAATTTGAAAAGGTATTGAAGACCCTTGTAATCATAATATTCTTTTAGATTTTCCATAAGAGTCACTAGAACTCTGTAAGTGTCATTTCTGACTTCATAAGAGTCAATTAGAGTTATGTAAGAATCATATAACATATTAAAAGTCTTTGATAGACATCATAAGAGTCATTTATTCCTTACCATAAGAGTCATTGAGTTTATATAAGAGTCATTTATTATTATAGAATATTAGTTAAAGAGAAAAATGGAAAATAATAGAAGAAATATGGGATTCATAATATTCATTTGGGGATATCATAATATTATTTTTTGACCTTATGAAAAGATAAATGTAGTTAATTTTCATAAGGGTGAGATACGTTAAAAAATTATGACATTTTCAGAATAATTTTATAAATAAATCATAAAATTCTTAATTAGTATTTAAATAATAAAATTTCTAAAGAACCTGTAGTTTTCTTAAGGTGTTATATTTATTTTCAACATGAAATAGTTTAAATTTGGACATTTTAGGAAGTTTTTTTTGAAAGGTGTATATATTATGTTAGATAATATTTTATTGATCATAAAGGTTTTTATTATCATGATTACTCAATGTTTTTATGGTTCAAGAAGAGTTCTTCCATAAAATTTCCAGATAAAGAAAGGGTGTACAATGTTCAAGATGTGGAAGTATAAAGTTCAAGATATGAAGTGGTGAAGTTATAGATAATTATTAGATGGATAATTAATATATTTAGGGGTATCAAGTTTACTAGATGAACATTTGAGAGTAAAAAAGATAGATATAACTAAATAGAGGAATGTAATTTCTTCAGACAAAGCTGATTAGACAAAGTTGTAATGGATGGAGAAAAGAATTTTTTTTTACCAAATGAATAAAAATACAATGTTATATCAGATGGATAAAATAAAAAGTTTTACCATATGAATAAATTTTCAAATTTACACTAGACAGAGGGAAATATGAAGTCATACCAAATATATAAATATGAAGTATACTAATTCGAGAGAGATGATGATCACCAAATAAAATTAAAATGGAAAAAATATTTAAATATCATCATATAAAGAAGATCAGATAGACTATAGAAAGTTCACCAGGTATAGGTGCATTAGATAGAGGTGTATAAAACATAGGTTCATAAGATAAAGGACCATCCGATAGAGGATCATCAGACAAAGGTGTACCAGATAGAAGCATACCAAACTGAGGTGAACCAAAAAAGGTGTAATAGATTGATAATTATCAGAAAAAGGGTTATATAGAGAATGGATCTATAAAAAGAAGAACTAAATGGGGAGTTAATGGATGAAATAATTCTTATAAATATCACTGGAAGAATAAAAATCAGTATTTTATGACAAAGTTTCCCTAATTCTTACTCAGTCTAAACATTGTGAAGATGATTAGCTAGATGTTCAATGATTTAACATTCATGATAAAAATTTAATGATTATCATAAATATTTGAGGAAGTTTTTAACCATTCTTTTATTCCTAGATTTGAGGAAAGTCTTATGAACAATATTGAATCTAAAAAATCATAGGCTTTGAAGGCATCCAAACAAAGTTTATACAGAGATTTATTTTTAAAATTAGAGTATGTTATTTTTTCTTTATTTATCGTAAGAAGGAAGAACATCTATAGGGGTGACATGGTCTTTTTTAATGTTATTAAAAATATTGATAACTAAGTGTTTATGAGAAGAATACCACTAAAATAAGTTATGGAAGATCAATGTTTTGGAAGAAGAAGCACCATACACAAATTTCTAGAAGATTAAGTTTGGATAAAGATATGAAATATTTCTAATATAAATACTCATAGGAATATGTTTATTATTACTGAATAAGCCTATGGTTCAAGATATATTTCCATTATTAGTGAAGGAAAATTTTGTAACTAGTGATAACCAATATTATTAGGTCAAGGGTGATTCCTTCCCACCATTATTTGGGTTTGGGTGATTCCTTTCCTAACCACAATTGTATCTATGAAAAATCTTAGTGGAAAATATATATGTTGAGTGGCCCCAAAAAAATATGGAGTAGGTACCCATATTAGGACCATGCCTTGTAAAAAATACGTGACTTTAATTTTATCTTTCTTATCTATGAATACAGGTGAGGATGAGTTACAAAATTAAGCGGATCAAAAATCTAACAAGTTATAGAGGTTTATTTCCATATGAAGGAACTTTTTTAAAATATTTCCACTACTTCACCCCCTCTGAATGTTTCTACATTCATGGTCTCTTCAATTGGTATTATAGAAAATTCTTCCTCTATAGATCCATTTTTGAATTACATAGAATTTAAATTTAATTAATAGTAGTGGTGTTACTACTTTTTACAATAATAACTATTGTTACTAGAAGAATAAGATGATACCCTATCTTCTTTAACATGGACTAAAAGTGGGGGATGTAGAAGCCATTGGATTTATACCTATAGAAGAGGATAAAACAATGTATTTTGATAAAAAAGGGGAATCTAAAATATGATGGTAAGGATCAAAATGATATTCTTATGTCACTTTTTGAAAATGTAATCACAAAGACGATGGGTATTTAAATGGTTAAAGTGATTTGGGATAAACTTGAAAGCATTATTGAAGGAAATTTTTATGTTAATGAAGTGAAAATTTATATCTAGAGAAGTAAATTTAAAGATCTGAAAATGGTTGAGGAAGAGATCATTGATGAATATTTCAAAAGGGTAATAGAAATAGTCAGTAAAATTATAGATTTTGGAGAAAATTTTTTACATTAAATTATTGTAAAAAAATCTATAATAATTTTTTTGATAGATTTGATCCCAAAATCTATGTTATTGAGGATAGAGAAACTATTTCTATTGATGAGATTCAAATTATTTTCATTACCTATAAAATGATGAAATATCTTGTATTTAAGAAGAAGGTAAAGGTTTAACTAATTTTAAATAAACGATAAAACTCAAGATTTTAGAAGAATATGATTACTCTAATAAATTAGAGTCTAAATATCAGGATAATGAATAATATTCATGAGTAATGGATTTTATCTCAATTTAAATTAGAAAAGCTAAAGTCAAGTACAAGGACAAATTTTCTTTAAAAATGTTTAAGTGTGTAGAAATTGGACACTTTTACTTAGACTATCCAAGAAATATGTAACATCCCAACTAGAACCACCAAGTACAAACCAAAGTGCTATATAACTTCATGTACACCTCCCCTCATGCAAGAGGCCACATAAAACTCTAGTTTGGACCTTTGGTTAGGGATGTTACAAAGTAGTATCAGATGATATGTATTAACTAACTTTTTTTTCTCTTTGTCTTACTTTGGGATAGAGTAGACAAGAGATATGATAGCTGGGGTTTGGGTAGAGGAACTATGATAGTTCTTAGCCAACACTGTATGGTGGACCTCTTAGCTTCTATAAAATGGAAAATTACCTTTTTCTATTACTATCGACTAAGCTTAACTCAGCTGATGAACATGATGTTGATATGTGATTTATGAGATTTTGGGTGCATTCATGCATCATAACTAGGAACATATATCCATATGTCCATATATATATACCTATTGTTGCACTGCATAACAATTCTTTAATTAAATGCCTTGATTTGTGCTATCTATTTGGGATAGTTTCTCTGCCGTGTGATATATCTATATTATTGTACTGTTATATCCCTACTATCATTAATTAGCCGAACTCAACATGCTATTGTGTTACTATATATATGATTACTATGACTAAAATGCTAGGATAAAAACAAGGGCTAGTGCTAGGAGGGTTATACCTTGGGTTGAGTGCATACTCCTAGGAGAACCTTGTGTGATCCCATGACTAATTAAGAAAAGTATATCTTTATAATTTTCTTTCTGTTGTAGAAGATACCACCTCATAGACTTTTGGTGGGACCTATAGATGAGCAGGCTACTACAAAGCATGTTCCCACACCGACCCTAGTGGTGTAGGCAAGCTTTCATTCCATCCAATTTTGAAATCTATAGTAGACTATGATAAGGATTTACTGCTTTATAATCCCCCAACATTTGAGGGCATTAGTGGACCACAGGATGCTGAGGATTGTATTGATAACATAGAGAGTATCTTCGACCACATTGAGACACCATCAGATAGGAAGGTGAAGCAGGCAACGTTTATGCTTCAGGGACCCACTTAGAAATGGTGGGGAGTTATGGGTCAAGCTAGTTGATTAGAGGGACTCTCATGGGAAGCCTTAAAGGAATTTTTTTGGATAGTTATTCTAGTCACACTGAAGATCAACCAAGAATAATAGTTCAGGGAGTTTTAGTCGGGCACCATGAAAATATCAACATACTTCACTTACTTTATAGAGATCCTATATTTTACACTACTTCTAGATGATAATGAGGCATAAAAGGTTAGGAAGATTGAAATCATACTTTGACATGGCCTTAAAAAGTAAGATCAGATTTTTAACCTAGCTTCCTATCTAGATGTTTTGAGGAATTCCCTAACTATTTAGGAGATTCTTGAGGATTGATGAATAATTTTCCTTTTCCTACCATTCAAAACTCAGATTTTTGGACCTTATACTACTACAATTATTACCTCATTCAATGGTAGGAAGAGGAAGGCAAAGGATATATAGTGGACCAGTGGCATACATATGCAACAAGATTTCAGTCTCTTTGGATCTATCTAGAGGTGAACCACATTGTCTCAATTGTGGGAATTTAGACACTATAGTTGTGAATTCACAACGCCCTAGGGTCATCAGTTCCATCAGTGTGGTAGGATAGGAAATCCCCAACATTTTTATTCTAGAATTTTAGCTAGAATATAGAGATATACACAACCAAGAGACCATAGATTGGGTCAGTGTTCTCAGTAGTAGAACTATATTTGTCATGCACCGGAAGGATATGGTCGTAGGGATAAGTTAGGTCATGTCTACACTATAAATCAGATTCCAACAAATGGTATATAGGTTCCATATATAGTTTAAGGTATTGTCTTGATAAAATCCACTCTTTCTACTACTCTTTTTGACAACAGTTCATTATATTCTTTTATATATACATAATTATTTTTTGTACTTTTCCTACAGGTCAAGTTATCCTCTAAGTTATTATACCTTGATACACCATTTGGAATGAAAGTTGACCATCTATAGTGATACATAGAGTGAACTATATTTTTCAAAAGTTAGGGGAATCTATTAGAGTTTATAATACTGGATATTTCGACCTAAAACCAATTCTTGACATGGACTAGATGACTAGATTCTAAGATCAAATGAACTACTATTGGAGGGACATGTCTCTCAATTCACCAAAGGGAGATAAGTTTATGATGACCAAAGAGTGGGAATTAGAAGTTGGAATATTTGGACAAGACATGAGTCATCTTCGGATGATCACAACACAAATGGAGGGCTTGGATCTTTCATCTTGACCAGTGGCATCCCCATCATCTCTTCCTCTAGTCATAGATATCTATCAGAATGTCTTTATAGAATCCCTCTTAAGACTACCAAATGACAAAGGATTTGAATTTTATTTAGATATTGTAACAGGTTCACCACCCATTTTGATACCCCCATATCACATGGAACCTACTGAGCCGAAGGAGATCAAGCTATAGCTGGATGACTTGGAGTGGAAAGGATTTATCTGGATGAGTACATCACCATGGGGTGCATTTGTGTTGTTCACCAAGAATAAGGATGGTAGTATTTAACTCATAATCGATTATAAAAAATGAACCTGGTGACAATGAAGAACCAATATACCTTACATAGGATTGATGATCTTTTTGATCAACTATGAGGAGCCCGATGGTTCTCCAAGATAGATATTTGATCGGGCTATCACCAGTTGCGATTCAGAGAGGAGGATATTTTAAAGATGGATTTTTGGAGTAGTTATAGACTCTATGATTACTTGGTATTGTCATTTGATCTAAAGAACATTGTGATAGTGTTTATATTCCTCATGGACAAGATTTTACATCCATACATAGACTCATTAATCATGCTATTCATTGAAGAAATCATCATTTACTCACTGATGTAGTAGTAGTATACTATTAACCTAAAGATAGTCTTATGTATGCTTAAGGACATTGGTTTTAGTATAAATTGTTGAAGTGTGACTTCTAAACATGAGAGGTGAAGTTATTAGGACATGTGGTGTTTCAGACAGGTATATTCATGCACCCGAACAAAGTTGAGGCAGTCATATCCTAGAAACATCCCCAGAACATGTTTGAGATCATGATATTTCTGGTTTTATTAGGATATTTCCATGTATTTATTTATGAATTTTCCAAATATCAATACCCATAACAATGTTGATGAAGAAGGGAGTTAAGTTCCAGTGGTGAGACCAGTGTAAAGAGGCATTCCTTGAGCTAACAAGAAGGTTGAAAACTACTCTAGTACTAGAAATCCCAAAGAATAGTATTGGTTATGTAGTATACTGTGATGCATATGGTGTTGGCCTGAGAGAGGTGATAATTCATAGAGACTAGGTAGTTTCCTATGGGTCTTGTCATCTATGACATCACAAGAAAAACTACCCTATACATGACATAGAGTTGGCCGCTGTGGTCCATGCTATGAAGTGTTGGTGATATTATCTATTTAGCAAGATATTTGTTGACTATAAGGACCACAAGAGCCTTTAATACATCTACACACAAAGGGAACTAAACCTGAGACATAAGTAATGGGTTGAGTATCTATAGAAGATTGATTCTGAGATGGAGTATTCACATGGTAAGGGTAACATCATTGCATATTCTCATAGTAATAAGACACAGGCTGAGCCTAAGTTTGGTGGTAACCCCTCAGTGGAGAGGTGGAACTTGATGAGACTATTTGATAATTAGAGGATGTATGCTTCTGATGATTAGGGGTTTGTGACTTGTACTTCTTTAGTGATCAGTTTATCACTTGTATACATGGTCAAGACTGGTCTGGGGTCTGACCCATAGTGTGTTGAGATGAGACAACAATTGGATGGTGGTGATATGATACTCGAATGGTCATTGTATGATGATGATGTGATATTGGTACATATAAGAATATTAGTACCAATTTATACAAGAGAGGAGATGATGAGAGATTACCATACCTAAAGACAGAAAGTAAATCATGGTGTGACCAATATGTATCATGAATTCATATTCTAGTTATGGTGGCCAGGGATAAATAAGGACATTATTCGTTTCATCTCCAGATGCCTTACCTTTCAGAGAGTGAATGTCAAGCACCAGTGACCTGAAGTTCTGTTATAGACACTTTATGGTACCCATGGGGAAATGGGAATACATCATGATGGAATTTTTGATGGGGTTACCTAGGACCTTGAGGATTTATGATTCTATTTGGGTGATTATTGATTGGATAACAAAGGATTCTCAATTTTTTCTAATTAGAGAGACTCACACAGTAGAGGAACTTGGAAAGATCCATGTTAGTGGGAACTTACATTTGAATGGAGTTCCATTGAGAATTGTTTCAGATAGAGACACATATTTTAAATCATGGTTTTATCAAGGATTTCAGAAGGCCTTACAGACACAACTAAGATTGATTACGACATACCATCCTCAGGAATACTAATTGTCTAAGTGAACTATATGAATATCAAATGATATGATTTAATATTTCATATAAACATCATAGGAGTGTGTGATTATCACCTATAATTTTTTAATTTTTTGTACAAAAATAATTACCAGGATTTGATTCGTATGGAACCTTATGTGGATCTTTATAGGAGTTCATTTCATTCACTCATCTTTCAGCATGAGGCAGGTGAGGTAGAAACTGTGGGATATAGTATGGTTCAGTTGACCTACAAGAGAGTGAATATGATTCATAAAAATTTGATCATCACTCAGAGAGGAAAAAGATCTTATTCCGACTAGATGAGAATACCCTTGGAGTTCTCTACAGGTAATCGGTTTTTCTTAAGATTGACTCATTGGTTAGGTAATATACATATGAGGAAAAAAAATACAACACATTTTTTGGTCAGACCCTTTGATATCACCAAGAAGATAGGGCCATTGGCATATCATATGGACTTTCCTTCTCACTACCAAGGTATTCATGACATGTTTTATGTGTCACAAATTTATATGTACATAACCAACCCTTCACATATTATTAATTGTGATGAAATTATGTTGGAGACTAACTCATCTTATGAGGACCTTCTTATGTAGATATTTGACCAGAGTGGGAAATTCCTTTAAGAGAATATAATAAGACTTATTTGGATTCAGTGTCATCATGGGAAGATATAGGAGGAGACTTGTGCGATATAAACTAATGTTCGATCTCAGTGGCCTAATCTATTTGAGAAGGACCCTTAGAAATGCCTCTCGAGGGTGAGATGCCTCTTAAGGGTGAGAAGTCTTTAGAGGGGCAGAATTGCAAATTTCTGAAATTATTATTCCTTAATAAAGCCTCGTTTCCTTTATTATTTCATTTTTCTCGAGTTTAACTATGTTGGGTAGAGTTTTGGGGGATTTTTGAGGCTTATAATTTAGTTTTGAGGTTTTACTACCCTTCAGGGGGTACCACACCATAGTTTGTGTGGCTATGTTGTAGTGGGAAGCCCACACCATAGAGGACATCACTACACTATAGGGGTGTTTTGTGAGGGAGGTTTCACTTTATCCTTACCTATATAAATCTATTTATGAAGTATGCCCCATGGTGTCATGTGGTACGCCATAATGTCTCTTTCTATATCAATTAAATACATTGTCCAGTCTTCGGTTTTTGGGAATTAAGCCTCATAATTAGGCTATTATGAATTGAGGTTGGGATTTACTTCTTGAATTAATTTGATCCTTCATTTTGGAATTAAAGAGTTAGACTTATGAGGTTTAAATGTATATATAATGAACCCATAAATTAATGAAAATACCTCCTTCATTATCCTTATTTAAAGAAAAATAGAGGTTCCTGAAGGGTTATAGAGCCACTCCACACCTTAGTTCCCCCTCATTTCACTATGATGGTACCTTTCATGGTGGTTACATGCCGCATCCAAACACCTTTCACAATAGAGGACTCCTTTAAGCACCCTGTTATGTTGTGGTGTTATACCCTGTGTCATAGTGACTTTTCTATCCCACCCTGCACTCCGTAGCTACCGCCTTACGTCGTGGAGACCCCCAATTTTCAAGAACCACTTCATCCTCCTTTTTTAGTTCTATACTTGCGGATTTATTTTGATAATGATCATACCAAGGTAATTTTGGATCAACCACTTTGGTATTGTTTCCCCTTTCCTTTCTCTATAACCTATGACATGTTAGATTAGATCGGTTCTAGGAGATATCATAGCGTGATCATATTCTGGTTGGTGTGAAAGCATATTTTGGGTGATTAAATCTTCAACAGACCCTAAAACTAATGTTAAAAACCATGATATAGTAATATACTTAGATTCTTAGGCTCATGCTTAAATTTTTTTAACTGATGATTTTTTTTTTGCATTTGATGACTATGCTTGATTGTGATCACATGTGAGTGTGTTTAGCCTATGAGACTCATTATGATATTTGATTCAATGAGTGATACTAGTGTAGATTTTTTAATGTTTTATTTTGATCACATGATGTTATTTATGATAATATATACTCATGATGATATTCTATACTTGTTTATGTGCTCACTCTGTATATGTGTTACCATGCCTTAATGGTTGTTAGTGGTACTTAAAATAGGTGGAATGTCAAGAAAAATTTATCCCTTAGAGAGGGAGTGTTTTTTATGATGATAGAATCAAGGGACCTGAGTACATGGTAAAGGTATGAGGTATCCATGGTTCTGTGTTGTGGATTCACTCAAGGTAGCCCTCATTTTCTAAGTTCCACTAACTATGAGGTTACCTAGTCAATGTGAGTACCTAATATTCTCATATATAGGATGATAGGTGAAAAGGAACTCTTAATGGATAGATGATGTTGGGTTTCATGTCTATATGACACCATGAGGATGCTTTACATGGGCTAGTTTGGTTACTACTGACTTATTCCATTATCTTCCAGTATGAAGCCAAAGTAAGTAAAATTGGGGTTTTGTGGTGACTTGTCCAGCACATGAATGCTTGGTTTTGGATTATACATTTATTCCTTTTAAAAATTTATTATTATTATGGAATTCACATGTTATACTTGAGAAAATTAGTTTGAGGATACATTGGTGGTGTCCCACAAAGTCTTGTACTCATACCATACTCATGAATTCTGGTGTTCTTGTAGATTTCATGATGGATTTGGTGAAGGTAAAGGGTTATGTGGTGGACAAATGATAAGAGGAGGATGAATCCAGCATTGGAACAAGATTTTTTTGGGTAGAACTCGTTTTTTATTTGTTTTATTTATCTAATATTACTACTATGGATAGGATTTCCACATTAGGGGATATTTTATTCACATGACACATATACCATTAATTTAGCTCTGCATGATTACTATCATCACTCATTATATTTTTTATTGTTTTATTATCGATCCTATTACTTGATATAGTGGGTATAGTATCCCAATCGATGTATTCATACCCTCACTGCTAGTTGACAGCCTCTTACATATGGGTAGGCACACCTAATGTTACATATCACTCTAGTTTGGAACTGATGGTTCAAGTCAGGATGTTAAAAACTAAAAGGGGTGAGTTAAAATAATATGAAAAATGAAAAATAATTATAATAATAACTGGGGTAAAGATTCTAAAGATGTAAAAAAATATAGTTATAGAAAAAATAGATATTTAGGAGAAGGAGGATAATGATTTGTAAAGAAGATGATAATTAATAAACTAAAATTAATTCATCAAATTAATATGTTTTGGAAAAAATCACTAAATTTATGGATCATATTGAAAAAAATAAATACAATTATAATAGTGAATAATGAGAACATGATGAAACATATAGATAATATGTTTTGAGATAAAAACTTGAAGCATGTCCCAAGAAAAACTCCAAAACAATATAGAATCCAATCTATATTGTAAGAAATATGTAATGGAATATTTACTTAAAAGAAAATAAGGATATCTTGAAGAAATTAAATCCCTCAAATTAAAAGTTTCAGAATAAGAAAATATATTGAATATGTTTTTGTGAAACATACTGTGAAGGAAGAATAATTAGGCAAGTCTCAATTAAGATGTCTTGAAGTTGAAATATCCTTTAAATAGATGAATGATATTATTTTTAAATAAAAGGAAGTTTAATATAAATGAAAACTTTTTTAGAGAATCTAGCTATAAAAAACATGTTTAAACTCAATATCATAATTCAAATGTTTCCAATATTATTTCAACTAACTATATAGGTTCAACAAAAATAGAAGGAAATGCATGAATTAAAAAAAAGAGTACAAAATTTACTTCATTTAAAAATGAATCAAAAGAATATGGTCACTCCTAGAAAAAAAATGTTCCATTGTAAATAAAATAGGAAGTTATAATTATATATAAATCCCAGTAACAATATTTTAACCAATAGTCATATTACCATAGAAGACCAAGATTCAATGGTTACTGTTAGTTTTGTGAATCATTTGTATATAAATCTTATAACTATTGGTACCACATGTCACTTTATTAGAAAATTCATGAGTCAAGGGGGATAAATACCAAAAGTATTATAAATTAAGAGGATAATAATAACATGTTCTGAAAATTGAAGAAAAAATTTAATAAGAAAAGTAAAAAAGTAAAATAGTTTGAAAGATAAAACATTTATGAATGTCTTGATGAGGTATGATAAAGGTGTGATAAATTTGGTCCTCATTCATATTAATGTATGAATAATAATCCTAGAAATGTTCCACTCATTAAGAAAGAAAAATAACTTGGTAAAGGGATGATTGAAGAAAAAACATTATTAGCTAAGTTTGATTTGAAATCTAGAAAAATGGGGAATCCTTAGATTTTATAGAGTGGATGATCTTCCCATATTATAGGAGATACAAAAATCCTAATAAACATCATAAAACATTATAGTGATGTTACCATGATTAGAAACAACTATTCTCTAAAAATAAAAGGGATTAGAACAACTGAAATTGAATCACAAAATTTGATGTCTAAATATGTTTTGTCTATTTATGGAATTAAAAAAAATTACTAAGAATCATCCATATTTTTGATGATTGGAATGAATTTATTTTCAAAATAGATTATTTCATTAGAAAATGTTCAAAATATGGAAATATAATTAACAAGGGAGATAAAAATAGTTGTAATTTTTTTTTTCTGAATTGGAGATGCAAGTAAATCTTGTTATTCGAGTTCTAGAAATGAAAATCCATTATAGAATTGAAAATTTTTCCATATTGGTTAAAGAAACATGTGAAAAAATAAGAAAGGTCATCAAAATTCTTCTGAAGTTAGAGATTCACTCTACTCAAACTCTTGAACTTATTCACTCTGATATATATAAAAAAATGAGACATCATTCCACCAAATGTTATCTATACTTCATAACCATCACTGATGAATTTACATGGATGATTTAGGTAATATTTTTGAAACAAAAATTTGAGTTTGTGGAAATGTTAAAAATATTTTGGAAGGAGATTGAGAAAGAACATGGTGTATATAGCATAAAATTTAGAATAGGTAATGGAAAAGAGTTTTCATGTAGTTATTTTAAATCCTACTTATAAATACATTATTGTGCATCAATACTATTCTCTTAACAATTCATAACACAATGGATTAGTTAAAAGAATGAATTAAAGTCCAATTGAAATGGTATGAGCTAGGATTTCTTAGCATAAACTCTTAAAATATTTTTGGAGGGAATAACTTTATATGGAAATACATATTCAAAATAGATGTTTTATAAGAACATAAAAAATTAAAATCCCTAGGAAATGAGGTACAAAAAGAGGATTAATATTAAATAATTTAAGTTATTCAAAAGTCCCTTCTTGATGAAATTTAAAATAAAAATTTATGGATACTTGATGAAAGGGATGAGAAAGGAATCTTCTTGGGGTATACAACCAACAAAAAAAGTAACAAGTGATAGAGTAAATGATTTTACAAAATTATAGAATCATGTAATGTAAGGTTATTGAAAGTATGTTCAAAGAAATAGATGAAGGAAATGGTTGTTCTAAAATTGTAATAGAATGAATCTTACAACCTTCCAAAATAACTTAATAGAAAATGAAAAAAGTATATATGAGTTACATAAAATGTGTTATGAAAATTCTAGCGATGTTAAAGAAACTAAGGGGAAAACCCAAAATTCAGTAAGATACAAAAATAGGTTGAACTAACCAAAATTATCAAAATAAGTAAAACTCCAGTTCATATTAGAGAGAAACTAAGAATGGAAAATCAAACATCTCTCATTTCTAAAATAAAACTATAATCACTATCATTAGTTATAAAACATAAATAATGAGTGAAATCCATGAATTAAGAGTCATATTATATTGATAAGAATGAAACTTGTGAACTTGTCCCAAGACCAGAAGATAAAAATGTCATAGAAACTAAATGGGTGTTCCAGAACAAGATGAGTGAAAAGGGAGAGGTTTTAAGAAACTATTAGAGGATCATCTATAAAGGGTATATATAGTTTGAAGGTGTTGAATTTAAAAAAAAAATTCTCCTCTATTTCAAGACTCAAAACTATCATAATGTTCTAGCCATTTTTCTCATAAAAAATACAAAATCTATCATATGGATACCAAATTGGTATTCTTGAATGGGGAAGTTAAATAAAATGTTTATATTGAACAACCTGATGGATTAATACTTGAAAAAAATAGAAGAAATTTTTATAAGTTATAGAAATACTTTTATGGGTTGAAGCAGGATCCTTATTCTTGGTATTCAAAACTTTATAATTTTCTACAAACATTAAAATTTTCTAAAGGAAAAGTTGGAAAAAAAATTATTTAATGTAACAGGTTTTAGAACGTTAATTTTTATAGTTTATGTTGATGGAATAATATTTTTATGTGATGAAGATAACACATGTGAAGAGTTATTATAAGAGATAAAGTGGTTATTGGATATTTATATGCTTAGGGAAATGAATTTATTTCTTAGGCTACTAATCATACAAAATGAAAATATATATTTCTTTCATAAGAACAGTATTCCTAATAATTATTAAATAAGTTTAGTATATAGTATTAAAAGGAAGTATCAACATCTATATTTATTTGTATAATGATAATTAAGATGAAAATGGCTAATGTTTGAATTAAAAAGAATTTTTGAAGATGATAAAAAATCACTATATTTTACTATTTTTTTCTAGATATTATTTATAATATTACATTATATTCTAGGTATCAAATTGATCCTAAAGAATCCCACATGATGGATATCAATATAATTTTGAGGCCTGTCAAAGGAACTTTGAATTATGGATTATTGTATAAGAAAAGTAGTGATTTTAACTTACTTGGGTTCATGGATACTGATCAGGCAAGTTATTCTAATGATTTAAAATCAACATATGGAGGAAAATTTTTCTTGGGAGAGAGCTGTGTTTTTGGAATAGTAAGAAACAATTTTCAATAAACTTGATTACAACTAAATCCTAATATGTTGTTTCTACTCATGCATGTATGAAAATGATGGGAATGAATGTTTATCTTGAGGATTTGAGGTTTAATGTTTAAAAACCATTAAAGATTATTTGTGATAACCAAAGTGTTATTAAACTCTCTAAAATTCTTATTCAACATTAATGATCCAAGAACATTGATATTAAGTATCAATTCATGAAAGACAATGTTCCAATTGGATATGTAAAGCAGGAGTATACATCCGCAAAATAAAAAATTACAGATATATTCCCTTAATATTTTCCAAGGGAAAATATTGAATAATTAAGGCCAAAAAAACTTTTTCATAATTCAATACTAACTTAAGAAGAGTTCTTGAGGAACCCTCATGTTACTTTGAATTATATTATCAAAGGGGGAGAAGAAGTAAAACTATTTTCTTTATATTTTGTGAATATAAAGCTATTGTAACCATATAAAGGTGGAGTAAATGTTTTGAAACATGAGAATAATAGAGGGTTTAATTAATATCATGGACACAAAATTTCTTAACACCAAGGTTTAAGGATATTTCTCTTTGATAAAGGCTATGGTTTGGCAAGGATTTTGAATAGGATTTATTTTAATGTTAAAAAAATACAAAGGAGGGATTGATTAATCCATGGTTTGGTTGAATGTTTTTTATTTTTTTCAACATGAAAGAGTTTAACCCTATAAATTTTCAAAATAAAATTTTCATATGGTCAATATATTAAGTCAGATATTGATTTTATAATCCTCAAGGTTTCTAACATCATGATTTCTAAATTTTTTTATGGTTCAAGATGAGTTTTTTCTTAAATATTATGGATAGAGAAATGATGTAATTTTTTTTCATGCATCTGTACAATATTCAAGATATTAATTGTTGAATTTAAAAATAATTATTTGATGGATAATTACTAGACATAGAAGTATAAAGGTTACTATATAAACATTCGAGAGTCTATCATATGGAAATCATTGAATGGAGGAATGGAATTTCATCAGAACATGTTGATCAAAAAAAGTTATATTGGATAAAGAAAAGTAACAAGTTATATTGGATGAATAAAAATAAAATTTAATAATATAATTAGAAAATAAAAAGTTGCAATAGATGGTGAAATCTATAAAGTTCTTCCAGATGGGGGGAAAGTCATACCAGCTAGAAAAAGATGAAGTCTACCAGATGGAGAGAGTTGATGATCACCAAAGGAAGTTCTGATAGATAGACTATTGAATTATCAATATATATAGAATATTATATAGAATCTAAAAATTTACATTGAACATAAGTTCATCATACAAAGGTTCATTGGACATAGGTGCATCAGATAGAGGTTCATTAGAAATAGGTGTATCAAATGGAGGTGCATCAAATAGAGGAGTATCAGATAGAGGTGTATGAGAAAAAAACATATTAGACTAAGGTGAAATGGAAAAAGGTTTAATAGATATAGAAGTATCATACAATGGTTTTTGGATAAAATAGATTTAGATAAAGCTACACCAGATGGAGAGTTTCTAGATGGAGGAGTTCTTAAAAAGATCACTGAATGAAAAAACCATGATTACCTAATAGAATTTACTTCATGTTTATACACTCTAAACATTGTGATGATTCTAATATTTATTTTCAATGACTCAAAATTTTAAAAGGAAAGTTCATGATTCTCACTAATATTTTTGGAAGGATTTAAATTTTCTTTGATATCAAGATTTAAGGAATGTTTTATGAAAAATGTTGATTTAGAAAAAATCAGAGGTTTTGAAGGTGGTTGAATAAATTTTGAGTTTAGTAGGATTTTAAAAATTGGATTCTATGATTTTTTCTTGTTTATTAGAGTAAGGTTTAGTATATAAAGGGTGAAAATATTGTTTTTAATATTTCTAAAAATATTGAGAAATTAGTGCTGTTGAGAAGTAGATCATAGGAAGAAGTTTTGGAAGCCAATGTTTTGGAAGAAGAAGTACTAGTAACAATGTTTTGAAAGATTTATTTTTCAGTAAAAGCAGACATATTTCTAAAATACAAGCCTAGGGGAAGATCTTTATTACTGTTGAATAAGTCAATGGTTCAATATATCTTTCTCATATTGGTAAAATTTTGTAATTGGTGATAACCAATATTCTTGGGTCAAAGGTGATTCATTTACAACATTATTTGGGTTAAGGGAAATTTCTTACCTACCTTCATTTTCATATATGATGGATCTTAGTGGAAAATATGTATCTCAGGTGATTTCGAACACAGAAAGGATTATTGGGACCAAACCATGTAAATATTGAGTGCCTTTCATATAATATTTCTCATCTTTTTCATATGGTTGAGGCTGAGTTAAAAAGTTAAGAAGATGAAAACTCTAAAAAGTTGCATAAGTTTATTTCCATGTGATTTAAATTGTAAAATGAATACCATGGATCCAACACCTATTCTTAGTGTTGATACATTCTTGTTCAGTTCAATATCATTAGTTTTTTGGTCAAATCCATAATTCAATAAAAAATTAAATAAATTTAGTGGATATTTATTGTGAATATTAGGGGTTAATATTCATGGTAATTTCATGTTCAAATATTTTAAATTATTATTCATGATAAAATATATTATTTATGATGTTTATGTTAACCAACAAATATCATGAAATTGATAATTATGGGGAGTTTCTATATTTTATTATTGAAATATTATTCACATAATTCAATGAATATAAAATTATAAAATGAATAAAAGACAGTGAGTTAATGAATTGATAACATTATACTATTTAAAGAGGGAGAAATACTATATATAATAAGGAGGAGGAGGAAGATATTGATAAGTATTGCAACTATATTCATTATCTATGTTAAGTAAATCCCACACCATGTGTGATCATGTTGAGTTTTTCTCATGAGAAGGAAGAAGGATAATATATCTATTCATGATCTAATTCATATACCAACCATTATAAAATCTTGAGTATGATGGTTAACATTCTTGTAATTCTATTGATAGTTATTTGTTAGTATGGGGCCTAATTTTGTAGAAAAGTTTTTTTTCAGAGACATCCTGATATTTTTTGAAGATCCTGTTCACATACAAGAGTGAGAAAATTTTGGATTATTGATGGTACCAGAATAAATAATACTCTTTTCATTTGGAAAGTGTATAATACCCATATTTTGAGGTGGATGATACTTTCTGAAACAATATATGTGATTTTAAATAACTTTTAATTATGAAAATTTAATTATAGATGATACTTTTTATCTCGATAACAAATTGAATAGATAAAGGACATTGGGGTCTAAACTTGTAAAAAAACTCATGTGATGTGAATATTTTGTTATTTTTTAATGTAGTTGAGTGAGATATTTATAAATAGTGGATCGTGACCTTAAAAAATAACATTGATTTTATTAAAAAGTATTTTAAAAATTGGAACCACCAATTAACTCCCACTCTTAGTGGCACTTTAACTAATCTGGGAATATAATATTCCATATCTACACACCTAGGTGTAATACTTGAACAAATATATACTCTATTCTAAGTTTTTTTGTTGTATATGGAGATTTATTACTATTTTTCATAGGTGATTGTTAATGAGGTATCTTGGAAAGTTTGGGAATATTAATATTGAAGGGGTGATAAAATTTTTCAAGTGTGGAGCTTATAGATGACATGAAGTTGATAACCTCTTGAAAACATATAGATATCAAGTAATGGTCCCTTAAAACACTTGATAGAGTTAATACCCCCTTGTAGATCTGAGGTGTGAGTGCTAGATTTTTGTAATATCGAGCATAAGTCTGATACCCCTTGATCCAGACAAGGAATAGGTGAATCATGAGACTGATAAAGTTGTTAACCCCTATATATGTTGGGGAGAAGGTCCTCCATCCATGGAATGGATAAATGCCTCGATTGATACATATATCCCTTAATGAGGTTTGAGTCCTAAATAGGGGTCCGTACCACCTTGTCTAACATAACCATCTTGTGAGGTGTGGGTACCTCAATATGACTTCAAAGAGATGAAATAAAAGTTATGAGAGTTGGGTAGTTTGATTGTTATGGGTTTTATGAAATATCATGAATTCATAGTTTCATTTTTGACATAACTCACAATTGTATAGTTGAGTTGGGTTTTCTTTATGAAATTTGGTTTCTCAATCCTTAAATAATATATGGGATTTTCCATGTTTATTCCTCAAATTTTATTTTGGGATGAGTTTTCTTTTTTACCTTATCTTGATTTTTAAAGGTGTATTACTAAGTATTTATAGACTAACCCCTGCATGCGACATTGTTCCCATGCATGTTGTGTCTGTACAGATAATGTATGGTATAAAATCTGACTTCATTGGGCATGAATATGGTGTATAGTGGTGCTTGGTGGTGATAATTGATGTAGGAGATTATACCTAGAGTCATTATAATGAGGAGGTGTTTTCCTTTATTTTCATAGGTCTACCACACTTTGATATATTCCCATGCATTTATTTTTCCATTAGATTTTACCTATGTAAAATTATTCCAGTTACTCATTGTGACATTCATGAACATTCTATTATAGTTTGGAATCATATTTATGCTATTATTTTATTTTTAGCTATATTATAATGAAGTAGAGATTTGTTTATTATTTTATGTTAATATTTGGATAAGGACTTCTGTATGTGTGATATTTTATCTTTTGTGAGTCATTTTCTCAATAATAACTTCTTCTGGATCTATTATTTTGATGAATCACAACACACTCAATATATTACTCAAATTTACTTGAAGATTTTGGTAGTTCTATTTTTTGTTCAGGTTTATTTTTAAAATCACACATTCTGATCAATATGAATATGAAAATTAAAACCCCATAAAATCATGAAGTCACTCGTGCCTTTGAATAAATTGAAGATTAATTTTAAGCTTCAGATTTTGTTTGAAGTGAAATATATTCTTGAAGTCTATGGAGTATACCACTGTGAGTTTGTTGTGGTAAACACCTATAAATAGGAGATCAAGGCTGGCTCACAATGAAGTTATAAATTTCAAGATTTGTTTACTACCTTAGTGACTTGAGTGCCTCCAAATATTTTAGTTTTTAGTGTGATCTTAGAGATTCAATTTTGTAAGTATTTTTTTTAAACTTTATGTTTTCTTTTTTAATAATTTTATTTAGATCAGCTTGTGATTGAAGAGTTCCAAGGATATAAACCACTACTTATGAAATTATTGTTTCAATAAGTCCTAGAGATAAATACTTAGATGATTCTAATTATGTTATTGAATAGGATCTCTATAGTAAGAGACTGTTTCTTCATACCATTGTCGAAGAAGTCTAGGGATTGGACTTATGCTTCAGATTTTCTATACCAACGAAGTTGAAGGGTTTCATAACTTCTATCCCTTAAATATGGTTATTGACCCTACCTCCCATTTCGATTAAAATTAAAGAGTTTATATTATAAGAACTATGAAATCATTTTATAATATTATTTATTGGTATACATATAATTATCCAGAACCTCATCATTTTTTTAAATTTCTTTCATTATACTTGTTTTACTTATCTTATTTAATATAGTTAAGTCTTATATTTTGAGTTATTTATTTCTAATGCATTAATTTTTGTTTTGAATATAAATTTATCAGATCTTATAACTTTCTTACTACACATTACCTAGAGTAGGAAATATTTTTAACTTTGTAAGAAATTTAATGCTCGTAATCTGGGTTATACCAATGGTTTTGAAAAGCTGGTATAGGCTTAAAAAACTTGGTATAACCTATACCAATGGTCTACAGATGTTTGGGAATACTAGTGTTGGCATTGGGATATACCAATAGTTTATAATAATTGTTGATATTGGATACTATACCATTGATTTACAAACTATTGGTATATATATATACCAATGGTTTTGAAAAACCACTAGTACCGATACTTACCAATTTTTTTAAACTATTCTTATAGGCTTGCACCATGATACTACATTATAGTTTTCTCATATACCACTCCACATACAAATATAATTAAAACAATAATACTGAAATATAATCAATTTATTATTTCTAGTCACAAATTTATGAAGAGGAAAAATAATACATATTTTATATTCAAAAAATTAATAACTTTAAATTTAAAATATTATATATAAAATATTTTTTAGTTATAGGATTCCTACTTTTATTATAAAATTTTTATAAAAATAATTCCAAGTGTAGTAGATCAATATCCTACTCCAAGCAATCATTTTTAAGATTACCACTACCATATTGTTCATCACTACTATTACCCTCAATAAGAAAATAATCATTATCATCATTATCTTTAAAAACTTCATCACCATTTCCACCAGGAAGTTCATCGCCCCAACCACCACGAGGATCATAATTTACATCTCCAAGAGCATGATATAAAGAGTACATCATTTATATTCATGTATCAAAAAATGAAATTGTAATTTTTGTAAGTGATGGATATAAATTCATCATATATTTCATGAACCTATCAGTGACCTTATAACTTCTTTTAGACTCCTAAATTTCTATTTTTTACATCTTCTGTGTCTACATGCGTATCTTGTTACTTTATTATATAAGAGGTATTTAAATTACTAGAAGTGGGAAAATAACTAGTGAGAATTATATTCTTCATAGTGTTGGAAGGTGAAACTAGATCCATCAGATGAAGTTAAGACAACTTCTAGTGCCCATTACTTTAGTAGTGTGAATTTCAACATGGTTACTATATTAGATCTGACTAGTTACACTGATAGGGTTACTATATATCCATATAAATACTACCATAAAAAATGTATAACATTAAACCAACTATACATATTTGGAATTATAGAAATGTGTGTTACTAAAGCACTGAATTTCTTTATGAGGTCATTTAGATATAGGTTTTTAATACCTTGAGTTTGTGCCTTATAATTTTCTTCCCAATATGGTGAATTTGTTTCACCTCTCCAAGGATATAGGGATTATTCCCAAACCATGTAAATCCTATATTATTATTTTTATTGTTTAATTTTTTATTTTTCTTTGTTTAATATTTTTGTAACACCCCCAAACCGAGTCACCTAGAGTTGGTGGGTTATTTATTACATAGAGATGAGAATATAAGAGATTAAATTCCCAAGATCAAGGTTCAATAATCTTCAAGAGACTAGATATATAAATATTACATTACATCATGAAAAATTATAATATTTGAGTATAAATAATTATTTATTAGTGTCATTAAGAGGGTCCATCATACATAGTATTTAACTTAATTGTATGGGGAAATGTGAAACAAAAGTAAAGGGTGATATAAAATTCTCAACATGGGAAAATATACAATGGAATCTAATGTGGAATAAGAAATAAAATGGGGACATATAAGAAAACTATCCCATATAACATAATCCATGAATATAAAAGGAAATAGATGATTAAATTATCACGTAATGATTGAAATTTTAGGAATGCATAATGTTAGACATAATATCGTCAAGGACATATACCAAGACATCATATATAAAGGGAATGGATGCTCCCATTACCCTATCTTAGTTGTCTCATGAGACCCGCCGGTTCATTTATGGTCTATAAAATTCTGGTCCCTACCCGTCACATAAAAGTACAATACATTCCATCACATACCAAATGATTACAAGGTATAATTTTCAAGAAATGAACATAATAATGAATTTGAATAATTTATCAATGATTCTTATATTATAGGATTATCATGTATAAAACATAGGATTATATGGAATGAAAATATTTTTCCCCAATAAAATAATTAATATGGATAACTAGGTAGAATCTCTTTTATTATATAAGGAATAACTAAGGATTTATAATGTTGAAATAAGTATCCAAATAAAGTGAGGAATACATAATTATAGTTATTGTGTACTTGAAAAGACTAATATAATTAATGTATTTAGGTAAAAAATACATGTATTTAGAAATATAAGAGACCAATGCAGTGATAGATGAATCCTTTATAATGGTTTATAAAGATCACATAAATCAACCAAAAAATATCCCTTAAGAGTGAAAAACTAGATGTAGAGTTAGGCTCACTACTCATGCAATAGAGTGAAGATTGGGTAATACCCAACCAGCCTTTTATGGGGTTTTCACCCCTAGGTGAATCTATTACAGTCTTACATCCACTTGTTTGTATCAAGATATGGATTTCATTTCTTGTAAAACCACATGCAACTTAATTTACAATTATTTTAGATGGGTTTAAATCTATGAGAAAGTTTGAGAATTATAGTAGATTATTAAGGTTATATAATGATAGGTAATGGAGAAATATCATTGATAATCTAATAAAGAATTCATAACAATTAAGCATAATAACATTTCTCATTGAAATGAAATATAATTAAAAAGGGTTGAAAATAAATTTAAAAGAAGTGGTTAGGAACCCTTACCTTAAATGGAAACTTCTTAAATATTGATATGATAACATTAAATCCTTGAAAAGATAAACTATTGAGAGAGAAAATGGGGGGAAATTCATGATCAATTGATTTTGAGTGGAGAGGAATGAGATAATTAGTGGGTATTTATTGAAATTGATGGAGAACTATTTATTATTTTTATTTACATAGGCCTTTGTAATATAGGTTTTTGAAAATTAAAAGCAATTGGCTTACCCATGGTTTTTGAAATTCAAGGAATTGTTTTGTAAATATTATAGTTTTAGAACCAAACTCCATTATTTCATATTACTTTGGCCATGTGAATATAATTTTCCACAAAATTTTTATTTTGAAACATTAATTTCCATTTTAAACTTTGGAAGGTTTCATATATGTTTGGAAAACCATAAAATCAATTAAAATGAATTATATTAAGAGAATATGTTATTTTTTTCACGGATTGTGATATATTTATTATGAAATCATTTCAACATCATAATTATTCCATAATACATACCATATATGCTTACTGTATTTTATTATTTATAAAAAAAATTTGATTGTCTTATAAAATTATGTATAATTTTACTTTGGATTATTTCAACATGATGGTTTAAAATTTAATTTCTTTTCTTATGAAAACAATTTTCTTTATATGATAATTTTATTTTTTAAATAAAAATTGTTTTTTAAAATTATGTATATGGCACCAAAAATTTAGAAACCATTTCTTTAGTAAATATTTTTTTTCTAAGTTATATGTGTGTAATTATATTTCTATTCATTAATTAATATAAATTTATTTAATTATTAATTATATTATTATCAAATGGTTTTATCCATTTTATTAGACACTTGTATGAATAACTATTTCATTACTATTACCATGATTAGATTTCCAATGATCAAATTCCAATGATCATATTCTAACAGTTAGATTCCAATAGTTATATTACAAAACTCATAATACTCCATACATATATACAATTCATTCTCTGATCCAAAGATCATTTATACCATTCTATTAGAAACCATGTATATTCCTATGTTTATTTTTTTATTCATAATATAAATTTTCTCCATATACATGTTATTTTTTTTCAAGTATGATACTCCAGAGTATAATATTGTGGTGGTTCCCCATATCTGTATTTATTTTATGAAACTATTTTAGATAATATTATAAATAAAATTTCCAAGTTTTCTATTTTAATACTTTGTGTTTCAATGTATTAATTTTTAATAAAAATGATTATTCATTACTATAATTTCTCGAGTATTACACTTCTTTATGAATTTATTATTTTTGGTTCTCTCATAATTTCATAACAACTGATATCAACGCCTAAGTTTTGAAAATCAATGTTTGATTTCTCAAATTTTAATGATGGATATGAAAGAATTAAAGGTCAATAAATATATTTTTAATGAATTTTACTTTAGTTACTCGAGCATAAAGGTCAAATAATATCTTTATCAGAAAATATTCACTTGTATCTTTTGGTTGTTAAACCAATAGAGATAGAGAATACCTAGTGGGAGTTACTATATTAATAGGTTATAGGATATTTTTCCTTACATTGTCAAAAAATACAGTGATCAATATTATAGAAGAGGAGATGATGTCTAGGTTGATCAAATTTCTTAAGAATATGCATGATAATTCATCTGCATCAAATAATATATACCCGATGAAAATGTTATTAAATTTAATGATAATTGAAGGAAAGATTATTTCCAATCACATTAAAGAATTAAATACCACGAAAAGTCTGTTGGAATTGGTAGGGAGATACTTTAATAGTTGTTCCTAGTTCTTTGAATAATATAATGTTGAATTTGGATGATGTGTGAGATCTTATCCTTACTGAGGATATTTGGATAAGAGATTTATGTAGATTATCTGGTTTTACTTTTCACATAGAAGGAAGAGGAAGATGCGTGTAGAAAGATAATTGTATTTAATGATAAAAATCAAGATGAAAGAACTAAGATAAATAAAGTGGACCAATTCCTACATACTAGAGTTATGGTAACAAATGACACATCAATAAGAAGTGTAGAAACAAATTGAAGGAACTTGAAACTAATGCAGAAAGCACAAACACTAAAGAAACTGGTGACATGTTACTACTTAGTGTAGATAACCCAATGGAGTCTTGGATTTTAGAATCAAGGGAATCATTCCATTTCATATCAAATAATAACTTCTTGATAAATTATGTTTCTTAAAATTTTGAAAAGGTACATCATTATTATGATTAATCATTATGGGTTGCGGAAAAATGTTATGTACAGATCAAAACCAATGGTGTGAGTTTTATCATTATGAAGAATGCATGATATGTACCTACAATGAGAAGGAATATTAAATCAATAAAGTAGCTTTATGATATATTATTTAGTTCCAAATTCACTAGTGGGGTATGAAAAATTACCAATAGAGAGATGGTAGTAGTTTCGAGAGTAAAGAATGGAACCCTATATAATATATATATATATAAAATTTAATGGACCTGTATGAAAAAATAAAATCTATCAGGTATTAAAAAATGCAGAATTATAGATTTAGAAATATGAGTGATAAGGGGATGAAGGTGCTAAATATAAAATGAATTCTACTAAAGATAAAGTTGGTTTAAGTTTATCTATGTGAATATTGTATATTTAAAAAGTATAAAGAAGTGTCTTTTATAAAAGAAGGTAGAAAACTGAAGGTTGGGAAGTTGGACTTAGTGCACACTGATGTTTGGTGGATTGAACTTGAACGTTCCCTTAGAGGGTCACTATATTATGTGACATTTATTGATGACTCAAAAAGGAATATATGAGTTTACTTTTTGAAAATAAAATCTAATGTATTTACCATGTTTATTAAGTAGAGAACCTTAATAGAGAATGATTCAGGATCAAAGTTGAAACTCTAGAGTTCTGAAAATAGAGGAGAGTATGAGAATAAAGATTTAGGGAATTCTATGAAAATAATGGAATTAAATGGGTGAAGACTCTTCCAGGTAAACCAAAACAGTATTGTGTGATAGAAAGGATGAATAATACAATTGATGAATGTGATAGGAGTATGAAAATTTACTTAGGGTTACCCAATACCTCTTGGGAAGAGGCAGTTAATATGGAAACATATTTCCTCAATCAGATTCCATAGGTACTAATGGGAGAATGTATAACCAGTGAGATATGGACAAGAAAATAAACAATACTCTCTCATTTATGAGTCTTATATTATTTAGAATATGAAAATATAAATGCTAATGAAATGGAAAATCTTAATGCTATATTCAAAATATGTTTCTTTATTGGATATGGTACTAAAGAGTTTGGATATCACTTCTGTGATAATGGGAATATAAAGATCATAAAAAGAAAAAATGTGATATATAATGATTGTGTCATTTATTAGGGTCATCATTCTGTTTAATATGATAGTGGGAATAAACAATCAAGATTACAAGAGCAAGTTTATCTTAAATCTGTACTCGAGTATGTGAAAACATAACCATTGGATCCTACTCCACAAGTCAAGTTTAGGAGACCAACAATAATGAAAATACACCTATAGAGGTATTTATTATACCTTCACTATTTGTTCTTAACATATGGTGGATATTCCAAATACTTTGAAGAGGAAATTAATTTGAAATAGTCAAGAAAGTTGGAGCTGTCTATGGAGGTGGAGATTTATTCATTATATGATCATAAACACAGGATCTGACTTCTTTTCCATAAAGAGATAAATCAATTTTGAAAAAATGGGTATATCAGGTCAAAGAATAAAATTATGGTAAGAGGATATATAATTAAAGGTTTGTGGTGAAAGGGTTCCAATAGAAATAAATTGCGAGTTCTTCTTAAATTTTCTCCCTTTTTGTGACGTTTTATACCATTTGGGTGATTCTATGTATTGTTTCATCATAGGATTTACATCTTGAAAATATTGATGTGAAGATAAATTTCCTTCTCAGATATCATAATGATTACATTTATATGGATAAACTAGAAGGATTTTTTAAGTTAGGAAATGAATACATAGTGTGAAAACTCCATAAAAGTTTATATGGGTAAAATTAGGAACCCATGAAGTGGAACAAGAAGTTTGATACATTCAAGAATAAAAATTCATATAAACAAAAAAACATGGATTAATGTTTATTTTTAAATACTTTTAGTTATAGAAATATTATATTACTTCTATATGTGGATGAAATTCTCATCATATCATCTTTTATTCACAGTATTGTTGATATAAAAGTGAAATTGGTATAGGAGTTCAAGATGAAATATATTATAGAATCTGGTAATATTTCTGTGATAAAGATTAAGAGATATCATGTAGATGGAGCCTTGATGTCATCACAAGATGACTACAGTGTAATTTTTTTAAGAAATTTACTGTGTTGGAAGAAAAGAGAGTTTGAATTACCTTTGAAATCCATTTTAAATTTTCAAAGGAGAAATCAACAATGATTGAATTTGAGGTTGAGTACATGGAAAATGTTTTTTTTGAATTAGATATTATATGCTTGATTCCTGTCATCATTTTCACCTAACATAATAATGAATTACTCCAATAAAAGGTGGTGGGGGGGATGAATTATTTTATACTAGTTTTATAATTAATTCTTAATTAAATAAACCCTTGAAACCTATTATGGTTTGATTTAATCAAATAAAGAGTATCTAACTCACTCATGTATGGAGAAAATAAATAGACAATAAACATGAGTATTTTTACAAGGTTCAACCCCTTAAAAGGTAATATACTATTTATTGTGGTCTGTTAGTCTACACAAACATGGGTTCTTCACTATATATAATAAAATATCAAAATCTTACAGTATTGGTACAAATCCACACCATGATAGTCCAGAATCAAACTAGATTATACAGTTTTATATTATCTTCTTATAGAATATGTAACTGAGATGAGAAATATCTTTTTGAGAGTTTGGTTTCTTTAACAATAACATGTGTAGATCTCCCTCGACGAGAATTTATAAATATTCAAGAACAACTACTCACATCATGCCTATATGATGTATCATTGCTTCTCAATATCAAACGATATCACTAAATTCTCAAGATGCACCCAATGAAGATGATTATCACAGAGAAATGGATTCCGACTCTCTCCCTCCCCCCCATCTTTCTCCATCTTTCTCTTTTTATATTTATATTTATTTAATTCTTTGATTTGCATTCATTACAATATTATTTCTTAGAAAATAACCAATATTAGGGTAACAATGATTAGAGTAATAAATTTAATCCATGTAAATTATTTTCTATCTCAATATTATCGATTCTTCTCTAAACCAAAACGTACAATAAGATTCTACTTTAATCCCTCATATGGTTAAGCTCACAAGAATCCACCAAGTTCTTCTGAATATCATTCACTCTTAATAATTTTATATATACTAAAAAATTCAATCTATACCCTTATAGTTTCTTGAAAACACACAAAAAAATTCCATAATCTTTTCCAGTTTGGTCAAAAGTGAGAATAATTCACAATTAATGAATTTTTGAATTCCAAAAATACCTATATATTATTCCACAATACATCAATATTAAACTATATATTTTTTAAATAGTTAATGATAAAAATAACCAAATCTATATAGAGTATAAAAATTCCCATTGGATGTAACTTTAATTCTATAAGAATATAACTATAATCACTACATAAACTAATTCCAATGATTATTTGATTTGAATAACTATATAGAATCATCAAATTATACATTAAGAATAGAAACTTTTTAGATTCTTCATAAAAATAAAAAATTTGAGTTACACAATAGCTTATTAGAACAACTGAATTGGAATATAAAATAGATATAATAAATAAACATCATTTTTAAACATGACATGAAAAATATTGAATCACAGTTTAAATGTGACGTTTTAACTTTGGAGGAATATTTTTAGCATCATCAGATTTGATTTCTTCAAAACATTCAAATTATAGATTCAAATATTTTCACCCAGTAGAAACTCAGAATATCATAAAGTATAGAATTTTTACACCAGGGATATCAAATATATACACTCACCAAAGGCTTACATTTTTTATAAGAAATATTACACTCATGGAAAAGACTTACACTATCAAATACTTATGCTCATATCATATGATGGAACAAAGTATTATAATGAGGACTTACAATCATGATCAATGAATTATTCTCTAACATGAAGTCTTATATTTAGACCATAAAAACTTATTCATAGTTCACAAAGTCTTATGCCCAATTCTCAAAGTCTTATACTCATCCCTAAAACCTTATTCTAGGTACTTTTTTAATTTTTCAAGTTAGAAAGAATATCCGGAGTTTTAGAAAAACTTCATAACTTTTTCAAAATTCCTCCAACCATTCTCAACACACATTCTAAACATATCAAAAACATCATGATAACTCTAAACATATTTGGTAAAACTTTTACAAGCATTTTTACAAAAAATAAAAAACCATTAATCATTTTATCAACCAATCCAAAGGTACTTTAGTCTCCCCTTTTATATTTTTTGGAAATATCTCTCATCTCTTAAATTATAAACTCTGATATGTTTACACTTCGACAATCTATATGAGAATCATAACATCAGAAACTATCACATATGAGAAATGTATTTAACCCCCAAACTGGATAAGGTTATATTTTTGAGAGAATTGTATCACTTAGTGTCAAGAAAATTTGGTCAAGTGATATAAATGACCCCCCTCAATTTATCAATCAAATATTATTGACAAAAAACTTCCTCATTCAATATTATATTTAGCTTAAGATGTCAAGGAAGTGATAAATCCTCTTATTATCAAAAATTATCTCACCCTTTGAAATAGAGTTATGACCCTATTTATCCCCCTTTTTCAACATAATCCAAACCCCATGTTGGGGTCTAGTTTCACATTAATTACGATGAGATGATAGGGATAAACATAGAGTTTCAACTATACTTTAGATATCCTCTCTCTCATCTTAACTTTTTATAAAGATATCTAAAATATGATTCTGAGTATAAATTTATCTAATATTGATTTCTCCATTGCTAATAATACCTAATGTTGATATATTTGTATATAGAGTCCTATATAGTTTTATTTGATTGATATATTTCTCCATGATTTTCAAAAAAAATCCTTAATGGATTCTAAGTTTTAACTCTTAAGTCTACTAACTATACAACCATCCATAATACCTATGTATATGCATGAGTGGATACCACATATTTTCCTTCATTTCTACTAAGTGTCATTATGTTTTTCTTCTTACTGTACCATCTCACACAATCCTCAACAATAAATAAAGTCTTACCACATATATATTTTCTATCTATACAATAACTTACCCAGTCTGCATTAGAATATCCAAGAAGTTTCAAATTGGGTTTTCATTTGTAAACTAGTCTATAGATTACTAATACCTTCACATATCTCCGTATCCTATTTTTAGTAAGAATGTGTGAATCCCTCAGGTCACTTTAAAATAAATCAAAAATTGTGATAACAAAATCTATATCCAACCTTGAAGCTATCAAATATTGTAGAGCTCTAATGAATCTTCTAAATTCATTTTGATCAAATGTTCTATTATTTTCATCCTTATACAATTTAGTTCCAATTTAAATTGGTGTGGAAACTTCCCTTAATTCTTCTATTACAAACTTTTTCAATAACTCATTGGAATATTTTCCTTGTGAAAAAATATGATACTTGGTTTATACTCAGTTTTTTATCCCATAAAATAACTCAATTTTCCCAGAATATACATTTCTATATTTTCTTTAATTTTATCAAAAAATTCTTCACAATGATAATCTTAGTCACCAGAAGAATTCTATCATCAAAATATACTATGATAAGTAGTGTACCAATGTAAAACTCTTATAAACAAATTTTTGTCAACTTTACCTTTGTTGAAACCCATTTACATTAAGTACCCATCAAGTTTCAAGTAACAGGATATAGGATCCCATTCCAAGACATATAATATATTTATCTATTTGAATACCATGATACCATAACCTTTAAGAATAAAACCATCCATTTTTTTAATAAATATTTCTTCCTAAAAGTCTCTATTTAAATATACCAATTTTACATTCATTTAATACACTTTGTAGAGTTTGTTTGCAGACACAACTAAAACCATCCTAATTATTTCAATCCTTTATAGTGGAGAAAAATTTTCTTCATGGTCAATGCCTTCCATTTGGGTATATCATTTTCATACCAAAATACCTTTGTTCCTTTTTAACTACCCATTTCTCATTTAATTTGTTTCTAAACACCAATTTGGTGAAAATTATATTATTATATTTTGGTCCTAAGAAAAACTCCCAAGTTGAATTTTTTTCAATCCAATCCAATTCATCCTTCATATCTTGTACCCATTAAACATGAACTATATATTTAGATACTATTAATGGTTCAACATGTGATATGAGTGTTTTGTGATTTCCCACTACCATCCTTTTTCTTTTCTGAATAGGGGCTTCTAGTTCTCTAATAACGTTCTCAACATCAACATGTATTTTTAACCTCTAAAACTACTTATTTTCACTAACCAAATCTCTTCTTTCATCATAAATATATTCTAAATATACATAATCATTAGTTGTTATGATCTAAAATTCTTTTTTAACCTAATAATATAAAAAGTTCATGGTATTTTCATCTATAATATGAACATCTATTTGAATAGAGTAATCTGATTTTCATTGGTTTTCAATAATATCAATGTCTAAATAGTCTATATGTTTGTGAAAATATTTTTTTCAGCACCTATAACCACTTCCATTAGATAAATACCCCATAAATACCCATTAATCATATTTCTATTTTAACTTTACCATCTTATTGCCATTGATTTTTATAGATCATGGAATTCTAGACACTTTAAATCACTTTCCATTTGGTTTATTTTTGTATCACATTTCATATAAATTTAATTGTGTATTTCATATAAAAATAATTATATTATTAATGTGTACAAAAACACACAAATAATCTCTCCAAAAATATATTAAAATTTTATTTTTAGAACATATAATACCGCCCATCTCAACAACAGTCCTATCACTTCTCTATGAATCCCCATTTTTTGGGGATTATATTATGTGATAAATTGATGATTTATTCCATATTTAGAAAGAAAAATTGAAAATTCATCACCTTTAAACTTATTCCCCTGATCAAATATGACTTTATTAATATATAAAACTAACTATTTTTCTAATTATCTTCAAAAATATCTGAAAATATCAACAATATCTGATTTATACTTAAGGAACATCACATTTTTTATTCAGGTGAAATCACCAATGAATGTTATGGAATATAAGTCACCTCTTGTTGAATTTTGTCTCATTATTCCACATAAATCACTACGTATAAGTTCTAGTGACCTGGTAGCAAAATTATTTTCCTTATTAAGAATTTTATGAGTCAACTTTACCTTTTAGAAATTAGTATACACATCATCTTCTTATCTCTTTAATTTGGGTATATCTCTCATAACTTTATGCTTTAAAATTTTACTCATAATAATTTGTCCTAGATGACCAAGCCCCCTATTACACAAAAAACTTTAATCTCTTGCACTCATATACTAAGAATTAGAAGGATCATCAATCCAAAACATATTTTTATTGTTTCTTCTTCCTTGAGAAATGATCCTTCAATTATCCAAGCTTTTAATGACACAAGTATCCCTCTTAAATGTTATATCATGGAAATCATCATAGAGATGAATAAAAATGAAGAGATTATTCTTTAAACCTTACACATATAAAACATAACTTGATTTTATTTTTTGACATTCAAATAAACTAAGTCAATACCCTTGGTTTTTAATATAAATCATTACCAAAATTAACTATTTGGACTTTATTTTTTTCAATTTTCTTCAAATTAATTTTATCAATAGTCTTGTAGGAGTATCAACAACTATCAAGAATCCATGATTTTGTTTTTATATTGACCTTTATGGAAAAATTATAAAGGAATGATATTTCTTACTTGGGTTCTAGAATTCAATTTATTGTTTCTTATACTAAATTACTTGTCTTTGTAAGCCTATCGTACATTTTCCTATACAACGACCCTATTCCTCACACATGCCATATACTTCCTCAAGATAATGAAATCTATTTTGAGTCCAGAAGATTGAGATATTTAACTTTATAACCTACATTTTTTGAATATCCATTTTTCTATCCTATGGATGGATTCCCCTTACTGGATGTCTCATCCAAGGAAAGGAAATTTTGTAGTAAAATGAGTATGATTTGTGATAAAACACTTAAAAACACCTATAATACCCTTGAAACCAATATCTTATTGGTTCATAAAATTTACTCTTTTACTACTATCCATAATTTTGTTCTTTTTGTTCACTTTCAACTTTTATTTTCTTCAATTTGAGAGTTAAAGAGATTCTAGAGATTCTATTTTCTTCTAATAAAATGGTAGAATGTTTCTCCCAATTTCTCAAGGCCTAATATTGAATAGTTTTTTAGTTACATACAATATTTTTAGTGTAAATAGAATTAAAAATTGATTTTTTAGGTTCATATTTGACCTCATATATTCATCAAGTTATCTCAACTTAATTAAATAATTTTTCCTTGACTTAAATATATTTTTTGAATTCCTAATTTAACTCATTCAGTTCAATTTCAACCATAGGAAAGTTAGACTATGCAATATATAGTTTTTTATTCTATCAAAGATATTATTTATTCTTGATATTTTTTTATCTTTTTTTAATCAATAGGTTTTAATTTTAATTTTTTGATCTCATTAATTGAAGATGATTCTTTATTTTCAACCTCATTATTTTCTTTATTTAGCTTCTTGTTTTCTTTCCCTGTATTTTTGTCTTTCTTAAGCATAATATTCTTCTCAATACCAGCTTCAAGATAATCCTTAAAAATTTTCTCTATCTTATATTCTTCTAAATCATCTTCTTCACTACTTCATGTTTCAAATAACTTTTCAACATGATCCGTAGAATTAGTAAATCTATCACTATACTCACTTTCATATTCACCATAAGATGAGTGGCTAACACATTCTTATTTATGCATCAAATTTCTCATGTTACCTATGAATTTTTTTTCTTGATTCTTTCATATTTGGATGATTCTTTGAAATTTTATTCCACTTATTCTTACAAGGTTTATCC
Organism: Viscum album; assembly: GCA_963277665.1. Lineage (NCBI taxonomy): Eukaryota > Viridiplantae > Streptophyta > Magnoliopsida > Santalales > Viscaceae > Viscum > Viscum album. Next base: position 442,708,120 of record OY728142.1, read on the forward strand.
TTATATTTAGATTCAAAATATGGTTCCTTATTCTTAGTATAGTTAATGGTAAAGTTTCCAATGCCATTTAATTTATAGAATATTAGAGGACAATATTCTTTTCTATTTATATTTCACTTATTAAATCTATTTTAAATAAGAGTAATGATTCATTAATAGTTTTCTTCATTATATTAATTTTTGGAGTTACTTGAATCTGTATTTTCAACATGTTCTTTAATTTTCAACTTTCTCAAGGCCTTAAAATCTATTTCATCTTTCACCATTTTTATAATGGATATAATTTTTATCATTTTATATTCTATGAGAATGTTATAAAATTCATCCAAGGGAAGATATTATCTATATTCTAGATATGATATATTAGGAACAAACCCATTTATAATGTTCCTCACAAGAATCTTAACATTTGTAGAGTCTTATTGTTTTTACTAAACCCCCAGATAATAATAATAAATTTATTTACCTTAGTGAAATAATTAGTGATATTATCTTACTAATCCATATTGATGTATTTAAAATTATTTATCCAAATCTATAGTTTAGCCTCATTGACTTTAACATTCCCTTCGTAGCTGTTGTCTTGCTTGTCCAAGATTTATCTAGCTGATTGAAGTCCCATCACTTTTTATAGGATTTTTCTAAAAAATACATAATAATATAATTTTATTCTTTTCTATAATTATCCATATTTACTTTGTCTACTGGGTTCATTGGATTATTTCCTTAAATTTTTGAGAAACATAATACACCAACATATATAACTTCCAATATGAAGGATATAAGATATGAAAAAATTATGTTCTTCCAAATCCGATAATTTTTCCATAAAAAGTAAACATAACCCTTATATTCATAGAATTCATATTATCCATTCTAAGAAAATCGTTGAATAAAAAAGATATACCAAGATCTGATACAATTTATAGTAAATAAAAATGAATTAATCTATTTAAAATGGGGGGATAAATCAGTAGAGGCTATTTTTTTTAAAATTTTCTTAATTTAATCAACCCCTATAACCTGTTAAGGTTTGGTTCACTCAAATGAAGAGTCTCAATTTCACTCATGTATGTAGTAAATAAATAGACAATAAACATGCATATTTTTACAATATTTATCCCATTTATAGATAGCATACTCTTTTTCATAGTTTTTTAGCATCCCCAACTATATATTCTTTGCTATAATCAATAATAAATTACAAACTTACAGTGTCGGCATAGAGTCACACCATGAAAGTCCAGATTCACATTGGAATATATAGTTTAACAATACCTTAAAACATAATATGTTACTGAGATGAGAAGGATATTCTTGAGAGATTTGGTTCCTTTAGAAATAGTAGATTTAGATCTCCATTAGTGAACCTTCAATAATATTCAAGAACAACTACTCACTTCATAGAGATCTGATATAGAACTACTTCTCAATCTTTGAAAATCTACCTAAATATTTGAGCTCTAATAGATGAGGTTGATGATCACATAGTATCATATCCAAACACCCATTAATTTTCTCTCTATATTTCTATCCTTATTTTATATATAGGTAGTACAATATTATTTCTTAGAAAACACCCACTTTTAGGGAAACTCAGAATATAGGAATAATTTTAATTCTAGGAAATTATATTCCAGATCATCAATCTCAATTATTCTATCTACCAAATCATACACCAATATCATCCTTTATTATTTCACATGGTTGGCTCATAAACATGAACCTAGATCTCTTGAATAATATTTTCTTTTGATAGTTTCATGTCTATAGAAAAATTACAATTCTACCCTTATTTTTTCTTAATAGAGCACTCAAAATTCCATAATCCTCTCCAGTTCAATCAAAATTGAGAATAATTAATAAATAATGAATTTTTGAATTAAAAAAATACCCATGTATTCTTCCACACTACATAAATAATTATCACTATCTTTTTCAAATATTTTATGATAATAATAATTATATCTCAGTAGAATAGAAAAATTCTCATAGTCTTTAATGTACATTCTCAAAGGGATCAACTAGAATCACTATATAATATAATGCTAGTGATTATTTCATTTGAAGAACAATATAGCATTTTAAAATTGTAAATTATAGATAAAAAATTTATAGAATATTAAAAAATAGATGATATTTGATTCAACAAATAGATTTTCAGATCAACTAGACCGGAATATAAAATAGATATAAGAAATAACAACCATTTTAAAAATCCCACATGAAACAACTTGAATCACATTTTAAATTTGATATTTTAATTATTGAGGAACAACTTTAGATTTATCATATTTTATTTCCTAAAAATATTTGAATTCTAGAATCTCATATTTTCACCCAGCAGAAACTCAAAATATCATGAAGTGTGGAAGTCTTAACCTGGGGAGATCAAATCTATAAGCTCAATAAAGTCTTATATTTAGTATAATAAGGCTTATGATCATTAAAAAGGCTTACACTCTACAATATGTACACTAATTTCATATGATGTAATTAAGTCTTATGATGAGGACTTATAGTCAGTTTGAAATACTCACACTTAGACAACAAGTCTTATATTGGGTTCTCAAAGACTTACAATTAGCACTAAAAGTTTTATGCTCTAGTCTCAAAGCCTTATTCTCTACAATTGAATCCTTACACTTGATAAATTTTCAATATCTCAGGTTTTAAAGAATCTAATTTTTTTTAAAAGAACTTCGTAACATCTTTAAAATTCCTCCAACCATTCTCAAACACATTCCAAATGCCTCAAAAACATCTCAAAATCCACTAAAACCTATTTTTAAATGCATTAAATCATGTTGAAAAAAATTAAAACCATTAATAATTTCATCAAAAAATCTAAAATTACTTCAAGCATGAAACATCATATGTTTTAAACTAGATAAAATTATAAGGGAATTTAAATTTTTGTTGATTATTGGATGGTTTATTTTTTAAACTGAGTGTCATAACTTAATTATAAGAGTTTGAACTCTACAAAGTGATGTTTTTGGACTTGGGAGAAGTCTCAAGAAGTTTCCCGAGTGTATTGAGAAGTTTTGGGAGCACCAGATTCAAAAAATAAAGTTTTAAATGGGTTTATAGATGGTGTATAATTTGTATGAAACCATGCGGCCCTCAAAATATAAACATGCACCCTTATGTATGTGGGAAGAGGATGTGCTCATGAGATATGCATGGTTTACCAAACCATGTTCCTTCCCAACATGTTTTTTGGAAACAGGTAGTACCTAAGCATTATTCACCACATAGTTGGTGCTTGTTTTCTAGACCATGTGGCCAGCCTATGCAAGGTGCCTTAGGTGCCCAATAAAGGGTGCATAGTTGGTTCAGGGTTTGAAAAATGGAGCAAACCAAACCAAGAACAATACCCTATTTTAAAAAATTGAATTATATTAATTTAAAATAAAATAAAACTTAAAACCTAAGTCTAATCTCCCACCCAACTCACTCATGTGACACCCATCTCCCCTTTCCATCCAAGAAATGACACAACCCTCCCTCATGGTCTCCTCTCCTCTCATCAATCTCTCTGAATTCCTTTGTGTTTTATCTTTGATCCATCGAGGAAATGTCTAGTCTCTCCCTTCTCTCTAGTTTTGGGTTGATTTTTGTATCCTCATCGTCCCTCTTATTCGGATGAAACCCTAGGGTTTTGGGTTGACTAATTTTGGTGTTTTCCTTCAATATTAGGTTATGTGAAGGGTCTCTTATGTTGACCATGTGCATGTTACAACATCTACCTCCAAATGCGATGTGTTTCGGGTTAATTCCTCTTGCTTTCATCACTTCTAGGAGAGGTTTTCTCTCACTTCATCAACTTTACCTATTTAATTTGGGGTCTCTTAGTGAGTTTGAGTCCCTAGTTTTATCTATATAACGTTTTGTGGATCCTTGAAGGCTTGAAGTCATATATATAGGTATGTATATATATATATATATCATCCATGTATATATTCCCTCTTGGGGAGGGGAATATGTACACTGGATTAAGAGGTGTATACGTATAAGAATCTATGTGTGTGAAAGTGTGGAGTGAAATTTTCCATTTAAAATTTCAAGTTCCAAGTGTTCAGCTTGGTTCTTCTCTCGAGGTTGGATCCCTTTCCTTACCCTTTAAATTAAAGAATGAATTTGTTGACGGATTTATAGAAATTCCTTGGATTTAATAAATGTATCTTGATTTCTATAATAAATGTTTAAATTTTTCTTAATGGATTTTTTAAGCAACAATTCCAATTTTTTATAATAAAAACCCCTCCAATGAATGTGAGATGTATTCTAACCTAAAAATTAGTGATTAGTGTATTTAAATCATGATTTGGCATAATTCTTTGGATGGTAATATCATTTCTTTTTTCTTTGGTTAGTAAAATAAAATGTTTAGGAATTTGGTATATTAAATAAACTAAATGGATTTCTTTATAAATGGTAATTAACCATTTATGAAATTTCTCTTTTTCAAGTGACACCTTCTAAGTGCTCATTAGGACTTATAAATGGATTTTACATGTCTTAATAAAATTGAATGGTTTAAATTAAATGGAATGGATTGTCATGATGTAAATTCTTTCCTTGATTATTTAAATTGATATAAACTTTTTATAATAAATTAATTTACATGCTTAGTTGAATTTAATGGCATGCCCTATATTAAAGCGTTTAAATTAAATGGTTTCCTTGAAATGGAATTGAAGATGGATATTGAAATAAACTAGAGGTAGTGCCTTATGGATTATATTATAAATTTAAATGATGGTTTTAATGGGTTATATAATTGTAAAGGATGATATGTACTACCTCATGGATTGAATTATGATTGTGATAACACTCTTATATGGGTTTGATAAATGACATACGTGAGAGGTCTTTGTCTCATGATATAAATTGTAAATGTTACCATGCCTATGATATTGTTTTAATTAAAATGTTTAAGATGTGTTTACTTAAGTATAATTGTGACCTTGCCTACTTATATATTAATTAACTGTGCTATGAAATTACATGATAGATTAAGGACTCATCCATCGTATATATTATAATGATCACTTCATATAGGTTGTAGAGCCAAGAGATCATGAGATCCCTTGGGTGGAATTACTATGTGATATTTCCATGTGAATCCAAGAGACCAGGAGAGGCATAGGGGGGAGACTATTTGAGATTCCCAATTGGGCTGTGGGATTTACCGTGAGAGGTCCCGTGGTATCAGATGTCTGTGAGTTATGTCCTAGTCCTGCCAGTACGAGTATCACAAGATACTGTGAGAGCTCTTAGATTTGTGATATGGGTTAGAACATGAAAAATTACCCTAGTTTTGGATGTCTTTATGTTACATCATGGTCCATACCAATGATTTGGGTCATGGGTTAGACCATGAGAGCTTCCCCTCGTATTGGACATCTATGAGTTACGTCTTTGTCCATCCCAAAAATATATATATGTGTATAATTATACTATATATAGACACACACTATTATATATATATATATATATATATATATATATATATATACAGTGACATGATCATAATCTTTTTACAGCTATGAGACGAAGAAGGTATAGACGTCAGGTGTCCCTTATGAAGCTAGATGGGTGGTTGTTTATTTATTCAGTTCAATTTTTAATTCTCTATACTTGCACACTATTTAATTTATATTACACTATTTATATTGGGATAAACATTGAGGGTTATGAACTATAGATATTTATATCTCAGACCCTTCTTGGGATTCCATTTCAATAGGGTACCTAAGTAGACCTTTCATTTGTAGGACCTTAGACCATGCTTATTTCTGTGTTCTTATACCCTGGAGTTAGGAGAAAAGGACTGAGATGGATCTCCAAATGCTCGTGGAGATCACCTTTGGTATTTTTAGTTATTTTCTTTACTTGAGTCCCATATTGTACTATATTGTAAATAATGATGTATGTTTACTATTTTAGAATATGTGTCATCATCTTTCATGTATGATTTATATAAACTAGATTTGGCCGCTTGTATTAAATTGTTATTATTTGTCTTATAATAATATCTTTTATTTATTTACTATTTTCATAGTTATCTACTATTTATTCTGATTGTACCACTATGCCACTCTGATATGAGGGTATAGTCTCCCCACTATCATCTCATGAGACCCTTGCTGCTTGTTGAAGTCTCTTGTATACAAGGAGATGCACCTAAGGCCATGTGATCAACCATTCCACCTACCGGTTTTGATGGTAAGCTGGGATGGGATGTTACAAAGTGGTATCATAGGAAATTTTTTCTTTTGTATTACTATTTGGGCTTGTAGATAGGAGATAAGGAATGTTTCAAACACTCAGAAAATAGATGTGCTTCGGAAAAATCACCGTAGGTTCCGGGCGCAGTAGATGCACGAAAGGGAAAATGCCCAACTTTTATTTTTTCCATATTCAATAAAAAATTTATGATATATGTGATGATAAACATCTTGATCCATGTAATTAAATAAATTAAATAAGAAAAAGGAATAGAAACCTAGAACCAAGAGAGATGATCAATATATATTGTTTATAATTAATTTAATTAAATAGAATTACCTCCAAGGTTATTCTTTCTTCGTTGATGTGTCGGACCACATAGCTAAAGTTTTCCTTCATTGTGTTGTAGAATCCAAGTGTAGGACTCCTTTAGCTGTGATGCACATGAGTTCCACGTATCTCTAGACATCTTTGACGGAGTGTTTGGGTGCTATCACGGAATATCCTTGTGCTTGTGATTTCCACCTTTGATCGCCTTGAGAACCGCTTCCAAAGAGTTCTCCTTGATTTGGTGGAGGAGGACCACTCTAGTTCTTGAGAGAATTCTTAGAGAAGAAATAACAATCTAGGCTTGAGAGATTTTTCTCCAATTTTATGTGCACAATTGAATAGGCATCTCTTGGATTTCCCTTGGCTAATGAGAAATAATATAACCAGGCATTTATTTCACTAGGGTAATAATAAATAATTTTCAGAAGTGCCTTTAATTATTTAATTAATCCCAACTAAACCCCATGTCAAATAAAAAAGAAATATTATTATTTATTAACATGATATTAACTTACGTGTTATAATTAAATATTATTTAATAAATAATATTCAATATTATTATTTCTCACTTGACCATTAAACTAAGTCTGCCAATCCTCCTTAATATTTATTAATTATTCTGCCCACAGTATATTCTCTCAAATAACTAGTTATGGAATAAATGAAATCAGTAATATATGAATAATTATTAAACCATGACTGAGAATAATATTTATTCAACTTGTTAAATAATAAATTATTTAACTGAGATATTGGATACACTTAATGTGTGACCCTCTTGGCCTCTTTCTCAGTGGAATTAGGCGAACCAACCTAAAATTCAAGGTTGGAATCTAGAAACAATCCAAGACACCCATAGAGAGATAAGTTAATGCCACAATGACATATCACCTCATACAAATGCTTACTACGTATTATAATCCTTTTTTTTACAATATTTATAATTCAGCATGTTGAATGACAGTTCCATCAACCTATATGCTCGATATCCATTTCTTTGAGTTTCTGGAAATAGAACTTTCTTATTGATCATCATGACTATGGATTTATTTAGGCTATATCATTTCTATAAAATTTCTTGAGATATTATCTTCCATTGAACAACAGAAGGGATAAATCCTTTCTCGTATTATTCATTAATGCAATATTACTCATGATGCACCCAACATATTATACCTCACCTCAAACATCCATTATCATGATTTTCATCAATACATCTAAGTGCACAACTCATGATATCAATTAATAATAATATCAAAGTATAAGGAATAATATAAACTTGTACAGATAGAAACATCCAATGACGCATAGAAATGTGGATTTCCTACTGGAGGATCTCATTCTCAAAATATCCTACTAGATATCACCAAGGGCATACACCATGAGAAGGTGCATCAAATGATATCATCCAGCTATAGAACATATATTCAATAATAGTTTCATTGCACTTCCAGGTTCTCATCACAGTAGGGATCTTCTATGACCATTTAGTGTGATAGTTACTCTTAGGACATTATCACATACAATATTACGCAGAAGAACAATCATGAAGAAGTTGGTTCTAGGAAACCAACTCCAATATACTACCACATTCAAAACCATAAATATAAGTTATCATAATGTAAAAAAGAATTTTGTTCTAGGGCACCAGCTCCAATATACTCCCACTTTCACTAGATCCAATTGCTAACAACCTTCTATTCGCTAGCTCTCACAATATTCTCATGCTTCTACAAAGATAAACCTTTTTTAAGGAGTCCACCATGCTCTCTAATATAGATACTCTGATCACATCAACTTCACCCCTTTGATAAAAATACCTCAAGAGATGATACTTATAGAGTATGTGATTTTTCTGTTGATGTGACCTTGGCTATTTTGCAAGATCCACTACTACAGTATGATCAAAATACAATGCGATAGGGTCTTTACTGCTAGAAACCACATCAAGCTACTAGAAAAAGTTATGAATCTAAAAGTCTTCCTTGACTACTTTAGAATCCTCTATATACTCAGAATCTGCTATAGAATTAGTAAGAACTGGATACTTTGAACTCTTCCATCTCACAGATCCTACGTTGAGACCAAAAACATATCTTTATTACACCTTCTGATCATTATAATATGTCTAAAAACTAGCATCAACATACCATCTGATGAAAATATCCTCATCTCCTCCATACACCAAGAACATATACTTAGTTATTCTCAGATACTTAAGGATAACATTAACAATAGTCCAATTCTATTTTCTTAGACATGCTTGATATCTTCCTAACATGATCAATTAATAGGAAATATCACGTCTATTACATAACATGGCATACATGATTGATCATATCACCGAAGAGTATGGGATCTTACATATTCTCTTTTTATCTAGTTGTGTCTGGGGACACATTTTATTATAAATATGTAATCCATGTGACACTAGAACCAATCCCCTCTTGGATTGTTCCATACTAAATATCTTTAGTATATGGTCAATATATGTACTTTGACTTAGTCCAATCAGCCTCTTGGATCTATCATGAATGATCTTGATCCACAGAATGTAGGCTGATTCCCCTTTTTCTTTCATGGAAAAGCATTTGTTCAACCAGTCCTTAACTGATTGTAAGACTAATATGTCATTTCAAATAAGTAATATGTAGTCAAAATATAATACTAGAATAATGACCACATTCCCATTAAGCCTTTTGTAAACACATGACTCACAATCATTTTTAATGCAACTTAAAACCCTTTTGGCATCACATGGTGTCACAAAACATTCTGATTGTGTCATATAGACATCTTTGTGAAGGTTCCCATTAAGGAAATCAGTTTTGACATCCATATTATAAATCTCATAGTCATGGTAAGATTATATGACAAGTATGATTACGATGGACTTAAACATGGAAATTGGAGAAAATGATTCATCGTAGTTAATTACTTGATGTTGTTTAAAACCTTTATCCAATTGCTTTTCTTTATAGGTACTTTACCTTACATGTCCTATTTTTATTTGAATACCCATTTACACCCAACAAGATTTATATCAATTGGTGCATCGTCCAAAACTCAAAATTGGTTCTGATACATGGAATCTATCTTATAATTCCTATCTTATAGCCATGTTATAGCTTCTAATATCTCTACTATCTCCTTGTAGGAGAGAGGTTCATCATTGTCTAATAATAATGAGTAACCTTCCTTGGTGACAAGAAAACCATATCTCTATGGTTCCCTTGCCTCTCTTACACTCCTATGTAGTACTTGTGTTTTAGGAACCGCTTCTTCCATGGGAACATGTGAAGCTTATTCCTGTACCAACTCCTGTATATCTGGAGCATCAACATTATTGAAGTCAATATTTGTCCCACTATCCTTTTTGAGGATGTGTTCCCTCTCAAAAAATATGGCTTATCTAGAAACATTCACTTTCTTGACTAAGGGTTTGAATAGATAGTATCCTTTTGTTTCCTTAGGATTACCCATAAAGATACACTTCTTACCCCAGGGTTGTAGTTTGTTTCTTGATAAAGCCTTAAGAAATGACTCACATCCCCATACACATGTATGCGATAAAATGGGTTTCTTTCCACTCTATATCTCGAAGGGAATTCTGTTTTCCACTTTATTTGTCACTTGATTTAATGTGTATTCCATAGTATGTAATTCATATCCCCAAAAGGATAATAGAAGATCTACATGACTCATAATTGACCTAACCATTTAAAATAAGGTAAAATATATTCTTTCACTAAAACCATTCCACTATGGTGTATAAGGTGGAGTGAGTTGAGATAGAATACCAAACTCCTGTAAAAATTCAATGAACTCATGGTTAAGATATTCTCCGCATTATTCAAATTGAATTTTCTTTATCTTCTTTCCAAGATGATTCTATACTTTATTCTTGAATTCCATGAATTTCTCAAAGGACTCAGACTTATACCACATTAACTAAATATATCCATATCTACTCAAGTCATCAGTAAAAGTTATGAAGTAAGAATATACACCTATATGTTCTACTAGAAATGGTCTACAAACATCAGTGTGTACCAATCCTATAAGCTTTATAGAACTTTCACTCTATCCACCAAATGGTGGTTTGTTCATTTTCCACTGTAAAAAAACGTGACATCTATCAAGTGGTTTTAGCCCAAAATAGTCTAAATAACCATCTTGACAGAGCTTTGTCAGGCGCTTCTTGTTTACATGACCAAGACAATGATGCTACAACCTGGTTTTATATGAGTCATGTGAACCTAATTCATTATCAATTTCCAACACTTGGTTTTCGTAATTTAACACATACATAGAGTTATTTAAATGTACCATACTATAACATACGTTGTCCTTATAAAAGAAATAACTTTTATTTCCGAACTTGAAATTAAACCCATCTGTATCTAAACTTGATACAGAAATTATGTTTTTTCTAACAGTAGGTACATAATAACAATCATATAAAATTAAATTCATTCATGTTAGAAATTAAAGGTGGTAGTCACCAACGGAAAGAGCATCCAACCTCACACCATTGGCAGCTCAGAGATCCACCTATCCACTATAAAGTTTTTGAAATCTACTTGGTTCCTACATTTGAATATAGATGTGAGAACCACAAGATGTATCTAATACCCAATTTGTAGAAATGGAAATATTTCACTTGATAATGAACACACCTTTGGCTTCCCCTTGCCTCTGAGTGCAGTTCCTCTTCCAGTGGCTTGACTTTCAACAAGAAAAACATACTGACTCTTTTTTACTTACCTTGACTTTGGATTTTCTTTTTCTTGGTTAGATGGTGCTTAGGAGATTTAGACTATTTATAAGTCTTAAAACCCTTTCCCTTTTCCTTCCTATTTATATTCATTATAAGGACTATGGGTTTTTCATACTCCATGTCCTTATCCACTTAGAGAATCAAGGTAAGACATTTCGATAGAGTCTTCTCATTATGGCTCATATTATAATTCATAATAAAACAAGATAAGGTATTGGGAAATGATGAAAGTATGAGATTTGTATGCAAATCATCCAGAAATTTAATCCCTAAGATGTAAATATACTTAATTTAGCTGATAAACATGAATACATGAGGCCTATATGGTACAAAATCTCCAAACATAGTCATGAACAAAGCATTGAAGATCTTATACCTTCATTGTCTCACCATCTCTTGATAGATATCCTGAAGGTGATACATCATGCTATATGAATCTATTTCTTCATGTTTCTTAAAGATATCATTAGACATGGATGATAACATGGAACATTGAATATCTGTAGTATCATTAAGATGTTTCTCATATATAGAGCGTTCTTAATCACTCACCTCATTTCCAAACACAACTGGTAATGGTTCTTCTAGAACATATAGTTTCATTTCATGGATAAGGATGACCCGTAGGTGCCTTTTCCACTCCTGGAAATTAGTGTCAATGAGAATGTTATCCTTCTTGATCATGGATTTCAATTATACGTTTGATTCCTTTTTGATGTTGTTTCTACAAATAATAGGATCATAATTTTTGTACTTTATCTGATAAAATTTAGATAAATAAATAAAAATTATATTTATTAGTCTTCCACTATTTTATCAAAACCCAATGGCCCTCTCCATTGGCTTCAGAATATCATATTTCTTGTATATTCTAGTGTAAAGGATCCATATTACATTGTCATTACCCCAACTTTGTATGGTCAAGAAAATCAAATTGTTTTAGGTAGGCAATCCAAATGCCAACTGCATTAAATCATAGTTCCTTGATCTGTTGATTGGACTCCCCAATCCTAAAATCATTAATTTAGATTTACTCAACCATTGTTTCTAAGTTACACCAAGTCCTGCTTTGTTAGTAAACCTTTGATGTCAGCCAAGTTAAGTCAACCCAAAAACTCAAATTAGAATTCCCCGATAATTGAAAGCACCCCAACATTGACCAGTCAAGCACTTTGAACTATGGTTCGATTCTAACCAAATTAATGGAAGGATATACCGAATTAATATTTTATTGAGGTATTTTATCCTTTATGAATAAATTTCCAATTATTATCTTTTCATATTCTTGTTAATATTATGTGAGATTACTTAAGTTATTAACCATGCATTTAGATAATATTTATGAATAAGACAATTTATTTTAGTTCTATCTCTTTATGCTTGTTAATTTATTAATTATGAGATCACAACAAAACATCCATAATTAAATAACCATGCTAATGGCAGAATTAAAATAATTGGTATGATATTGAGATTGTTTTAATTTTTAGTTTATCTAGCGGTTGATAAACTAACTGCCAACCTTGGGGAGAAACACCTTAAACCAATTAGGTTTTTTTTATATATTTCCACATGTCCACCTTTGTATCTCCTTAGATTGGTTTTTCCTCACATATTAACTCGAATCACCTCCACTAGATTGAGATCTCCATCCATTACATATGATTTTACTCACAAGCAGGTGAGTGGTAAAAGGAAGTTTACATAAAACAAAACATGGGCATGTATGCTATATATATAATAAAGAGAGAAGGAATGTATGCCAATAATTTAATTTAATAGTAAATTAAAAGGAAACCAATCACATACAAATGTCTAGTCTAGATCCTGATTTTCCACATGCATGCAATGAATTACACATTTATTGAAACCATCATTCAATTATTTAATCATTATTATTTAAGATAAATCACACTCTAATCGATTAATTATTATCTTTAATTAATCAATTATTTTATCTTAAAACTTTTCTACATTTCCTTAATATTCTCATCCATTATAATTTTAAACAAATTAATAAATTCATTTATAATTAACTGTGTACATAACTTGTACCTTGGAGGTAACCCGGTAAATGCCCGTCCAAAACTACCCAACATGTATTATACTTATATAAACTTTATTCTTTGTGTCATATAGCATGGAAATAGAATAATAACTGTAATAAAAATCATACATTATTTGTAGATCTTGAATATATTGCAGATATTAATACAACATATATATATATATATATATATATATATATATATATATATATATATATATATATATATATCAAAGCCTTTCACATGGCGTGTCCCAACTTTATTCCCACATGCAAGTACATGTATCAAGGGTTACATAATATAATAAATTTTAAATTTGCGTAACTGGTAAAAGTACATGATGTGTAGATCCGATCCACACGACATGCACATTATTCACCCTATATCTGAAGTACACACCTAGGGACTCAGCGTGTGAGGTATACTTTGGAAATATTGGAGTACACGGCGTGTCCAATGGGCCACACACCGTGTTGACTTTGTGTTACACGGTCACCGGTCGGGTAGGCCGTGTATGAAATACATGACCTGGCCCTAACGTGAAAGAAACTACATTCCATGTCTAGTGGTCCACACAGTGTATAGTCCGACTGACCATTCACTAGTCTATCCTGATCAAAACACATTGTAAGAATTAACTACAATGCATTTTATTAATTCAAACAGGATGAATAATTTCCAAACTACTCCTAAGGCATTGAACCTAACTACATGATGTGTAATTCTGATTACACGACATGTACTGCTGTGCTACCTAGACAGATTACTTGGTACCACCGGATGAGATCATCCATATAATTTTTATCATAAAATTAATCGTTTTTGTTAGATTTGTGAGAAAGGATAGAGGAAGAAACATATCTCGTCATTCAGATTAAAATGTAATGATTAAACTTGAATTGAAAAACTAAATTATAAATTTGAAAATCACCAATGATTATTAAATAATTATAAATAATAATATTTCCAATCTGATACCACTTGTAGGTTCCAGGCACAGTAGAATCACAAAAGGGATGATGCACAACTTTTATTTTTTCCATATTCAATGAAAAATCCTAGGTCTATGTGACAATGACCATCGTGATCCACATAGTTGAATCTATTAAATAATACAAAGGAATAGAAACTCATAACCAAGATATGGGATAAAAATATATTTTTGATAATTAATTTAATTAAATAGAATTACCTCTAAGGCAATTTTTTTTTAATTCCTATGACCAAAGATCTGCAGTACACCTTCATTGTGTTTTAGAATATAAGTGTAGTATTATTCTAGTAGTGATCTACACATGTTCCACGTATCTCTAGAATTCTCCAAATGAAACTATGGGTGATAGATTGAAGATCCTCGCACTTGAGATGTCTACCTTCAATATCCTTGAGAACCACTTCCAAAGTGTTCTATATGATTCAGTGGAGGAGGATCACTACCGTTCTTGAGAATGTTCTTGGATAAGAAAGAACTCTCTAGTCTTGAGAGTTTTTTCTCTAATTTTTTGTGCACAAATAAAAAGGCATCACCTAGCTTTCCCTTAGATAATTATAGAATAATATAAACAGACATTTATTTCACAAGGTTAATACTAAATAATTTGTGTAAGTACTTATAATTATTCCATTAATCCTAGAAAAACCCCGATATGAAATAATAATAGCAATATTATTATTTCCTAACACACACTTAACTTGCGAGTTGTAATTAAATATTATTTAATTAAATAATATTCAATATTATTATTCATCAATGAACCATTAAAATAATTTCTCCAATACTCATTAATATTTATTAATTATTCTTCCCACACTATATTCTCTCAAATAACTAGTGATAGAATAAATGTGATAAAAAATACATGAATAATTATTAAACCAAAACCATGAATAATATTTATTCAACTTGTTAAATAATAAATTATTTAACTGAGATACTAGATACACGTATTGTGTGACCATCTAGGCCACTTTATCAGTGGCATTAGGAAAACCATCCTAAAGTCCATGGTTAGCATCTAGTAACACACCAAGGCACCCATAGAGAATGAAGTTAACACCACAACAACATGTAATATCATAAAAAAACATACTTTGTAATATTATTTGTTTATCATAATATCTCTAATCGAGTAGGTTGCGTGCCGGTTCCATCAACCTATATGCTCAATATCTATTTCTTTGACTTTTCAGAAATAGAACTTGTCTATTGATCACCATGGAAGTGGATTTATTTAGGCTATATCAACTCCATCAAAGGGAATAAATATTATCTTTCGTTAAAGAACAGAAGGGATAAATCCTTTGTCACATTATTCATTAAAGCAATAATACTCATGACACACCCAACATATCCTACCTCTCCGCAAACATCTTTCATCACAGTTTTCGTCAATACATCAAAGTGCATGACTCATAATATCCATTAATAAGAATCTTAATTATAAGGACCAATACACACATCCAAATATAGAAACATAAAATGAAACATAAAAATTTGGATTTCCTACTGGCATGTCTCATTCTCATAATATCCTATTAGATATGACCAAGGGCGTACACCCTGAGAAGGTGCCTCAAAGTCCTATGAATCTCCACCCCTGATATCCTATATCATTTGTGTCCTTCAAATGATATCATCTGGTTATAGAACATATATTGAAGAATAGTGTCATATCACTTTTGGGTTCTCATCATAGCAGGAATCCGCTATGACCTTTTAGTTCGACAATTACTCTTAGGACATTATCACATACAATGTTATGTATAAGAACAATCATGATGTGATAAGGAATTTATTCATATTCAAAACCATAAAATATAATTTATCATAAAGTACAAACGAATTTGGTTCTAGGGAACAAACTCCAACAATCGCCCCACATATGGGGAAATGACCAAGTGGACAGGGTTGGGATTGAAGTTCATGTTGTTTGCTATAATAGTTGATATAATTTCACCTTGAGTGATTGGTTTACTTTCCATTTCTTATTGATTTATAATATTTCTTTAATTTTTTCCTTAGTCCTATTATGATAAGGATGAAGCAAAGCATGCATCAAATTATGCACATATAAAATTCACATGTCAGGCATATTCCATTCCATGTAGTTTTATTTTAGGTTACCCACCGATTTTATTGTGTGCCTTAAATTCTATACCATGATTTGGTCTTTATTAGTATTCATGTTTAGGTATTTTAAAAACATGATTGGTTTTGTACATGTTTAGTTAATTATTTAGAATGAATGATTGTATAACATGTTTGGGTGATAATATTCCATGCTTCCTATTTATATAGCATGTCTCACATATATACCATGATTTTTTGTTTGCTTATAATAATGGCATGCTATGGTTGGTTTATATATTGTTTGTGCATGGGATGAAGAGATAGTGGTTATGAATGAATGAGAAACAATTTTTTATTATAAGGTGTATGGGATTCTTATAATCAGGAAAGGGTAACCCATATATTTAAACTATCTTGAACATAATATATTTATACATTTTAAGGACATTGTTAAAATGAAAAGGCTGAAAAAATTTAAATGCTAAGGTGAATTTATTTTTATTAAATGGGAGCTAAATTCCACAGATAAAGTGTATGAGTGCTTTATGGATTGGTAGATGGACACTCATATCATTGGACCATTATATATTTGAGCACATTTTAATCTAAAATGGCATTGGTTTTGATTAATGGGAGCCAATTTTCAATCCCTTAATTGTATGGGAACTTTATGAATTGTGAAATGGAAACCGATGTAATCAAATTTTTTTATCTAATCATCATGTGTTTTGAAATGGTATAAATGTAAACGATGTATAATTTTATTTTAAAATTAACTGTATTACTGTTAAATTCACAACTAGGCTTAGGTGGGTCAGTTAGGGAATTATCTTTATGTGATAACCCGCTATGGGTGTTTTGGGACTTAAACAATTGAGAAACTATTATTGGTTTTATTTTTAAAGAACCTAGGTTGGATCAATAGGGCCCTTTTAGGCCACTATATTTATTAAAAGGAATTTATATGATAAATTTCATAAAAAAGATGCGATGTTAATAAATTCTTAAAGTTTTAAGATGAAGTTTTATGAAACTTGCCTATTTTCCCTTGGGGTGTTAGCTTAATCAGGTACCTCGTATTTTTGTTTTAAAATGGCACTTGATGATTTCAATTAAATATTTTAGATTTTTAAATATCTAAATGTTTTTAAATTTAAAGGGATTGAAAGTGGAACCTGTAGTGGTGTCCTTTTTAAATTCCCTTTGAGTTGCCTTGGGAATGAAACCATAAGAGTTTTTTGTAGGATATTTTCCTATTAGAAATAGCTTAGATGGTAGGATCTTGAGCCTAGTGATTTTTTTTGGTATGAAATAGTGATAGGGTTGATACTTTTTTCTTTTTTTGGGGCTAGTCCATGGTAGGTATCACCATTAGAGTTTAAGTGCCTTGTAAAATAAAATTATCTTTTTGATGTTTGGTGTCGTTCGGGTGCCATTGTCCCTAGTAGGACTCGTAGTTCCCATTAAACCCTTGTTTGGATGGATGGTCATTGTTCACTTGAATTTCTTTATTATCATGATCATTGATAGATGATTGGTTTCAGTTGATTAGACGTGCCTAAGGCATGGTTGACTTCTTTGTAGGTTTCTTGACCTTTTATTTTTCCTCAATGATGGAGGACCTAGTAGGTCACCATATAAGTTAATAGTATTATGGGGAATATGACTTTGGGTTAAATATAATTCATTTAACATTCGATTCTTGAATTCATAGGGTGGACATATGTTGAATAGTATTCAAGATGTGTTGTTTTCTTGTGGAATCTCAGGGTAGTATACGTCGGTATACACGGTGAAACATTTGAGCCTTGATTTATTAAGTGTGGACTTGGGTTATCTCTATGTATATTGACCTTGGAATTAAAGAATCAAGTTCTTCCCAATGCTCGGGATGGATTTTAAAGAGACCCAGGTGTTTTGATATGCCGGGTGGTCTGGTTTTGGCTTTCTTTGAATGATTTGATGTTGTGATCATGGATAGGAAGAGAATCACACATTCATGTAAGGTGTTTTTGTTCTATCATTCTTATAAGTGACTAGTTTATCTTCTTTAAAATTGACTAAAACACCCCTAAGTTGGGAAGAATCATGTCAGTCATAGTGGTTACATGTCCTTCTAATTAGAAAGAACCCAACCAAAGGGAACCATTTTAAAATGGACATCTTTCTATTATGACCTTGAGGTTGGGATGTTTTAAATATGCATCAGTTCTTTTTTAGTAGTTTGACATCAATAAGGTATTTTTTGTATAAAACCCTTGAAAAAACCATTGTTCATGGATTAATTTGGTGGTTAATCTTGAATGATTGTGGAATGCCTCATGGGGTGAAGGCTCATGGTTTGGTTAATGGATATGAATCCACATGTGAACCTGAGCTTCATCAATGAGGTTTAACAGTGGTGGTTTGACCATTCTATTATAGTAAGTGGGTATGATTAACTAGAAACCATTAAAATTCTCTTAGTGTACTCTTACTTGAGAGAATAGAATGTCCCCTATATCGACTTTGTCTTTCATGAATGAAGAGAGCATCGATATTATGTTATGTTGAAGCTTTAAAAGCTATTGGGATTGTTTGGGTTGTATTTATTGGTGTTTCATGCTAACATGTGGTTCTTTTCAAGGTATGGTGGTTCTGAATGATCCTTGGGTTCCTGAGTGTGAAATCCTTGGATGAACTCTTGGTCACCATCCATTTCTTTTGGCATGACCTTCAAACAGAAGCTGCTATGAGCGTAGTCGTTGATCTGATGTGGGAATTGTGTCCTTAAGTCAACACCTCACTTGTAATTATGAAGGGTGGACTATATTGGAATAGACCCTTGTAATTCAGTCATTTGAATCTAAAGTTGTCCCAATTTTTTGTCGGGCTTGGAGGTGAAGCTTAAAAAGGGTTAGCAATTATAGTGGGTTGGATTTGGATTACACCCTTGTTTGTGCTGTGATGTGATGGTTCTAAAATGGTCTGGTGATGTTTTGACCAAGTAACATCATAAAAAGTCAGGTATGGACTTCAGTGAATGTGTTTGTGGTAAATGAAAGGTTCCTTGGAGGAAGGGGTTACAATTTTGTTAAAATACCCCATCCATATAAGACGAGCGTTTTGATAATGGTAAGTTAGCCTAAGTAGCTCGACTCATTATACCTCCTTCCAAAGTTTATGGTTCGTGAAAGACCATCTCTGTAACATTGTCAAGTGGAGAAAATTTTGGAATTTATCAGTCCTAGATTTTTGTAAAAATCCGACTTGACTTGAGCTTGAGGTTGATGGGGAATAATTTTTTTTGACCATTTAAAAAATCACACCAAAGGATTTTTTAGAATTCTTAAGGGCATATATTATTTGAAATTTCAATGGTAGAAGGTGCCATGGTTTGGAAATTTCCCCTTTATAACATTAAATCCTAAGGTGGTAAGTTATTTTCTCCAAATTCTTGATGTGATAATGACATGATCGTTTCTCTAGTTAAACAGTCTCAGGTAAGATCTAATTCGGTGTTTCTGTTGGAAAATAGGCATTGGATCAGATCTTAATGTCTTAAGTTCCACTTTTTTAAAAGAATTATAGGAGGTGCATTGGGTGTTTTGAAATGAAACATGTCCATTTGAACAAAGTTTCAAGACCATTATAGGTTAGGTGATGTTTAAGTTATTCTCAAATTCTTCTTGAGAATGAGAAGTTTTAAGGTGGGAAGTTTGTAACATCCCATGTTTTAAACCAATTGAAATTCCAAGGGAATTTATTATTTTAGTGATTAATGGATGATATGTTTTTAAAACCATTCTTTGGAACTTAATTATGAGAGTTTTAACTCTTCAAAGTGATGTTTTTTGCACTAGGGTGAAGGAACGAGAAGTTTCCCAAGTGTCTCGAGGAGTTTCAGGAGCACCGATCTTGGAAAATCAAGTTTTAAAGGGGTCTGTTGAGGGAACATAGTTTTTCTGAAACCGTGAAACCCTCAGTAGCTAACCATGTGGCCTTATACAGGTGGGCAGTGTTTGGGCGTATGAGCTGCACACACTTTACCAAAACATACACCTAGCATACATGGATAGTGTCAAGTGGTAGTACCTAATCACTATTCACTATACGATTGGAACATGATTTCCAAACCATGTGGCCTTCTCATTTGTGGTACCTCAATTGCCCAGTAAAGGGCACACAGTTGGTGCATGGTTTGATAAACCATGCAACCCAAACCGTGTGTGATACCATGTTTTAAAAAATTGAATTAAATAAATTAGAATAAAATAATACTTAAAACCTAAATCTAATCTCCCCCTCACCTCACTCATGAAACACCCCTCTCCCCTCTCCATCCAGTTGCGATGAACCCCTCCCCCATGGCCTCCTCACCGCTCATTAATCTCTTTGGATTATATTACATTCTCTCTTTGATCCATCAAGGTATGGTCTCATATCTCCCTTATCTCTCATTTTGGGCTGATTTTTGGTCTCCCCTTCGGCCCTCTTACTCGGTAGAAACCCTAGGGTTTGGGGTTAACTGATTTTTCTATTTTACTTTGATGTTTGGTTAGACGAAGGGTCTCTCGGGGAGACCTTGTGCGTGTTCTAACATCCACTGCTGAATGAGATGTGTTTTAGGTCAATTAAGCTTTCCGTTGTCGCTTTAAGGTGAGGTTTTCTCACACTTCCTTGTCTTACCCTATTTAATTTGGGGTCTCTTAGTGAGTCTGAGTCCCTAGTTTTGTATATAGAGAATTTGGTGGCTCCTTGAAGGCTTTCTCTCATATATATAGGTATGTGTGTGTGTATATATATATATTCCTTGTACATATTCCCACATGGAGAGGGGAATATGTACATTGGATTAAGCTATATATATATAAATATATTGGAATGTATTTGTGTTCAAGTGTGGAGAAAACTTTTATGTTTAAAATGTTATGTGACGAGTGTTCTTCTTGGTTCTTTTCTCGAGGTAGGATCCATTTTCTTTCCCTTGAAATTAAATAATGCATTTATTGTCTTCTTGAAACACTTTCTTTGCATTCAATTAATTCAACTTGATTTCTAGGATAAAGTTTTAAATTGTGCTTAATGTATTGTTCAAGGAAAAATGTCATGCTTTTATAATAAAAACCCCTCTAATGGAGGTGTACTATCTTATAACATAAAAATTAGTGATTAGTGTATTTAAATCACACTATTTCTTAATTATTTGGAGGATTATCTCTTTTATTTTTTCCTTGTTTAGTTAAATGAAATGTTTAAGACTTTTTCCTATTTAATAAACCGAATGGCTTGCTTTATAAAAGAAAATTAACCATTTATGAAATTTCCCTTTTTCTAATGATACCTTATAAGTACTCATTGAGCCTTATAAATGGATTTTCCTTGTATTAATGAAATTTAATGGGTTGAATTAAATGGAATATATTTTCATTATGGAAATAATTTCCTTGAATATTTAAATTGAGAAGTCCTTATTATAATAAATGAATTTACAAGCTTAGTTGAATTTAATGTCATGCCATGTATTAAATGGTTTAAATGAAATGGTTTCCTTGAAATGGAATTGAACAAGTTTATTTAAATTCACAAGAGGTAGTGCATTATTCATTATATTATAAATGTAAATGATGGTTTTAATGGGTTTTATAAATTCAAATCATGAGAATTAATGCCTCATGGATTGAATTATGAATGTGATAACACCCTTATATGGGTTTGATAAATATAATGAATGAGAGGTATTTTCCTCATGAGTTGAATTGTAAATGTGACCATACCTATGATAATGTTTTAATTGAAATTCTTAAGATGTTATTCATTAAGTATAAATGTGATGATGCCCAATTATATGTAAATGAAATGAGATATCAAATTGCCTAAGAGGTTAATTCCTCATGACTCATATATATTATAATGATTACACCATATAGAATGTGGATCCAAGGGATCGTGAGAGTTTTATGGGGAAAGACTGTGTGAGCTTCCCAACTTGGCTAGGGGATTGACTGTGAGAGATCCCTCGATATCAGATGTATTTGAGTTACGTCCCGGTCCTACCAGCACTAGTATCCTAAGAGACCGTGAGATATCTTGGAGTTATGATAGGGGTTATAACATTGTATATTCCCTTAGTATTGAATATTTATAATCTACATCCCGGTCCATCCCAATGAGTTGGGCCAGGGGTGAGATCATGAGAACTTACCCTGATATTGGAAATATGTGAGTTACATCCTGATCCATCCCAACAATATATATAGTTATTATATATATATATATAAAATATTATATACATAGTGACATGATCCGACTCTTATTCTGGCTATGATCTAAAGAAGGTTTAGCTGTCAAGTGTCCCTTAGAGACCTGGATGGGCGGTTGTTTATTTATTCAGTTTTGTTTGTTAATTATCCATACCTGAAAAATATTTAATTTATATTACAATCTCTGGATTGGGATGGAAACCTTGGGTGCCATCATAATGGTATTTATATCTCATACCCTTCTTGGTCCTCCATTGCATCGGGGAACCTGAGTAGACCTTATGTTTATAGGACTATTGACCTCGCTTATTATTTTGTGCTTGTACACTAGAGTTAAGAACAAAGGATTGAGTTGGAGCTTAGGATTATCATGGAGATCTCTTTGGGATTTTTAGTTTTTTTATTTACTTGATTATAGTATTGTACTATATTGTAAATCCTAATGTATGTTTACTATTCCAGATTAGGTGTCATCATCCATCATGTATGATTTGTATAAACTAGTGCTAGCCACTTTTATTAAATTTTTATTTTTTGTATTCTACTTTCATCTTACATTTTTTTACTTTTTACCCTATTAATTTATATTTATTTTGATTGTAATATTGTGACACTCTAATATGAGAGTATATTCTCCCCACTATCACCTTATGAGATCTTCGTTGCCACTCGACAACATCTGATGTATTGGGAGATGTGCCTAAGGCCATGTGACCCACTAGTTCGGCTACCATTTTTGATGGTAAGCTGGGTTGGGATGTTACAAAGATGGTATATGGATAACTTTAGAAAGTAAAATTTAGATTTTTTGAAGTGGATAATTTGGTATCTAAACTGAATTAAGGAAGTATATCTATTATTTTGGGAAGGAAACTCATTATAGGGGTATGTGGATGTTGAACATGGAGATGATGTAGATAAAAGGAGGAGTACCAAAGGCTATGTGTTCACTTATAGAGGATCAATAGTGAGTTAGATATATCAATTACAAAAGTTTATGGCAATATCTACTATAGATTTAGATTATATTTTTTTAATAGAATCCAGGAAGGAGATATTTTGGAATAATAACTTCTTGTAAGAGATGAATAAAAGTCGAGAGGAAAATTTATTTCACTATGATATTCATAATGGTATGCATCTTGAGAAGAAACCAATGTTTCATACCCAAAAAATGAATAAAAAATTGAAGTATAATTTTATCATAGGATTTATATATAATTTGATTTTAAAAATAAAAAATATTTATGGAACTAATAATCTCACATATATATTGATAGAGTCAATGGTGATTGAGAATTTGAGGCCCTATTGGTCCTCTATTGGTCTTCATTGATAAATGGATGATGTGGGAAAAAATATAGAAGAATAATTTAGGATAATTTAAGGGAAATGATCTAGTATTTCATGAATAATTAGCTTTAAATTGAATCTTTTATGGGAAATCAATCATTAGTGAGTGAATAAGAGGATCTCAGATTAAGTAAGTTGTCTAAAGATGGAATCATGGATGGAGTTCAGTTTATTGGATTATGATCCAAGTTGGATATTATTATAATAGTGGATACTCATCCCTCAAATGAAGTTGGTAGAACTACTAGTATCCAATACTATACATCAGTCCAAAAAGCACACATGGTTTTATAACTGTACCGTGGTACTATGTACTTGACTTGGTTACTTATAAGAGTAGACTAACAACACCAATAGGGTTACAATAGCTTCATGAACTTATTTCCATTATTACTATGGCATTGTGGACCAACTATTTGGATTTTTCCTTATATAAATGTGGGTTATAGTATAACCATGTTACTTTATAAAACCATTTTTATCTAGGGTTTTGTACTATGAGTTTGTTCCCTATAATTTTCTCCCAAATATAGTGATTTTTAAGCCTCTCATTGAACATAGAGATTATTCCTGAACCATATAAATATTATGTTCTTTTTTATTCTTATTTTTCTTATTTCTATACCATTTAATTTTCTTCTTCCAGAATAAACTATCATTGATGATCCTAGTTTTTCTATAACACCCAATTTGGTAGCAGATTCTCCCATAAAGCTTCTCACCTAATATATATCTCAAATGATTTTTTGGAGGAAAGTTTTCACCTTGTTTCTCATCAAAATACTCTATATCATACTATTAAAAATATAAATTTGATATTTTTTATGAAATAGATATTAAAATATTAAATCATTATAATAATACTTGAAATATATTCTTTCATTTCAACATTAACAACACTCTCAAATTTATTCAAACTACTCAAGAAAAATAATTTTTCTCAAGGTAGAAACCCATTAATGTTCAATAGAGCTCATTGAAAATGAAAATGGATGTAATAAAACAATATTCAATGATAATTTATTTATGAATAAAACTTAATCAAATTTAAATAAATCTGAAACCCAAACTTATTTATTAATTTTAACCAAACTTCTAAAAAACCTAATTAAAATTAGTTATTCATGAAAAGTTCCAAGTTTCTATCATATTAGTATATAATTATTCATCCGAAAGTGTGAACATAATCCATAAAACCTTTTTGTATTATTTTTTATAAATAATCCAATAATATAAAATTCAATAATAATAAACAATAAATTAATACAAATCATATTAATAAAAACCATTAAATTTAAAAAATAACTGAAACTTATTACTCTTCCAATAGGAAATTATCTCTTAGTAATGTGTAACTAGACAATAATTAAGGGTTTTTATACCCTATAAACCCATTATAATTCTAGTGGTCTAACTAATATATAACTCATTCTTATAGTATCTCTATAGTTACCCAAATTCCATCAACCTTACAACCCTCAAACATGATTATCAAGAAAATTAAAGCAAAGTTGCAAGAAAAATATTAATTTATATAAATAAAATAATAATTTTTGTTTTAATTTAACTAATTTTAATACCCATATCCAATAACATGAATTATACATGATTTTATCACTGATGTATCCCCATGAAATTGGTTGCATGGGAATAATACCAAAATATTTTTCTAGAATCAGCATAAATATTCTACAATCTCTACCATGTTTACCAATCAATTGGTTGTATTCATTGTAATATTCCATTTATCATTTTATGTTAGTTTCATATATCAATTATGAGAGCATGCCTGTAACACCACAAGCTTCTATGGTACGGTTCTCTTTGAATAATACAATAGCGTGTGTTGTACGCAACATCGAGTTCTAACACACCACAACCAATCAAACTAGCCGTTATGAATAGTAATACCCACTTTTTGAAATTTATAAATTTTAATTTTCAAAATGGACCTCATTTTTGGATTTGTAATATCGAAATTAGCCTAGGGTGAATTTTTGGTATTTTTCTGAAAAACTTCATTTTTTGATGAATAGTGAAACCACTAAGTGGTAGTTAAAAAACTGAATTTTTCATAAAACTTAATTTTACTGCTTCTGTGAGTGGAATTTCGAAAATCCAAGAGACACAGTTAATATAAAGGAGTAAAATTTGGTTCAATGAGATGAAAATAATTTTTGGTGAATAGTAACTTTGTACTTTTATTTACCACGGTTAAAAGTAAATAGGGTAATTAAGGATAAAACTGATATTAATATTACCCTAACACATGTCCTAATTCTATTGGACAAGTGTATCTCGACCAAAAAAAACCTTAGGAATAAAATATTATCATTTAGGTCCACTTGTATTAGATTAGGACATTTATTATTATTTAATTCAAAGAAGAGTTAAAAGAGTTAAAATCAAAGTTTATTTACTAAAACATTTTTAATATAGGGTTATAAATAAGATAAATTCGATTGTAAATAATCATTAGAAAGAAAAAAAATATTTCCTACATAATGGTATTTTATTTATAATTTTTAGACATTAAATAATTTAATTTATTTATGACAAAATGGTGATGCAGTAATTATCTAATTAATGAAATATTAAAATAATTGATATTATAAATATCAAAATGAATGTAATTTGAGACTTTTTATGAATTACATTAATTTTCTAGGTTAATATGACATGTTAGGATTGATTTAATTAACTTTGTTCGAAGTAATAATTTTGTTATTATTTTCACAAAAATCAATTTTCCAAATAGTGTCAAAATTGACATAAAAGAGTTTTTAAAACAAATATTATATTATTAATTTATATTCAATTTCTAAAAATATAAGGTTCGTCCAAGAGACTTATGTCATGATATGTGTATCATTAATGGACCAATTTGGGGTCACTTGGAGGAAAGTTTTCACCTTGTTTCTCATCAAGGGACTCTATATCATACTATTAAAAATATAAATTTGATATTTTTTATGAAATAGATATTAAAATATTAAATCATTAGAATAATACTTGAAATATATTCTTTCATTTCAGCATTAACAAAACTCTAAAATTTATTCAAACTACTCAAGAAAAATAATTTTTCTCAAGGTAGAAATCCATTAATGTTTAATAGAGCTCATTAAAAATGAAAATGGATGTAATAAAACAATATTCAATGATAATGTATTTATGAATAAAACTTAATCAAATTTAAATAAATCTAAAACCCAAAATTATTTATTAATTTTAACCAAACTCCTAAAAAACCTAATTAAATTTAGTTATTCATGAAAAGTTCCAAGTTTCTATCATATTAGTATATAATTGTTCATCCCAAAGTGTGAACATAATCCATAAAACCTTTTTGTATTATTTTTTTATAAATAATCCAATAATATAAAATTCTATAATAATAAAGAATAAATTAATACAAATCATATTTATA
Organism: Viscum album; assembly: GCA_963277665.1. Lineage (NCBI taxonomy): Eukaryota > Viridiplantae > Streptophyta > Magnoliopsida > Santalales > Viscaceae > Viscum > Viscum album. Next base: position 442,735,610 of record OY728142.1, read on the forward strand.
AAAACCATTAAATTTAAAAAATAACTGAAACTTATTACTCTTCCAATAGGAAATTATCTCTTAGTAATGTGTAACTAGACAATCATTAAGTGTTTTTATACCCTATAAACCCATTATAATTATAGTGGTCTAACTAATATATAACTCATTCTTATAGCATCTCTATAGTTACCCAAATTCCATCGACCTTACAACCCTCAAACATGATTATCAAGAAAATTAAAGCAAAGTTGCAAGAAAAATATTGATTTATATAAATAAAATAATAATTTTTGTTTTAATTTAACTAATTTTCATACCCATATCCAATAACATGAATTATATATGATTTTATCACTGATGTATCCCCATGAAATTGGTTTCATGGGAATAATACCACTATATTTTTCTAGAATCACCATAAATATTCTACACTCCCTACCATGTTTACCAATCAATTGGTTGTATTCATTGTAATATTCCATTAATCTTTTTATGTTAGTTTCATATATCAATTATGAGAGCACGCCTGTAACACCCCAAGCTTCTATGATACGCTTCTCTTTGAATAATGCAATAGCGTGTGTGGTACGCAACATCGAGTTCTAACACACCAAAACCAATTAAACTAGCCGTTATGAATATTAATACCCACTTTTTGAAATTTATAAATTTTATTTTTCAAAATGGACCTCATTTTTGGATTCGTAATATCGAAATTATCCTAGGGTGAATTTTTGGTATTTTTCTGAAAAACTTCATTTTTTGATGAATAGTTAAACCACTAAGTGGTAGTTAAAAAAATGAATTTTTCATAAAATTGAATTTTACTGCTTCTGTGAGTGGAATTTTGAAAATTTGAGAGAAACGGTTAATATCAAGGAGTAAAATGTGGTTCAATGAGATGAAAATAATTTTTGGTGAATAGTAACTTTTTACTTTTATTTACCACGGTTAAAAGTAAATAGGGTAATTAAGGTTAAAAATGATATTAATATTACCCTAACACATGTCTTAATTCTATTGGACAAGTGTATATCGACCAAAAAAAACTTTAGGAATAAAATATTATCATTTAGGTCCACTTGGATTAGATTAGGACATTTATTATTATTTAATTCAAAGAAGAGTTAAAAGAGTTAAAATCAAAGTTTATTTACTAAAAAATTTTTAATATAGGGTTATACATAAGATAAATTTGATTGTAAATATTAATTATAAATCTAAAAATATTTCCTACATAATGGTATTTTATTTATAATTTTTAGACATTAAATAATTTAATTTATTTATGACACAATGGTGATGTAGTAATTACCTAATTAATGAAATATTAAAATAATTGATATTATAAATATAAAAATGAATATAATTTGAGAATTTTTATGAATTAAACTAATTTTCTAGGTTAATATGACATGTTATTATTGATTTAATTAACTTTGTTTGAAGTAATCATTCTGTTATTATTTTCACAAAAATCAATTTTCCAAATATTGTCAAAATTGACATAAAAGAGTTTTTAAAAAAATATTATATTATTAATTTATATTCAATTTTCAAAAATATAAGGTTCGGCCAAGAGACTTATATCATTATAGGTGTATCATTAATGGACCACTTGGTTGTCTCTTAGAGGTATATAGTAAGTTTATTAACTATATAATATAAAAATACAAAGTGACATGGTAAGTGTCAAACGAATTAACTAAGAGTTAAAACTAAAAGATAAGGTTAATATAATGACCTAAACCTGTATAAATTCTATTATTTGAGTGGTTTTAGACCCATCCCCATCTTAACCTTTAAATAATCCACTTTTGAGCCATTATAAACCGAATATGAATTTATTATAAAATAATATTTCTAGCTTTTCCAAAGGTGCCCCTCACCCCTCTTATAAAAGGGAACTCCCCCTTCTCACTAATTCACACATTAAAATTCTTTTGGCTCGGTGAAACACTGCCAAAATACTCTCTCAACTTCCCTCAATTCAACCTAGAGGCCTTAGTTTGATCATAAAGCTAAACAAAGGATCCCTTTTGATCAAATCAAAAGGAAGAACCCGAAGAGGAGGTAATGTTTTCACCACCCTCTTTCAAGTTCCTTTCTTCTTCAACTTCTTATTTCTTTGTTATTACCATTATAAAAAAATAACTCCAGTATCTTATATATACTGTTATGTTTTTATAAATATGGTAAAACCATATTCAGTATTCTATCCATCCTTTTAATGACAAGTCACCAAACGTGCGTACGTACGGCTTACCGTCTCCATGTTGTGGTGTAATTGTTATTCAATAAATTATTATTTGGATGAGTATAATAATGATGTTTAATTCATGTAAATAATAAATATAACATGATAACTATTCTTTATATATGATATAACATCCAATTATATATTATTTTAATATCAAAAGAATGATATTGTCGCTCGTGCGTACGTACGGACTACCGTCTCCACGAACGCGATGAGATTCATTCTCCATCGTATCCATTCAAGTATAATTATAATTTGATGATTTAAAAATAATTTTTAAGGAATTGATATCATTCTGGATATGAATAAGATACAATCTATCCATGAAAAACATGACTTATGTAACAAAATATATAAAAGAAAACGAGTAAGTTATCACCCGAAACAACGATAATACTAAGAAATTATTAACAAATCAATGTTAAAAAATCATATATGATATCATATTAATGTATATGACTCTTTTATAATTTAATAAAAATTATTTCACCATTATACAGGAGATTAACCTACCCCCAACCAAGGAAATGTACAAGGTAAGGGGTTTTCATCTCACTCCTTATTCCCATGAGATTTATGCCATATTGCCACTATTACCTTTTGTGTGGTGTATGTACTGACTATAATTGTATTCTTTGTGTAATACACTTTAATGTATGTGTATTTACATATTAATTGTATGATACCTCTTTTATGGGGTGTATGTTTCGTAAGTTACCAAATTGGTAAGGGTTATTTTATAATCTCTTCATTATCCGAGGTTGTTTATACATAATTATCTACTAGGACCTCTTTATCATCCACATCCATGTTTCTTAAAAATGTATTTCAAAAAATTATTGATATTTTACAGAATATGGGTTAAAGTCATTTATACCCTTGTTTGAATTTTTATAAGAGGTTTATAAAGGAATCTTTCTGTCGTTTTCCAAACAAGGTCCTTTTTAACCTTTTCGACAGAGTTAAGGTAAGAATGTTTTTTAACTTATACGGCGGGTGCGGCTATTTTCCTCCGTTATAAAATTTTCGAAGCTTCCCTTATAAGATTCTAAGAATATTTTCAGAGTAAAAGTTTTATTTTATAATTGTGTGACTTTTAAATTTTTTCACGAAAAAGGGATATTTCTATCTAAGAGTTTTACAAATCATTTTCATCTATGTCAAAATTCTTTAATGGATTTTAAACTTATTTTGAAGTAGATTTATCATGATAAAAATATTCCATATTGTGTTGAAGGTTTTGTGATATGTTTGACTGTGGATGTGTTATTTTTATACCATTCATGGTTATGGAGAAAGTATTGACATTTTGTATTCTAGTTTTAATACGAATGTTTATGTTATGTTTAAACCTGTTCATATGAGGAATGCATTGGAATTAATAAGTGACGGGTGGAGCCCGCTATAGCTCCTCGATGCATCGGTAGGTCTCATGAGACAAACTAGTGTCTTGGCACAAGGGATCGACAAAATCTTATTTGTAGTCTTGGCACGAGGCCTTGGCTATGTGGTTATGATAGTCTGGCATTATTCATTCCATAATTATGAAAGTGGTCATTGATATTGCATGTAATTATTCGACTATTAGAATATCCATGTGAATAAGTAAATGGAATTATTTCATTTTATTTTTTTCCATATTATTCTGAAGTTCAAGTTTAAAAGGATTTTGTTTTAGTTATACATTGCCTTAAATGTTTATTCTTATTTATTAAAGTTTCTGCTATATTGTTATCCTTACTGGGCATTTGAGCTCACCCCTTTCTAAGTTTTATTTTTTCCCAAGATGTGAAGAAGTATTTTATGAATGACCTGCAGGGATAGTATAAGGGGTTATGAGTGTGGAGTCAAGATGTTGTTGTAGTTTTAAATTTATGATGTAATGTAAACTTTATGAATGTATCTAGTGTTTCCAAGACTACTAAACTAATCGGTCTTTCGAAACTTGATCTTTCTTGTGATTATTCCAATGTTATGTAATAATGCACTGACTCTGGGTAACTAGGGTCGGGGTGTTACAGTTGGTATCAGAGGAAGTTCAATACAAACCTTGGAAGCTAGATTTAGATAAACTCTGATTAGAGCACATAGATCTAAGATGAAATTTGAGGATTAGTATAGAATAACTTCCTAGAATGTTGGTATTGTAGAGATTTTGTGAGTTTTCCGAGCAATACACCCATGTATGGATACGGGATGGTAGAGGTGTCTCTGGTATAGATGTACCTAGGGGTAAAACCCAAAAACACCGCTTTGAGCTAGACTCGAATGGGAACTGGTGCATGACAACGGGCCTTGCTGCACTCTTGGTTACGACACTCCCCTGGGATATGCTTAGGATAACTATCATTTTCTTTAAAAATCATTATGAAGGGTTTATGAGTATATACGTCCTCAAAGAAAACATTTTTATGATTGTGGATTATATCTATAAATAGTTCAATTTATGTTATGTGTTTTATAAGTATGGAATTATGTATTTTGATTCATAAACTGATCTAGTTTATGCCATTGTTTAGAAATTGCGCCTAGTGGAAGAAATGGAAAACGCATCAATGAACGCACTCCATTTAGGGATTTTCCTCCTTCTCAAGATAATTATAGTGGTGCTGGTGATGCAAATGGTGCTGATCAACTAATCACCATACTGGGACAACTTACTCAGGTAATGAATAATAACCTTACCCGTATGGAGCACCCTGATCCACAACCTGGAGGATCAATGTTAGATCACTTCATGAGGTAGTAACTACCAAAATTCAATGGGAGTACAAAGCCATTAGTAGATGAACAATGGATAAGTTCCCTAGAGAAAATATTTCAGGCTTTGGGAAGTTGTGAAAGGGAAAAAGTTATCATGGCAGTTTACCACCTCACTGGAGATGCTGATCAATGGTGGTCATTGATTGAAAACAAAAAAGAAGATAATGAAGTATAAAATATGGAATGGAGGGAGTTCAAAGATCTATTTTTATAAAAATACTTTCCTCGTGACCATCGAGTAGATATGGAAAGGCAATTTCTGAGTCTGAGACAAAAGAAGGATGAGAATGTCGCAAAGTATGAGGCTAACTTTACAAGGTTAGAAAGGTATGCTGGAGATTATATACGTAACCCAAGAAGTAAGATTGATCGTTTCTTTGATGGGTTAAAACCATTTCTCCGTCGAGCATTAGTCTCACAATCCTTCTTGTTGTACGAAGACATTGTCTCATGTGCTATCAAGACAGAAAAGGAATTCTCTAAGTCTTATGACTTTAAAGCAAAGAAAGAGAAGAATAGATCTGCTGATCAATCTGGGAATGGAAATAAGGGGAAGAAGGGAAAGGTTGAATATCCATTCTGTGGTAAATGTGGGAAGAAACACCCTGGTACTTGCTTAAAATGAATGGGAGTCTGTTACAAGTGTGGTGAAAAAGGCCACCAAGATCATGATTGCAAGGGGAAGAAGGAAGCTACCGATGTCCAATGCTACAATTGTAGGGAGATAGGACATTATGCAAATGAATTTCCTAAGCGTCAGGGGAACTTACCTCAGAAAAGGCCAAGGGATCAAGTCCAAGATTATGTTATCACTACTGCTTAGGTAGAAGCTCCGAAAGACGTGGTGGAAGGTAATGTAATGGTTTCTTCAAGTTTAGAAAATGCATTATTTGATTCTGGATCATCGCATTGTTTCATATCTTCCCAGTTTTCTTAGAAAATTAGATATTTCCAATTTGATTTAACAAGGGAGTTGTCAGTAAAAACTCCTAAGGGAAGTATCATTGCAATAAAGTTTTGTGAATCCGTCCCCATTAGAGCACATAAATGTTTTTTATCCACTGATCTCATCATCATACCTATGATTGAGTTTGATATAATTCTCAGTATAGATTGGCTTTCAGACCATGATTTGAATATTTATTGTAAAAAGAAGGAGGTTACGATTTTTGATGATGATGATAAGGAACACATTATCTTTAGAGCATAATCATCACCACCTAATTCTAATCTAGATCCACCCCCAGTAGCTCAACTAAATTCAATTATTGGGGAGGTAGATAATGGAATGACAGTGGGTGAGGAAAGGAATGTTCAAATAGAGGATGTACCTATTGTAAAAGAATATGTAGATGTGTTTCCGGAAGATTTACCTGGACATCCTCCAGAACGAGAAGTTGAGTTTTCCTTTGATTTAATTCCTGGATCAAGGCCTATATCGAATAACCCTTATAGAATGGCCACTATGGAATTAGTTGGACTAAAGAAACAACTAGATGAATTGAGTAATAAGGGATTTATTCGCCCTAGTGTTTTTCCATGGGAATCCCCTGTTCTTTTTGTTAAAAAGAAAGATGGATCTATGAGGTTATGTATCGACTACAGGGAGATCAATGCTATAACAATAAAGAACAAGTATCCCCTACCTCGCATTGATGATTTATTTGACCAACTGCATGAAGCCCAATACTTTTGAAAGATTGACCTTCGATCTGGATACCATCAGTTGTGTGTGAATAAGGAAGACATTCTGAAGACATCATTTCAAACAAGGTACGTGCATTACGAGTTTACGGTAATTCCTTTTTGGCTGACTAATGCACCCTTTATATTCATGGATCTAATGAATAAAGTTTTCAAGGAATATCTTGTTGATTTTGTGGTGGTATTTATTGATGATATCTTGGTATACTCCAAAAGCTACGAAGATCATAAAAATCACTTACGCATTATCCTGAAGACTCTGAGAAGACATGAATTATATGGGAAGTTTAGCAAGTGTGAATTCTGGCTTCAGGATATTTCTTTTCTTGGCCATATTTTCTCTAAAGATGGAATCTATGTTGATCCTTCTAAGACCAAGTCAATCCAAGTCTGGCCAGCACCTATGAGTATAACTGAGGTACACAATTTTATTGGTTTAGTAGGTTATTATCGACGTTTCGTCCAAAATTTTGCCCGATTGGCTAACCCATTAACAAAGCTCACACGTAAGGGGGTTAAATTTGTTTGGACAAAAGAGTGTGAAGAATTTTTTGAAGAACTAAAGATAATATTAGTCAATTCTCCTATATTAACTCTACCATCGGGGAATGATGGGTTCTTTATTTATAGTGATGCATCGAAGAAAGGACTAGGTTGTGTCATTATGTAGAATGATAGGGTTATTGACCATGCATCATGAAAGTTGAAAATTAATGAGAAAAACTATCCTACTCATGATCTTGAGTTAGCAGCTGTGATATTTTCTTTGAAGATATGGAGACACTACCTCTATGGTGAAAAATGTGAGATTTATACTGATCACAAGAGTTTGAAGTATATTTTCTCACAAAAAGAACTCAACATGAGGCAAATGAGATGGATTGAACTACTCAAGGATTATGATTGCACGATACACTACCACCTGGGGAAGGAAAATAAGGTGGAAGAAGCTTTGAGCAGAAAAGATCATGTAGTTTTGAACATGATGAGAATTGAAAGGGATCCTATTTTCATGGATCTAGTGAAGATGGATATCAGAATAACCATGGAAGGTGAAACATTAGTGATTTTTCAAATGGTTTCCAAACCATCTTTACTAGAAAGGATTAAGAGTTCTCAGACCAATGATGAATAATTTCAAAAGAAGATTAAAGCTGTGAATGATGGGAGATTGAGAGACTTTGTGTATGAAGAAGGAATTTTGAAATTCGGGAAGAGACTTTGTGTTCCCGATATACCTGATTTAAAAAAGGAATTGTTAGACGATGCTCATAGTTCCAATTTATCTATACACCCTTGGAGCACCAAAATGTATAGAGACTTGAAGGAAATTTTTTGGTGGGACAACATGAAGAGGGAGATTTCTGATTTTGTGTCAAGATGTATGGTTTTTCAATAAGTGAAAGATAGAAGGCAACAACCTGGAGGAGTCATGCATCCTCTTCCCATACCGGAGTGGAAATGGGATAATATTATGATGGACTTTGTCATGGGGCTACCAAATACTCCTAGAAGGAATGATGCAATATGGGTCATTGTTGACTGTCTTACCAAGTCATCACATTTTCTTTCTATAAGGAAAGATTTACCACTTGAACGTCTAGCAAGGATATATATTAATGAAGTGGTGAGACTTCATGGAGTACCCCTATCGATTGTTTCTGATCGTGATCCCCGTTTTACTTCAAGATTATGGAAGAGTCTTCAAAAAGCCTTGGATACTGAACTTCATTTGAGCACTGCCTACCACCCTCAAACAGATGGAAAATCAGAATGGACTATTCAAACCTTAGAAGACATGTTGAGATCTTGCTCACTTGACTTTCAAGGTATGTGGGATCAATATTTACCTCTGGTAGAATTTTCCTATAACATTATCTTTTATTCGAGTATTCAGATGGCACCATATGAAGCGTTATATGGAAGGAGATGTCACACACCAACCTGTTGGGATGAAGTTGGTGAAAGAAAACTTGTAGGCCCAGAACTGGTGGAGGAAACGATAAAAAAAGTGAAGGTAATCCAAAACCACTTCAAAGCTGCTCAAAGTAGGCAGATGAGCTATGCCGATAACCGAAGGAAGGATTTGGAATTTCAGGTGGGAGATCATGTTTTCTTGAAGGTATCTCCAGGGAAGGGAGTTATACGTTTTGTCAAGAAAGGTAAATTGAGTCCCAGGTACATCAGTCCTTTCGAAATTCTAGAATGAATTGGGGCTGTAGCTTACCGTTTGGCAACGCCGCCAAATCTCTCCAAAGTTCACGATGTGTTCCATGTATCACTGTTGAGAAAATACATGCCTGACCCAACGCATGTACTCACCTATGAGGAATTATAACTGGAACCCGATCTATCTTATTGTGAAGATCCCATCAGGATTCTTGATAAAAGAGAACAAGTGATGAGAAACCGAACGACTCGTCTGGTAAAAGTTCTATGGAGAAACCATAAGATGGAAGAGGCAACGTGGGAACCCGAGGAACTTGTGATGAAGAACCAGCCGAGTCTTTTCATGCAGTAGTATTCTAGAAATTTCAAGGATGAAATTATTTGAAGGAGGGGAGAATGTAACACCCCAAGCTTCTACGGTACGCTTCTCTTTGAATAATACAATAGTGTGTGTTGTAAGCAACATCGAGTTCTAACACACCACAACCAATCAAACTAGCCATTATGAATAGTAATACCCACCTTTTGAAATTTATAAATTTTATTTTTCAAAATGGACTTCATTTTTGGATTCGGAATATCGAAATTAGCCTAGAGTGAATTTTTCATATTTTTCTTAAAAACTTCATTTTTTGATGAATAACGAAACCACTAAGTGGTAGTTAAAAAACTGATTTTTTCCTAAAACTTAATTTTACTACTTCTGTGAGTGGAATTTCTAAAATCCGAGAGACACGGTTAATATCAAGGAGTAAAATGTGGTTCAATGAGATGAAAATAATTTTTGGTGAATAGTAATTTTTTACTTTTATTTACCACGGTTAAAAGTAAATAGGGTAATTAAGGGTAAAAATGATATTAATATTACCCTAACACATGTCCTAATTCTATTGGACAAGTGTATCTAGACCAAAAACAACCTTAGGAATAAAATATTATCATTTAGGTCCACTTGGATTAGATTAGGACATTTATTATTATTTAATTCAAAGAAGAGTTAAAAGAGTTAAAATAAAAGTTTATTTACTAAAAAATTTTTAATATAGGGTTATACATAAGATAAATTCGATTGTAAATATTCATTAGAAATATAAAAATATTTCCTACATAATGGTATTTTATTTATAATTTTTAGACAATAAATAATTTAATTTATTTATGACACAATGGTGATGCAGTAATTACCTAATTAATGAAATATTAAAATAATTGATATTATAAATATCAAAATGAATGTAATTTGAGACTTTTTATGAATTAAACTAATTTTATAGGTTAATATGACATGTTAGGATTGATTTAATTAACTTTTTTTGAAGTAATGATTCTGTTATTATTTTCACAAAAATCAATTTTCCAAATACTGTCAAAATTGACATAAAAGCGTTTAAAAAAAATATTATATTATTAATTTATATTCAATTTCTAAAAATATAGGGTTCGTCCAAGAGACTTATGTCATAATACGTGTATCATTAATGGACAAATTGGGGGTCTCTTGGAGGTATATAGTAAGTTTATTAACTATATAATATAAAAATACAAAGTGACATGGTAAGTGTCAAACCAATTAACTAAGAGTTAAAACTAAAATATAAGGTTAATATAGTGACCCAAAACTATCTAAATTCTATTTGATGAGTGGTTTTCGACCCATCCCCACCTTAAACTTTAAATAATCCACTTTGAAGCCATTAGAAACCAAATATGAATTTATTATAAAATAATATTTCTAGCTTTTCCAAAGGTGACCCTCACCCCTCTTATAAAAGGGAACTCCCCCTTCTCACTAATTCACTCAATAAAAGCCTTTTGGTTCGGCCAACCCCTGCCCAAATAATCTCTCAACTTCCCTCAATTAAACCTAGAGGTCTTGGCATGAGACCTTGACAAAATCTTATTTGTATTCTTGGCACGAGGCCTTGGCTACATGGTTATGATAGTATGGAATTATGAATTACATAATTATGAAAGTTTTTATTGATATTGCATCTGATTATTCAACTAATAGAATATCCATGTGAATAAGTAAATGGCATTATTTCATTTTATTTTTTCCATATTATTCTGATGTTCAAGTTTAAAAGGCTTTTGTTTTAGTTATACATTGCCTTAAATGTTTATGTTTATTTATGAATGTTTCCACTATATTGTTATCCTTACTGAGCATCTAATATCACCTCTTTTTTTGTTTTATTTTCCCAGGATGTGAATAAATATTTTATGACTGACCTACATGGATAGTCTGAAGGGGATATGAGTGTGGACTATGGAGACTATGTTGTTGTGATTTTTCACTTTATGATGTAATGTAACATTTATGAATGTATCTTGTGTTTCCAAGGCTACTAAATTAATCGGTCTTTCGAGACTTGATCTTTTGTGATCATGCCAATGTTATGCAATAATGCACTGACTTTGGGTAACTGGGGTCGGGGCGTTACATTTGGTATCAGAGGCAGTTTAGTACTAACCTTGGAAGCTAGATTTAGAAAAACTCTAATTAGAGCACATTGCCCTAAGATAGACTTTGAGGATTAGTGTAGAAGAACTTCCTAGAATTTTGGTATTATAGAGATTTTGTGAGTTTTCTGAACAATACATCCATGTCTGGATATGAGCAGGTAGAGGCGGCTCTGGCACAAATGTACCTAGGGGTAAAACCCGAAAACACAACTTTGAGCTAGACTCGAACGGGAACTGGTGCACGAAAACGGGCCTTACTACACTCTTGGTTACGACACTCTCGGGGGATATGCTTAGGATAATTCCCATTTTCTTTACAAACCATTATGAAGGGTTTATGAGTATATACTTCCTCAAAGAAAACATTTTATTTATGGATTATATCCATAAACTGTTCAATTTATGTTAAGTGTTTTAAAAGTATGTAATTATGTATTTTGATTCATAAACTGATCTAGTTTATGCCATTGTTTAGAAATAGCGCCCAGTGGAAGGAATGGAAACCGCATCAATGCACGTACTCCATGTAGGTATTTCCCTCCTGCTCAAGATAATTATAGTGGAGTTGGCGATCCAACTGGTGATGATCAACTTATCACCATACTGGGACAACTCACTCATGTTATGAATAATAACCTTACTCGTATGGAGCACCCTGATCCGCAACATGGAGGATCAATGTTAGACCGCTTCATGAGGAAACAACCACCAACATTCAATGGGAATAAAAATCCCTTAGTAGCTGAGAAATGGATAAATTCCTTAGAGAAAATATTCCATGCCTTGGGGAGTAGTGAAAGGGAAAAGGTTATCATGGCAGTTTACCACCTCACTGGAGATGCTGATCAATGGTGGTCATTGATTCAAAATACAAAGGAAGATGAAGAAGTAACAAGTTTGGAATGGAGAGAGTTCAAAGAGATTTTCTTAGAAAAATACATCCCTCGTGACCATCAAGAAGATATGGAAAGGCAATTTATGAGTTTGAGACAAAAAGAGGAAGAGAATGTCACAAAGTATGAGGCTAACTTTACAAGGTTAGCGAGGCATGCAACAAATTATATACATAACCCAAGAAGCAAGATTGATCATTTCTTTGATGGGTTAAAACCATTTATCCGTCAAGCTTTAGTATCATAATCCTTCTCAACATATGAAGATATAGTCTCATGTGCTATCAAGACAAAAAAGGAATTCTCTAAATCTTATGACAATAAAGTAAAGCAAGAGACGAAGAGAACAGTGGAACAAGAGACAAATAAAGGGAAAAAGGGAAAGAAGGATTTTCCATTATGTGATAATTATGGGAAGAATCACCCCGGTACTTGCCTAAAAGGAATGAGAGTTTATTATAAATGTGGAGAAAAAGGTCACCAGGCTCGTGATTGAAAGGGAAAGAAAGAGGCTATCAGTGTTGAATGCTACAATTATAGGGAAATGGATAATTATGCAAATGAATATCCTAAGCATCAGGGAAACGTACCTCAGAAAAGGCCAAGGGATCAAGGCCAATATTATGCTGTTACTACAGTTGAAGTGGAATAATTATTGTATTTGTGCTTTTGGACTCAAGGATTATATTCTAGTTATCAGAATAATGTGATATAAATAAAGATTGTGTTGCAGTACTTATTTTTAAGGTTTTAATATGATAAAGGTAATCATATTTTTAGTATGTGACAATAATAGAAACTTTACTTTGTTTGAGGAATCTGATGTTACAATTGATTTTGGAATTTAGAGACCTTTTAGAGAAAGTCTGGACATAGGTATTTTGGATAACTATTAAGGTTGTAATGAATTAAGTTTAACTTTGGATAGTATTTTTTAAGGTTAAAACATTTCTGAAGATTATTTTTGGAATATTATAATACTATAGTTTTAGGAAAAGGACAACCTACAGGTCAGTGGATAACCCATCGCATCGGACAAAGCTGCAGGAATCAAACCCACAACCATAGTGAGACATGCCTTTATTACCTACCACTATCCTACAGGAAGTCCTTGGTTATTAGAAAATAGTTTTCTTAATCTAAATGGTATGTGTAAATATTTGGAACCCAATACGGTTAGGATAAGTAGAATATTTTTGAGTTCTATTACCATTTGGAGTGAAAGATGGGTTTTTAGTAAAAATTTTGTAAGGAATGAATGTCTACATGACAAGTAAGTATATTTCCTTAAGTTCTTAGTAAATCTCAAAAAAAAGTTCTTGAAATTTATGAAAGGTAACTTAAAACAAAAAAAATTGTCAGTTAAATTTTCCTACTGGGGAATCAATGATTGTTTAACCAATCACAAGTTTGTGATTTTCTTATAGTTAACTTTCTCCTAATCCTGTTTTCTACAACTCTCCATCAGACCTTGATGATTTTTTTCTCCTCTATATCCATATTTTCATAGAATCCTAGTATGGTCTATCTCAGGTGACCTTTGTACTTCTCTTTCTTTCTTTTAAAGTTATATTTTTATTAACCTTATTTCTGATGTGGGTTTTCCACAAAGGTATTTTCTATTTTCAACCTCTTATTTTCAAAGAAAAATTTCAAATTTCGAGGACACAATTTATTGAAGGATGGGAGAATGTAACACCCCAAGCTTCCATGGAACGATTCTCTTTGAATAATAGAGTAGTGTGTGTTGTACGCAACCTCGGGTTATAACCCACCGCGGCCAATCAAAGCAGACGTTATGAATATTAATACCCACTTTTTGAAATTATATAAATTTTATATTTCAAAATGGACTTCATTTTTGGATTTTGAATATTGAAATTAGCCTATGTTGAATTTTTTGTATTTTTCTGAGAACTTCCAATTTTTGATGAATAGAAAATAATAATTATAAACAAATTTTTTAATAAAGATTATTTATAGTGATAAATTATACTATTTAGTGGTTTTAAAGTATAATTAGAATATATTTTTACCATTTTATCCAATGGTGGTCATTAGAATTAATTTCACTTTGAAATTGGACATAAACAATTGTCAATATTTTGATATATATTGTTTCTTAAAAACACGCTATTTGTTGTGACAACGGGAATTAATTATTAAATTAATTAATTCAAATTATATGTTTAGAATTTTTTAAAATAGACATCATTTTTGAATTAGGAATATCAAATATAGCTTAGGGTGAATTTTTGGTATTTTTCCAAAAAACATCAATTTTTGATGAATAGTGAAACCACTAAGTGGTAGTTAAAAAACTAATTTTTCGTTTAAATGAAACTTTACCACTTCTGTGAATTGAATTTCAAAAAATCGACATACATGGTTTTCATTAGTAAGTAAAATTTGGTTCAATGATATGCAAATATTTTTTGGTGAATAGTAACTTTTAAGTTTTATTAATTGTGATTAAAGGTAATTAGTGTAATTTAAGGTAAATATAATGTTATAATAATAAGAAATTACCTTTACACTTGTCCTACCCTTATTGGATGAGTCATGGACGACAAATACAATCCATGGGTCAACTTGGGGACCCCATGGAGCCACTTGGGTAAGAAAATGACATTAAAAACTTTTTATTTAAAGTAAAAATAAAATTGTCACAAACATGTGTTGTTTTACTAAAACAATTATTACATGGGGTTATACAAGTTAACTTTTCGACTATAAATATTCATTAGAAAGATAAAAAATATTTCCTACATCATGTTAATTTTTTATAATTTTTAGACATTAAATAAATTAAATTTTTATAACACCATGATGATGCAACGATTACCTCATTAATTAACGATTTAAATAAAATGGAAAGATAATGTAAAATATAAGACATAAGCTTGTCAAAAACCTATTGGATGAGTATATTTATAACCCTTATCACCTTATACTCGAAATATATAATTTTGGGACCTTTGAAATCCGAAAATCACTTCATAATAATGTAACATTTCATGACTTTCCAAGAGTGCCCCTACTTTCCTCTTATAAAAGGCCCCCACCTCTACCACCTTATTCACACATTCAAAGCCATTTGGCTCGGCCAAAATATGACTAAATACCCTCTCAAATCCACTATATTACTTCTAGAAGCCTCACTTTGGGAATAAGTCTTCCCAAGGAATCCTTTGGCTCAAATCAAAAAGAGTTACCCGATTTTAAGGTAATGTCTTCTCTTATGTTCCTTTGTTTTATTTTGCTTCTCCAACCCCTTAAACTCTTTTTATTTTTTTTATTTTGTAACAACACCAGTATATTCAATATACTAGGATGTTTTTATTAGAATTATTTTGTTTACACTTACACACACCTTCGTCTAATGGTTAAAGAACATACTGTTTTTGTGGGTAGCGAATTACTGCCTCACGAAACGATGATTGTTCAATCTTCTTTTAACACCTCTCATGGTGGCCATTAAGATGTCACTATATTTATATATGATATATATTATGTTTATGTTTTCCTTATGCTTCTATATATTTTATTTATGGAATACCTTTATGATTTCCATTATGGGTAAACGCGATAATTTCATTTTAGGAAGTGCAGACTACCGCCCCCTCAAAGTGATTTGAATCGTTAATGCCATATGTGGGACATATAAAGGATGGAGTAAATGATAATATATATGATATTATACTGGAATTATAATATAACTTTATATCATTATTATTTAATTCCATTAAATACGAAATAGAAATGAAAGTAGCGTTCATACGTACGTACGACTTACCGTCTCCATGAACGGTGCATTTCATTTCTTACCTCTAAATGTTATGTAATATTATAAATGAATATATCTACTGGATAAATATGATATATATGGTATCCAAATCATGGATATAATTATGGAGATAATGTATATTCTACCACATAAACAACTTGTAATTACAAGAAGTTTATTTTTGACTCAAGTGCCAAAGATCGACAAAATGACCGTTATTAACTTATATAATTACATAATGTTCATAACATGGTAATAAATGATATAAAAGGAATAATGAACTTGAAAAAGGTTCTTAATAAAGTATAAATTAACTCTAGTTTATTATTCAGGAGATTAAAGAACGATCGAGTCAAGTCAGACACGAGGTAAGGGACTTCGTCTCAATCTCCTTTCATTGAGGCATATTTTGTTTTATACACAACTTTCTTTTATACGGTGTATAAAACCCTTTGAATTTTACGTTTATTCAAAAGGAATCTTTTTTATACGAAGTGTTTTACTAAACGATAAAAGGGAATGTTTTTTTGTCGTACGTATGCGGTGAAAATGACTTCTCCGCCACCGTGACCATTATTTGTGTTTCAGCTTCCTCTACAAGACATAACTTTTTTTAAATGAAAAATAAATACCAAGTTTTAATTATCTTTTATTTTGGTATTGAAAATGGTTTTGATAATGTTTTTATTATATCAATGTGTTGTATTGATATCTTGTGATTGAAATGTGGAAATTTTATGTTTCCTTTATGCATGTTTTATGTGATACGATTATGTTATGGTTTATGATATGTTTAAAACTTTTCATATAAGGAATTAATTGGACTTAATAAGTAATGGGTGGAGCCCACTATAACTCCTCGATGCATTGGTAGGTCTCATGAAACAAACTAGTGTCTTTGCATAAGGCCTTGACAAAATCTTATTTGTAGTCTTGGCACGAGGCCTTGGCTACGTGGTTATGATAGTCTGAAATTACGCATTCCATCATTATGAAAGTGGTTATTGATATTGCATGTGATTATTAGACTAGTATAATATCCATGTGAATAAGTAAATGGAATTATTGCATTTTATTTTTTCCATATTTTACTGAAGTTAAAGTTTAAAAGGGTTTTGTTTTAGTTATACATTGCCTTAAATGTTTATGTTTATTTATGAAAGTTTCCACTGTATTTTTATCCTTACTGAGCATCTGAGCTCACCCCTTTCTATGTTTTATTTTACCAGGATGTGAAGAAATATTTTATGACTGACCTATAGGGATAGTCCGAAAGGGATAGGAGTGTGGACTCTGGAGACTATGTTATTTTGATTTTTTACTTTATGAAGTAATGTAATATTTTTGAATGTATCTAGTGTTTCCATGGCTACTAAACTAATAGTTCTTTCAAGACTTGATATTTTGTGATCATGCCAATGTTACGCAATAATGCACCAACTCTGGGTAACTGGGGTTGGGGTGTTACAGATATCATTCCATAAGAATGAAAATCATTTATCATCCACAAAAGTGTAATGTTTATATGAAATGTGCCTTATAAAGAAGTATTTTTATGCACATAGAACCACATTAAACAACTACTATAAATATTTTATTGAAGCATAAAATTAAACATATATATATCATTTCACAGATTATATGGTCAAAATTTGAGTATATTTTAGAAAGTAAATGTTTTCTCAAACAAATCATCACTCATGAAAATATTTTGGTGGATTAGAGCCAACAATAATTTAATCATTAATTTATATGGAACAAAAGATGGTGTTACATCTATATTTGGATTCCATCAAGATTAAACACATTTTTAACTGTCATTTTGGCTTGTAGTTTCCTCCTATTATATACTACAACATTTAAAGAAAGCATGAATTTTATTTTTTGAAAATCTAAGATGATGAATTAAATTTCATGAAAAATATTTATTTACATGAATATATTCATCATCAATAAGTAAGTGCTTAAAAAATTTAATAGGATAATATATTATAGTATTTAAAATCCTATACATGGTTTTCCTATGATACATTTGTAGGGACCACTTTATGTATGGATTTAATTTGTTTTCAAGTGATTTCCAATTGTTAATGGTGATCAATGGGATAAAAAGATCTGATTATGGTCAACATGATAAAGTAGTTCCAAAGTTAGTGAAGGTTGGATGAATTCCTCAAGTCTTGATATTCTAAGAAACATGTGAATAGTTTGAGGACTTTGAGTTTTAAGGTGATTCTTGGAGAATAATTATGGATTCATTTTAGGACATTAGCTTTCATGGTTGAATAATTATCTTAGTAAAATCAGATGATGATTTTTTATTTTTTAATTCAAAAAATTCATTAGTATTTGGTAAAACTTGTGATGCTGGCCTTAGGAAGGAAAGTGAGAGAAAAGGTGTTTCTAATCATATTCAATTTTGATTCGAGAGAAAGATGTTGTTAGAATATAATGAAGTTACAAAACTTTCCTTTGAAAATATGACGATGCTAAAGGTGATCATTCAAAGACTATATATCATAATAGATAAGGTTCGTGATAGAAGAAGATTATTATTGAATAAGGTTTGTTATAGTTTGTAGACTACATAGAAGGTATGTGGAGCAGTGTTGGAAAATTAGTTAAAGAAGGATTCTAGATACCAGTCCTATGAGAACTGTAAAGTACGATATATGGAATGTGTTATGTAAATGGTTCATGGGAGGCTTGTGGTACATAGAATGAGGGTCATTTGTATAATGGAGGCGGTGATCCATTCACAGATGGAATTGGACATCACAAAGGAAGATTGGTGGTGCACATACCAGGAAGTTAAAATGGTTCGCGGGAGGAGTGTAGTATGTGGTGAAGGCTGTAAATCATCAAAACATTGGGGAAATTGGATTAGAAGAATTTTCATATTTATTTTACTACAGAAAGGATCATAATCCATTCATTAAGTAAGAGTAAATTTTATAAATAAATGGTCATCGCTATGGGAAGAATTTGGTGAAGTTCAAAGAGTTTACAAAGCCGTGGTCCACAAAGGAGAAGAGTTCACAGAGGAAATATTTCTGTAAAGAAGTTATTCATGAAATAGGAGAAAATTATTGGAATAAGTATAGTACATGGAAGAGAAAAAGTTTTCATTATAAGAATCATTCCATAGAAATAAATGGAGCCTACAAAGCAAAGGTCGTCCGTAGTACATGGGTGGTCCGTGGAGCATTAAAAAAACATGGGGAATTGGTTGTTAATTAAGAAAATATAGTTCGTGGAAGGGAAGGATGTTTGAGAAGCACTCATGCCATGTGGTGAAAGGAAAATCTCAGTGACAGTTCACTGTAATAGTTTGTGAGAATAGTTCATAGGAACAGTTCTCAGGGATAGTTCACATTGGGAATATAGTTCACAGAGGATACCAGATAGTTCACGAAGGAGAAATATTTCATACACATGATAGGTGTTTACAAACTCATCGTTCTTTGTGAATAATAAAGTGGGATCAAGACACTGCTATACTATTCCATATTAATCTATGTCAAAGAAGAAGAAAGTGAGTGTCCAATCTATATTCAGTTATCCAGGCCATATGAATTGTTATGATGCTAGGTTGAGCTGATCTTATTTGATTTATTAATCAAAAAGTAATTTTTGATTCTTGTAAAAAGAAGAAGAGATGTTAGTGCAGTTGGTTTTTCACTGAAGAAAAAAGTGAGAAGAAGAGAAGAATATTTACTAAATAAATTGATATTAGTTCATTATAATTTGGGTCATAGAAAATTTAGTGTTAATCAGTTCACAACACATTCATATTATTATGAATGACAGAAGAAGAAGATTTTTTTATTTTTAGTTTGCTTCCAGAAAAAGATAAAAAGTGTTACTTGCATGCTGTTAATAAAGTAACGAGTGAAGAGAGGAAGATAAAAGAGGTATTGTGGCATCCAATAGGTCTCAACAAGTGGATGATTTTGTTGGTGTTACAATCCTTTAATAAGGAGAAGACTCTCTTGGGAGGTAGTATAAATATAAAACCAAGTTCTATAAAAAGGGATATCATGAGAGGGAATATAAAGATCCATCCAAGTGTTGTAAAACATGAACTATTGGATTGTTTTCAATGTTCCACATGAGTGTAAGGGTATATCCTACTCATTTTATTCCATATCAGAGGATTATTTTCTAGTGGATTGTGTGGTGTTGGATTTTTTCAAAACCATACCAAGGATGTAGCTACTCTTATTGAGTAGCGAACCTTATAAAAATATCGTGTTCATTTTTTACTAATTTCATATACTTTCATGCAAAATGGAAAATAGAATAATAGAATCAAGATCCTAAGAGGTTTAATAGGTATAGGTATAAAAAGTTATAATTGATTAAAAATCCCCCAATAATAATTCACCCCCCTCAGTGTTAGGTATATCCCAATCTAGTTCTCTCAACACTCACATTAAAAATTATAGCATCTCCATTTTACCACATTCTAAATATACAAGATTCCATGTACCAACCATTAATTTTTTTACTCTCTCAACATCAGCATTTTCAATAGCTTAATCATGTGTACTCATACCACTATCTTCTTATATTGGAATAATTTATTTCTCATGATGATGAGTAAATTGAAATTTATCAAATAACAAATTCTAAATTTTATATCTTTCATTTAGATTATAAATAGTATGTGCTTTATTTTTTCTCTCAATTATGTCACATAGTTTATTAGTTTGTTTAAAAACTGGAATTTATTACATGGTAGCTCACTTTTTCCCAACATAAACAAGGTATTAAAATATAATTATATTAATAAAACGTATAATTTCTCTATATTAATAATTATTACATTAAAAATATAAAAAAAGATAACTTATTTTGAAACTTAGTTGGAATCTAATCAGTATCATACATCAAAATTATACCCATTCTAGAATAATTTTGTTTATTAAATTCAAAATTATAGACTGTAATTAGAAAATTAATGACATAAATTAATACTTTGAATATATACCAAGGAATAAAATAATCCTATTAGTTAATACATATATATAATTTGTTTTTAATAATGTTTACATATTTTTATGCCACTTAAAACATTGGTGATACTCTCAAATAATGAGAGTGTTGGACCAAATAGAATCTCAATATTTTTGTTCTAATTTGATGATGAAAGGAAATAAAAGTGAAATATTGATAAATGGAGATTTAATTTTAGGGTTAATGTGAAGGTAAGCCTGCATATCAACCATATGAATAAGAAAATTCAACTCAAAGGTTTGAGACCACAAACCAAGGAATATCTTTAACAAGAACTTCCTCAATTTTGTTTTTATCATGAAAAAAATTTATTAAAGAAGAAAAATTGCTATATAAAACATGAAAATTACTTCAAAACCATAAATATAAGTCCAATCATTGATATTTAAAAATAACATTCCCTATTTAAATAAAATTAAAAAACATCCTAAAAAATTTATTAATATTAATCAAAACACTTATTGGTATTAAAAAAAATAAATTCAATGATTATAAAACCCCATAAATAATTTTTTTATATTGGTGAAAAACACCTCATAATATAGACATTAATTAAAAAAATTCTTGATAACACCCCATAATAGTTATATTAATAAACAATCCATAACTATTCTTGTTATTAAAAAACACCACAACATTGATATTAATAAAAAAAATATTGATATTTAAATAAATCTATAAAATAATGAAATTCATTGTTTTTAACCACCCATAAATAATTTATATAAAAAACATATATTATTTTAAAAGAAAATTACATTTCATCAAGAATATTGAGCGCACTATTTTTAAAAAATTATAATAGTGCATTATTAAATAAAAATCAAAATTTTTTATACTAAATAAATTTAACTAAATATATTTCAATAAAAATTTCATCATCAATAATAAAAAAATTTAATCTATAAGAAAAATTTAATAAATTCAACACCAGAATTCTATATTATGAAAAACAATGGATTTATATAGAACCATATAATGTAAATAAAAAATACAATGACGCCTAGAATTTTTCCACCAAGAGAGACAATAAAGGTCCTTAATTTATTTTAATGAATGCTAATAATAAAAAAATCCCCAATGAAATTCGTGTAACAACAAAACCTAGCCTAAAATTTCAATCTGGGGCTTAATAATGATAAAACAAGAGAATAAAAGAAGATAATATGTGAAGGGGACAACATTCCATGATGATTTCACCAAAAAAATGGATGCAAAATGATATATGATATATGAATATTGAGGGGAATCAAATTGGATGGTGAAAAAGGATTCAAGGAAGTGGGAATTTGGTCTTAAGAATTGTGGGTCATGCTAGTTTACACTACTGGAAATCCAGCATTTCCCAACGGTTTAGAACCGTTGGGAAAGGCTGCAGAACCGTTGGTATATGTTATGCCAACGGTTCTGCAAACCGTGGGGAAGTAAGCCGTTGGGAAAGGCTTTTCCCAACGGTTTACACAGAACCGTTGGGATAGGTTAGAAAAAATCAACCTATCCCAACGGTTCTGCCAAACCGTTGGGAAAGGCCTTTCCCAACGGTTTGGCCCGTTGGGAAATCAACACAGCATTTTCTTTCCCAACGGTTCCATGAACCGTTGGTAAAAACAACCATTAAACAGGGTATCCCAACGGTTTTACCAATGGTTCCTTGAACCGTTGGTAAAAACAGCTACATAGAGCCTATGCCAATGGTTTTCAAACCGTTGGCATAGGCTTTGCTATGCAAATTGCACAGCAACCTGCAATTTGCACAGAAGGTCTGGTTTTTGGGCATTCACCCTCGGTTTCAATTCAATTTTCAATCCAATTATGCCCTCATTTTCAATTCATTTTTCAATCCAATTATTGTACCTATAACACATATAATGCATACATATAGAGAACAAACCAACACATACAAATAATGCAAACCAACCAACCAACACATATGCCAGTTGATGTTTTTCACTTAAAATGACGTCCTTTTGAAACAAAAGACGGACACTATGAGTGGTGTCGACCACACCACGTCTCCAATTGAGGCGGGGTTGATTCGTACACGTCACATATGACCCATGGATCTTTCTCCTAAAGTTTAAATGGAAACCGAATGCGTTTGGTCGGTTTTCCGTATGTACTTAAAATGTTGTCCATTTTAAACAAAAGAGTGACACTTAGACTAATCCTGACCACACCGCGACTCAGATTCATCCCGGGTTGGCTCGTACATGTCACATATGACCCATAGATCGTTGTGATAAATTATCAAAATATTACGAAAGCGTTTGGTTAGTTTTGCGTATGCCAGTTGTTCTTTTCATTTATAATCATGTCCATTTTAAACAAAAGAGACAGAGTTAGAGAGGTGTCGGCCACATCGTGTCTCGGATTAAGACGGGGTTGACTTGTACACGTCACATATGACTCATGGATCGTTGTGCTAAAGTATCGATAGAATCCGAATGCGTTTGGTCGTTCGTCCGTATGTCAGTTGATGCCTTTCACTTAAAATGACGTCCTTTTGAAACAAAAGACGGACACTTTAAGTGGTGTCAGCTGCACCGCATGTCGGATTGAAGCAGGGATGATTCGTACACGTCACATATGACCCATGGATCGTTCTCCTAAAGTTTCAATAGAAACCGAATCCGTTTGGTCGTTTTTCCGTATGTACTTAAAATGGTGTCCATTTTAAACAAAAGAGAGTCACTTAGACTTATCCTGGACACACCGCGACTCAGATTCATTCCAGGTTGGCTCGTACACGTCACATATGACCCATGGATTGTTGGAATAAATTATCAACAGATTCGGAATGCGTTTGGTCGGTTTTCCGTATGTCAGTTGATGCTTTTCACTTAAAATGACGTCCTTTTGAAACAAAAGACGGACACTTTGAGTGGTGTCGGCCACACCACGTCTCCGGATTGATCTGAAACCACCGTGCAACATTCTAATTATTATTCGTGACGTGTACGCGCAGACGACATGTCAATCGGACGTGCGGTTTGCGCGGTACGACTCAATATTCGTGTTTTAAGTGATGCGCACGCAATGTAAACGCACGTGAGGGGGGTCCAAACGGGCCGAACGAAATTGTAATGGCCTGAAATCAGACAAAAAATACAGGAGAGTGATTTATGAAGTGGTCGAGTAGACGGAACGTCAATCGGACGTGCCGTGTGCCCGCGGTGACCGACAACGCAGTTCTGGTGTCATAAACGGCCAAAACGGGCGTCCAACGGTCAAATTCATAGCGGACGACCTCAGATTGAGCTGAAACCACCGTGCGACATTCTAATTATTATTCGTGACGTGTACGCGCAGACGTCACATCAATCGGACGTGCGGTTTGCGCTGTACGACTCAATATTCGTATTTTAAGTGATGCGCGCGCTTCGTAAACGCGCGTGAGGGGGGGTCCAAACGGGCCGAACGAAGTCGGAATGGCCTGAAATCAGACGACAAATACGGGTGAGTGATTTCTGAAGTGGTCGAGGAGACGGCACGTCAATTGGACGTGCCATGTGCCCGCGGTGACCGACAACGCAGTTCTGGTGTCATAAACGGCCAAAACGGGCGTCAAACAGTCAAATTCATAGCGGACGACCTCGGATTGAGTTGAAACCACGGTGAAACATTCTAATTATTATTCGTGACGTGTACGCGCAGACAGAACGTCAATCGGACATGCGGTTTGCGCGGTACGGCTCAATATTCGTGTTTTAAGTGATGCGTGCGCTTCGTAAACGCGCGTGAGGGTGGTCCAAATGGGCCGAACGATTTCGGAATGACCTGAAATCAGACGACAAATACGGGTGAGTGATTTATGAAGTGGTCGAGCAGACGGCACGTCAATCGGACATACCGTGTGCCCGCGGTGACCGACAACGCAGTTCTTGTGTCATAAACGGCCAAAACGGGTGTCCAACTGTCAAATTCATAGCGGACGACCTCGGATTGACCTGAAACCACCGTGAAACATTCTAATTATTATTAGTGACGTGTACGCGCAGACGGTAAGTCAATCGGACATGCGGTTTGCACGGTACGGCTCAATATTCGTGTTTTAAGTGATGCGCGCGCTTCGTAAACGCGCGTGAGGGGGGTCCAAATGGGCCGAACGAAGTCAGAATGGCCTGAAATCAGACGACAAATACGGGAGAGTGATTTATGAAGTGGTCGAGTAGACGGAACATCAATCGGACGTGCCGTGTGCCCACGGTGACCGACAACGCAGTTCTGGTGTCATAAACGGCCAAAACGGGCGTCCAACGGTCAAATTCATAGAGGACGACCTAAGACTGACCTGAAACCACCGTGAAACATTCTAATTATTATTCGTGATGTGTACGCGTAGACGGCACGTCAATCGGATGTGCGGTTTGCGCGGTACGACTCAATATTCGTATTTTAAGTGATGCACGAGCTTCGTAAACGCGCGTGAGGGGGGTCCAAATGGGACGAACGAAAGAGGAATGGCCTGAAATCAGACGACAAATACGGGTGAGTGATTTCTGAAGTGGTCGAGCAGACATCACGTCAATTGGACGTGCCATGTGCCCGCGGTGACCGACAACGCAGTTCTGGTGTCATAAACGGCCAAAACGGGCGTCAAATGGTCAAATTCATAGCAGACGACCTCGGATTGAGCTGAAACCACCGTGAAACATTCTAATTATTATTCGTGACATGTACGCGCAGACGACACGTCAATCGGACGTGCGGTTTGCACGTTACGGCTCAATATTCGTGTTTTAAGTGATGCGTGCGCTTCGTAAACGCGCGTGAGGGTGGTCCAAACGGGCCGAACGATTTCGGAATGGCCTGAAATCAGACGACAAATATGGGTGAGTGATTTATGAAGTGGTCGAGCAGACGGCACGTCAATCGGACGTGCCGTGTGCCCGCAGTGACCGACAACGCAGTTCTGGTGTCATAAACGGCCAAAACGGGCGTCCAACGGTCAAATTCATAGCGGACGACGTCAGATTGACCTAAAACCACCGTGAAACATTCTAATTATTATTCTTGACGTGTACGCGTAGACGGAACGTCAATCAGACGTGCGGTTTGCACGGTACGGCTGAATATTCGTGTTTTAAGTGATGTGCACGCTTCATAAACGCGCGTGAGGGGGGTCCAAATGGGCCGAACGAAATCGGAATGGCCTGAAATCAGACGAAAAATACGGGAGAGTGATTTATGAAGTTTTTGAGTAGACGGCACGTCAATCGGACGTGCCGTGTGCCCGCGGTGACCGACAACGCTGTTCTGGTGTCATAAACGGCCAAAACGGGCGTCCAATGGTCAAATTCATAGCGGACGACCTCAGATTGATCTAAAACCACCGTGAAACATTCTAATTATTATTCGTGACGTGTACGCGCAGACGGAACGTCAATCGGATGTGCGGTTTGCACGGTACGGCTCAATATTCGTATTTTAAGTGATGCGCGCGCTTCGTAAACGCGCGTGAGGGGGGTCCAAACGGGCCGAACGAAGTCGGAATGTCCTGAAATCAGACGAAAAATACGGGTGAGTGATTTCTGAAGTGGTCGAGCAGACGACACGTCAATTGGACGTGCCATGTGCCCGCGGTGACCGACAACGCAGTTCTGGTGTCATAAACGGCCAAAACGGGCGTCAAACGGTCAAATTCATAGCAGACGACCTCAGATTGAGCTGAAAACACCGTGAAACATTCTAATTATTATTCGTGACGTGTACGCGGAGACGGAACGTCAATCGGACGTGCGGTTTGCGTGGTACGACTCAATATTCGTGTTTTAAGTCATGTGCGCGCTTTGTAAACGCGCGTGAGGGTGGTCCAAATGGGCCGGACGATTTCAGAATGGCCTGAAATCAGACGACATATACAGGTGAGTGATTTATGAAGTGTTTGAGTAGACGGCACGTCAATCGAACGTGCCGTGTGCCCGCGGTGGCCGACAACGCAGTTCTGGTGTCATAAACGGCCAAAACGGGCGTCAAAGGGTCAAATTCATAGCGGACGACCTCAGATTGACCTGAAAACACCGTGAAACATTCTAATTATTATTCGTGACGTGTACGCGCAGACGGAACGCCAATCGGACGTGTGATTTGTGCGGTACGGATCAATATTCGTGTTTTAAGTGATGCGCGCGTTTCGTAAACGCGCGTGAGGGGGTTCGAAACGGGCCGAAAGAAGTCGGAATGGCCTGAAATCAGACGAAAAATACGGGTGAGTTATTTATGAAGTGGTCGAGCAGACGGCACGTCAATCGGACGTGCCGTGGGCCCGTGGTGACCGACAACGCAGTTCTGGTGTCATAAACGGCCAAAACGGGCGTCCAACGGTCAAATTCATAGCAGACGACCTCGGATTGACATGAAACCACCGTGCAACATTCTAATTATTATTCGTGACGTGTACGCGCAGACGGAACGTTAATCGGACGTGCGGTTTACGCGGTACGACTCAATATTCGTGTTTTAAGTGATGCGCGCGCTTCGTAAACGCGCGTGAGGGGGGTCCAAATGGGCCGAACGAAGTCGGAATGGCCTGAAATCAGACGAAAAAAACGGGAGAGTGATTTATGAAGTGGTCAAGCATACGGCACGTCAATCGGACGTGCCGTGTGCCCGCGGTGACCGACAACGCAGTTCTGGTGTCATAAACGGCCAAAACGGGCGTCCAACGGTCAAATTCATAGCGGACGACCTCAGATTGAGTTGAAACCACCGTGAAACATTCTAATTATTATTCGTGACATGTAGACGCATACGGCACGTCAATCGGACGTGCGGTTTGTGCGGTACGGCTCAATATTCGTGTTTTAAGTGATGTGCGCGCTTCGTAAACGCGCGTGAGGGTGGTCCAAATGGGACAAACGATTTCGGTATGGCCTGAAATCAGACGAAAAATACGGTTGAGTTATTTATGAAGTGTTCGAGTAGACGGCACGTCAATCGGACGTGCCGTGGGCCCGCGGTGACTGACAACGCAGTTCTGGTGTCATAAACGGCCAAAACGGGCGTCCAATGGTCAAATTCATAGCGGACGACCTCAAATTGACCTGCAACCACCGTGAAACATTCTAATTATTATTCGTGACGTGTACGCGTAGACGGCACGTCAATCGGACGTGCGGTTTGCGCGGTACGACTCAATATTCGTGTTTTAAGTGATGCGCGCGCTTCGTAAACGCGCGTGAGGGGGGTCCAAATGGGCCGAACGAAGTCGGAATGGCCTGAAATCAGACGAAAAATATGGGATAGTGATTTCTAAAGTGTTCGAGCAGACGACACGTCAATCGGAAGTGCCGTGTGCCCGCGGTGACCGACAACGCAGTTCTGGTGTCATAAACGGCCAAAATACTGTCCATTTTAAACAAAATAGAGACACTTTGAGTGGTGTCGGCCACACCACGCCTCGGATTGAGGTGGCATTGACTCTTACACGTCACATATGACCCATGGATCGTTCTCCTAAAGTTTCAACAGAAACTGAATGCGTTTGGTCGGTTTTCCGTATGTCATTTGTTGTTTTCACTAAAAATGAAGTCCATTTTAAACAAAATAGAGACACTTTGAGTGGTGTCGGCCACACCGCGCCTCGGATTGATGTGGCATTGAATTGTACACATCACATATGACCCATGGATCATTCTCCTAAAGTTTCAACAGAAACCGAATGCGTTTGGTCGGTTTTCCGTATGTCATTTTTTGTTTTCACTAAAAATGAAGTCCATTTTAAACAAAATAGAGACACTTTGAGTGGTGTCGGCCACACCGCGCCTCGGATTGAGGTGGAGTTGACTCGTACACATCAAATATGACCCATGGATCATTCTCCTAAAGTTTCAACAGAAACCGAATGCGTTTGGTCGGTTTTCCGTATGTACTTAAAATACTGTCCATTTTAAACAAAAGAAAGTCACTTAGAGTGGTCCCGACCACACCGCATCTCGGATTTAGGCGGGGTTGACTCGTAAAATTCTCAAATGACCCATGGATCGTTGTCTTAAAGTATCAACACAATCTGAATGCGTTTTGCCGGTTTTCCATATGCCAGTTGATGTTTTTCACTTAAAATGATGTCCTTTTGAAACAAAAGACATACACTTTGAGTTGTTCCGACCGCACCGTGCCTCGGATTGAGGCGGGGTTGATTCGTACACGTCACATATGACCCATGGATCATTGTCCTAAAGCATCAACACATTTCGAATGCGTTTGGTCAGTTTTTCGTATGTCACTTTTTGTTTTCACTTAAAATCTTATGGAAATTCATATAGAATATTTTTATATCATATTTAGTATGGATTAGATTTTAGTTGATCGTGCTATGAAACATTTCAGAGATAATGAAATTAAGGAAGGTGGAGGGGCTGTCCGGGAGGCTGTCTGGGGGGGCTGTCCGGTGGGTGTCCGGGGGGCTGTCCGGGGACCAAGGAGGAGGGTGGGGGGGCTGTGCGGGGTCTGTCCGGCGGGTGTTTGGGGGTTGTTCAGGGGGTTGTCCGGGGTTGTTCAGGGGGCTGTCTGGGGGTTGTTCAGGGGGTTGTTCAGGGGTTGTTCAGGGGTTGTTCAGGGGGTTGTCCGGGGTTGTTCAGGGGGTTGTCCGGGGGGTGTTTGGGGGGTTGTCCGGGGTCCAAGGGGGAGGATGGGGGGGGGGGGGGTTGTCCGGGGGGCTGTCCGGGGGGCTATCCGGGGGGCTGTCCTGGGGTCTATCCGGGGTTCAGGGTGGAGGGTTGGGGGCTGTACGAGGGGCTGTCTAGGGGGCTGTCCGCAGGGGCTGTCCGGGGGGGGGGGGGGGGGCTGTCCGGTGGGTGTCCGGGGGGCTGTCCGGGGACCAAGGAGGAGGGTGGGGGGGGCTGTGCGGGGTCTGTCCGGGGGGTGTTTGGGGGTCGTTCAGGGGGTTGTCCGGGGTTGTTCAGGGGGCTGTCCGGGGGTTGTTCAGGGGGTTGTTCAGGGGGTTGTTCAGGGGTTGTTCAGGGGTTGTTCATGGGTTGTTCAGGGGGTTGTCTGGGGTTGTTCAGGGGGCTGTCCGGGGGGTGTTTGGGGGGTTGTTCGGGGTCCAAGGGGGAGGGTGGGGGGGTTGTCCAAGGGACTGTCCGGGGGGCTATCCGGGGTCCATGGTGGAGGGTTGGGGGCTATACGGGGGGCTGTCCAGGGGGCTGTCCATGGGGCTGTCCGGGGGGTGTTTGGGGGGTGTTCGGGGTCCAAGGGGGAGGGGGGGTTGTCCAGGGTCCAAGAATGAGGGGGGTTGTCCTGGGAGTTCACAAACACACAACCACTAAAAGACAACAACATCCATAAAAAAAGACAATATATAAAAATAACTCAACTCCAATACTATACTACGAGTCTAGATAAAACCAACAACTAGAATAGATTCAACATCAAATATCAGTAATATAAGTCAAAAATGTAACGGATCAATATGTCCCACATCAGCATCACCATCACCATCATCATCATCATCATCACCCTCGTCATCGTCCTCCTCATCATCCTCACCCTCCACAGCGCCTTCCTCCTCGCCTTCGCCCTCCTCCTCGCCCTCCTCATCTCCCTCCTCTTCCGCATCAGACTCCTCTCCTTTATCATCTTCAAGCTGGACATCGGCCTGACCACCACTGGAACTGCCACCTGGTGCACCATATATATAATGTATCGACGACATGTATTCATCAATCGCTGGGCTGACCTCTGCTGGAAGTGTTGGACGTAGAACTTCAATAAATTTCATAAATGCACTGTTTGCCCTAGAAGACTGTTCTTCCGTCTCTATTGCCCTTTTCTCAGCCTGTTCTGCCTGTGCCCTAACTTGCTGCAGCTCGGTGGCACTACAACTCGTACCTGAGGCAGGCCAATACCTCGTCGGGGATATCCTAAGTTGGAAGCGTACTCTGCCAGAATGATCCTCTCCCAACACCTGATGTAAGTGATCAGATGGCCCAAAATTGTCTGCTTCTTGGGCATCGAGGGCCTCTAAAGCATCCTGTTACAAATATAAATATATTATTAAGTTACTAAATAGATATTAAAATATAAAATCAACAGATTAAAACTTACAATCTGCTGCTGAGTCACTTCGTTGACAGCACTTCCATCCTTTTTTCGTCTACTCGAGCAAAACAGTTTTGCTTGAGGCACACGTCCTTCAATATTTTGTACTTGCCTCTACAATGACACTGAAAACAAAATTTATATAAAAACTTTAGCAAATGATTAAATAATTGAGGAAACAAAAGAAAATGTAAGTTGTAAAGAAAACTTATAAACAATTGTCATACCTGCTGCCTCTCATGATCCGGCATTGTCGTGCGTCCTAGTGTATGGAGGTATTTTTTTGCATCAATGTTTTTTTTATTTTTTCCAGATGATTCCTAAATAAAATTCGATAATGCAAAGGATAATATTAATGCAAAACTTGAAAGTTATTATTTAAATACCTCAAATGTAATTCATACCTTAAACTGGGTACTCGTCCAATGAGTAATCATCTAACGATACTGCTCTATAGGACAATCACCCACGACTGGTACCGCCTCTAACTCAGTGCCAACTCTAGCACGCCAGCCAATATACAGCTCATGCTTGTAGGCTCTCCAAAGCTCGCCTAAATCCTTTAGACGTTCCAGTCGTGCACCCTCACCATCAGGAAAATTAAATCGAAGATGAAATCAAAATATTAATTCATATAAATACAAAAATAATTCATGGCATTAAATACAACAATTTTTTTTACCCATATCTCTGCCCAATCTCAATCTTTGACCTCATGTGGCAAATGTCTCAACGACAGCAGGCTGACGGGAATGATGTCGGAGTATTTGGCAAGCATCGCCAGAAAACTCCAACATTGCTGCCCTGTTTTCTCAACCATCTGATTGTCTTCATTATATTCCACCATAACCTGTGTGCGACGGTTCCACACCGAACGCATGCATGTACGGCCCCGCCCCCGCCTCCTGTCAGTAGATGTATCTGTCATGAAAGAAAAACAAATATTTTATCAAAACATGTTATAATGAAAATAAATATTGCTATAAAAATTTGTTAGGGTTTTATAAATATACCTGCACTAGTATGATCAATGAGTGGCGCCGGATCCACAGAACCTGATGGAACACCCTCTGGTGGAACAGGAGTCGAAGACGATGGAATATAAAAGCTCGGAGAGACAGAAGTAGAAGGAAAAGAAGATGGAACAGCTGTATGACCTGATGCTGACTGGGGAGTGGGAATCATCATGGGATGTGAAAATGATGGGGAAGAAGATGCAGAAGGTAGCGAAAACATGGGAGGCCTAAATACCCTGTGTTTCCCTAACGACACACCGGGATTAGAATGTGGGAAGACTGAAATGTCAGTGGGAGGGGCAGGGTCTCGTCGGGCACGCACATCTCTACATCCACCTCTGGTACGAACCCTCCTCGTACCACCGGCCTGAGTACTAGGACCAGTACTAGGCTCCTCGTCGAATAACTGTCGACGTAATGGTGGATCCTACAAAAAAGTTTACAAAAAAAATTAATCACATGACATTATATATTCTGTAAATATATATATATATATATATATTTGAAATAAAGTACTCACTGTAGGCACTAATGGTGGAATGCCCATCTCCTCCATCCGACGATTGTTCTCTGCCATTTTTTTTCTTCGTCTCTCTTCAATTGGCTGCATTTCCTGCATTTGAAAACAAATATGTAATTAATTAGAAAAATAAAATTAATGTGTAAACCAAAAAACTAAATATATGAGGGAATTAGGGGATTCATTGGTAATTTATCTATCAATTGTTTTAGAAGAGCTTGAATGAATTTAATAAAACATAAAAGTTGTAATGTTCACCAAGTTAGAAATATTGTTTGATTTGGTTTGAATACAGTTCAATTCCAAATTAGAAAATGCAATTCAAATAAAACAGCAACCAATAAACATTGAAAATTCACATAACGGTCAAGTCAGCTAAAACATATTTGTGATCAATACTAAATAAATATGAATATTACCAACCTTAATAACCCAACTCTAGGTAAACCAAAAGAATTGAGAACATGGATGAATGATTCTATATATTTCCAACCACAACTTCAGGTTCACAATCAACTCTGACAATTGAGCTATTGGAGTCATCAAAAGAAATAAATGGATTGGTTCCAATGGCAATAAGGACAGTGTCAATTCCATCATCAACATCATCAAAAATATGTCTTGGAATTACTTCAACTATGACACCAAATTCAGGTTGAAGTTGATCTTTGACATAAAAAACTTGTTTAGCCATTGATGCCAACACATATGGTTCTTCAGTTGCAAGAGTGCGGGTCATATTAATTACTCTAAATCCACAATCATCAATAAATGTGCCATGTCTCGTCATCGAATCAAACCAATGGCATTTCATCATTGTGACTCGTCCATGAGAGTAATAATCCAATATTATTATTTTCTCAACAAATCCATAATAACCCACATTTTCAAGTCGCGGTCTACTATCTGATGCACTGGAATAACAATCTGTTGTGGTAGTAACCATAATACCATCATGTTTTGTTCTCATGTTTTTGGCTCGTTCATTGACAATAAATCTGTACCCATTGATAACAGTTGATTTACATTCACGAACCACGGTATTAGAACCAAAAGCCAATGCTCTTATTTCCTCAGAGACAGAGTCATCAGACAAACTCAATACCTACAATATAAATGACAGTTAAACTTAAGTAAATATTGAAATAATTAATTTAAATATTAATATTTTTACCTTCAATTTTAACCAAGAAGAAAACTCTTTGCTATGAAAAGTCTCTCTTTTTCTCAAAGATAAAGAACGATGCTTCCTATTTATCATTGTTTTATGTTCCCTGTAGATAAAAAAATATTAATAGTTTAACAGATATATATGTAAGATATACATATTCAATTTTGTTACCTGATATAGTCATCGAACAAATCACAGTTGAACAAAACTGTGCGATGTGCCATCTCCCGCTCTTCAAGGCTTAATGTCTTCAATGTATATGATCCAGGAATTCCTCCTGTTTGAGGAAGTGATGGAAAACTGGGTTCAATTTGCTCATATAGTTCTTCTTCATTTCTCATTGGTCTGTTCATTCTTGTAGTAAGATCAGAAAAATACATTGAACAGAAATCCATACATTCTTTAGCTAAGTAACCGTTCACGATAGAACCTTCAGGATGATTCTTGTTTTGAACATAAGACTTTAATGTGAACATATTTCTTTCAGTTGGATACATCCAACGAAAAGAAAAAGGTCCTCCGAGAAGTATTTCAGTTGGAATATGGACAGTCAGATGCAGCATGCATGTGAAAAATGATGGGGGAAATATTTTCTCCAACTCACACAAAATTAATGGGGCATCTGTCAACATTTTTTGCAAGAAAGACTTGGACAACTTCTTAGCACAAAGATCTCTAAACAAATGGCACAACCGAATAACACCCACCCTTACATTATTGGACAAAAGATGACGGATTGCTATTGGAAGCAACTCATGCAGTATAACGTGATAATCATGAGTCTTCAAAGATTTTAGCTTCAACTCTCTTCTGTTGACCTGTTTAGATATGTTGCTTGAATAGCCATCAGGAACTCTAATAGTCTCTAATACTTCCAAAAATTGTTTTTTTTTTCAGTAGGTGTCATCACATAAGAAGCACATGGAAGTTGCCATTTATTTTCACTGATACGCACAAGATGCAATTCTGGTCTGATGCCCCAATCCACCAAGTCACGTTGAGATCGTAAATCATCTTTTGTCTTCCCCTTGACATTTAGAAGAACTGAAAGAAACATTTCACATATATTCTTTTCAATATGCATTACGTCTAAGAAATGACGTAGCAAATTGGTTGAGCAATAAGGCAAATCAAAAAAGATACTCCTCTTCCTCCAATTGTAACAGGTTTCTGTGGAAACATTATTTCTCTTTCCAGATTTCATTTGACCCTTCCCGAATGAAAAACTGAAATCTTTCAATTCATTAAGCACATCAGTTCCAGACATACACTGAGGTGGATCATCGATCTCTATAGTATTATCAAATCTTCGACGATTCATTCTATATGGACGATCCTTTGGAAAAAATCGTCGATGTCCCATAAAACTGAAACTACAACGATGTTTCAGTATTATGGATCGTGTACTCTTCATAAAAACTGGACATGACAGTTTTCCCTTCGTGCTCCATCCAGACACTATTGCATAAGTCGGAAAATCATTGATCGTCCACATAAGTGCAGCACGCATCTGAAATATGTCTTTCGAACATGCATCGTATGTGCGCACACCCACATCCCAAAGAAGTTTCAACTCTTTTATTAAAGGTTGCATGTATACATCAATATCAATGCCGGGATCAGAAGGACCAGATATGAGTATACTCATGAAAGTGAAATATTTTTTCATACACAACCATGGGGGAAGATTATAAATGTGTATAAAAACTGGCCATGTGCTGTGCGAAGTAAGCATCTTCCCAAACGGATTAAAACCGTCGCATGAAAGACCCAACCTCACATTACGCACGTCAGCTGCAAAATCAAGATGTCGAGCATCAAATCTCTGCCATGCAAATCCATCTGTAGGATGAACCAACTCATCATTAGTCTTCTTTCTCTCGGTATCATGCCATCTCATTTTTATTGATATGTCATCAGACATAAAAAGATTATGGAGTCTGGGGATCAATGGAAAGTGCCACATTACTTTATGTGGAATGCGGGATGGTGTTCCATCAGATTTTGACTTCCAGCGGGATGTGCCACATTTTATACATTCATTTCGTTCAGCGGTTTCTTCCCAGAATAAACTGCAATCTTTCGGGCAAGCATGAATTTTGTTTCTGGAAAATCCAAGTTCTTCAACTAACTTCCTTTCCATATAGTGGTTTGAGGGAATATCTGCATCATCTGGAAGTAAATACTTCAAGAGGGTAAGAATGTAATCGATTGCTGTATTAGAAATCCCATACATAGTTTTTCCATGAAACAATCGGATTAAAAATTCCAGCTTTTTCATTTTATCGCATTGTCGATATACTGGAGTCGTGGCAGCATCATTCATTTTTTTCACCCTATCAATATCATCATTTTCACTAGATGCATCATTTGTCCTCATATCGATGTATTCTTGAGTCAAAATCCTTTCTTTTTCATGATGACGAATAAACGGAAACCGATCATCTAACAAATTCTCCATCCCAGTCCTTTCATTTCGATCATCACCAATTTGAGATTTCATTTTCTCCCCATTGTGATACCACACAAAGTAGTTTGCTTGAAAACCATTTTTGGTTATGTGGTAGCTGACTTCTTCATGACTCAACCAAGGTCTACCAACACAATTGGAACATGGGCAGTGTATGTGAACACTATCTGAAGCATTGTGAAATGAAAAATCTATAAAGCTCTCCAAATTGTTTTGAAAATCGCTTGAGATACGATCGGTTTCATACATCCAACTTCTGTCCATTCTGTAAAAAAATTCATATAAGTCATTTTGTCATAAACAATTCAATAGGATTGAACTTTAATAGAAAATACATTTAAGTAAATGATAAAGGAAGAAAATAATCATGGTATCAACTACACATGTGAAAAAAACATGCTAATGTGTTATTGAAAAAATGTAAAACCAACAAGAACTTAATGTGTTATCACATCAGAGCATGCCTCATCCCATAACCATATTAGTAGGGTACCCTCGTGGACATCCCCGCCCACCCCCGTGGATAACCCACCCACCCCCGTGGACACCCCCTACCCCCTAGACAGCCCAACCACCCCCGTGGACAGCCCACCCACCCCCCTCGACACCCCTTCTCCCTATGGACAGCCCCCACCCCATTGGATTGCCCTCCCACCCCCTGGACACCCCTACCCCCTGTGTCCAGCCCACCCACCCCCCTGGACAGCCCGCCCACCCCTCCTTGACAGCCCGGCCACCCCTGTGGACAGCCCGTCCACCCTTGTGGACATCCCGCCCACCCCCGTACCCCCCTGGACACCCCGTACCCCCCGGGATAGCCCCGCCCACCCTCCCAAACAGAACACACCCCCTCCCCTGCAACCCCACCACCACCACCTAGACATACCACCCCCCTGGACACCCCACACACCCCTCCCCCACCAGGACACCCCACCCAGACCCCCAGGATAGCCCACACCCCCTGGACAGCCCCGCCCACCCCCATGGACAGCCTTTCCCACCCCCGTGGACAGCCCCGCCCACCCCCGTGGACAACCCACCCACCCCCGTGGATGCCCCCTACCCCCTAGACAGCCCGACCACCCCCGTTGACAGCCCACCCACCCCCCTCGACACCCCTTATCCCTATGGACAGCCCCCACCCCCTTGGATAGCCCGCCCACCCCCCTGGACACCCCTACCCCCTCTGGCCAGCCCACCCACCCACCTGGACAGCCCGCCCACCCCTCCTTGACAACCCGACCACCCCCATGGACAGCCCGTCCACCCTTGTGGACAACCCACCCACCCCCGTACCCCCCTGGACACCCCGTACCCCCCCTGGATAGCCCCACCCACCCTCCCAAAAAGCCCACACCCCCTTCCCTGTAACCCCACCACCACCACCTAGACATACCACCCCACCTGGACACCCCACACACCCCTACCCCACCAGGACACCCCACCCAGACCCCCAGGACAGCCCACACCCCCTGGACAGCCCCGCCCACCCCCGTGGACACCCCCTACCCCCTAGACAGCCCAACCACCCCCGTGGACAGCCCACCCACCCCCCAGGACACCCCTTCTCCCTATGGACAGCCCCCACCCCCTTGGATAGCCCTCCCACCCCCCTGGACACCCCTACCCCCCGTGGCCAGCCCACCCACCCCCCCTGGACAGCCCGCCCACCCCTCCTTGACAGCCCGACCACCCCCGTGGACAGCCCGTCCACCCTTGTGGACAGCCCGCCCACGCCCGTACCCCCCTGGACACCCCGTACCCCCCCTGAATAGCCCCTCCCACCCTCCCAAACAGCCCACACCCCCTCCCCTGCAACCCCACCACCACCACCTAGACATACCACCCCCCTGGAATGTGTAGAAATAACATAAAAATACATGATATATAGATAGCACAAAATACTCAACCTATGGGTTCACATTAACTACATAATCACACACTTCACTACTACCATAAAACACATAAACCACACCACCACCACACAAGACGCATAGCATTTCTCACATTCATTTATAACCCACTTCATTCACACTTACATTGTCCATTCATTTAATATTAAATTAATTAAATCCATTTACCACACATCCATTTCT
The DNA here is from genome assembly GCA_963277665.1 of Viscum album. NCBI lineage: Eukaryota > Viridiplantae > Streptophyta > Magnoliopsida > Santalales > Viscaceae > Viscum > Viscum album. The sequence goes on from OY728142.1 coordinate 442,773,964, forward strand.
ATTCCATATCATTTATTTAATATCTTGTTTTTTTGTTTTAACAGCATAATTTATTCCATAGATAACCAAGAAACTAATAAAACCACCACACAACAACTCACCATCTCACAATAACCATCGACACCATGTTACATCAACCAACCATCTCACCAAAACAACCACATATCACAATAAAAATATTGCACATCACAAACCACCGCACAACCAAAACCACCTCACCACATTATACACCACAACTTCATCACACAACACCTCCACATGACACAACACCACCACACATCATCACTATCATACAACTTCACATGACACATCCATGCCCACTAACCATCACATTACAACCCCACATATCACAAAGCCCAACTGGTCACCTCAATCCCCATAAAATAACATACAACATACAATGAAACACAACAAAAAACCTCTCATAGAGGCAACATACCCCAACTTCCACAATTTATTTATTCAAGGTCTTTTATTACATTACCCCTTTATTTAGCATGGACATTATAACACAACTGATATTCCAGGGGAAACTAATTAATTAACAAAATATTTATTCATTTCCCTATTTTACACGGTGAAATCACATCAAAATCCAAACTTAAAACTAAAATATTAGATCAATAACAATAAAAACAAGGTACCATATGTGTATAAGGAAAAAATTACTTGATTTGATATGATTCAAATGGGTTTTCACCTATTCGGATGGGGGATTTGGAGAGTAGCAGAGAGCTGGAGGTGGATTGATAACTTAAAACTAAAATACTAAAGCAATAACAATAAAAATAAGGAAGTATATGTGTATAAATGAAAAGATACCTGATTTCAGATGGTTTTCACCTCTTCGGATAGGGGATTTTGTGAGAGGAGAGCGGTGGAGTGGATGAAATTAGGTTTCTGTGCGAATGGGGGAGAGCAGCCCGACGGCTGGATTTGGGGGAAATAATTCCCAACGGTTTTTAAGAACTGTTGGGAAAAGGTGATTAACTCACCCCTTTACCAACGGTTTCTTCAAACCGTTGGCAAAGGGGTGGCTTTTCCCAACGGTTTCAATGAACCGTTGGGAAAGGCTTTCTTAATCCTTCAACCCCAACGGTTTTAGCAAACCGTTGGTAAACACCCGTTGGGAAAAACAGCATTTCCAGTAGTGTTATGTCATAGACCTGTAATAATTTATTAAAACCATTGGTATAACGTAACTATTCCAATGTTTTTAAAAAACCATTTGTATTGGTTAAAATTATACCAATGTTTTGTTAGAAATATTGATATGGAAAAATTATACCAAAATTATAGAATACTATTGGTATAGAACAGATTTCTAGTAATTATGCAATACACTCCTTTATGAAGTTGTTATACTGGGATAATATGTGGTATCAAAGAAATTATATTTTAACATATAGTAATATATAGAAAATAAATGATTTTTTTCATTCTTAATTGTTGAAACAATAGATAAATTGAATCGTAATTTCAAATTCATATTTTATTTATCTAATTATTAATATAAAAGATACATGATAACTAATTTTGTGATTAACACCATAGAGAAAAACTACCATACAATGGTTAAGAATTAAAAGATTCTCGAGAAGGACATTAAGGAAATTTCCCTTGAATAGAAAAATAAATTTTAGGTCAACTAAAAAGTAAAGAATAATTTTTTATATTTTATATCTTAGATTATATAAAATAAAATATATTATTGTGATATTATGAATGGATTTTGAAAGAAACTTACGATCACTCATTTTATAACTTCTGAAGTCTTGGAGACTAGAAGATACATGTTTCATGTGGACTATAAAGTTTTTTATTTTATTTTAGGAGAATAAATTTATAAAATGGATTAGCAGTTGTAATGACATTTAATGGATTATAATCTTTTACTAAGAAGGAAATTATTAATGATCAATTAGTTGAGAAGATCATTGATATACTTTTGAAGGAGAGAGAATTAGAGAGGAATAATATCGATTCTATGAAATATATTAAAAATATAAGTCTTGAAAATCTCATTAGAATATTAATTCACTAAAAACATTTATTGAATCAAGAAATAAAAATGTGAAAAAAAATAAAGTTATGTTTGATTCTATAACTTCTAAAGATACTACTTTAAAGGAATATATTTTAAAAAATAATTCTAAAAATAATTTTGATGATAGTACTTTGGAATTTAGTGAAGTAGAATTCACTTAACTTATGAAAAAATTAAAAGGAAGATTAGAAAGAAAGATTATTAGAATAATATTTTAAGATATATATATGAGAATTTTGGAAGAAAGGTTACAAAATAGGATTATCCATATGTTATTTTATATGATATTAATAATCTCAAATATATCAAAACAATTTTTTTTTGTGGTTGAAGAGAAAATATAAGGATTACAAATGGATATTGAAGCATAATGAAAGTAAATGTTTTAGGCTATGGATACATGAATTATAAGTGCTAATTTATTGTAACAATCCACTCTTTAAATAAATAGAAATTACATCACAGTTTCAAAATACTTTAAACATTACAATAACTAATTTCCAAAGACCGTACTAGTCTAGTACCTTTGAAAACATGGAAACATAAACATAGGTACATAAAAGGGCTACATCATCTCCCTCTTGGATTTTTCTGAATATCACCCTTGTTACATACATCAAACATAATACCAATATTCATAACATGGGGAAGGAAACATAAAAAGGGGTGAGATCAAATTCTCATTAAGGGTAAACAAGGGATACATATAAGCATATATATAATTATAGGGTATAATAATGTGGTTATGAAAATAAAATATCAACCCTGCATATCAAAGATCATAAACATGAATCTTGGTATAAATATTGGAAGTTCAAAAGAAACGAATCATATAGAAATAAAGGACATATAACATGAAAACATAACATGGGAATAAAGCATGGAAATGTAGAAAAAACCTAAGTATAAAATATTATTTACCATAATACCCAAGGAATATCTACCAAGACCATATTAGTAGACAAAGTCCTTTACGGAACTGGGTACACCACTATTCTATCCTTGTATTACTGAACTGGGTAAATCTTCATTTTATCCCTGTATTACTGAACTAGGTAAACCCCTCGTTACAACCCTGTATTACTGAACCAATTTTATTTCTTATTATAAAATTTTTTATCTCATGAGATATAAATATTTGCCCAATGCATTGGAGAGAGATATATTCCCCACCCATCTCATAGTGAAATAATTCATACATGCACCATATGATTATAAATAATTATATCATAACCCTTGAAATGAAATTGGTATTATAAATATGTAATCATATCATAACCTATGGATATAGATAGGTTTCATAATCATTTTATCATAAACATAACCTGTTAAAAGAAGTGGGTTTCAAAATAATATAACCCGTGAAAGAGAAACATGTTTCATAAAAATCTTGCCATAAAAAAATAATCCATTCATAGAAATAATAATAATGGAAACATTGAATAATTTTCCCATAAAGGCATGAGTAACATCAATTTTTTTTAGAAAAGGGAATTCCCCTGTGTGTCCTTTTAGAACCCTCTACACAAGGAAACCCCCTCCCCACAAAGGGGTCACTCCGGAGAGAGCCCCAGTCGGGAAGGAGACGTTGCCAGCTGAGATGGCAGAGCGTCCCGAAGGGTGGCAGCCCGATCAGCGATGGTTCGTCAAAGTAATCCATCAGCACATTGGGCCATGCCTCATTTTTCCCGTCCAGTTGTGACCAAGCGACCTGGCAAGACGGGTGGATCCCAGGGGAGAGGCTCTCCCCGAAAGTGGACTCCCAGGATACGAACCCTGAACCTCCCAAAGAACAGCGTTGTTGTACCAATCTCCATCACCACCACGCCACCACCGAACTGGCGCAAAAGAAATATAAATGGATGATATCTTATATGGGAAATAATTTTAAAATATATTTTAAAACCATTTATTGTTCAAAATATCTTTTATTCCTTGTAAATTTATTTTTAAATAATAAAAAACTTTTGAAAACCATTTTCATGAAAATAAACTTAATACCATATAAAGGAATCATTGAAAAAATTTAAAACCCATTTTCCCTTTTTAAAACCTATAGAGGTGCTTTAAAACCTTTTGAAAAACGTTTTTCCTTTAAAACTTATAAAATAAGCATGAAAACATTTTTGAAAACCACCTTCCTTGAAAAATAATTTGACATGTATAAAGAAAGATTGAAAATTATTTGAATTTTTTTAATTTAAAATATCTTTTAAATTTTTTTTATTAAAAATAAACCTTTTAAACATTCAAATGAAACTTCAAATAAATGACATCAAGTAAATTTATACATGTTGTATGAGGTAAAAAGAATATTCATTTTACATGGTAAAAAGTTTTGAAAAGTGCCTCGACAAAAAATGATAAGAAGATTAATTTTTAAAAAACCACTTTTGTTTAAAATGTAAAAAATGGTAAAAAAGTATTTTAATTTTCATAGGGAAATATTAGAATATTATTGGAAACCTTTTTAGAAAACAAAGTTTTAAAGTAAGACAAATTTTCGACCGAAGAGAGGGTAAAGTCGAAATTTCTTAAAAACACATTGCTAACTATATTTTGTAATGAGGGATTGAATATATGAATGTATTACATATATAACCTAAGGAAAAAAATTCATGAATTTTCTTGAGATATGGATAATAAAATTTGATCAAGGAAGCATAAAAATAAACAATCTCAAAAAGTGTTGAGATTGTATCAATAAACTCTTATAACTTCATAAATTGGGATCATACTCTCTGTGTAAGAAAAGGAAATTACATGAAGCTTAAATATACAGAAAATAAGTATATTCATGATATAACATGTGAAATGTAAGTATATACACCTCTAAAAATAATTTAGGTGAATAATAAAATATGAGTCTCAAAGAAGGAAAATTGAGTCAAAACTATTTTAGGGATATGGAATCCTTTGAAATATAAACCCCATGAAATAAGAATCATAAAATGTAAATTTTAATACCCATAAATTCAAGTATATAATACAATCATGGTAAGTACATACACCAAACAAAAAAAAGGGTGGGGAACATACTATGTGTCTCATGAAAATAAAAAGTGAGATTAAATCCCCCTTAACTCTAGTCTTGAATCTCATTATACTCGTTCAAACCACCTATATAATAAATATAAATTTATTATAAATATTTTACAAAACCATATTATTATATATAATTCCATATATTTCTTGATTAGGACCTTATATTATCCACTTGTTAACCATCCTATGTTAAGGTTTCACTTTGAATAACATTCGCTTTGTTCTTTTCATGTGTCATAATTTATTATATCATTGGTCCTTATACTTACATCATGATTCAAAAATGTAAAAAATGATATAAAAATCCTTTATATCTAGTATATGCATATTATAATAATTCATATATTATAGATGTATCAAATATAATACACCGTTCATGGGGACGGTAAGCCATACGTACACATGAACAATATTTCCGTTTAATTGTCGTGTTGAAAGAAAGAAAGTAAAATTCATATATATGTATATATATTTATATATATATAATCACTAAATTATATCTATTATATCATATATATCATATTTATTTAGTAAATCCATCTATAATACATTCCATGTAGTGTATGAATGAATCACATCACTTTGTGGGGGGTAGTATGCATTTACTCAAACAAAATTATTGCATTAACACAAAATGGATATTTTAAATATGTGTGTTGTAAAATAATTAAATTAGCTTACATAAATAATAAATATTATATATGAAAAATATAAATAGAGTTTCCATCATAATTTCTACCATGAGATGTGGTAAAAGAAAATTGGACAATCATCATTTAGCGGGGCGGTAGTCCGCCTACACATAAATAGTATGTTCATTACCCATTAGATGGATGTGTGTGTATTTTTAGGTATAAATATTAACATAAGAACATAATATTATATTTATTATACTAGTGTTGTTATATTATAATGGACTAATAAAATTTTAGGGAGTGGAGAAAGGAATTAAAAGAAAGGAGTTTGAGGGAGGTTGTTACCTCTCGATCGGGTAACTCGTTTTGGTTTGAGACAAAAGCCTTACTTGGATTGATTTCTTACTAATAGGAGGATTAAAGGTTAAGGGGATAGATGTTGGGGAGTTAAATGGGGAGATTTTTCTGAACCTAAGAGGATTGAGATGTGTGAGGAAGTAGAAGTGAATGAGGCATTTTATAATGGAGGAGGAGTGGTGTAGTACCCCTAGTTTCTGGTATGTAACCCTTAATTGATGCTTTTCATTGTTTTAAAGTTAAGGTTGTTGAATGGGAGAGTCGGGAGAACTTGGAATGTTGTTTTGAGGCAAAGGGGAAGTCGCACGGGCATTTTACAGTTTGTTTAAACCGTGCGGCCAAACCGTGCGAAGTGGATCTTGGAGGCAGTAGCTTCCGCATGGTCAGCGCACGATTTGTCTAACCATGTGGCCAAACCATGTGAGAAGGGAGGTCTAGGCAGTATCTAACACATGGTTAGCGCACAGTTTGTCAAACCGTGCGAAATAACCGTGCGACCACTTAAACGAGATCCTATAAAGGTGGATCTCACACATTTTTTCCTCTAAGTGGCTTGTTTTTCTTCCTAAGTGGCCCTAACTTGGGATTTTAGTTCTTCTAAGGTCAAGGAGGGTTATCCCATCATTTTTAAGGTGATCCAAAGGCTTCTCTTGGTGAATGAGGCATATTACATTATATTCTAGGTATCAAATTGATCCTAAAGAATCCCACATGATGGATATCAATATAATTTTGAGGCCTGTCAAAGGAACTTTGAATTATGGATTATTGTATAAGAAAAGTAGTGATTTTAACTTACTTGGGTTCATGGATACTGATCAGGCAAGCTATTCTAATGATTTAAAATCAACATATGGAGGAAAATTTTTCTTGGGAGAGAGCTGTGTTTTTGGAATAGTAAGAAACAATTTTCAATAAACTTGATTACAACTAAATCCTAATATGTTGTTTCTACTCATGCATGTATGAAAATGATGGGAATGAATGTTTATCTTGAGGATTTGAGGTTGAATGTTTAAAAACCATTAAAGATTATTTGTGATAACCAAAGTGTTATTAAACTCTCTAAAATTCTTATTCAACATTAATGATCCAAGAACATTGATATTAAGTATCAATTCATGAAAGAAAATGTTCCAATTGGATATGTAAAGCAGGAGTATACATCCGCAAAATAAAAAATTACAGATATATTCCCTAAATATTTTCCAAGGGAAAATATTGAATAATTAAGGCCAAAAAAACTTTTTCATACTTCAATACTAACTTAAGAAGAGTTCTTGAGGAACCCTCATGTTACTTTGAATTATATTATCAAAGGGGGAGAAGAAGTAAAACTATTTTCTTTATATTTTGTGAATATAAATCTATTGTAACCATATAAAGGTGGAGTAAATGTTTTGAAACATGAGAATAATAGAGGGTTTAATTAATATCATGGACACAAAATTTCTTAACACCAAGGTTTAAGGATATTTCTCTTTGATAAAGGCTATGGTTTGGCAAGGATTTTGAATAGGATTTATTTTAATGTTAAAAAAATACAAAGGAGGGATTGATTAATCCATGGTTTGGTTGAATGTTTTTTATTTTTTTCAACATGAAATAGTTTAACCCTATAAATTTTCAAAATAAAATTTTCATATGGTCAATATATTAAGTCAGATATTGATTTTATAATCCTCAAGGTTTCTAACATCATGATTTCTAAATTTTTTTATGGTTCAAGATGAGTTTTTTCTTAAATATTATGGATAGAGAAATGATGTAATTTTTTTTCATGCATCTGTACAATATTCAAGATATTAATTGTTGAATTTAAAAATAATTATTTGATGGATAATTACTAGACATAGAAGTATAAAGGTTACTATATAAACATTCGAGAGTCTATCATATGGAAATCATTGAATGGAGGAATGGAATTTCATCAGAACATGTTGATCAAAAAAAGTTATATTGGATAAATAAAAGTAACAAGTTATATTGGATGAATAAAAATAAAATTTAATAATATAATTAGAAAATAAAAAGTTGAAATAGATGGTGAAATCTATAAAGTTCTTCCAGATGGGGGGAAAGTCATACCAGCTAGAAAAAGATGAAGTCTACCAGATGGAGAGAGTTGATGATCACCAAAGGAAGTTCTGATAGATAGACTATTGAATTATCAATATATATAGAATATTATATAGAATCTAAAAATTTACATTGAACATAAGTTCATCATACAAAGGTTCATTGGACATAGGTGCATCAGATAGAGGTTCATTAGAAATAGGTGTATCAAATGGAGGTGCATCAAATAGAGGAGTATCAGATAGAGGTGTATGAGAAAAAAACATATTAGACTAAGGTGAAATGGAAAAAGGTTTAATAGATATAGAAGTATCATACAATGGTTTTTGGATAAAATAGATTTAGATAAAGCTACACCAGATGGAGAGTTTCTAGATGGAGGAGTTCTTAAAAAGATCACTGAATGAAAAAAACCATGATTACCTAATAGAATTTACTTCATGTTTATACACTCTAAACATTGTGATGATTCTAATATTTATTTTCAATGACTCAAAATTTTAAAAGGAAAGTTCATGATTCTCACTAATATTTTTGGAAGGATTTAAATTTTCTTTGATATCAAGATTTAAGGAATGTTTTATGAAAAATGTTGATTTAGAAAAAATCAGAGGTTTTGAAGGTGGTTGAATAAATTTTGAGTTTAGTAGGATTTTAAAAATTGGATTCTATGATTTTTTCTTGTTTATTAGAGTAAGGTTTAGTATATAAAAGGGTGAAAATATTGTTTTTAATATTTCTAAAAATATTGAGAAATTAGTGCTGTTGAGAAGTAGATCATAGGAAGAAGTTTTGGAAGCCAATGTTTTGGAAGAAGTACTAGTAACAATGTTTTGAAAGATTTTTTTTTCAGTAAAAGCAGACATCTTTCTAAAATACAAGCCTAGGGGAAGATCTTTATTACTGTTGAATAAGTCAATGGTTCAATATATCTTTCTCATATTGGTAAAATTTTGTAATTGGTGATAACCAATATTCTTGGGTCAAAGGTGATTCATTTACAACATTATTTGGGTTAAGGGAAATTTCTTACCTACCTTCATTTTCATATATGATGGATCTTAGTGGAAAATATGTATCTCAGGTGATTTCGAACACAGAAAGGATTATTGGGACCAAACCATGTAAATATTGAGTGCCTTTCATATAATATTTCTCATCTTTTCCATATGGTTGAGGCTGAGTTAAAAAGTTAAGAAGATGAAAACTCTAAAAAGTTGCATAAGTTTATTTCCATGTGATTTAAATTGTAAAATGAATACCATGGATCCAACACCTATTCTTAGTTTTGATACAATCTTGTTCAGTTCAATATCATTAGTTTTTTGGTCAAATCCATAATTCAATAAAAAATTAAATAAATTTAGTGGATATTTATTGTGAATATTAGGGGTTAATATTCATGGTAATTTCATGTTCAAATATTTTAAATTATTATTCATGATAAAATATATTATTTATGATGTTTATGTTAACCAACAAATATCATGAAATTGATAATTATGGGGAGTTTCTATATTTTATTATTGAAATATTATTACCATAATTCAATGAATATAAAATTATAAAATGAATAAAAGACAGTGAGTTAATGAATTGATAACATTATACTATTTAAAGAGGGAGAAATACTATATATAATAAGGAGGAGGAGGAAGATATTGATAAGTATTGCAACTATATTCATTATCTATGTTAAGTAAATCCCACACCATGTGTGATCATGTTGAGTTTTTCTCATGAGAAGGAAGAAGGATAATATATCTATTCATGATCTAATTCATATACCAACCATTATAAAATCTTGAGTATGATGGTTAACATTCTTGTAATTCTATTGATAGTTATTTGTTAGTATGGGGCCTAATTTTGTAGAAAAGTTTTTTTTCAGAGACATCCTGATATTTTTTGAAGATCCTGTTCACATACAAGAGTGAGGAAATTTTGGATTATTGATGGTACCGGAATAAATAATACTCTTTTAATTTGGAAAGTGTATAATACCCATATTTTGAGGTGGATGATACTTTCTGAAACAATATATGTGATTTTAAATAACTTTTAATTATGAAAATTTAATTATAGATGATACTTTTTATCTCGATAACAAATTGAATAGATAAAGGAAATTGGGGTCTAAACTTGTAAAAAAACTCATGTGATGTGAATATTTTGTTATTTTTTAATGTAGTTGAGTGAGATATTTATAAATAGTGGATCATGACCTTAAAAAATAACATTGATTTTATTAAAAAGTATTTTAAAAATTGGAACCACCAATTAACTCCCACTCTTAGTGGCACTTTAACTAATCTGGGAATATAATATTCCATATCTACACACCTAGGTGTAATACTTGAACAAATATATACTCTATTCTAAGTTTTTTTGTTGTATATGGAGCTTTATTACTATTTTTCATAGGTGATTGTTAATGAGGTATCTTGGAAAGTTTGGGAATATTAATATTGAAGGGGTGATAAAATTTTTCAAGTGTGGAGCTTATAGATGACATGAAGTTGATAACCTCTTGAAAACATATAGATATCAAGTAATGGTCCCTTAAAACACTTGATAGAGTTAATACCCCCTTGTAGATCTGAGGTGTGAGTGCTAGATTTTTGTAATATCGAGCATAAGTCTGATACCCCTTGATCCAGACAAGGAATAGGTGAATCATGAGACTGATAAAGTTGTTAACCCCTATATATGTTGGGGAGAAGGTCCTCCATACATGGAATGGATAAATGCCTCGATTGATACATATATCCCTTAATGAGGTTTGAGTCCTAAATAGGGGTCCGTACCACCTTGTCTAACATAACCATCTTGTGAGGTGTGGGTCCCTCAATATGACTTCAAAGAGATGAAATAAAAGTTATGAGAGTTGGGTAGTTTTATTGTTATGGGTTTTATGAAATATCATGAATTCATAGTTTCATTTTTGACATAACTCACAATTGTATAGTTGAGTTGGGTTTTCTTTATGAAATTTGGTTTCTCAATCCTTAAATAATATATGGGATTTTCCATGTTTATTCCTCAAATTTTATTTTGGGATGAGTTTTCTTTTTTACCTTATCTTGATTTTTAAAGGTGTATTACTAAGTATTTATAGACTAACCCCTGCATGTGACATTGTTCCCATGCATGTTGTGTCTGTACAGATAATGTATGGTATAAAATCTGACTTCATTGGGCATGAATATGGTGTATAGTGGTGCTTGGTGGTGATAATTGATGTAGGAGATTATACCTAGAGTCATTATAATGAGGAGGTGTTTTCCTTTATTTTCATAGGTCTACCACACTTTGATATATTCCCATGCATTTATTTTTCCATTAGATTTTACCTATGTAAAATTATTCCAGTTACTCATTGTGACATTCATGAACATTCTATTATAGTTTGGAATCATATTTATGCTATTATTTTATTTTTAGCTATATTATAATGAAGTAGAGATTTGTTTATTATTTTATGTTAATATTTGGATAAGGACTCCTGTATGTGTGATATTTTATCTTTTGTGAGTCATTTTCTCAATAATAACTTCTTCTGGATCTATTATTTTGATGAATCACAACACACTCAATATATTACTCAAATTTACTTGAAGATTTTGGTAGTTCTATTTTTTGTTCAGGTTTATTTTTAAAATCACACATTCTGATCAATATGAATATGAAAATTAAAACCCCATAAAATCATGAAGTCACTCGTTCCTTTGAATAAATTGAAGATTAATTTTAAGCTTCAGATTTTGTTTGAAGTGAAATATATTCCTGAAGTCTATGGAGTATACCACTGTGAGTTTGTTGTGGTAAACACCTATAAATAGGAGATCAAGGCTGGCTCACAATGAAGTTATAAATTTCAAGATTTGTTTACTACCTTAGTGACTTGAGTGCCTCCAAATATTTTAGTTTTTAGTGTGATCTTAGAGATTCAATTTTGTAAGTATTTTTTTTAAACTTTATGTTTTCTTTTTTAATAATTTTATTTAGATCAGCTTGTGATTGAAGAGTTCCAAGGATATAAACCACTACTTATGAAATTATTGTTTCAATAAGTCCTAGAGATAAATACTTAGATGATTCTAATTATGTTATTGAATAGGATCTCTATAGTAAGAGACTGTTTCTTCATACCATTGTCGAAGAAGTCTAGGGATTGGACTTATGCTTCAGATTTTCTATACCAACGAAGTTGAAGGGTTTCATAACTTCTATCCCTTAAATATGGTTATTGACCCTACCTCCCATTTCGATTAAAATTAAAGAGTTTATATTATAAGAACTATGAAATAATTTTATAATATTATTTATTGGTATACATATAATTATCCAGAACCTCATCATTTTTTTAAATTTCTTTCATTATACTTGTTTTACTTATCTTATTTAATATAGTTAAGTCTTATATTTTGAGTTATTTATTTCTAATGCATTAATTTTTGTTTTGAATATAAATTTATCAGATCTTATAACTTTCTTACTACACATTACCTAGAGTAGGAAATATTTTTAACTTTGTAAGAAATTTAATGCTCGTAATCTGGGTTATACCAATGGTTTTGAAAAGCTGGTATAGGCTTAAAAAACTTGGTATAACCTATACCAATGGTCTACAGATGTTTGGGAATACTAGTGTTGGCATTGGGATATACCAATAGTTTATAATAATTGTTGATATTGGATACTATACCATTGATTTACAAACTGTTGGTATATATATATACCAATGGTTTTGAAAAACCACTAGTACCGATACTTACCAATTTTTTTAAACTATTCTTATAGGCTTGCACCATGATACTACATTATAGTTTTCTCCTATACCACTCCACATACAAATATAATTAAAACAATAATACTGAAATATAATCAATTTATTACTTCTAGTCACAAATTTATGAAGAGGAAAAATAATACATATTTTATATTCAAAAAATTAATAACTTTAAATTTAAAATATTATATATAAAATATTTTTTAGTTATAGGATTCCTACTTTTATTATAAAATTTTTATAAAAATAATTCCAAGTGTAGTAGATCAATATCCTACTCCAAGCAATCATTTTTAAGATTACCACTACCATATTGTTCATCACTACTATTACCCTCAATAAGAAAATAATCATTATCATCATTATCTTTAAAAACTTCATCACCATTTCCACCAGGAAGTTCATCGCCCCAACCACCACGAGGATCATAATTTACATCTCCAAGAGCATGATATAAAGAGTACATCATTTATATTCATGTATCAAAAAATGAAATTGTAATTTTTGTAAGTGATGGATATAAATTCATCATATATTTCATGAACCTATCAGTGACCTTATAACTTCTTTTAGACTCCTAAATTTCTATTTTTTACATCTTCTGTGTCTACATGCGTATCTTGTTACTTTATTATATAAGAGGTATTTAAATTACTAGAAGTGGGAAAATAACTAGTGAGAATTATATTCTTCATAGTGTTGGAAGGTGAAACTAGATCCATCAGATGAAGTTAAGACAACTTCTAGTGCCCATTACTTTAGTAGTGTGAATTTCAACATGGTTACTATATTAGATCTGACTAGTTACACTGATAGGGTTACTATATATCCATATAAATACTACCATAAAAAATGTATAACATTAAACCAACTATACATATTTGGAATTATAGAAATGTGTGTTACTAAAGCACTGAATTTCTTTATGAGGTCATTTAGATATAGGTTTTTAATACCTTGAGTTTGTGCCTTATAATTTTCTTCCCAATATGGTGAATTTGTTTCACCTCTCCAAGGATATAGGGATTATTCCCAAACCATGTAAATCCTATATTATTATTTTTATTGTTTAATTTTTTATTTTTCTTTGTTTAATATTTTTGTAACACCCCCAAACCGAGTCACCTAGAGTTGGTGGGTTATTTATTACATAGAGATGAGAATATAAGAGATTAAATTCCCAAGATCAAGGTTCAATAATCTTCAAGAGACTAGGTATATCGTCAAGGACATATACCAAGATATCATATATAAAGGGAATGGATGCTCCCATTACCCTATCTTAGTTGTCTCATGAGACCCGCCGGTTCATTTATGGTCTATAAAATTCTGGTCCCTACCCGTCACATAAAAGTACAATACATTCCATCACATACCAAATGATTACAAGGTATAATTTTCAAGAAATGAACATAATAATGAATTTGAATAATTTATCAATGATTCTTATATTATAGGATTATCATGTATAAAACATAGGATTATATGGAATGAAAATATTTTTCCCCAATAAAATAATTAATATGGATAACTAGGTAGAATCTCTTTTATTATATAAGGAATAACTAAGGATTTATAATGTTGAAATAAGTATCCAAATAAAGTGAGGAATACATAATTATAGTTATTGTGTACTTGAAAAGACTAATATAATTAATGTATTTAGGTAAAAAATACATGTATTTAGAAATATAAGAGACCAATGCAGTGATAGATGAATCCTTTATAATGGTTTATAAAGATCACATAAATCAACCAAAAAATATCCCTTAAGAGTGAAAAACTAGATGTAGAGTTAGGCTCACTACTCATGCAATAGAGTGAAGATTGGGTAATACCCAACCAGCCTTTTATGGGGTTTTCACCCCTAGGTGAATCTATTACAGTCTTACATCCACTTGTTTGTATCAAGATATGGATTTCATTTCTTGTAAAACCACATGCAACTTAATTTACAATTATTTTAGATGGGTTTAAATCTATGAGAAAGTTTGAGAATTATAGTAGATTATTAAGGTTATATAATGATAGGTAATGGAGAAATATCATTGATAATCTAATAAAGAATTCATAACAATTAAGCATAATAACATTTCTCATTGAAATGAAATATAATTAAAAAGGGTTGAAAATAAATTTAAAAGAAGTGGTTAGGAACCCTTACCTTAAATGGAAACTTCTTAAATATTGATATGATAACATTAAATCCTTGAAAAGATAAAATATTGAGAGAGAAAATGGGGGGAAATTCATGATCAATTGATTTTGAGTGGAGAGGAATGAGATAATTAGTGGGTATTTATTGAAATTGATGGAGAACTATTTATTATTTTTATTTACATAGGCCTTTGTAATATAGGTTTTTGAAAATTAAAAACAATTGGCTTACCCATGGTTTTTGAAATTCAAGGAATTGTTTTGGAAATATTATAGTTTTAGAACCAAACTCCATTATTTCATATTACTTTGGCCATGTGAATATAATTTTCCACAAAATTTTTATTTTGAAACCTTAATTTCCATTTTAAACTTTGGAAGGTTTCATATATGTTTGGAAAACCATAAAATCAATTAAAATGAATTATATTAAGAGAATATGTTATTTTTTTCACGGATTGTGATATATTTATTATGAAATCATTTCAACATCATAATTATGCCATAATACATACCATATATGCTTACTGTATTTTATTATTTATAAAAAAAATTTGATTGTCTTATAAAATTATGTATAATTTTACTTTGGATTATTTCAACATGATGGTTTAAAATTTAATTTCTTTTCTTATGAAAACAATTTTCTTTATATGATAATTTTATTTTTTAAATAAAAATTGTTTTTTAAAATTATGTATATGGCACCAAAAATTTAGAAACCATTTCTTTAGTAAATATTTTTTTTTCTAAGTTATATGTGTGTAATTATATTTCTATTCATTAATTAATATAAATTTATTTAATTATTAATTATATTATTATCAAATGGTTTTATCCATTTTATTAGACACTTGTATGAATAACTATTTCATTACTATTACCATGATTAGATTTCCAATGATCAAATTCCAATGATCATATTCTAACAGTTAGATTCCAATAGTTATATTACAAAACTCATAATACTCCATACATATATACAATTCATTCTATGATCCAAAGATCATTTATACCATTCTATTAGAAACCATGTATATTCCTATGTTTATTTTTTTATTCATAATATAAATTTTCTCCATATACATGTTATTTTTTTTCAAGTATGATACTCCAGAGTATAATATTGTGGTGGTTCCCCATATCTGTATTTATTTTATGAAACTATTTTAGATAATATTATAAATAAAATTTCCAAGTTTTCTATTTTAATACTTTGTGTTTCAATGTATTAATTTTTAATAAAAATGATTATTCATTACTATAATTTCTCGAGTATTACACTTCTTTATGAATTTATTATTTTTGGTTCTCTCATAATTTCATAACAACTGATATCAACGCCTAAGTTTTGAAAATCAATGTTTGATTTCTCAAATTTTAATGATGGATATGAAAGAATTAAAGGTCAATAAATATATTTTTAATGAATTTTACTTTAGTTACTCGAGCATAAAGGTCAAATAATATCTTTATCAGAAAATATTCACTTGTATCTTTTGGTTGTTAAACCAATAGAGATAGAGAATACCTAGTGGGAGTTACTATATTAATAGGTTATAGGATATTTTTCCTTACATTGTCAAAAAATACAGTGATCAATATTATAGAAGAGGAGATGATGTCTAGGTTGATCAAATTTCTTAAGAATATGCATGATAATTCATCTGCATCAAATAATATATACCCGATGAAAATGTTATTAAATTTAATGATAATTGAAGGAAAGATTATTTCCAATCACATTAAAGAATTAAATACCACGAAAAGTCTGTTGGAATTGGTAGGGAGATACTTTAATAGTTGTTCCTAGTTCTTTGAATAATATAATGTTGAATTTGGATGATGTGTGAGATCTTATCCTTACTGAGGATATTTGGATAAGAGATTTATGTAGATTATCTGGTTTTACTTTTCACATAGAAGGAAGAGGAAGATGCGTGTAGAAAGATAATTGTATTTAATGATAAAAATCAAGATGAAAGAACTAAGATAAATAAAGTGGACCAATTCCTACATACTAGAGTTATGGTAACAAATGACACATCAATAAGAAGTGTAGAAACAAATTGAAGGAACTTGAAACTAATGCAGAAAGCACAAACACTAAAGAAACTGGTGACATGTTACTACTTAGTGTAGATAACCCAATGGAGTCTTGGATTTTAGACTCAAGGGAATAATTCCATTTCATATCAAATAATAACTTCTTGATAAATTATGTTTCTTAAAATTTTGAAAAGTTACATCATTATTATGATTAATCATTATGGGTTGCGGAAAAATGTTATGTACAGATCAAAACCAATGGTGTGAGTTTTATCATTATGAAGAATGCATGATATGTACCTACAATGAGAAGGAATATTAAATCAATAAAGTAGCTTTATGATATATTATTTAGTTCCACATTCACTAGTGGGGTATGAAAAATTACCAATAGAGAGATGGTAGTAGTTTCGAGAGTAAAGAATGGAACCCTATATAATATATATATATATAAAATTTAATGGACCTGTATGAAAAAATAAAATCTATCAGGTATTAAAAAATGCAGAATTATAGATTTAGAAATATGAGTGATAAGGGGATGAAGGTGCTAAATATAAAATGAATTCTACTAAAGATAAAGTTGGTTTAAGTTTATCTATGTGAATATTGTATATTTAAAAAGTATAAAGAAGTGTCTTTTATAAAAGAAGGTAGAAAACTGAAGGTTGGGAAGTTGGACTTAGTGCACACTGATGTTTGGTGGATTGAACTTGAACGTTCCCTTAGAGGGTCACTATATTATGTGACATTTATTGATGACTCAAAAAGGAATATATGAGTTTACTTTTTGAAAATAAAATCTAATGTATTTACCATGTTTATTAAGTAGAGAACCTTAATAGAGAATGATTTAGGATCAAAGTTGAAACTCTAGAGTTCTGAAAATAGAGGAGAGTATGAGAATAAAGATTTAGGGAATTCTATGAAAATAATGGAATTAAATGGGTGAAGACTCTTCCAGGTAAACCAAAACAGTATTGTGTGATAGAAAGGATGAATAATACAATTGATGAATGTGATAGGAGTATGAAAATTTACTTAGGGTTACCCAATACCTCTTGGTAAGAGGCAGTTAATATGGAAACATATTTCCTCAATCAGATTCCATAGGTACTAATGGGAGAATGTATAACCAGTGAGATATGGACAAGAAAATAAACAATACTCTCTCATTTATGAGTCTTATATTATTTAGAATATGCAAATATAAATGCTAATGAAATGGAAAATCTTAATGCTATATTCAAAATATGTTTCTTTATTGGATATGGTACTAAAGAGTATGGATATCACTTCTGTGATAATGGGAATATAAAGATCATAAAAAGAAAAAATGTGATATATAATGATTGTGTCATTTATTAGGGTCATCATTCTGTTTAATATGATAGTGGGAATAAACAATCAAGATTACAAGAGCAAGTTTATCTTAAATCTGTACTCGAGTATGTGAAAACATAACCATTGGATCCTACTCCACAAGTCAAGTTTAGGAGACCAACAATAATGAAAATACACCTATAGAGGTATTTATTATACCTTCACTATTTGTTCTTAACATATGGTGGATATTCCAAATACTTTGAAGAGGAAATTAATTTGAAATAGTCAAGAAAGTTGGAGCTGTCTATAGAGGTGGAGATTTATTCATTATATGATCATAAACACAGGATCTGACTTCTTTTCCATAAAGAGATAAATCAATTTTGAAAAAATGGGTATATCAGGTCAAAGAATAAAATTATGGTAAGAGGATATATAATTAAAGGTTTGTGGTGAAAGGGTTCCAAGAGAAATAAATTGCGAGTTCTTCTTAAATTTTCTCCCTTTTTGTGACGTTTTATACCATTTGGGTGATTCTATGTATTGTTTCATCATAGGATTTACATCTTGAAAATATTGATGTGAAGATCAATTTCCTTCTCGGATATCATAATGATTACATTTATATGGATAAACTAGAAGGATTTTTTAAGTTAGGAAATGAATACATAGTGTGAAAACTCCATAAAAGTTTATATGGGTAAAATTAGGCACCCATGAAGTGGAACAAGAAGTTTGATACATTCAAGAATAAAAATTCATATAAACAAAAAAACATGGATTAATGTTTATTTTTAAATACTTTTAGTTATAGAAATATTATATTACTTCTATATGTGGATGAAATTCTCATCATATCATCTTTTATTCACAGTATTGTTGATATAAAAGTGAAATTGGTATAGGAGTTCAAGATGAAATATATTATAGAATCTGGTAATATTTCTGTGATAAAGATTAAGAGATATCATGCAGATGGAGCCTTGATGTCATCACAAGATGACTACAGTGTAATTTTTTTAAGAAATTTACTGTGTTGGAAGAAAAGAGAGTTTGAATTACCTTTGAAATCCATTTTAAATTTTCAAAGGAGAAATCAACAATGATTGAATTTGAGGTTGAGTACATGGAAAATGTTTTTTTTGAATTAGATATTATATGCTTGATTCCTGTCATCATTTTCACCTAACATAATAATGAATTACTCCAATAAAAGGTGGTGGGGGGGATGAATTATTTTATACTAGTTTTATAATTAATTCTTAATTAAATAAACCCTTGAAACCTATTATGGTTTGATTTAATCAAATAAAGAGTATCTAACTCACTCATGTATGGAGAAAATAAATAGACAATAAACATGAGTATTTTTACAAGGTTCAACCCCTTAAAAGGTAATCTACTATTTATTGTGGTCTGTTAGTCTACACAAACATGGGTTCTTCACTATATATAATAAAATATCAAAATCTTACAGTATTGGTACAAATCCACACCATGATAGTCCAGAATCAAACTAGATTATACAGTTTTATATTATCTTCTTATAGAATATGTAACTGAGATGAGAAATATCTTTTTGAGAGTTTGGTTTCTTTAACAATAACATGTGTAGATCTCCCTCGACGAGAATTTATAAATATTCAAGAACAACTACTCACATCATGCCTATATGATGTATCATTGCTTCTCAATATCAAATGATATCACTAAATTCTCAAGATGCACCCAATGAAGATGATTATCACAGAGAAATGGATTCCGACTCTCTCCCTCCCCCCCATCTTTCTCCATCTTTCTCTTTTTATATTTATATTTATTTAATTCTTTGATTTTCATTCATTACAATATTATTTCTTAGAAAATAACCAATATTAGGGTAACAATGATTAGAGTAATAAATTTAATCCATGTAAATTATTTTCTATCTCAATATTATCGATTCTTCTCTAAACCAAAACGTACAATAAGATTCTACTTTAATCCCTCATATGGTTAAGCTCACAAGAATCCACCAAGTTCTTCTGAATATCATTCACTCTTAATAATTTTATATATACTAAAAAATTCAATCTATACCCTTATAGTTTCTTGAAAACACACAAAAAAATTCCATAATCTTTTCCAGTTTGGTCAAAAGTGAGAATAATTCACAATTAATGAATTTTTGAATTCCAAAAATACCTATATATTATTCCACAATACATCAATATTAAACTATATATTTTTCAAATAGTTAATGATAAAAATAACCAAATCTATATAGAGTATAAAAATTCCCATTGGATGTAACTTTAATTCTATAAGAATATAACTATAATCACTACATAAACTAATTCCAATGATTATTTGATTTGAATAACTATATAGAATCATCAAATTATACATTAAGAATAGAAACTTTATAGATTCTTCATAAAAATAAAAAATTTGAGTTACACAATAGCTTATTAGAACAACTGAATTGGAATATAAAATAGATATAATAAATAAACATCATTTTTAAACATGACATGAAAAATATTGAATCACAGTTTAAATGTGACGTTTTAACTTTGGAGGAATAATTTTAGCATCATCAGATTTGATTTCTTCAAAACATTCAAATTCTAGAATCAAATATTTTCACCCAGTAGAAACTCAGAATATCATAAAGTATAGAATTTTTACACCAGGGATATCAAATATATACACTCACCAAAGGCTTACATTTTTTATAAGAAATATTACACTCATGGAAAAGACTTACACTATCAAATACTTATGCTCATATCATATGATGGAACAAAGTATTATAATGAGGACTTACAATCATGATCAATGAATTATTCTCTAACATGAAGTCTTACATTTAGACCATAAAAACTTATTCATAGTTCACAAAGTCTTATGCCCAATTCTCAAAGTCTTATACTCATCCCTAAAACCTTATTCTAGGTACTTTTTTAATTTTTCAAGTTAGAAAGAATATCCGGAGTTTTAGAAAAACTTCATAACTTTTTCAAAATTCCTCCAACCATTCTCAACACACATTCTAAACATATCAAAAACATCATGATAACTCTAAACATATTTGGTAAAACTTTTACAATCATTTTTACAAAAAATAAAAAACCATTAATCATTTTATCAACCAATCCAAAGGTACTTTAGTCTCCCCTTTTATATTTTTTGGAAATATCTCTCATCTCTTAAATTATAAACTCTGATATGTTTACACTTCGACAATCTATATGAGAATCATAACATCAGAAACTATCACATATGAGAAATGTATTTAACCCCCAAACTGGATAAGGTTATATTTTTGAGAGAATTGTATCACTTAGTGTCAAGAAAATTTGGTCAAGTGATATAAATGACCCCCCTCAATTTATCAATCAAATATTATTGACAAAAAACTTCCTCATTCAATATTATATTTAGCTTAAGATGTCAAGGAAGTGATAAATCCTCTTATTATCAAAAATTATCTCACCCTTTGAAATAGAGTTATGACCCTATTTATCCCCATTTTTCAACATAATCCAAACCCCATGTTGGGGTCTAGTTTCATATTAATTACGATGAGATGATAGGGATAAACATAGAGTTTCAACTATACTTTATATATCCTCTCTCTCAGCTTAACTTTTTATAAAGATATCTAAAATATGATTCTGAGTATAAATTTATCTAATATTGATTTCTCCATTGCTAATAATACCTAATGTTGATATATTTGTATATAGAGTCCTATATAGTTTTATTTGATTGATATATTTCTCCATGATTTTCAAAAAAAATCCTTAATGGCTTCTAAGTTTTAACTCTTAAGTCTACTAACTATACAACCATCCATAATACCTATGTATATGCATGAGTGGATACCACATATTTTCCTTCATTTCTACTAAGTGTCATTATGTTTTTCTTCTTACTGTACCATCTCACACAATCCTCAACAATAAATAATGTCTTACCACATATATATTTTCTATCTATACAATAACTTACCCATTCTGCATTAGAATATCCAAGAAGTTTCAAATTGGGTTTTCATTTGTAAACTAGTCTATAGATTACTAATACCTTCACATATCTCAGTATCCTATTTTTAGTAAGAATGTGTGAATCCCTCAGGTCACTTTAAAATAAATCAAAAATTGTGATAACAAAATCTATATCCAACCTTGAAGCTATCAAATATTGTAGAGCTCTAATGAATCTTCTAAATTCATTTTGATCAAATGTTCTATTATTTTCATCCTTATACAATTTAGTTCCAATTTAAATTGGTGTGGAAACTTCCCTTAATTCTTCTATTACAAACTTTTTCAATAACTCATTGGAATATTTTCCTTGTGAAAAAATATGATACTTGGTTTATACTCAATTTTTTATCCCATAAAATAACTCAATTTTCCCAGAATATACATTTCTATATTTTCTTTAATTTTATCAAAAAATTCTTCACAATGATAATCTTAGTCACCAGAAGAATTCTATCATCAAAATATACTATGATAAGTAGTGTACCAATGTAAAACTCTTATAAACAAATTTTTGTCAACTTTACCTTTGTTGAAACCCATTTACATTAAGTACCCATCAAGTTTCAAGTAACAGGATATAGGATCCCATTCCAAGACATATAATATATTTATCTATTTGAATACCATGATACCATCACCTTTAAGAATAAAACCATCCATTTTTTTAAAAAATATTTCTTCCTAAAAGTCGCTATTTAAATATACCAATTTTACATTCATTTAATACACTTTGTAGAGTTTGTTTGCAGACACAACAAAAACCATCCTAATTATTTCAATCCTTTATAGTGGAGAAAAATTTTCTTCATGGTCAATGCCTTCCATTTGGGTATATCATTTTCATACCAAAATACCTTTGTTCCTTTTTAACTACCCATTTCTCATTTAATTTGTTTCTAAACACCAATTTGGTGAAAATTATATTATTATATTTTGGTCCTAAGAAAAACTCCCAAGTTGAATTTTTTTCAATCCAATCCAATTCATCCTTCATATCTTGTACCCATTAAACATGAACTATATATTTAGATACTATTAATGGTTCAACATGTGATATGAGTGTTTTGTGATTTCCCACTACCATCCTTTTTCTTTTCTGAATAGGGGCTTCTAGTTCTCTAATAACGTTCTCAACATCAACATGTATTTTTAACCTCTAAAACTACTTATTTTCACTAACCAAATCTCTTCTTTCATCATAAATATATTCTAAATATACATAATCATTAGTTGTTATGATCTAAAATTCTTTTTTAACCTAATAATATAAAAAGTTCATGGTATTTTCATCTATAATATGAACATCTATTTGAATAGAGTAATCTGATTTTCATTGGTTTTAAATAATATCAATGTCTAAATAGTCTATATGTTTGTGAAAATATTTTTTTCAGCACCTATAACCACTTCCATTAGATAAATACCCCATAAATACCCATTAATCATATTTCTATTTTAACTTTACCATCTTATTGCCATTGATTTTTATAGATCATGGAATTCTAGACACTTTAAATCACTTTCCATTTGGTTTATTTTTGTATCACATTTCATATAAATTTAATTGTGTATTTCATATAAAAATAATTATATTATTAATGTGTACAAAAACACACAAATAATCTCTCCAAAAATATATTAAAATTTTATTTTTAGAACATATAATACCGCCTATCTCAACAACAGTCCTATCACTTCTCTATGAATCCCCATTTTTTGGGGATTATATTATGTGATAAATTGATGATTTATTCCATATTTAGAAAGAAAAATTGAAAATTCATCACCTTTAAACTTATTACCCTGATCAAATATGACTTTATTAATATATAAAACTAACTATTTTTCTAATTATCTTAAAAAATATCTGAAAATATCAACAATATCTGATTTATACTTAAGGAACATCACATTTTTTATTCAGGTGAAATCACCAATGAATGTTATGGAATATAAGTCACCTCTTGTTGAATTTTGTCTCATTATTCCACATAAATCACTACGTATAAGTTCTAGTGACCTGGTAGCAAAATTATTTTCTTTATTAAGAATTTTATGAGTCAACTTTACCTTTTAGAAATTAGTATACACATCATCTTCTTATCTCTTTAATTTGGGTATATCTCTCATAACTTCATGCTTTAAAATTTTACTCATAATAATTTGTCCTAGATGACCAAGCCCCCTATTACACAAAAAACTTTAATCTCTTGCACTCATATACTAAGAATTAGAAGGATCATCAATCCAAAACATATTTTTATTGTTTCTTCTTCCTTGAGAAATGATCCTTCAATTATCCAAGCTTTTAATGACACAAGTATCCCTCTTAAATGTTATATCATGGAAATCATCATAGAGATGAATAAAAATGAAGAGATTATTCTTTAAACCTTACACATATAAAACATAACTTGATTTTATTTTTTGACATTCAAATAAACTAAGTCAATACCCTTGGTTTTTAATATAAATCATTACCAAAATTAACTATTTGGACTTTATTTTTTTCAATTTTCTTCAAATTAATTTTATCAATAGTCTTGTCGGAGTATCAACAACTATCAAGAATCCATGATTTTGTTTTTATATTGACCTTTATGGAAAAATTATAAAGGAATGATATTTCTTACTTGGGTTCTAGAATTCAATTTATTGTTTCTTATACTAAATTACTTGTCTTTGTAAGCCTATCGTACATTTTCCTATACAACGACCCTATTCCTCACACATGCCATATACTTCCTCAAGATAATGAAATCTATTTTGAGTCCAGAAGATTGAGATATTTAACTTTATAACCTACATTTTTTGAATATCCATTTTTCTATCCTATGGATGGATTCCCCTTACTGGATGTCTCATCCAAGGAAAGGAAATTTTGTAGTAAAATGAGTATGATTTGTGATAAAACACTTAAAAACACCCATAATACCCTTGAAACCAATATCTTATTGGTTCATAAAATTTACTCTTTTACTACTATCCATAATTTTGTTCTTTTTGTTCACTTTCAACTTTTATTTTCTTCAATTTGAGAGTTAAAGAGATTCTAGAGATTCTATTTTCTTCTAATAAAATGGTAGAATGTTTCTCCCAATTTCTCAAGGCCTAATATTGAATAGTTTTTTAGTTACATACAATATTTTTAGTGTAAATAGAATTAAAAATTGATTTTTTAGGTTTATATTTGACCTCATATATTCATCAAGTTATCTCAACTTAATTAAATAATTTTTCCTTGACTTAAATATATTTTTTGAATTCCTAATTTAACTCATTCAGTTCAATTTCAACCATAGGAAAGTTAGACTATGCAATATATAGTTTTTTATTCTATCAAAGATATTATTTATTCTTGATATTTTTTTATCTTTTTTTAATCAATAGGTTTTAATTTTAATTTTTTGATCTCATTAATTGAAGATGATTCTTTATTTTCAACCTCATTATTTTCTTTATTTAGCTTCTTGTTTTCTTTCCCTGTATTTTTGTCTTTCTTAAGCATAATATTCTTCTCAATACCAGCTTCAAGATAATCCTTAAAAATTTTCTCTATCTTATATTCTTCTAAATCATCTTCTTCACTACTTCATGTTTCAAATAACTTTTCAACATGATCCGTAGAATTAGTAAATCTATCACTATACTCACTTTCATATTCACCATAAGATGAGTGGATAACACATTCTTCTTTATGCATCAAATTTCTCATGTTACCTATGAATTTTTTTTCTTGATTCTTTCATATTTGGATGATTCTTTGAAATTTTATTCCACTTATTCTTACAAGGTTTATCCTTATATTTAGATTCAAAATATGGTTCCTTATTCTTAGTATAGTTAATGGTAAAGTTTCCAATGCCATTTAATTTATAGAATATTAGAGGACAATATTCTTTTCTATTTATATTTCACTTATTAAATCTATTTTAAATAAGAGTAATGATTCATTAATAGTTTTCTTCATTATATTAATTTTTGGAGTTACTTGAATCTGTATTTTCAACATGTTCTTTAATTTTCAACTTTCTCAAGGCCTTAAAATCTATTTCATCTTTCACCATTTTTATAATGGATATAATTTTTATCATTTTATATTCTATGAGAATGTTATAAAATTCATCCAAGGGAAGATATTATCTATATTCTAGATATGATATATTAGGAACAAACCCATTTATAATGTTCCTCACAAGAATCTTAACATTTGTAGAGTCTTATTGTTTTTACTAAACCCCCAGATAATAATAATAAATTTATTTACCTTAGTGAACTAATTAGTGATATTATCTTACTAATCCATATTGATGTATTTAAAATTATTTATCCAAATCTATAGTTTAGCCTCATTGACTTTAACATTCCCTTCGTAGCTGTTGTCTTGCTTGTCCAAGATTTATCTAGCTGATTGAAGTCCCATCACTTTTTATAGGATTTTTCTAAAAAATACATAATAATAGAATTTTATTCTTTTCTATAATTATCCATATTTACTTTGTCTACTGGGTTCATTGGATTATTTCCTTAAATTTTTGAGAAACATAATACACCAACATATATAACTTCCAATATGAAGGATATAAGATATGAAAAAATTATGTTCTTCCAAATCCGATAATTTTTCCATAAAAAGTAAACATAACCCTTATATTCATAGAATTCATATTATCCATTCTAAGAAAATCGTTGAATAAAAAAGATATACCAAGATCCGATACAATTTATAGTAAATAAAAATGAATTAATCTATTTAAAATGGGGGGATAAATCAGTAGAGGCTATTTTTTTTAAAATTTTCTTAATTTAATCAACCCCTATAACCTGTTAAGGTTTGGTTCACTCAAATGAAGAGTCTCAATTTCACTCATGTATGTAGTAAATAAATAGACAATAAACATGCATATTTTTACAATATTTATCCCATTTATAGATAGCATACTCTTTTTCATAGTTTTTTAGCCTCCCCAACTATATATTCTTTGCTATAATCAATAATAAATTACAAACTTACAGTGTCGGCATAGAGTCACACCATGAAAGTCCAGATTCACATTGGAATATATAGTTTAACAATACCTTAAAACATAATATGTTACTGAGATGAGAAGGATATTCTTGAGAGATTTGGTTCCTTTATAAATAGTAGATTTAGATCTCCATTAGTGAACCTTCAAGAATATTCAAGAACAACTACTCACTTCATAGAGATCTGATATAGAACTACTTCTCAATCTTTGAAAATCTACCTAAATATTTGAGCTCTAATAGATGAGGTTGATGATCACATAGTATCATATCCAAACACCCATTAATTTTCTCTCTATATTTCTATCCTTATTTTATATATAGGTAGTACAATATTATTTCTTAGAAAACACCCACTTTTAGGGAAACTCAGAATATAGGAATAATTTTAATTCTAGGAAATTATATTCCAGATCATCAATCTCAATTATTCTATCTACCAAATCATACACCAATATCATCCTTTATTATTTCACATGGTTGGCTCATAAACATGAACCTAGATCTCTTGAATAATATTTTCTTTTGATAGTTTCATGTCTATAGAAAAATTACAATTCTACCCTTATTTTTTCTTAATAGAGCACTCAAAATTCCATAATCCTCTCCAGTTCAATCAAAATTGAGAATAATTAATAAATAATGAATTTTTGAATTACAAAAATACCCATGTATTCTTCCACACTACATAAATAATTATCACTATCTTTTTCAAATATTTTATGATAATAATAATTATATCTCAGTAGAATAGAAAAATTCTCATAGTATTTAATGTACATTCTCAAAGGGATCAACTAGAATCACTATATAATATAATGCTAGTGATTATTTCATTTGAAGAACAATATAGCATTTTAAAATTGTAAATTATAGATAAAAAATTTATAGAATATTAAAAAATAGATGATATTTGATTCAACAAATAGATTTTCAGATCAACTAGACCGGAATATAAAATAGATATAAGAAATAACAACCATTTTAAAAATCCCACATGAAACAACTTGAATCACATTTTAAATTTGATATTTTAATTATTGAGGAACAACTTTAGATTTATCATATTTTATTTCCTAAAAATATTTGAATTCTAGAATCTCATATTTTCACCCAGCAGAAACTCAAAATATCATGAAGTGTGGAAGTCTTAACCTGGGGAGATTAAATCTATAAGCTCAATAAAGTCTTATATTTAGTATAATAAGGCTTATGATCATTAAAAAGGCTTACACTCTACAATATGTACACTAATTTCATATGATGTAATTAAGTCTTATGATGAGGACTTATAGTCAGTTTGAAATACTCACACTTAGACAACAAGTCTTATATTGGGTTCTCAAAGACTTACAATTAGCACTAAAAGTTTTATGCTCTAGTCTCAAAGCCTTATTATCTACAATTGAATCCTTACACTTGATAAATTTTCAATATCTCAGGTTTTAAAGAATCTAATTTTTTTTAAAAGAACTTCGTAACATCTTTAAAATTCCTCCAACCATTCTCAAACACATTCCAAATGCCTCAAAAACATCTCAAAATCCACTAAAACCTATTTTTAAATGCATTAAATCACGTTGAAAAAAATTAAAACCATTAATAATTTCATCAAAAAATCTAAAATTACTTCAAGCATGAAACATCATATGTTTCAAACTAGATAAAATTATAAGGGAATTTAAATTTTTTTTGATTATTGGATGGTTTATTTTTTAAACTGAGTGTCATAACTTAATTATAAGAGTTTGAACTCTACAAAGTGATGTTTTTGGACTTGGGAGAAGTCTCAAGAAGTTTCCCGAGTGTATTGAGAAGTTTTGGGAGCACCAGATTCAAAAAATAAAGTTTTAAAGGGGTTTATAGATGGTGTATAATTTGTATGAAACCATGCGGCCCTCAAAATATAAACATGCACCCTTATGTATGTGGGAAGAGGATGTGCTCATGAGATATGCATGGTTTACCAAACCATGTTCCTTCCCAACATGTTTTGTGGAAATAGGTAGTACCTAAGCATTATTCACCACATAGTTGGTGCTTGTTTTCTAGACCATGTGGCCAGCCTATGCAAGGTGCCTTAGGTGCCCAATAAAGGGTGCATAGTTGGTTCAGGGTTTGAAAAATGGAGCAAACCAAACCAAGAACAATACCCTATTTTAAAAAATTGAATTATATTAATTTAAAATAAAATAAAACTTAAAACCTAAGTCTAATCTCCCACCCAACTCACTCATGTGACACCCATCTCCCCTTTCCATCCAAGAAATGACACAACCCTCCCTCATGGTCTCCTCTCCTCTCATCAATCTCTCTGAATTCCTTTGTGTTTTATCTTTGATCCATCGAGGAAATGTCTAGTCTCTCCCTTCTCTCTAGTTTTGGGTTGATTTTTGTATCCTCATCGCCCCTCTTATTCGGATGAAACCCTAGGGTTTTGGGTTGACTAATTTTGGTGTTTTCCTTCAATGTTAGGTTATGTGAAGGGTCTCTTAGGTTGACCATGTGCATGTTACAACATCTACCTCCAAATGCGATGTGTTTCGGGTTAATTCCTCTTGCTTTCATCACTTCTAGGAGAGGTTTTCTCTCACTTCATCAACTTTACCTATTTAATTTGGGGTCTCTTAGTGAGTTTGAGTCCCTAGTTTTATCTATATAACGTTTTGTGGATCCTTGAAGGCTTGAAGTCATATATATAGGTATGTATATATATATATATCATCCATGTATATATTCCCTCTTGGGGAGGGGAATATGTACACTGGATTAAGAGGTGTATACGTATAAGAATCTATGTGTGTGAAAGTGTGGAGTGAAATTTTCCATTTAAAATTTCAAGTTCCAAGTGTTCAGCTTGGTTCTTCTCTCGAGGTTGGATCCCTTTCCTTACCCTTTAAATTAAAGAATGAATTTGTTGACGGATTTATAGAAATTCCTTGGATTTAATAAATGTATCTTGATTTCTATAATAAATGTTTAAATTTTTCTTAATGGATTTTTTAAGCAACAATTCCAATTTTTTATAATAAAAACCCCTCAAATGAATGTGAGATGTATTCTAACCTAAAAATTAGTGATTAGTGTATTTAAATCATGATTTGGCATAATTCTTTGGATGGTAATATCATTTCTTTTTTCTTTGGTTAGTAAAATAAAATGTTTAGGAATTTGGTATATTAAATAAACTAAATGGATTTCTTTATAAATGGTAATTAACCATTTATAAAATTTCTCTTTTTCAAGTGACACCTTCTAAGTGCTCATTAGGACTTATAAATGGATTTTACATGTCTTAATAAAATTGAATGGTTTAAATTAAATGGAATGGATTGTCATGATGTAAATTCTTTCCTTGATTATTTAAATTGATATAAACTTTTTATAATAAATTAATTTCCATGCTTAGTTGAATTTAATGGCATGCCCTATATTAAAGCGTTTAAATTAAATGGTTTCCTTGAAATGGAATTGAACATGGATATTGAAATAAACTAGAGGTAGTGCCTTATGGATTATATTATAAATTTAAATGATGGTTTTAATGGGTTATTTAATTGTAAAGGATGATATGTACTACCTCATGGATTGAATTATGATTGTGATAACACTCTTATATGGGTTTGATAAATGACATACGTGAGAGGTCTTTGTCTCATGATATAAATTGTAAATGTTACCATGCCTATGATATTGTTTTAATTAAAATGTTTAAGATGTGTTTACTTATGTATAATTGTGACCTTGCCTACTTATATATTAATTAACTGTGCTATGAAATTACATGATAGATTAAGGACTCATCCATCGTATATATTATAATGATCACTTCATATAGGTTGTAGAGCCAAGAGATCATGAGATCCCTTGGGTGGAATTACTATGTGATATTTCCATGTGAATCCAAGAGACCAGGAGAGGCATAGGGGGGAGACTATTTGAGATTCCCAATTGGGCTGTGGGATTTACCGTGAGAGGTCCCATGGTATCAGATGTCTGTGAGTTATGTCCTAGTCCTGCCAGTACGAGTATCACAAGATACTGTGAGAGCTCTTAGATTTGTGATAGGGGTTAGAACATGAAAAATTACCCTAGTTTTGGATGTCTTTATGTTACATCATGGTCCATACCAATGATTTGGGTCATGGGTTAGACCATGAGAGCTTCCCCTCGTATTGGACATCTATGAGTTACGTCTTTGTCCATCCCAAAAATATATATATGTGTATAATTATACTATATATAGACACACACTATTATATATATATATATATATATACAGTGACATGATCAGAATCTTTTTACAGCTATGAGACGAAGAAGGTATAAACGTCAGGTGTCCCTTATGAAGCTAGATGGGTGGTTGTTTATTTGTTCAGTTCAATTTTTAATTCTCTATACTTGCACACTATTTAATTTATATTACACTATTTATATTGGGATAAACATTGAGGGTTATGAACTATAGATATTTATATCTCAGACCCTTCTTGGGATTCCATTTCAATAGGGTACCTAAGTAGACCTTTCATTTGTAGGACCTTAGACCATGCTTATTTCTGTGTTCTTATACCCTGGAGTTAGGAGAAAAGGACTGAGATGGATCTCCAAATGCTCGTGGAGATCACCTTTGGTATTTTTAGTTATTTTCTTTACTTGAGTCCCATATTGTACTATATTGTAAATAATGATGTATGTTTACTATTTTAGAATATGTGTCATCATATTTCATGTGTGATTTATATAAACTAGATTTGGCCGCTTGTATTAAATTGTTATTATTTGTCTTATAATAATATCTTTTATTTATTTACTATTTTCATAGTTATCTACTATTTATTCTGATTGTACCACTATGCCACTCTGATATGAGGGTATAGTCTCCCCACTATCATCTCATGAGACCCTTGCTGCTTGTTGAAGTCTCTTGTATACAAGGAGATGCACCTAAGGCCATGTGATCAACCATTCCACCTACCGGTTTTGATGGTAAGCTGGGATGGGATGTTACAAAGTGGTATCATAGGAAATTTTTTCTTTTGTATTACTATTTGGGCTTGTAGATAGGAGATAAGGAATGTTTCAAACACTCAGAAAATAGATGTGCTTCGGAAAAATCACCGTAGGTTCCGGGCGCAGTAGATGCACGAAAGGGAAAATGCCCAACTTTTATTTTTTCCATATTCAATAAAAAATTTATGATATATGTGATGATAAACATCTTGATCCATGTAATTAAATAAATTAAATAAGAAAAAGGAATAGAAACCTAGAACCAAGAGAGATGATCAATATATATTGTTTATAATTAATTTAATTAAATAGAATTACCTCCAAGGTTATTCTTTCTTCGTTGATGTGTCGGACCACATAGCTAAAGTGTTCCTTCATTGTGTTGTAGAATCCAAGTGTAGGACTCCTTTAGCTGTGATGCACATGAGTTCCACGTATCTCTAGACATCTTTGACGGAGTGTTTGGGTGCTATCACGGAATATCCTTGTGCTTGTGATTTCCACCTTTGATCGCCTTGAGAACCGCTTCCAAAGAGTTCTCCTTGATTTGGTGGAGGAGGACCACTCTAGTTCTTGAGATAATTCTTAGAGAAGAAATAACAATCTAGGCTTGAGAGATTTTTCTCCAATTTTATGTGCACAATTGAATACGCATCTCTTGGATTTCCCTTGGCTAATGAGAAATAATATAACCAGGCATTTATTTCACTAGGGTAATAATAAATAATTTTCAGAAGTGCCTTTAATTATTTAATTAATCCCAACTAAACCCCATGTCAAATAAAAAAGAAATATTATTATTTATTAACATGATATTAACTTACGTGTTATAATTAAATATTATTTAATAAATAATATTCAATATTATTATTTCTCACTTGACCATTAAACTAAGTCTGCCAATCCTCCTTAATATTTATTAATTATTCTGCCCACAGTATATTCTCTCAAATAACTAGTTATGGAATAAATGAAATCAGTAATATATGAATAATTATTAAACCATGACTGAGAATAATATTTATTCAACTTGTTAAATAATAAATTATTTAACTGAGATATTGGATACACTTAATGTGTGACCCTCTTGGCCTCTTTCTCAGTGGAATTAGGCGAACCAACCTAAAATTCAAGGTTGGAATCTAGAAACACTCCAAGACACCCATAGAGAAATAAGTTAATGCCACAATGACATATCACCTCATACAAATGCTTACTACGTATTATAATCCTTTTTTTACAATATCTATAATTCAGCATGTTGAATGACAGTTCCATCAACCTATATGCTCGATATCCATTTCTTTGAGTTTCTGGAAATAGAACTTTATTATTGATCATCATGACTATGGATTTATTTAGGCTATATCATTTCTATAAAATTTCTTGAGATATTATCTTCCATTGAACAACAGAAGGGATAAATTCTTTCTCGTATTATTCATTAATGCAATATTACTCATGATGCACCCAACATATTATACCTCACCTCAAACATCCATTATCATGATTTTCATCAATACATCTAAGTGCACAACTCATGATATCCATTAATAATAATATCAAAGTATAAGGAATAATATAAACTTGTACAGATAGAAACATCCAATGACGCATAGAAATGTGGATTTCCTACTGGCGGATCTCATTCTCAAAATATCCTACTAGATATCACCAAGGGCATACACCATGATAAGGTGCATCAAATGATATCATCCAGCTATAGAACATATATTCAATAATAGTTTCATTGCACTTCCAGGTTCTCATCACAGTAGGGATCTTCTATGACCATTTAGTGTGATAGTTACTCTTAGGACATTATCACATACAATATTACGCAGAAGAACAATCATGAAGAAGTTGGTTCTAGGAAACCAACTCCAATATACTACCACATTCAAAACCATAAATATAAGTTATCATAATGTAAAAAAGAATTTTGTTCTAGGGCACCACCTCCAATATACTCCCACTTTCACTAGATCCAATTGCTAACAACCTTCTGTTCGCTAGCTCTCACAATATTCTCATGCTTCTACAAGGATAAACCTTTTTTAAGGAGTCCACCATGCTCTCTAATATAGATACTCTGATCACATCAACTTTACCCCTTTGATAAAAATACCTCAAGAGATGATACTTATAGAGTATGTGATTTTTCTGTTGATGTGACCTTGGCTATTTTGCAAGATCCACTACTACAGTATGATCAAAATACAATGCGATAGGGTCTTTACTGCTAGAAACCACATCAAGCTACTAGAAAAAGTTATGAATCTAAAAGTCTTCCTTGACTACTTTAGAATCCTCTATATACTCAGAATCTGCTATAGAATTAGTAAGAACTGGATACTTTGAACTCTTCCATCTCACAGATCCTACGTTGAGACCAAAAACATATCTTTATTACACCTTCTGATCATTATAATATGTCTAAAAACTAGCATCAACATACCATCTGATGAAAATATCCTCATCTCCTCCATACACCAAGAACATATACTTAGTTATTCTCAGATACTTAAGGATAACATTAACAATAGTCCAATTCTATTTTCTTAGACATGCTTGATATCTTCCTAACATGATCAATTAATAGGAAATATCACGTCTATTACATAACATGGCATACATGATTGATCATATCACCGAAGAGTATGGGATCTTACATATTCTCTTTTTATCTAGTTGTGTCTGGGGACACATTTTATTATAAATATGTAATCCATGTGACACTAGAACCAATCCCCTCTTGGATTGTTCCATACTAAATATCTTTAGTATATGGTCAATATATGTACTTTGACTTAGTCCAATCAGACTCTTGGATCTATCATGAATGATCTTGATCCACAGAATGTAGGCTGATTCCCCTTTTTCTTTCATGGAAAAGCATTTGTTCAACCAGTCCTTAACTGATTGTAAGACTAATATGTCATTTCAAATAAGTAATATGTAGTCAAAATATAATACTAGAATAATGACCACATTCCCATTAATCCTTTTGTAAACACATGACTCACAATCATTTTTAATGCAACTTAAAACCCTTTTGGCATCACATGGTGTCACAAAACCTTCTGATTGTGTCATATAGACATCTTTGTGAAGGTTCCCATTAAGGAAATCAGTTTTGACATCCATATTATAAATCTCATAGTCATGGTAAGATTATATGACAAGTATGATTACGATGGACTTAAACATGGAAATTGGAGAAAATGATTCATCGT
The DNA here is from genome assembly GCA_963277665.1 of Viscum album. Classification (NCBI taxonomy): domain Eukaryota; kingdom Viridiplantae; phylum Streptophyta; class Magnoliopsida; order Santalales; family Viscaceae; genus Viscum; species Viscum album. The sequence continues at coordinate 442,809,762 of OY728142.1, forward strand.
AGTTAATTACTTGATGTTGTTTAAAACCTTTATCCAATTGCTTTTCTTTATAGGTACTTTACCTTACATGTCCTATTTTTATTTGAATACCCATTTACACCCAACAAGATTTATATCAATTGGTGCATCGTCCAAAACTCAAAATTGGTTCTGATACATGGAATCTATCTTATAATTCCTATCTTATAGCCATGTTATAGCTTCTAATATCTCTACTATCTCCTTGTAGGAGAGAGGTTCATCATTGTCTAATAATAATGAGTAACCTTCCTTGGTGACAAGAAAACCATATCTCTATGGTTCCCTTGCCTCTCTTACACTCCTATGTAGTACTTTTGTTTTAGGAACCACTTCTTCCATGGGAACATGTGAAGCTTATTCCTGTACCAACTCCTGTATATCTGGAGCATCAACATTATTGAAGTCAATCTTTGTCCCACTATCCTTTTTGAGGATGTGTTCCCTCTCAAAAAATATGGCTTATCTAGAAACATTCAATTTCTTGACTAAGGGTTTGAATAGATAGTATCCTTTTGTTTCCTTAGGATTCCCCATAAAGATACACTTCTTACCCCAGGGTTGTAGTTTGTTTCTTGATAAAGCCTTAAGAAATGACTCACATCCGCATACACATGTATGCGATAAAATGGGTTTCTTTCCACTCTATATCTCGAAGGGAATTCTGTTTTCCACTTTATTTGTCACTTGATTTAATGTGTATTCCATAGTATGTAATTCATATCCCCAAAAGGATAATAGAAGATCTACATGACTCATAATTGACCTAACCATTTAAAATAAGGTAAAATATATTCTTTCACTAAAACCATTCCACTATGGTGTATAAGGTGGAGTGAGTTGAGATAGAATACCAAACTCCTGTAAAAATTCAATGAACTCATGGTTAAGATATTCTCCGCATTATTCAAATTTAATTTTCTTTATCTTCTTTCCAAGATGATTCTCTACTTCATTCTTGAATTCCATGAATTTCTCAAAGGACTCAGACTTATACCACATTAACTAAATATATCCATATCTACTCAAGTCATCAGTAAAAGTTATGAAGTAAGAATATACACCTATATGTTCTACTAGAAATGGTCTACAAACATCAGTGTGTACCAATCCTATAATCTTTATAGAACTTTCACTCTATCCACCAAATGGTGGTTTGTTCATTTTCCACTGTAAAAAAACGTGACATCTATCAAGTGGTTTTAGCCCAAAATAGTCTAAATAACCATCTTGACAGAGCTTTGTCAGGTGCTTCTTGTTTACATGACCAAGACAATGATGCTACAACCTGGTTTTATATGAGTCATGTGAACCTAATTCATTATCAATTTCCAACACTTGGTTTTCGTAATTTAACACATACATAGAGTTATTTAAATGTACCATACTATAACATACGTTGTCCTTATAAAAGAAATAACTTTTATTTCCGAACTTGAAATTAAACCCATCTGTATCTAAATTTGATACATAAATTATGTTTTTTCTAACAGTAGGTACATAATAACAATCATATAAAATTAAATTCATTCATGTTATAAATTAAAGGTGGTAGTCACCAACGAAAAGAGCATCCAACCTCACACCATTGGCAGCTCAGAGATCCACCTATCCACTATAAAGTTTTTGAAATCTACTTGGTTCCTACATTTGAATATAGATGTGAGAACCACAAGATGTATCTAATACCCAATTTGTAGAAATGGAAATATTTCACTTGATAATGAACACACCTTTGGCTTCCCCTTGCCTCTGAGTGCAGTTCCTCTTCCAGTGGCTTGACTTTCAACAAGAAAAACATACTGACTCTTTTTTACTTACCTTGACTTTGGATTTTCTTTTTCTTGGTTAGATGGTGCTTAGGAGATTTAGACTATTTATAAGTCTTAAAACCCTTTTCCTTTTCCTTCCTATTTATATTCATTATAAGGACTATGGGTTTTTCATACTCCATGTCCTTATCCACTTAGAGAATCAAGGTAAGACATTTCGATAGAGTCTTCTCATTATGGCTCATATTATAATTCATAATAAAACAAGATAAGGTATTGGGAAATGATGAAAGTATGAGATTTGTATGCAAATCATCCAGAAATTTAATCCCTAAGATGTAAATATACTTAATTTAGCCGATAAACATGAATACATGAGGCCTATATGGTACAAAATCTCCAAACATAGTCATGAACAAAGCATTGAAGATCTTATACCTTCATTGTCTCACCATCTCTTGATAGATATCCTGAAGGTGATACATCATGCTATATGAATCTATTTCTTCATGTTTCTTAAAGATATCATTAGACATGGATGATAACATGGAACATTGAATATCTGTAGTATCATTAAGATGTTTCTCATATATAGAGCGCTCTTAATCACTCACCTCATTTCCAAACACAACTGGTAATGGTTCTTCTAGAACATATAGTTTCATTTCATGGATAAGGATGACCCGTAGGTGCCTTTTCCACTCCTGGAAATTAGTGTCAATGAGAATGTTATCCTTCTTGATCATGGATTTCAATTATACGTTTGATTCCTTTTTGATGTTGTTTCTACAAATAATAGGATCATAATTTTTGTACTTTATCTGATAAAATTTAGATAAATAAATAAAAATTATATTTATTAGTCTTCCACTGTTTTATCAAAACCCAATGGCCCTCTCCATTGGCTTCAGAATATCATATTTCTTGTATATTCTAGTGTAAAGGATCCATATTACATTGTCATTACCCCAACTTTGTATGGTCAAGAAAATCAAATTGTTTTAGGTAGGCAATCCAAATGCCAACTGCATTAAATCATAGTTCCTTGATCTGTTGATTGGACTCCCCAATCCTAAAATCATTAATTTAGATTTACTCAACCATTGTTTCTAAGTTACACCAAGTCCTGCTTTGTTAGTAAACCTTTGATGTCAGCCAAGTTAAGTCAACCCAAAAACTCAAATTAGAATTCCCCGATAATTTAAAGCACCCCAACATTGACCAGTCAAGCACTTTGAACTATGGTTCGATTCTAACCAAATTAATGGAAGGATATACCGAATTAATATTTTATTGAGGTATTTTATCCTTTATGAATAAATTTCCAATTATTATCTTTTCATATTCTTGTTAATATTATGTGAGATTACTTAAGTTATTAACCATGCATTTAGATAATATTTATGCATAAGACAATTTATTTTAGTTCTATCTCTTTATGCTTGTTAATTTATTAATTATGAGATCACAACAAAACATCCATAATTAAATAACCATGCTAATGGCAGAATTAAAATAATTGGTATGATATTGAGATTGTTTTAATTTTTAGTTTATCTAGCGGTTGATAAACTAACTGCCAACCTAGGGGAGAAACACCTTAAACCAATTAGGTTTTTTTTATATATTTCCACATGTCCACCTTTGTATCTCCTTAGATTGGTTTTTCCTCACATATTAACTCGAATCACCTCCACTAGATTGAGATCTCCATCCATTACATATGATTTTACTCACAAGCAGGTGAGTGGTAAAAGGAAGTTTACATAAAACAAAACATGGGCATGTATGCTATATATATAATAAAGAGAGAAGGAATGTATGCCAATAATTTAATTTAATAGTAAATTAAAAGGAAACCAATCACATACAAATGTCTAGTCTAGATCCTGATTTTCCACATGCATGCAATGAATTACACATTTATTGAAACCAGCATTCAATTATTTAATCATTATTATTTAAGATAAATCACACTCTAATCGATTAATTATTATCTTTAATTAATCAATTATTTTATCTTAAAACTTTTCTACATTTCCTTAATATTCTCATCCATTATAATTTTAAACAAATTAATAAATTCATTTATAATTAACTGTGTACATAACTTGTACCTTGGAGGTAACCCGGTAAATGCCCGTCCAAAACTACCCAACATGTATTATACTTGTATAAACTTTATTCTTTGTGTCATATAGCATGGAAATAGAATAATAACTGTAATAAAAATCATACATTATTTGTAGATCTTAAATATATTGTAGATATTAATACAACATATATATATATATATATATATATATATATATATATCAAATCCTTTCACATGGCATGTCCCAACTTTATGCCCACATGCAAGTACATGTATCAAGGGTTACATAATATAATAAATTTTAAATTTGCGTAACTGGTAAAAGTACATGATGTGTAGATCCGATCCACACGACATGCACATTATTCACCCTATATCTGAAGTACACACCTAGGGACTCAGCGTGTGAGGTATACTTTGGAAATATTGGAGTACACGGCGTGTCCAATGGGCCACACACCGTGTTGACTTTGTGTTACATGGTCACCGGTCGGGTAGGCCGTGTATGAAATACATGACCTGGACCTAACGTGAAAGAAACTACATTCCATGTCTAGTGGTCCACACAGTGTATAGTCCGACTGACCATTCACTAGTCTATCCTGATCAAAACACATTGTAAGAATTAACTACAATGCATTTTATTAATTCAAACAGGATGAATAATTTCCAAACTACTCCTAAGGCATTGAACCTAACTACATGATGTGTAATTCTGATTACACGACATGTACTGCTGTGCTACCTAGACAGATTACTTGGTACCACCGGATGAGATCATCCATATAATTTTTATCATAAAATTAATCGTTTTTGTTAGATTTGTGAGAAAGGATAGAGGAAGAAACATATCTCGTCATTCAGATTAAAATGTAATGATTAAACTTGAATTGAAAAACTAAATTATAAATTTGAAAATCACCAATGATTATTAAATAATTATAAATAATAATATTTCCAATCTGATACCACTTGTAGGTTCCAGGCACAGTAGAATCACAAAAGGGATGATGCACAACTTTTATTTTTTCCATATTCAATGAAAAATCCTAGGTCTATGTGACAATGACCATCGTGATCCACATAGTTGAATCTATTAAATAATACAAAGGAATAGAAACTCATAACCAAGATATGGGATAAAAATATATTTTTGATAATTAATTTAATTAAATAGAATTACCTCTAAGGCAATTTTTTTTTAATTCCTATGACCAAAGATCTGCAGTACACCTTCATTGTGTTTTAGAATATAAGTGTAGTATTATTCTAGTAGTGATCTACACATGTTCCACGTATCTCTATAATTCTCCAAATGAAACTATGGGTGATAGATTGAAGATCCTCGCACTTGAGATGTCTACCTTCAATATCCTTTAGAACCACTTCCAAAGTGTTCTATATGATTCAGTGGAGGAGGATCACTACCGTTCTTGAGAATGTTCTTGGATAAGAAAGAACTCTCTAGTCTTGAGAGTTTTTTCTCTAATTTTTTGTGCACAAATAAAAAGGCATCACCTAGCTTTCCCTTAGATAATTATAGAATAATATAAACAGACATTTATTTCACAAGGTTAATACTAAATAATTTGGGTAAGTACTTATAATTATTCCATTAATCCTAGAAAAACCCCGATATGAAATAATAATAGCAATATTATTATTTCCTAACACGCACTTAACTTGCGAGTTGTAATTAAATATTATTTAATTAAATAATATTCAATATTATTATTCATCAATGAACCATTAAAATAATTTCTCCAATACTCATTAATATTTATTAATTATTCTTCCCACACTATATTCTCTCAAATAACTAGTGATAGAATAAATGTGATAAAAAATACATGAATAATTATTAAACCAAAACCATGAATAATATTTATTCAACTTGTTAAATAATAAATTATTTAACTGAGATACTAGATACACGTATTGTGTGACCATCTAGGCCACTTTATCAGTGGCATTAGGAAAACCATCCTAAAGTCCATGGTTAGCATCTAGTAACACACCAAGGCACCCATAGAGAATGAAGTTAACACCACAACAACATGTAATATCATAAAAAAACATACTTTGTAATATTATTTGTTTATCATAATATCTCTAATCGAGTAGGTTGCGTGCCGGTTCCATCAACCTATATGCTCAATATCTATTTCTTTGACTTTTCAGAAATAGAACTTGTCTATTGATCACCATGGAAGTGGATTTATTTAGGCTATATCAACTCCATCAAAGGGAATAAATATTATCTTTCGTTAAAGAACAGAAGGGATAAATCCTTTGTCACATTATTCATTAAAGCAATAATACTCATGACACACCCAACATATCCTACCTCTCCGCAAACATCTTTCATCACAGTTTTCGTCAATACATCAAAGTGCATGACTCATAATATCCATTAATAAGAATCTTAATTATAAGGACCAATACACACATCCAAAGATAGAAACATAAAATGAAACATAAAAATTTGGATTTCCTACTGGCATGTCTCATTCTCATAATATCCTATTAGATATCACCAAGGGCGTACACCCTGAGAAGGTGCCTCAAGTCCTATGAATCTCCACCCCTGATATCCTATATCATTTGTGTCCTTCAAATGATATCATCTGGTTATAGAACATATATTGAAGAATAGTGTCATATCACTTTTGGGTTCTCATCATAGCAGGAATCCGCTATGACCTTTTAGTTCGACAATTACTCTTAGGACATTATCACATACAATGTTATGTATAAGAACAATCATGATGTGATAAGGAATTTATTCATATTCAAAACCATAAAATATAATTTATCATAAAGTACAAACGAATTTGGTTCTAGGGAACAAACTCCAACAATCGCCCCACATATGGGGAAATGACCAAGTGGACAGGGTTGGGATTGAAGTTCATGTTGTTTGCTATAATAGTTGATATAATTTCACCTTGAGTGATTGGTTTACTTTCCATTTCTTATTGATTTATAATATTTCTTTAATTTTTTCCTTAGTCCTATTATGATAAGGATGAAGCAAAGCATGCATCAAATTATGCACATATAAAATTCACATGTCAGGCATATTCCATTCCATGTAGTTTTATTTTAGGTTACCCACCGATTTTATTGTGTGCCTTAAATTCTATACTATGATTTGGTCTTTATTAGTATTCATGTTTAGGTATTTTAAAAACATGATTAGTTTTGTACATGTTTAGTTAATTATTTAGAATGACTGATTGTATAACATGTTTGGGTGATAATATTCCATGCTTCCTATTTATATAGCATGTCTCACATATATACCATGATTTTTTGTTTGCTTATAATAATGGCATGCTATGGTTGGTTTATATATTGTTTGTGCATGGGATGAAGAGATAGTGGTTATGAATGAATGAGAAACAATTTTTTATTATAAGGTGTATGGGATTCTTATAATCAGGAAAGGGTAACCCATATATTTAAACTATCTTGAACATAATATATTTATACATTTTAAGGACATTGTTAAAATGAAAAGGCTGAAAAAATTTAAATGCTAAGGTGAATTTATTTTTATTAAATGAGAGCTAAATTCCACAGATAAAGTGTATGAGTGCTTTATGGATTGGTAGATGGACACTCATATCATTGGACCATTATATATTTGAGCACATTTTAATCTAAAATGGCATTGGTTTTGATTAATGGGAGCCAATTTTCAATCCCTTAATTGTATGGGAACTTTATGAATTGTGAAATGGAAACCGATGTAATCAAATTTTTTTATCTAATCATCATGTGTTTTGAAATGGTATAAATGTAAACGATGTATAATTTTATTTTAAAATTAACTGTATTACTGTTAAATTCACAACTAGGCTTAGGTGGGTCAGTTAGGGAATTATCTTTATGTGATAACCCGCTATGGGTGTTTTGGGACTTAAACAATTGAGAAACTATTATTGGTTTTATTTTTAAAGAACCTAGGTTGGATCAATAGGGCCCTTGTAGGCCACTATATTTATTAAAAGGAATTTATATGATAAATTTCATAAAAAAGATGCGATGTTAATAAATTCTTAAAGTTTTAAGATGAAGTTTTATGAAACTTGCCTATTTTCCCTTGGGGTGTTAGCTTAATCAGGTACCTCGTATTTTTGATTTAAAATGGAACTTGATGATTTCAATTAAATATTTTAGATTTTTAAATATCTAAATGTTTTTAAATTTAAAGGGATTGAAAGTGGAACCTGTAGTGGTGTCCTTTTTAAATTCCCTTTGAGTTGCCTTGGGAACGAAACCATAAGAGTTTTTTGTAGGATATTTTCCTATTAGCAATAGCTTAGATGGTAGGATCTTGAGCCTAGTGATTTTTTTGGTATGAAATAGTGATAGGGTTGATACTTTTTTCTTTTTTTGGGGCTAGTCCATGGTAGGTATCACCATTAGAGTTTAAGTGCCTTGTAAAATAAAATTATCTTTTTGATGTTTGGTGTCGTTCGGGTGCCATTGTCCCTAGTAGGACTCGTAGTTCCCATTAAACCCTTGTTTGGATGGATGGTCATTGTTCACTTGAATTTCTTTATTATCATGATCATTGATAGATGATTGGTTTCAGTTGATTAGACGTGCCTAAGGCATGGTTGACTTCTTTGTAGGTTTCTTGACCTTTTATTTTTCCTCAATGATGGAGGACCTAGTAGGTCACCATATAAGTTAATAGTATTATGGGGAATATGACTTTGGGTTAAATATAATTCATTTAACATTCAATTCTTGAATTCATAGGGTGGACATATGTTGAATAGTATTCAAGATGTGTTGTTTTCTTGTGGAATCTCAGGGTAGTATACGTCGGTATACACGGTGAAACATTTGAGCCTTGATTTATTAAGTGTGGACTGGGGTTATCTCTATGTATATTGACCTTGGAATTAAAGAATCAAGTTCTTCCCAATGCTCGGGATGGATTTTAAAGAGACCCAGGTGTTTTGATATGCCGGGTGGTCTGGTTTTGGCTTTCTTTGAATGATTTGATGTTGTGATCATGGATAGGAAGAGAATCACACATTCATGTAAGGTGTTTTTGTTCTATCATTCTTATAAGTGACTAGTTTATCTTCTTTAAAATTGACTAAAACACCCCTAAGTTGGGAAGAATCATGTCAGTCATAGTGGTTACATGTCCTTCTAATTAGAAAGAACCCAACCAAAGGGAACCATTTTAAAATGGACATCTTTCTATTATGACCTTGAGGTTGGGATGTTTTAAATATGCATCAGTTCTTTTTTAGTAGTTTGACATCAATAAGGTATTTTTTGTATAAAACCCTTGAAAAAACCATTGTTCATGGATTAATTTGGTGGTTAATCTTGAATGATTGTGGAATGCCTCATGGGGTGAAGGCTCATGGTTTGGTTAATGGATATGAATCCACATGTGAACCTGAGCTTCATCAATGAGGTTTAACAGTGGTGGTTTGACCATTCTATTATAGTAAGTGGGTATGATTAACTAGAAACCATTAAAATTCTCTTAGTGTACTCTTACTTGAGAGAATAGAATGTCCCCTATATCGACTTTGTCTTTCATGAATGAAGAGAGCATCGATATTATGTTATGTTGAAGCTTTAAAAGCTATTGGGATTGTTTGGGTTGTATTTATTGGTGTTTCACGCTAACATGTGGTTCTTTTCAAGGTATGGTGGTTCTGAATGATCCTTGGGTTCCTGAGTGTGAAATCCTTGGATGAACTCTTGGTCACCATCCATTTCTTTTGGCATGACCTTCAAACAGAAGCTGCTATGAGCGTAGTCGTTGATCTGATGTGGGAATTGTGTCCTTAAGTCAACACCTCACTTGTAATTATGAAGGGTGGACTATATTGGAATAGACCCTTGTAATTCAGTCATTTGAATCTAAAGTTGTCCCAATTTTTTGTCGGGCTTGGAGGTGAAGCTTAAAAAGGGTTAGCAATTATAGTGGGTTGGATTTGGATTACACCCTTGTTTGTGCTGTGATGTGATGGTTCTAAAATGGTCTGGTGATGTTTTGACCAAGTAACATCATAAAAAGTCAGGTATGGACTTCAGTGAATGTGTTTGTGGTAAATGAAAGGTTCCTTGGAGGAAGGGGTTACAATTTTGTTAAAATACCCCATCCATATAAGACGAGCGTTTTGATAATGGTAAGTTAGCCTAAGTAGCTCGACTCATTATACCTCCTTCCAAAGTTTATGGTTGGTGAAAGACCATCTCTGTAACATTGTCAAGTGGAGAAAATTTTGGAATTTATTAGTCCTAGATTTTTGTAAAAATCCTACTTGACTTGAGCTTGAGGTTGATGGGGAATAAATTTTTTTGACCATTTAAAAAATCACACCAAAAGATTTTTTAGAATTCTTAAGGGCATATATTATTTGAAATTTCAATGGTAGAAGGTGCCATGGTTTGGAAATTTCCCCTTTATAACATTAAATCCTAAGGTGGTAAGTTATTTTCTCCAAATTCTTGATGTGATAATGACATGATCGTTTCTCTAGTTAAACAGTCTCAGGTAAGATCTAATTCGGTGTTTCTGTTGGAAAATAGGCATTGGATCAGATCTTAATGTCTTAAGTTCCACTTTTTTAAAAGAATTATAGGAGGTACATTGGGTGTTTTGAAATGAAACATGTCCATTTGAACAAAGTTTCAAGACCATTATAGGTTAGGTGATGTTTACGTTATTCTCAAATTCTTCTTGAGAATGAGAAGTTTTAAGGTGGGAAGTTTGTAACATCCCATGTTTTAAACCAAATGAAATTCCAAGGGAATTTATTATTTTAGTGATTAATGGATGATATGTTTTTAAAACCATTCTTTGGAACTTAATTATGAGAGTTTTAACTCTTCAAAGTGAAGTTTTTTGCACTAGGGTGAAGGAACGATAAGTTTCCCAAGTGTCTCGAGGAGTTTCAGGAGCACCGAACTTGGAAAATCAAGTTTTAAAGGGGTCTGTTGAGGGAACATAGTTTTTCTGAAACCGTGAAACCCTCAGTAGCTAACCATGTGGCCTTATACAGGTGGGCAGTGTTTGGGCGTATGAGCTGCACACACTTTACCAAAACATACACCTAGCATACATGGATAGTGTCAAGTGGTAGTACCTAATCACTATTCACTATACGATTGGAACATGATTTCCAAACCATGTGGCCTTCTCATTTGTGGTACCTCAATTGCCCAGTAAAGGGCACACAGTTGGCGCATGGTTTGATAAACCATGCAACCCAAACCGTGTGTGATACCATGTTTTAAAAAATTGAATTAAATAAATTAGAATAAAATAATACTTAAAACCTAAATCTAATCTCCCCCTCACCTCACTCATGAAACACCCCTCTCCCCTCTCCATCCAGTTGCGATGAACCCCTCCCCCATGGCCTCCTCACCGCTCATTAATCTCTTTGGATTATATTACATTCTCTCTTTGATCCATCAAGGTATGGTCTCATATCTCCCTTATCTCTCATTTTGGGCTGATTTTTGGTCTCCCCTTCGGCCCTCTTACTCGGTAGAAACCCTAGGGTTTGGGGTTAACTGATTTTTCTATTTTACTTTGATGTTTGGTTAGACGAAGGGTCTCTCGGGGAGACCTTGTGCGTGTTCTAACATCCACTGCTGAATGCGATGTGTTTTAGGTCAATTAAGCTTTCCGTTGTCGCTTTAAGGTGAGGTTTTCTCACACTTCCTTATCTTACCCTATTTAATTTGGCGTCTCTTAGTGAGTCTGAGTCCCTAGTTTTGTATATAGAGAATTTGGTGGCTCCTTGAAGGCTTTCTCTCATATATATAGGTATGTGTGTGTGTATATATATATATTCCTTGTACATATTCCCACATGGAGAGGGGAATATGTACATTGGATTAAGCTATATATATATAAATATATTGGAATGTATTTGTGTTCAAGTGTGGAGAAAACTTTTATGTTTAAAATGTTATGTGAAGAGTGTTCTTCTTGGTTCTTTTCTCGAGGTAGGATCCATTTTCTTTCCCTTGAAATTAAATAATGCATTTATTGTCTTCTTGAAACACTTTCTTTGCATTCAATTAATTCAACTTGATTTCTAGGATAAAGTTTTAAATTGTGCTTAATGTATTGTTCAAGGAAAAATGTCAAGCTTTTATAATAAAAACCCCTCTAATGGAGGTGTACTATCTTATAACATAAAAATTAGTGATTAGTGTATTTAAATCACACTATTTCTTAATTATTTGGAGGATTATCTCTTTTATTTTTTCCTTGTTTAGTTAAATGAAATGTTTAAGACTTTTTCCTATTTAATAAACCGAATGGCTTGCTTTATAAAAGGAAATTAACCATTTATGAAATTTCCCTTTTTCTAATGATACCTTATAAGTACTCATTGAGCCTTATAAATGGATTTTCCTTGTATTAATGAAATTTAATGGGTTGAATTAAATGGAATATATTTTCATTATGGAAATAATTTCCTTGAATATTTAAATTGAGAAGTCCTTATTATAATAAATGAATTTACAAGCTTAGTTGAATTTAATGTCATGCCCTGTATTAAATGGTTTAAATGAAATGGTTTCCTTGAAATGGAATTGAACAAGTTTATTTAAATTCACAAGAGGTAGTGCATTATTCATTATATTATAAATGTAAATGATGGTTTTAATGGGTTTTATAAATTCAAATCATGAGAATTAATGCCTCATGGATTGAATTATGAATGTGATAACACCCTTATATGGGTTTGATAAATATAATGAATGAGAGGTATTTTCCTCATGAGTTGAATTGTAAATGTGACCATACCTATGATAATGTTTTAATTGAAATTCTTAAGATGTTATTCATTAAGTATAAATGTGATGATGCCCAATTATATGTAAATGAAATGAGATATCAAATTGCCTAAGAGGTTAATTCCTCATGACTCATATATATTATAATGATTACACCATATAGAATGTGGATCCAAGGGATCGTGAGAGTTTTATGGGGAAAGACTGTGTGAGCTTCCCAACTTGGCTAGGGGATTGACTGTGAGAGATCCCTCGATATCAGATGTATTTGAGTTACGTCCCGGTCCTACCAGCACTAGTATCCTAAGAGACCGTGAGATATCTTGGAGTTATGATAGGGGTTATAACATTGTATATTCCCCTAGTATTGAATATTTATAATCTACATCCCGGTCCATCCCAATGAGTTGGGCCATGGGTGAGATCATGAGAACTTACCCTGATATTGGAAATATGTGAGTTACATCCTGATCCATCCCAACAATATATATAGTTATTATATATATATATAAAATATTATATACATAGTGACATGATCCGACTCTTATTCCGGCTATGATCTAAAGAAGGTTTAGCTGTCAAGTGTCCCTTAGAGACCTGGATGGGCGGTTGTTTATTTATTCAGTTTTGTTTGTTAATTATCCATACCTGAAAAATATTTAATTTATATTACAATCTCTGGATTGGGATGGAAACCTTGGGTGCCATCATAATGGGATTTATATCTCATACCCTTCTTGGTCCTCCATTGCATCGGGGAACCTGAGTAGACCTTATGTTTATAGGACTATTGACCTCGCTTATTATTTTGTGCTTGTACACTAGAGTTAAGAACAAAGGATTGAGTTGGAGCTTAGGATTATCATGGAGATCTCTTTGGGATTTTTAGTTTTTTTATTTACTTGATTATAGTATTGTACTATATTGTAAATCCTAATGTATGTTTACTATTCCAGATTAGGTGTCATCATCCATCATGTATGATTTGTATAAACTAGTGCTAGCCACTTTTATTAAATTTTTATTTTTTGTATTCTACTTTCATCTTAAATTTTTTTACTTTTTACCCTATTAATTTATAGTTATTTTGATTGTAATATTGTGACACTCTAATATGAGAGTATATTCTCCCCACTATCACCTTATGAGATCTTCGTTGCCACTCGACAACATCTGATGTATTGGGAGATGTGCCTAAGGCCATGTGACCCACTAGTTCGGCTACCATTTTTGATGGTAAGCTGGGTTGGGATGTTACAAAGATGGTATATGGATAACTTTAGAAAGTAAAATTTAGATTTTTTGAAGTGGATAATTTGGTATCTAAACTGAATTAAGGAAGTATATCTATTATTTTGGGAAGGAAACTCATTATAGGGGTATGTGGATGTTGAACATGGAGATGATGTAGATAAAAGGAGGAGTACCAAAGGCTATGTGTTCACTTATAGAGGATCAATAGTGAGTTAGATATATCAATTACAAAAGTTTATGGCAATATCTACTATAGATTTAGATTATATTTTTTTAATAGAATCCAGGAAGGAGATATTTTGGAATAATAACTTCTTGTAAGAGATGAATAAAAGTCGAGAGGAAAATTTATTTCACTATGATATTCATAATGGTATGCATCTTGAGAAGAAACCAATGTTTCATACCCAAAAAATGAATAAAAAATTGAAGTATAATTTTATCATAGGATTTATATATAATTTGATTTTAAAAATAAAAAATATTTATGGAACTAATAATCTCACATATATATTGATAGAGTCAATGGTGATTGAGAATTTGAGGCCCTATTGGTCCTCTATTGGTCTTCATTGATAAATGGATGATGTGGGAAAAAATATAGAAGAATAATTTAGGATAATTTAAGGGAAATGATCTAGTATTTCATGAATAATTAGCTTTAAATTGAATCTTTTATGGGAAATCAATCATTAGTGAGTGAATAAGAGGATCTCAGATTAAGTAAGTTGTCTAAAGATGGAATCATGGATGGAGTTCAGTTTATTGGATTATGATCCAAGTTGGATATTATTAGAATAGTGGATACTCATCCCTCAAATGAAGTTGGTAGAACTAATAGTATCCAATACTATACATCAGTCCAAAAAGCACACATGGTTTTATAACTGTACCGTGGTACTGTGTACTTGACTTGGTTACTTATAAGAGTAGACTAACAACACCAATAGGGTTACAATAGCTTCATGAACTTATTTCCATTATTACTATGGCATTGTGGACCTACTATTTGGATTTTTCCTTATATAAATGTGGGTTATAGTATAACCATGTTACTTTATAAAACCATTTTTATCTAGGGTTTTGTACTATGAGTTTGTTCCCTATAATTTTCTCCCAAATATAGTGATTTTTAAGCCTCTCATTGAACATAGAGATTATTCCTGAACCATATAAATATTATGTTCTTTTTATTCTTATTTTTCTTATTTCTATACCATTTAATTTTCTTCTTCCAGAATAAACTATCATTGATGATCCTAGTTTTTCTATAACACCCAATTTGGTAGCAGATTCTCCCATAAAGCTTCTCACCTAATATATATCTCAAATGATTTTTTGGAGGAAAGTTTTCACCTTGTTTCTCATCAAAAGACTCTATATCATACTATTAAAAATATAAATTTGATATTTTTTATGAAATAGATATTAAAATATTAAATCATTATAATAATACTTGAAATATATTCTTTCATTTCAACATTAACAACACTCTCAAATTTATTCAAACTACTCAAGAAAAATAATTTTTCTCAAGGTAGAAACCCATTAATGTTCAATAGAGCTCATTGAAAATGAAAATGGATGTAATAAAAAAATATTCAATGATAATTTATTTATGAATAAAACTTAATCAAATTTAAATAAATCTGAAACCCAAACTTATTTATTAATTTTAACCAAACTTCTAAAAAACCTAATTAAAATTAGTTATTCATGAAAAGTTCCAAGTTTCTATCATATTAGTATATAATTATTCATCCGAAAGTGTGAACATAATCCATAAAACCTTTTTGTATTATTTTTTATAAATAATCCAATAATATAAAATTCAATAATAATAAACAATAAATTAATACAAATCATATTAATAAAAACCATTAAATTTAAAAAATAACTGAAACTTATTACTCTTCCAATAGGAAATTATCTCTTAGTAATGTGTAACTAGACAATAATTAAGGGTTTTTATACCCTATAAACCCATTATAATTCTAGTGGTCTAACTAATATATAACCCATTCTTATAGTATCTCTATAGTTACCCAAATTCCATCAACCTTACAACCCTCAAACATGATTATCAAGAAAATTAAAGCAAAGTTGCAAGAAAAATATTAATTTATATAAATAAAATAATAATTTTTGTTTTAATTTAACTAATTTTAATACCCATATCCAATAACATGAATTATACATGATTTTATCACTGATGTATCCCCATGAAATTGGTTGCATGGGAATAATACCACAATATTTTTCTAGAATCAGCATAAATATTCTACAATCTCTACCATGTTTACCAATCAATTGGTTGTATTCATTGTAATATTCCATTATTCATTTTATGTTAGTTTCATATATCAATTATGAGAGCATGCCTGTAACACCACAAGCTTCTATGGTACGGTTCTCTTTGAATAATACAATAGCGTGTGTTGTACGCAACATCGAGTTCTAACACACCACAACCAATCAAACTAGCCGTTATGAATAGTAATACCCACTTTTTGAAATTTATAAATTTTATTTTTCAAAATGGACCTCATTTTTGGATTTGTAATATCGAAATTAGCCTAGGGTGAATTTTTGGTATTTTTCTGAAAAACTTCATTTTTTGATGAATAGTGAAACCACTAAGTGGTAGTTAAAAAACTGATTTTTTCATAAAACTTAATTTTACTGCTTCTGTGAGTGGAATTTCGAAAATCCAAGAGACACAGTTAATATAAAGGAGTAAAATGTGGTTCAATGAGATGAAAATAATTTTTGGTGAATAGTAACTTTGTACTTTTATTTACCACGGTTAAAAGTAAATAGGGTAATTAAGGATAAAACTGATATTAATATTGCCCTAACACATGTCCTAATTCTATTGGACAAGTGTATCTCGACCAAAAAAAACCTTAGGAATAAAATATTATCATTTAGGTCCACTTGTATTAGATTAGGACATTTATTATTATTTAATTCAAAGAAGAGTTAAAAGAGTTAAAATCAAAGTTTATTTACTAAAACATTTTTAATATAGGGTTATAAATAAGATAAATTCGATTGTAAATAATCATTATAAAGAAAAAAAATATTTCCTACATAATGGTATTTTATTTATAATTTTTAGACATTAAATAATTTAATTTATTTATGACAAAATGGTGATGCAGTAATTATCTAATTAATGAAATATTAAAATAATTGATATTATAAATATCAAAATGAATGTAATTTGAGACTTTTTATGAATTACATTAATTTTCTAGGTTAATATGACATGTTAGGATTGATTTAATTAACTTTGTTCGAAGTAATAATTTTGTTATTATTTTCACAAAAATCAATTTTCCAAATAGTGTCAAAATTGACATAAAAGAGTTTTTAAAACAAATATTATATTATTAATTTATATTCAATTTCTAAAAATATAAGGTTCGGCCAAGAGACTTATGTCATGATATGTGTATCATTAATGGACCAATTTGGGGTCGCTTGGAGGAAAGTTTTCACCTTGTTTCTCATCAAGGGACTCTATATCATACTATTAAAAATATAAATTTGATATTTTTTATGAAATAGATATTAAAATATTAAATCATTAGAATAATACTTGAAATATATTCTTTCATTTCAGCATTAACAAAACTCTCAAATTTATTCAAACTACTCATGAAAAATAATTTTTCTCAAGGTAGAAACCCATTAATGTTTAATAGAGCTCATTGAAAATGAAAATGGATGTAATAAAACAATATTCAATGATAATGTATTTATGAATAAAACTTAATCAAATTTAAATAAATCTAAAACCCAAAATTATTTATTAATTTTAACCAAACTCCTAAAAAACCTAATTAAATTTAGTTATTCATGAAAAGTTCCAAGTTTCTATCATATTAGTATATAATTGTTCATCCCAAAGTGTGAACATAATCCATAAAACCTTTTTGTATTATTTTTTTATAAATAATCCAATAATATAAAATTCTATAATAATAAAGAATAAATTAATACAAATCATATTTATAAAAACCATTAAATTTAAAAATAACTGAAACTTATTACTCTTCCAATAGGAAATTATCTCTTAGTAATGTGTAACTAGACAATCATTAAGTGTTTTTATACCCTATAAACCCATTATAATTATAGTGGTCTAACTAATATATAACTCATTCTTATAGCATCTCTATAGTTACCCAAATTCCATCGACCTTACAACCCTCAAACATGATTATCAAGAAAATTAAAGCAAAGTTGCAAGAAAAATATTGATTTATATAAATAAAATAATAATTTTTGTTTTAATTTAACTAATTTTCATACCCATATCCAATAACATTAATTATATATGATTTTATCACTGATGTATCCCCATGAAATTGGTTTCATGGGAATAATACCACTATATTTTTCTAGAATCACCATAAATATTCTACACTCCCTACCATGTTTACCAATCAATTGGTTGTATTCATTGTAATATTCCATTAATCTTTTTATGTTAGTTTCATATATCAATTATGAGAGCATGCCTGTAACACCCCAAGCTTCTATGATACGCTTCTCTTTGAATAATGCAATAGCGTGTGTGGTACGCAACATCGAGTTCTAACACACCAAAACCAATTAAACTAGCCGTTATGAATATTAATACCCACTTTTTGAAATTTATAAATTTTATTTTTCAAAATGGACCTCATTTTTGGATTCGGAATATCGAAATTAGCCTAGGGTGAATTTTTGGTATTTTTCTGAAAAACTTCATTTTTTGATGAATAGTTAAACCACTAAGTGGTAGTTAAAAAAATGAATTTTTCATAAAATTGAATTTTACTGCTTCTGTGAGTGGAATTTTGAAAATTTGAGAGAAACGGTTAATATCAAGGAGTAAAATGTGGTTCAATGAGATGAAAATAATTTTTGGTGAATAGTAACTTTTTACTTTTATTTACCACGGTTAAAAGTAAATAGGGTAATTAAGGTTAAAAATGATATTAATATTACCCTAACACATGTCTTAATTCTATTGGACAAGTGTATATCGACCAAAAAAAACTTTAGGAATAAAATATTATCATTTAGGTCCACTTGGATTAGATTAGGACATTTATTATTGTTTAATTCAAAGAAGAGTTAAAAGAGTTAAAATCAAAGTTTATTTACTAAAACATTTTTAATATAGGGTTATATATAAGATAAATTTGATTGTAAATATTCATTTTAAATCTAAAAATATTTCCTACATAATGGTATTTTATTTATAATTTTTAGACATTAAATAATTTAATTTATTTATGACACAATGGTGATGCAGTAATTACCTAATTAATGAAATATTAAAATAATTGATATTATAAATATCAAAATGAATATAATTTGAGAATTTTTATGAATTAAACTAATTTTCTAGGTTAATATGACATGTTATTATTGATTTAATTAACTTTGTTTGAAGTAATCATTCTGTTATTATTTTCACAAAAATCAATTTTCCAAATATTGTCAAAATTGACATAAAAGAGTTTTTAAAAAAATATTATATTATTAATTTATATTCAATTTTTAAAAATATAAGGTTCGGCCAAGAGACTTATATCATGATAGGTGTATCATTAATGGACCACTTGGTTGTCTCTTGGAGGTATATAGTAAGTTTATTAACTATATAATATAAAAATACAAAGTGACATGGTAAGTGTCAAACGAATTAACTAAGAGTTAAAACTAAAAGATAAGGTTAATATAATGACCTACACCTGTATAAATTCTATTAGTTGAGTGGTTTTAGACCCATCCCCATCTTAACCTTTAAATAATCCACTTTGGAGCCATTATAAACCGAATATGAATTTATTATAAAATAATATTTCTAGCTTTTCCAAAGGTGCCCCTCACGCCTCTTATAAAAGGGCACTCCCCCTTCTCACTAATTCACACATTAAAATTCTTTTGGCTCGGTGAAACACTGCCAAAATACTCTCTCAACTTCCCTCAATTCAACCTAGAGGCCTTAGTTTGATCATAAAGCTAAACTAAGGATCCCTTTTGATCAAATCAAAAGGAAGAACCCGAAGAGGAGGTAATGTTTTCACCACCCTCTTTCAAGTTCCTTTCTTCTTCAACTTCTTATTTCTTTGTTATTACCATTATAAAAAAATAACTCCAGTATCTTATATATACTGTTATGTTTTTATAAATATGGTAAAACCATATTCAGTATTCTATCCATCCTTTTAATGACAAGTCACCAAACGTGCGTACGTACGGCTTACCGTCTCCATGTTGTGGTGTAATTGTTATTCAATAAATTATTATTTGGATGAGTATAATAATGATGTTTAATTCATGTAAATAATAAATATAACATGATAATTATTCTTTATATATGATATAACATCCAATTATATATTATTTTAATATCAAAAGAATGATATTGTCGCTCGTGCGTACGTACGGACTACCGTCTCCACGAACGCGATGAGATTCATTCTCCATCGTATCCATTCAAGTATAATTATAATTTGATGATTTAAAAATAATTTTTAAGGAATTGATATCATTCTGGATATGAATAAGATAAAATCTATCCATGAAAAACATGACTTATGTAACAAAATATATAAAAGAAAACGAGTAAGTTATCACCCGAAACAACGATAATACTAAGAAATTATTAACAAATCAATGTTAAAAAATCATATATGATATCATATTAATGTATATGACTCTTTTATAATTTAATAAAAATTATTTCACCATTATACAGAAGATTAACCTACCCCCAACCAAGGAAATGTACAAGGTAAGGGGTTTTCATCTCACTCCTTATTCCCATGAGATTTATGCCATATTGCCACTATTACCTTTTGTGTGGTGTATGTACTGACTATAATTGTATTCTTTGTGTAATACACTTTAATGTATGTGTATTTACATATTAATTGTATGATACCTCTTTTATGGGGTGTATGTTTCGTAAGTTACCAAATTGGTAAGGGTTATTTTACAATCTCTTCATTATCCGAGGTTGTTTATACATAATTATCTACTGGGACCTCTTTATCATCCACATCCATGTTTCTTAAAAATGTATTTCAAAAAATTATTGATATTTTACAGAATATGGGTTAAAGTCATTTATACCCTTGTTTGATTTTTTATAAGAGGTTTATAAAGGAATCTTTCTGTCGTTTTCCAAACAAGATCCTTTTTAACCTTTTCGACAGAGTTAAGGTAAGAATGTTTTTTAACTTATACGGCGGGTGCGGCTATTTTCCTCTGTTATAAAATTTTCGAAGCTTCCCTTATAAGATTCTAAGAATATTTTCAGAGTAAAAGTTTTATTTTATAATTGTGTGACTTTTAAATTTTTTCACGAAAAAGGGATATTTCTATCTAAGAGTTTTACAAATCATTTTCATCTATGTCAAAATTCTTTAATGGATTTTAAACTTATTTTGAAGTAGATTTATCATGATAAAAATATTCCATATTGTTTTGAAGGTTTTGTGATATGTTTGACTGTGGATGTGTTATTTTTATACCATTCATGGTTATGGAGAAAGTATTGACATTTTGTATTCTAGTTTTAATACGAATGTTTATGTTATGTTTAAACCTGTTCATATGAGGAATGCATTGGAATTAATAAGTGACGGGTGGAGCCCGCTATAGCTCCTCGATGCATCGGTAGGTCTCATGAGACAAACTAGTGTCTTGGCACAAGGGATCGACAAAATCTTATTTGTAGTCTTGGCACGAGGCCTTAGCTATGTGGTTATGATAGTCTGGCATTATTCATTCCATCATTATGAAAGTGGTCATTGATATTGCATGTAATTATTCGACTATTAGAATATCCATGTGAATAAGTAAATGGAATTATTTCATTTTATTTTTTTCCATATTATTCTGAAGTTCAAGTTTAAAAGGATTTTGTTTTAGTTATACATTGCCTTAAATGTTTATTCTTATTTATTAAAGTTTCTGCTATATTGTTATCCTTACTGGGCATTTGAGCTCACCCCTTTCTAAGTTTTATTTTTTCCCAAGATGTGAAGAAGTATTTTATGAATGACCTGCAGGGATAGTATAAGGGGTTATGAGTGTGGAGTCAAGATGTTGTTGTAGTTTTCAATTTATGATGTAATGTAAACTTTATGAATGTATCTAGTGTTTCCAAGACTACCAAACTAATCGGTCTTTCGAAACTTGATCTTTCTTGTGATTATTCCAATGTTATGTAATAATGCACTGACTCTGGGTAACTAGGGTCGGGGTGTTACAGTTGGTATCAGAGGAAGTTCAATACAAACCTTGGAAGATAGATTTAGATAAACTCTGATTAGAGCACATAGATCTAAGATGAAATTTGAGGATTAGTATAGAATAACTTCCTAGAATGTTGGTATTGTAGAGATTTTGTGAGTTTTCCGAGCAATACACCCATGTATGGATACGGGATGGTAGATGTGTCTCTGGTATAGATGTACCTAGGGGTAAAACCCAAAAACACCGCTTTGAGCTAGACTCGAATGGGAACTGGTGCATGACAAGGGGCCTTGCTGCACTCTTGGTTACGACACTCCCCTGGGATATGCTTAGGATAACTATCATTTTCTTTAAAAATCATTATGAAGGGTTTATGAGTATATACGTCCTCAAAGAAAACATTTTTATGATTGTGGATTATATCTATAAATAGTTCAATTTATGTTATGTGTTTTATAAGTATGGAATTATGTATTTTGATTCATAAACTGATCTAGTTTATGCCATTGTTTAGAAATTGCGCCTAGTGGAAGAAATGGAAAACGCATCAATGAACGCACTCCATTTAGGGATTTTCCTCCTTCTCAAGATAATTATAGTGGTGCTGGTGATGCAAATGGTGCTGATCAACTAATCACCATACTGGGACAACTTACTCAGGTAATGAATAATAACCTTACCCGTATGGAGCACCCTGATCCACAACCTGGAGGATCAATGTTAGATCGCTTCATGAGGTAGTAACTACCAAAATTCAATGGGAGTACAAAGCCATTAGTAGATGAACAATGGATAAGTTCCCTAGAGAAAATATTTCAGGCTTTGGGAAGTTGTGAAAGGGAAAAAGTTATCATGGCAGTTTACCACCTCACTGGAGATGCTGATCAATGGTGGTCATTGATTCAAAACAAAAAAGAAGATAATGAAGTATAAAATATGGAATGGAGGGAGTTCAAAGATCTATTTTTATAAAAATACTTTCCTCGTGACCATCGAGTAGATATAGAAAGGAAATTTCTGAGTCTGAGACAAAAGAAGGATGAGAATGTCGCAAAGTATGAGGCTAACTTTACAAGGTTAGAAAGGTATGCTGGAGATTATATACGTAACCCAAGAAGTAAGATTGATCGTTTCTTTGATGGGTTAAAACCATTTCTCCGTCGAGCATTAGTCTCACAATCCTTCTTGTTGTACGAAGACATTGTCTCATGTGCTATCAAGACAGAAAAGGAATTCTCTAAGTCTTATGACTTTAAAGCAAAGAAAGAGAAGAATAGATCTGCTGATCAATCTGGGAATGGAAATAAGGGGAAGAAGGGAAAGGTTGAATATCCATTCTGTGGTAAATGTGGGAAGAAACACCCTGGTACTTGCTTAAAATGAATGGGAGTCTGTTACAAGTGTGGTGAAAAAGGCCACCAAGATCATGATTGCAAGGGGAAGAAGGAAGCTACCGATGTCCAATGCTACAATTGTAGGGAGATAGGACATTATGCAAATGAATGTCCTAAGCGTCAGGGGAACTTACCTCAGAAAAGGCCAAGGGATCAAGTCCAAGATTATGTTATCACTACTGCTTAGGTAGAAGCTCCGAAAGACGTGGTGGAAGGTAATGTATGGTTTCTTCAAGTTTAGAAAATGCATTATTTGATTCTGGATCATCGCATTGTTTCATATCTTCCCAATTTTCTTAGAAAATTAGATATTTCCAATTTGATTTAACAAGGGAGTTGTCAGTAAAAACTCCTAAGGGAAGTATCATTGCAATAAAGTTTTGTGAATCCGTCCCCATTAGAGCACATAAATGTTTTTTATCCACTGATCTCATCATCATACCTATGATTGAGTTTGATATAATTCTCAGTATAGATTGGCTTTCAGACCATGATTTGAATATTTATTGTAAAAAGAAGGAGGTTACGATTTTTGATGATGATGATAAGGAACACATTATCTTTAGAGCATAATCATCACCACCTAATTCTAATCTAGATCCACCCCCAGTAGCTCAACTAAATTCAATTATTGGAGAGGTAGATAATGGAATGACAATGGGTGAGGAAAGGAATGTTCAAATAGAGGATGTACCTATTGTAAAAGAATATGTAGATGTGTTTCCGGAAGATTTACCTGGACATCCTCCAGAACGAGAAGTTGAGTTTTCCTTTGATTTAATTCCTGGATCAAGGCCTATATCGAATAACCCTTATAGAATGGCCACTATGGAATTAGTTGAACTAAAGAAACAACTAGATGAATTGAGTAATAAGGGATTTATTCACCCTAGTGTTTTTCCATGGGAATCCCCTGTTCTTTTTGTTAAAAAGAAAGATGGATCTATGAGGTTATGTATCGACTACAGGGAGATCAATGCTATAACAATAAAGAACAAGTATCCCCTACCTCGCATTGATGATTTATTTGACCAACTGCATGAAGCCCAATACTTTTGAAATATTGACCTTCGATCTGGATACCATCAGTTGTGTGTGAATAAGGAAGACATTCTGAAGACAGCATTTCAAACAAGGTATGTGCATTACGAGTTTACGGTAATTCCTTTTTGGCTGACTAATGCACCCTTTATATTCATGGATCTAATGAATAAAGTTTTCAAGGAATATCTTGTTGATTTTGTGGTGGTATTTATTGATGATATCTTGGTATACTCCAAAAGCTACGAAGATCATAAAAATCACTTACGCATTATCCTGAAGACTCTGAGAAGACATGAATTATATGGGAAGTTTAGCAAGTGTGAATTCTGGCTTCAGGATATTTCTTTTCTTGGCCATATTTTCTCTAAAGATGGAATCTATGTTGATCCTTCTAAGACCAAGTCAATCCAAGACTGGCCATCACCTATGAGTATAACTGAGGTACACAATTTTATTGGTTTAGTAGGTTATTATCGACGTTTCGTCCAGAATTTTGCCCGATTGGCTAACCCATTAACAAAGCTCACACGTAAGGGGGTTAAATTTGTTTGGACAAAAGAGTGTGAAGAATTTTTTGAAGAACTAAAGATAATATTAGTCAATGCTCCTATATTGACTCTACCATCGGGGAATGATGGGTTCTTTATTTATAGTGATGCATCGAAGAAAGGACTAGGTTGTGTCATTATGTAGAATGATAGGGTTATTGACCATGCATCATGAAAGTTGAAAATTAATGAGAAAAACTATCCTACTCATGATCTTGAGTTAGCAGCTGTGATATTTTCTTTGAAGATATGGAGACACTACCTCTATGGTGAAAAATGTGAGATTTATACTGATCACAAGAGTTTGAAGTATATTTTCTCACAAAAAGAACTCAACATGAGGCAAATGAGATGGATTGAACTACTCAAGGATTATGATTGCACGATACACTACCACCTGGGGAAGGAAAATAAGGTGGAAGAAGCTTTGAGCAGAAAAGATCATGTAGTTTTGAGCATGATGAGAATTGAAAGGGATCCTATTTTCATGGATCTAGTGAAGATGGATATCAGAATAACCATGGAAGGTGAAACATTAGTGATTTTTCAAATGGTTTCCAAACCATCTTTACTAGAAAGGATTAAGAGTTCTCAGACCAATGATGAATAATTTCAAAAGAAGATTAAAGCTGTGAATGATGGGAGATTGAGAGACTTTGTGTATGAAGAAGGAATTTTGAAATTCGGGAAGAGACTTTGTGTTCCCGATATACCTGATTTTAAAAAGGAATTGTTAGACGATGCTCATAGTTCCAATTTATCTATACACCCTTGGAGCACCAAAATGTATAGAGACTTGAAGGAAAATTTTTGGTGGGACAACATGAAGAGGGAGATTGCTGATTTTGTGTCAAGATGTATGGTTTTTCAATAAGTGAAAGATAGAAGGCAACAACCTGGAGGAGTCATGCATCCTCTTCCCATACCGGAGTGGAAATGGGATAATATTATGATGGACTTTGTCATGGGGCTACCAAATACTCCTAGAAGGAATGATGCAATATGGGTCATTGTTGACTGTCTTACCAAGTCATCACATTTTCTTTCTATAAGGAAAGATTTACCACTTGAACGTCTAGCAAGGATATATATTAATGAAGTGGTGAGACTTCATGGAGTACCCCTATCGATTGTTTCTGATCGTGATCCCCGTTTTACTTCAAGATTATGGAAGAGTCTTCAAAAAGCCTTGGATACTGAACTTCATTTGAGCACTGCCTACCACCCTCAAACAGATGGAAAATCAGAATGGACTATTCAAACCTTAGAAGACATGTTTAGATCTTGCTCACTTGACTTTCAAGGTATGTGGGATCAATATTTACCTCTGGTAGAATTTTCCTATAACATTATCTTTTATTCGAGTATTCAGATGGCACCATATGAAGCGTTATATGGAAGGAGATGTCACACACCAACCTGTTGGGATGAAGTTGGTGAAAGAAAACTTGTAGGCCCAGAACTGGTGGAGGAAACGATAAAAAAAGTGAAGGTAATCCAAAACCACTTCAAAGCTGCTCAAAGTAGGCAGATGAGCTATGCCGATAACCGAAGGAAGGATTTGGAATTTCAGGTGGGAGATCATGTTTTCTTGAAGGTATCTCCAGGGAAGGGAGTTATACGTTTTGTCAAGAAAGGTAAATTGAGTCCCAGGTACATCAGTCCTTTCGAAATTCTAGAATGAATTGGGGCTGTAGCTTACCGTTTGGAAACGCCGCCAAATCTCTCCAAAGTTCACGATGTGTTCCATGTATCACTGTTGAGAAAATACATGCCTGACCCAACGCATGTACTCACCTATGAGGAATTATAACTGGAACCCGATCTATCTTATTGTGAAGAGCCCATCAGGATTCTTGATAAAAGAGAACAAGTGATGAGAAACCGAACGACTCGTCTGGTAAAAGTTCTATGGAGAAACCATAAGATGGAAGAGGCAACGTGGGAACCCGAGGAACTTGTGATGAAGAACCAGCCGAGTCTTTTCATGCAGTAGTATTCTAGAAATTTCAAGGATGAAATTATTTGAAGGAGGGGAGAATGTAACACCCCAAGCTTCTACGGTGCGCTTCTCTTTGAATAATACAATAGTGTGTGTTGTAAGCAACATCGAGTTCTAACACACCAAAACCAATCAAACTAGCCATTATGAATAGTAATACCCACCTTTTGAAATTTATAAATTTTATTTTTCAAAATGGACTTCATTTTTGGATTCGGAATATCGAAATTAGCCTAGAGTGAATTTTTCATATTTTTCTTAAAAACTTCATTTTTTGATGAATAGCGAAACCACTAAGTGGTAGTTAAAAAACTGATTTTTTCGTAAAACTTAATTTTACTACTTCTGTGAGTGGAATTTCGAAAATCCGAGAGACACGGTTAATATCAAGGAGTAAAATGTGGTTCAATGAGATGAAAATAATTTTTGGTGAATAGTAATTTTTTACTTTTATTTACCACGGTTAAAAGTAAATAGGGTAATTAAGGGTAAAAATGATATTAATATTACCCTAAAACATGTCCTAATTCTATTGGACAAGTGTATCTAGACCAAAAACAACCTTAGGAATAAAATATTATCATTTAGGTCCACTTGGATTAGATTAGGACATTTATTATTATTTAATTCAAAGAAGAGTTAAAAGAGTTAAAATAAAAGTTTATTTACTAAAACATTTTTAATATAGGGTTATACATAAGATAAATTCGATTGTAAATATTCATTAGAAATCTAAAAATATTTCCTACATAATGGTATTTTATTTATAATTTTTAGACAATAAATAATTTAATTTATTTATGACACAATGGTGATGCAGTAATTACCTAATTAATGAAATATTAAAATAATTGATATTATAAATATCAAAATGAATTTAATTTGAGACTTTTTATGAATTAAACTAATTTTATAGGTTAATATGACATGTTAGGATTGATTTAATTAACTTTTTTTGAAGTAATGATTCTGTTATTATTTTCACAAAAATCAATTTTCCAAATAGTGTCAAAATTGACATAAAAGCGTTTTAAAAAAAATATTATATTATTAATTTATATTCAATTTCTAAAAATATAGGGTTCGTCCAAGAGACTTATGTCATAATACGTGTATCATTAATGGACAAATTGGGGGTCTCTTGGAGGTATATAGTAAGTTTATTAACTATATAATATAAAAATACAAAGTGACATGGTAAGTGTCAAACCAATTAACTAAGAGTTAAAACTAAAATATAAGGTTAATATAGTGACCCAAAACTATATAAATTCTATTTGATGAGTGGTTTTCGACCCATCCCCACCTTAAACTTTAAATAATCCACTTTGAAGCCATTAGAAACCAAATATGAATTTATTATAAAATAATATTTCTAGCTTTTCCAAAGGTGACCCTCACCCCTCTTATAAAAGGGAACTCCCCCTTCTCACTAATTCACTCAATAAAAGCCTTTTGGTTCGGCCAACCCCTGCCCAAATAATCTCTCAACTTCCCTCAATTAAACCTAGAGGTCTTATTTGGACCAGAAAGCCAACTTAAGGATCTATTTTAATCAAATCAAAAGGAAGAACCCGAAGAGGAGGTAGTGTTTTCCCCACCCTCTTTCAAGTTCCTTTCTTCTTCAACTTCTTCTTTCTTTGTTATTACCATTATAAAATAATAAATCCAGTATATTATATATATTGTGATGTTATTATAAATATGGTACAACCATATTTAGTATTCTATCCATCCTTTGAATGACATGTCACCATACGTGCGTACGTACGTCTTACCGTCTCCACGTCGTGGTGTAATTGTTATTCAATAAATTATTATTTGGATGAGTATAATAATGATGTGTAATTCATGTAAATAATAAATATAACATGATAATTATTCTGTATATATGATATACCATCCAATTATATATTATTTAAATATCAAAAAAATGATATTGTCGCTCGTGCGTACGTACGGACTACCGTCTCCACGAACGCGATGAGATTAATTCTCCATCGTATCCATTCAAGTATAATTATAATTTTATTATTTAAAAATAATGCTTAAGCACTTGATATAATTCTGGATATGAATAAGATACAACCTATCCATGAAAAACACGTCTTACGTAACAAAACATATAAAAGAAAACGAGTAAGTTAACACCCGAAATAACGATAATACTAAGATATTATTAACAAATCAAGGTTAAAAGATCATATATGATATCATATTAATGTATATGATTCTTGTATAATTTAATAAAAATTATTTCACCATTATACAGGATGTTAACCTACCCCCAACCAAGGAAAAGTACAAGGTAATGGGTTTTCATCTCACTCCTTATTCCCATGAGATTCATGCCATATTGCCACTATTACCTTTTGTGTGGTGTATATACTACCTATAATTGTATTAATTGTTTAATACACTTTAATGCATGTGTATTTACATATTCATTGTATGATACCTATTTCATGGGGTGTATGTTTCGTAAGTTACCAAATTGGTAAGGGTTATTTCACAATCTCTTCATTATCCGAGGTTGTTTATACGTAATTATCTACTGGGACCTCTTTATCATCCACATCCATGTTTCATAAAAATGTACTTAAAAACATTTTTTATATTTTACAGAATATGGGTTAAATTCATTTATAACCTTGTTTGAATTTTTATAAGAGGTTTATAAAGTAATCTTTCCGTCGTTTTCCAAACAAGGTCCTTTTTAACCTTTTCGACAGAGTTAAGGTAAGAATGTTTTTTTAACTTATACGGAGGGTGTGGCTATTTTTCGCCATTATAAAATCTTAGAAGCTTCCCTTACAAGATTCTAGGAATATTTTCAAAGTAAAAGTTTTATTTTATAATTGTGTGACTTTTAAATTTTTTCATGAAAATGGGATATTTCTCTCAAAGAGTTTTACAAATCATTTTCATCTATGTCAAAATTCTTTAATGGATTTTAAACTTGTTTTGAAGTTGATTTATCATGATACAAATATTCCAAATTGTGTTGAAGATTTTGTGATATGTTTGACTATGGATGTGTTATTTTTATACCATTCATGGTTTATGGAGAAAGTATTGACATTTTGTATGCTAGTTTTAATACAAATGTTTATGTTATGTTTAAACCTGTTCATATGAGGAATGCATTGGACTTAATAAGTGATGGGTGGAGCCCTCTATAGCTCCTCGATGCATCGGTAGGTATAATGAGACAAACTAGTGTCTTGGCACAAGGCCTCGACAAAATCTTATTTGTAGCCTTGGCACAAGGCCGTGGCTATGTGGTTATGATAGTCTGGCATTACGCATTCCATCATTATGAAAGTGGTTATTGATATTGCATGTGATTATTCGACAAGTAGAATATCCATGTGAATAATTAAATGGAATTATTTCATTTTATTTTTGCCATATTATGCTGAAGTTAAAGTTTAAAAGGCTTTTGTTTTAGTTATAAATTGCCTTAAATATTTATGCTTATTTATTAAAGCTTCCGCCATATTGTTATCCTTACTGGGAATTTGAGCTCACCCATTTATATGTTTTATTTTTTCCTAGGATGTGAAGAAGTATTTTATGAATGACCTACAGGGATAATAGAAGGGTTTATGAGTGTGAAGTCAAGATGTTGTTGTAGTTTTCAATTTATAATGTAATGTAAACTTTATAAATGTATCTAGTGTTTCCAAGACTGCTAAACTATTTGGTCTTTTGAGACTTGATATTTCTTGTGATCATGCCAATGTTATGTAATAATGCACCGACTCTAGGTAACTAGGGTCGGGGCGTTACAATGCCCACATATCCTATTAGTATATCCATATGAAAAAATTAAAATGAAAAAAAATAAAATTAATAAAAATTACAGTTGAAATAAAATTATTATGGTAGAATTTAATGAACTGGTAAACATATCCTTGATCCAAGATAATAAGTGGGATCCGATGGATATGTAAGTTATGATTGATTGATAGTCTGTGAAGGATGGGTAGGATCTAATTTATACTATGGATGATCAAAAAACCATGGACTAGAATTCAAAATATCACAATGATAAACCCATGTAGAGAAAGGAGAAGTGGGGAATTTAGGTGACATAGAGGTTTGTAGAAAAGGATATAAGGTATGATGATCCATCATGGGTTATGGAAAAGGTATCTAAGAATAAGAGGACATATAAAATGATGACGAAAACATATGTGATCTTAAAATACTAGGTTCATCAATTAAAACAATATGAGAATGTGCGGTGTATAGGATATGTAATGGTGGGATTGGGTGTGATTGGCTATAGAAGGTTCTTTAAGTACCTTTAGTACCACCCTAACTTGATTGACTAAGTTGATAAACACTCTTAGTAGTATGAATGGAGAATAGTTATATCCTTTATGGTAGTTCCTGAATGAAATATAAAAATGTATAAAAAATGAATTTTTATGTTTTATAATTTAAATATATTATAAATATTATACTCACTGTAGTCACTATAGGACATAGTCCTATATAATTCATTTTATGATCATTTTTAGATAGTTTCTTTCTATGTATTTCTTAAATATTTTCTATATTTATCATGTAAAGAAAATTTAAATTTTATTATAAATACACTAATAATGGTAATGAAAATTAAGGCTTGAGAGGAAGAACAAAATAATTAAGGAATACTAATTGGAAATCCAAACAATAAATAATAGGTAACATAATTTAACTAAGGTATACTTATTAGAAAGGAAAACATGGAATACATTATAGAATTAAATAGTCAAGGAATATAAATCAGTATTTTAAAAATTTCAGAAGAGATTTAATAACCTAATCAAGATATAAATTTATGGAAGTATTAATTAAAATATTTATAATTTATTTTGAATACATGTCCATATCGAACAATATATCAAAAAATTAATATATAGTATTTATAAAATTTAATGTTTCATTGGTTTTTAATTATTTTTAATTATGATCATCACAAAAATTATTGTCTTTGTATTTATTTTAAATTTTATATCACTTGAAATATGTTTTGAAGTTATATGATGTAGTCTTATACTAATATATAATGTGAAATATCAAAAAATGTTTACATTATTGTATTATCTTTATCAGATTTTATATTTTGTTAACTTCTATTTTTTACTGCATCAAGAGTTATAGATACTATAATTGAGTGTTCCTTATAAAGTTATAAAAATAAAAAATATTTTTAAATATCATTCAACTACACCAAATCCTTGTTTTTCTATTTAGATATTAAAAAATTGACTAAAACTCACTGCAACTCTTGAGGTTAAAAGTTCTTTTTCTAGTGTTTTATTGTTAAGTTTTTTGATGTTATTTGAAATTATAGATTATGTAATTGATTAATTAGTAATGAATTAAAATTATAATGAAAATATATAAAAATCATTCAACAAATTTCAAAAAAATTTCATCATATAGATTAAAAAATTAACCCAAAATCACTAAAAATCTAATATCAAATAATAGTTTTAAAGTTTGGTTTAATTATAGTTTGTGATAATATATGTAGTTATACCAACCCTAATTTATTTATTATTAACATGTTGTAAAGATAAATAAAATATATAAAAATCATTCAAATATGAAAAATATTGTTTTAACCATTTTCAAATTAAAAAATTGTCCTCAATTCAGTTTAACTACTATGTGAAAAATTCATTTTTGTAGTTTGGTTTAATTTAGGTTTTGGATGATATATATAGTTATAGTTACTAGAATATATTTATTATAATTACATTGGAAATATAATGAAATTACCTCTAAATAATTCAATTACACTCAAATTTGTTTTTATATTTTAGATTTTTAAAAATTGACCCAAAATCTCCGCAACTCAAGTATCAAAAGTACAACTTTAAAGACTAGTTTAATTTGGGTTATTAATTATATTTGTGATTATATCTATCAAAATTGAGTTATTATTATAATTATGTAAATATTATAAAATATATTAAAATAATTAAAATACACTCGAACCTTTTTTGAATGTTTAGATATTAATAATTTGACCTAATTCACTGAAGAAAAATATTTGAAATAAAATGGATGGCTGTGACCACATATTGTTACTTCTATAAATTAACCACCACTGATTTAGGTTAAAAGTATACTATAACAATTGATGTATTTTAGTTGTTATATGAAACATTTTGATCAAGACCAATGGGGGCAGTTATTGTGTTGATTTCATCCCCATCATTAATAAAACTATGTTCTTGGATTACTTCAATAATGTTACTGAATTTAGGCTTTATAGGATCTTTCAAAAAACAATTGTTTTTCCATTGATTCCAAAAAAATATGGCTGATCAGTAGCTTTTAAGTGAATCATTTCAATAATTCTAATTCCATGGTTGTCAATAAGTATTCACAATCACATCATTAAATCAAACCACTTGAATTTCATTATTGAAACTCAACCATGGGAATAAAAATCCAATATTTTTATTTTATCAATAGGTTCAAAATATTAAACATATTCAAATCAAGGTCGGTATTCGATGCATTGGATTAATAGTTTTTTATTTCAGTTAACATGACACTATCATGTTTTGTTTTCATTTTTACTAGTCAAATAGTTATAACAAAATTATATCCATTGATCACTGATGATTTTCATTTACGAAACACACTATATTGACCAAAAGACAACACTCTTATTTATTGGGATAAAAAATAAATTGTGAAACTCAATACCTAAAATATTTATTCATATTAAAATTGAGAATAAATATTTACCTATTTATTTTCTAATAGTAATGGACATACCTTTAATTTTTACCAAGTAGAAAAATATTTGATATAAAAAGTCTCTCTTCTTCTCAAAGGTAGTGAATAATTAATTATACTTATAATTTTTATATGTTACCTATAGAAAATATTAAAATTTTAATATATATGTATAATTACATAGGATGGGTTAATATATACTTTTTTGAATTACTTACTTTATGTAGTCATAAAAAAAAATCTCAATTAAACAAGACCATGAGATGTTTCATCTATCACACTTAAAGGATCAATAAAACAAATTTATATGATCTAGTAATTTCATATACTTGGTGGAAGTGATGGAAATGTGGGATCAATTTACTTATATTTCTCATCTTCATTTTTCATTTCCTGGTTACATATCATGCTCACTTTAGACAAATAAATTAAATCAAAATCCTTACATTCTGGAGCTAAATAACATTTCATAATATAACCTATGAGATGATTCTTATTCCTGGAATAAGACTTTATTATGTATATATTTTTTGGTAGGATATATCCAATGAAAAAGAATAGGGCCTCTAAGAGGTATTTTATTTGGAACCGGGATAATTAAATGTAGTATGTAAGTGAAAAAATATAGAGGTAAAAATTTATCCAACTTACAGATAAATAATGGCTCATCTTCTTGATTTTTTTTCAAGAAACACTTGGATAACATTTTAGTACAAGTATTTATTTAAAAGTGTCCCAATCAAATCACCAACACCCTTAAATTGTTGAATAATAAATGACGGAAAACTATTAGAATCAATTCATGAAGAAGGAAGTGATAATCATGAGTTTTCATAGATTTTAGTTTCAAATATCTTATATTGAGTGGTTTTGATATGTTTCTTGAATAACCATTTAAAACCTCAAAAATTTCTCTTACATGTATAAATTGTTTTTTATTAGGTTTTCATAACTTAAAAAGCACATGGAACTTTCTAGTTATTTTTAACATTAAACTCAGGATGCAATTCATGTATGATACCACAATCCACCAAGTCATGCCGAGATAAAAAACCATATATGATCTTCCCCTTGAAATATAAAAGGATTGAATGAAATATTTCATATATATCTTTCTCAATGTTAATTATGTTTAAAAAATGATTTAAAAAATTGTTCGACGAATATTTATTATCAAATAAGATACTTTTCTTCATCCAATAATAATTATATTAGATTGGAAAATTATTCCCCCTTTTATATTTCATCTAACATGGAATGAATGATAAATTGAAATCATTAAATTCATTAATCACATCAATTAAAAAAAATAAGTTATGGTGGCTTCTCAGTCTCAGTTTATTTGTCAAACATTCAATGGTTTTTCTTGTAAGTATGATTTGTTGGAAAGAATCATCAATATCACATGAAAGATAAAATATGATGGTATTTAATCCTTTGTATCATGTATTTTTTCATAAAAATAGGACAATATAGTTGAAATTTTTTGTTATAACTAGATATTGTAACACCCCAAGCATCCATGGTACGATTCTCTTTGAATAATAGAGCAACATGTGTTGTACGCAACCTCGAGTTCTAACACACCGCGACCAATCAAAATAGCCGTTATGAATAGTAATACCCAATTTTTGAAATTATATAAATTTTATATTTCAAAATGGACTTCATTTTTTGATTTGGAATATCGAAATTAGCCTATGTTGAATTTTTGGTATTTTTCCGAGAACTTCCAATTTTCGATGAATAGAAAAAAATAATTAAAAACAACTTTTTTAATAAAAATAATTTATAGTGATAAATTATACTATTGAGTGGTTTCAAAATATAATTAGATTATATTTTTACCATTTTATCCAATGGTGGTCAATAGAATTAATTTCACTTTGAAATTGGATATAAACAATTGTCAATATTTTGATATATATTGTTTCTTAAAAACACGCTATTTGTTGGGACAACGAGAATTAATTATTAAATTAATTAATTCAAATTATATTTTTTGAAATTTTTAAAATAGAAATCATTTTTTAATTAGGAATATCAAATATAGCTTAGGGTAAATTTTTGGTATTTTTCTGAAAAAATTCAATTTTTGATGAATAGTGAAACCACTACGTTGTAGTTAAAAAACTAATTTTTCGTTTAAATGAAACTTTACCACTTCTGTGAATTGAATTTAAAAAATCCGACATACATGGTTTTCATTAGTAAGTAAAATGTGGTTCAATGAGATGAAAATAATTTTTAGTGAACAATAACTTTTAAGTTTTATTAATCACGATTAAAGGTAATTAGTGTAATTTAAGGTAAATATAATGTTATAATAACATGAAATTACCTTTACACTTGTCCTACCATTATTGGATGAGTCATGTCCGACCTATACAATCCATGGGTCAACTTGGGGACCCCATGGAGCCACTTGTGTAAGAAAATGACATTAATAACTTTTTATTTAAAGTAAAAATAAAATTGTCACAAACATGTGTTGTTTTACTAAAACAATTATTAAATGGGTTTATAAAAGATAAAATTTAGACTATAAATATTAATTTTAAAGATAAAAATATTTCCTACATCATGGTATTTTTTTTTATAATTTTTAGACATTAAATAAATTAAATTTTTATAACACCATGATGATGCAGCGATTACCTCATTAATTAACGATTTAAATAAAATGAAAAGATAATCTAAAATATAAGACTTAAACTTGTAAAAAACCTATTGGATGAGTATATTTCGAACCCTTATCACCTAATCCTAGAAATATATAATTGTGGGACCTCTGAAATCCGAAAATCACTTCATAATAATGTAACATTTCATGACTTTCCAAGAGTGCCCCTCCTCTCCTCTTATAAAAGGCCCCCACCTCTACCACATTATTCACACCTTAAAATCCATTTAGATTGGAAAAAATCTTCCCAAATACTCTCTAATATCCCCTATATTACTCCTAGAAGCCTCACTTTTGGAAGAAGTCTTCCCAAGGAATCCTTTGGCTCAAATCAAAAAGAGTTACCCGATTTTAAGGTAATGTCTTCTCTTATGTTCCTTTGTTTTATTTTGTTTGTCCAACACCTTAAACTCTTTTTATTCCTTTATTTTGTAACAAAACAAATATATTAAATATAATAGTATGGTTTTATAATAATTATTTGATTTAAACTTACACACACCTTCATCTAATGGTTAAAGAACATACTGTTTCTGTGGGTGGTGAATTACTGCCTCACGAAACGATGATTGTTCAATCTTCTTTTAACACCTCTTATAGTGTCCATTAAGATGTCAATATATTTGTATATGATATATATTATTTTTATGTTTTACTTATGCTTCTGTATTTTTCATTTATGGCATACCTTTAGGATTTCCATTATGGGTAAACGCGATAATTTCATTTTAGGAATTGCGGACTACCGCCCCTCCAAGTGATTTGAATCGTTAATGCCATATGTGGGGCATATAAAGGATGGAGTAAATGATATTATATATGATATTATATTGGAAATATAATATACCTTTATAACATTATGATTTCATTCCATTAAATATGAAATAGAAATGAAAGTAGCGTTCATGCGTAAGTACGACTTACCGTCTCCATGAACGGTGCATTTCATTTCTTACCACTAAATGTTATGTAATATTATAAATGCATATATCTACTGTATATATATGATATATATTATATCCACATCATGGATATAATTATGGAGATAATGGATATTCTACCACATAAAAAACTTGTAATTATAAGAAGTTTATTTTTGACTCAAGTACCAAAGATCGACAAAATGACCGTTATTAACTTAAATAATTACATAATGTTCATAACATGGTAATAAATGAAATAAAAGGAACAATGAACTTAAAAAAGGTTCTTAATAAAGTATAAATTAACTCTAGTTTATTATTCAGGAGATTAAAGAACAATCAAGTCAAGTCAGACACGAGGTAACGGACTTCGTCTCAATCTCCTTTCATTGAGGCATATATTTGTTTTATACAAAACTTTCTTTTATACAGTGTATAAAACCCTTTGAATTTTAAATTTATTCAAAATTAATCTTTTTTATACAAATATTTTTATTAAATGATAAAAGGGAATGCTTTTTTGTCGTACATATGCGGCGACAATGACTTCTCCGCCGCCGTGACCATTATTTGTGTTTCGGCTTCCTCTACAAGCCATAACTTTTTTTAAATGAAAAATAAATACCAAGTTTTAATTATCTTTTATTTTGGTATTGAAAATGGTTTTGATAATGTTTTTATTATATCAATGTGTTGTATTGATATCTTGTGATTGAAATGTGGAAATGTTATGTTTCCTTTATGCATGTTTTATGTGATAGGATTATGTTATGGTTTATGATATGTTTAAACCTTTTCATATAAGGAATGCTTTGGACTTAATAAGTGATGGGTAGAGCCCTCTATAGCTCCTCGATGCATCGGTAGGTCTCATGAGACAAACTAGTGTCTTGGCATGAGACCTTGACAAAATCTTATTTGTATTCTTGGCACGAGGCCTTGGCTACATGGTTATGATAGTATGGAATTATGAATTACATAATTATGAAAGTTTTTATTGATATTGCATCTGATTATTCAACTAATAGAATATCCATGTGAATAAGTAAATGGCATTATTTCATTTTATTTTTTCCATATTATGCTGATGTTCAAGTTTAAAAGGATTTTGTTTTAGTTATACATTGCCTTAAATGTTTATGTTTATTTATGAATGTTTCCACTATATTGTTATCCTTACTGAGCATCTGATATCACCTCTTTTTATGTTTTATTTTCCCAGGATGTGAATAAATATTTTATGACTGACCTACATGGATAGTCTGAAGGGGATAGGAGTGTGGACTATGGAGACTATGTTGTTGTGATTTTTCACTTTATGATGTAATGTAACATTTATGAATGTATCTTGTGTTTCCAAGGCTACTAAATTAATCGGTCTTTCGAGACTTGATCTTTTGTGATCATGCCAATGTTATGCAATAATGCACTGACTTTGGGTAACTGGGGTCGGGGCATTACATTTGGTATCAGAGGCAGTTTAGTACTAACCTTGGAAGCTAGATTTAGAAAAACTCTAATTAGAGCACATTGCCCTAAGATAGACTTTGAGGATTAGTGTAGAAGAACTTCCTAGAATTTTGGTATTATAGAGATTTTGTGAGTTTTCCGAACAATACATCCATGTATGGATATGAG
Source organism: Viscum album (assembly GCA_963277665.1). Taxonomy (NCBI): domain Eukaryota; kingdom Viridiplantae; phylum Streptophyta; class Magnoliopsida; order Santalales; family Viscaceae; genus Viscum; species Viscum album. The sequence goes on from OY728142.1 coordinate 442,848,956, forward strand.
CAGGTAGAGGCGGCTCTGGCACAAATGTACCTAGGGGTAAAACCCGAAAACACAACTTTGAGCTAGACTCGAACGGGAACTGGTGCACGAAAACGGGCCTTACTGCACTCTTGGTTACGACACTCTCGGGGGATATGCTTAGGATAATTCCCATTTTCTTTACAAACCATTATGAAGGGTTTATGAGTATATACTTCCTCAAAGAAAACATTTTATTTATGGATTATATCCATAAACTGTTCAATTTATGTTAAGTGTTTTAAAAGTATGGAATTATGTATTTTGATTCATAAACTGATCTAGTTTATGCCATTGTTTAGAAATAGCGCCCAGTGGAAGGAATGGAAACCGAATCAATGCACGTACTCCATGTAGGTATTTCCCTCCTGCTCAAGATAATTATAGTGGAGTTGGTGATCCAACTGGTGATGATCAACTTATCACCATACTGGGACAACTCACTCAGGTTATGAATAATAACCTTACTCGTATGGAGCACCCTGATCCGCAACATGGAGGATCAATGTTAGACCGCTTCATGAGGAAAAAACCACCAACATTCAATGGGAATAAAAATCCCTTAGTAGCTGAGAAATGGATAAATTCCTTAGAGAAAATATTCCATGCCTTGGGGAGTAGTGAAAGGGAAAAGGTTATAATGGCAGTTTACCACCTCACTGGAGATGCTGATCAATGGTGGTCATTGATTCAAAATACAAAGGAAGATGAAGAAGTAACAAGTTTGGAATGGAGAGAGTTCAAAGAGATTTTCTTAGAAAAATACATCCCTCGTGACCATCAAGAAGATATGGAAAGGCAATTTATGAGTTTGAGACAAAAAGAGGAAGAGAATGTCACAAAGTATGAGGCTAACTTTACAAGGTTAGCGAGGCATGCAACAAATTATATACATAACCCAAGAAGCAAGATTGATCATTTCTTTGATGGGTTAAAACCATTTATCCGTCAAGCTTTAGTATCATAATCCTTCTCAACATATGAAGATATAGTCTCATGTGCTATCAAGACAAAAAAGGAATTCTCTAAATCTTATGACAATAAAGTAAAGCAAGAGACGAAGAGAACAGTGGAACAAGAGACAAATAAAGGGAAAAAGGGAAAGAAGGATTTTCCATTATGTGATAATTATGGGAAGAATCACCCCGGTACTTGCCTAAAAGTAATGAGAGTTTATTATAAATGTGGAGAAAAAGGTCACCAGGCTCGTGATTGAAAGGGAAAGAAAGAGGCTATCAGTGTTGAATGCTACAATTATAGGGAAATGGGTAATTATGCAAATGAATATCCTAAGCATCAGGGAAACGTACCTCAGAAAAGGCCAAGGGATCAAGGCCAATATTATGCTGTTACTACAGTTGAAGTGGAATAATTATTTTATTTGTGCTTTTGGACTCAAGGATTATATTCTAGTTATCAGAATAATGTGATATAAATAAAGATTGTGTTGCAGTACTTATTTTTAAGGTTTTAATATGATAAAGGTAATCATATTTTTAGTATGTGACCATAATAGAAACTTTACTTTGTTTGAGGAATCTGATGTTACAATTGATTTTGGAATTTAGAGACCTTTTAGAGAAAGTCTGGACATAGGTATTTTGGATAACTATAAAGGTTGTAATGAATTAAGTTTAACTTTGGATAGTATTTTTTAAGGTTAAAACATTTCTGAAGATTATTTTTGGAATATTATAATACTATAGTTTGAGGAAAAGGACAACCTACAGGTCAGTGGATAACCCATCGCATCGGACAAAGCTGCAGGAATCAAACCCACAACCATAGTGAGACATGCCTTTATTACCTACCACTATCCTACAGGAAGTCCTTGGTTATTAGAAAAGAGTTTTCTTAATCTAAATGGTATGTGTAAATATTTGGAACCCAATACGGTTAGGATAAGTAGAATATTTTTGAGTTCTATTAACATTTGGAGTGAAAGATGGGTTTTTAGTAAAAATTTTGTAAGGAATGAATGTCTACATGACAAGTAAGTATATTTCCTTACGTTCTTAGTAAATCTCAAAAAAAAGTTCTTGAAATTTATGAAAGGTAACTTAAAACAAAAAAAATTGTCAGTTAAATTTTCCTACCGGGGAATCAATGATTGTTTAACCAATCACAAGTTTGTGATTTTCTTATAGTTAACTTTCTCCTAATCCTGTTTTCTACAACTCTCCATCAGAACTTGATGATTTTTTTCTCCTCTATATCCATATTTTCATAGAATCCTAGTATGGTCTATCTCAGGTGACCTTTGTACTTCTCTTTCTTTCTTTTAAAGTTATATTTTTATTAACCTTATTTCTGATGTGGGTTTTCCACAAAGGTATTTTCTATTTTCAACCTCTTATTTTCAAAGAAAAATTTCAAATTTCGAGGACACAATTTATTGAAGGAGGGGAGAATGTAACACCCCAAGCTTCCATGGAACGATTCTCTTTGAATAATAGAGTAGTGTGTGTTGTACGCAACCTCGGGTTATAACACACCGCGGCCAATCAAAGCAGACGTTATGAATATTAATACCCACTTTTTGAAATTATATAAATTTTATATTTCAAAATGGACTTCATTTTTGGATTTTGAATATTGAAATTAGCCTATGTTGAATTTTTGGTATTTTTCTGAGAACTTCCAATTTTTGATGAATAGAAAATAATAATTATAAACAACTTTTTTAATAAAGATTATTTATAGTGATAAATTATACTATTTAGTGGTTTTAAAGTATAATTAGAATATATTTTCACCATTTTATCCAATGGTGGTCATTAGAATTAATTTCACTTTGAAATTGGACATAAACAATTGTCAATATTTTGATATATATTGTTTCTTAAAAACACGCTATTTGTTGTGACAACGGGAATTAATTATTAAATTAATTAATTCAAATTATATGTTTAGAATTTTTTAAAATAGACATCATTTTTGAATTAGGAATATCAAATATAGCTTAGGGTGAATTTTTGGTATTTTTCCAAAAAACTTCAATTTTTGATGAATAGTGAAACCACTAAGTGGTAGTTAAAAAACTAATTTTTCATTTAAATGAAACTTTACCACTTCTGTGAATTGAATTTCAAAAAACCGACATACATGGTTTTCATTATTAAGTAAAATTTGGTTCAATGATATGCAAATATTTTTTGGTGAATAGTAACTTTTAAGTTTTATTAATTGTGATTAAAGGTAATTAGTGTAATTTAAGGTAAATATAATGTTATAATAATAATAAATTACCTTTACACTTGTCCTACCCTTATTGGATGAGTCATGGACGACCAATACAATCCATGGGTCAACTTGGGGACCCCATGGAGCCACTTGGGTAAGAAAATGACATTAAAAACTTTTTATTTAAAGTAAAAATAAAATTGTCACAAACATGTGTTGTTTTACTAAAACAATTATTACATGGGGTTATACAAGTTAAATTTTCGACTATAAATATTCATTAGAAAGATAAAAAATATTTCCTACATCATGTTAATTTTTTATAATTTTTAGACATTAAATAAATTAAATTTTTATAACACCATGATGATGCAACGATTACCTCATTAATTAACGATTTAAATAAAATGGAAAGATAATGTAACATATAAGACATAAGCTTGTCAAAAACCTATTGGATGAGTATATTTATAACCCTTATCACCTTATACTCGAAATATATAATTTTGGGACCTTTGAAATCCGAAAATCACTTCATAATAATGTAACATTTCATGACTTTCCAAGAGTGCCCCTCCTCTCCTCTTATAAAAGGCCCCCACCTCTACCACCTTATTCACATCTTCAAAGCCATTTGGCTCGGCCAAAATATGACTAAATACCCTCTCAAATCCACTATATTACTTCTAGAAGCCTCACTTTGGGAATAAGTCTTCCCAAGGAATCCTTTGGCTCAAATCAAAAAGAGTTACCCGATTTTAAGGTAATGTCTTCTCTTATGTTCCTTTGTTTTATTTTGCTTCTCCAACCCCTTAAACTCTTTTTATTTTTTTTATTTTGTAACAACACCAGTATATTCAATATACTAGGATGTTTTTATTAGAATTATTTTGTTTACACTTACACACACCTTCGTCTAATGGTTAAAGAACATACTGTTTTTGTGGGTAGCGAATTACTGCCTCACGAAACGATGATTGTTCAATCTTCTTTTAACACCTCTCATGGTGGCCATTAAGATGTCACTATATTTATATATGATATATATTATGTTTATGTTTTCCTTATGCTTCTATATATTTCATTTATGGCATACCTTTATGATTTCCATTATGGGTAAACGCGATAATTTCATTTTAGGAAGTGCAGACTACCGCCCCCTCAAAGTGATTTGAATCGTTAATGCCATATGTGGGACATATAAAGGATGGAGTAAATGATATTATATATGATATTATACTGGAATTATAATATAACTTTATATCATTATTATTTCATTCCATTAAATACGAAATAGAAATGAAAGTAGCGTTCATACGTACGTACGACTTACCGTCTCCATGAACGGTGCATTTCATTTCTTACCTCTAAATGTTATGTAATATTATAAATGAATATATCTACTGGATAAATATGATATATATGGTATCCAAATCATGGATATAATTATGGAGATAATGTATATTCTACCACATAAACAACTTGTAATTACAAGAAGTTTATTTTTGACTCAAGTGCCAAAGATCGACAAAATGACCGTTATTAACTTATATAATTACATAATGTTCATAACATGGTAATAAATGATATAAAAGGAATAATGAACTTGAAAAAGGTTCTTAATCAAGTAGAAATTAACTCTAGTTTATTATTCAGGAGATTAAAGAACGATCGAGTCAAGTCAGACACGAGGTAAGGGACTTCGTCTCAATCTCCTTTCATTGAGGCATATTTTGTTTTATACACAACTTTCTTTTATATGGTGTATAAAACCCTTTGAATTTTACGTTTATTCAAAATGAATCTTTTTTATACGAAGTGTTTTACTAAACGATAAAAGGGAATGTTTTTTTGTCGTACGTATGCGGTGACAATGACTTCTCCGCCGCCGTGACCATTATTTGTGTTTCAGCTTCCTCTACAAGACATAACTTTTTTTAAATGAAAAATAAATACCAAGTTTTAATTATCTTTTATTTTGGTATTGAAAATGGTTTTGATAATGTTTTTATTATATCAATGTGTTGTATTGATATCTTGTGATTGAAATGTGGAAATTTTATGTTTCCTTTATGCATGTTTTATGTGATACGATTATGTTATGGTTTATGATATGTTTAAAACTTTTCATATAAGGAATTCATTGGACTTAATAAGTAATGGGTGGAGCCCACTATAACTCCTCGATGCATTGGTAGGTCTCATGAGACAAACTAGTGTCTTTGCATAAGGCCTTGACAAAATCTTATTTGTAGTCTTGGCACGAGGCCTTGGCTACGTGGTTATGATAGTCTGAAATTACGCATTCCATCATTATGAAAGTGGTTATTGATATTGCATGTGATTATTAGACTAGTATAATATCCATGTGAATAAGTAAATGGAATTATTGCATTTTATTTTTTCCATATTTTACTGAAGTTAAAGTTTAAAAGGGTTTTGTTTTAGTTATACATTGCCTTAAATGTTTATGTTTATTTATGAAAGTTTCCACTGTATTTTTATCCTTACTGAGCATCTGAGCTCACCCCTTTCTATGTTTTATTTTACCAGGATGTGAAGAAATATTTTATGACTGACCTATAGGGATAGTCCGAAAGGGATAGGAGTGTGGACTCTGGAGACTATGTTATTTTGATTTTTTACTTTATGAAGTAATGTAATATTTTTGAATGTATCTAGTGTTTCCATGGCTACTAAACTAATAGTTCTTTCAAGACTTGATATTTTGTGATCATGCCAATGTTACGCAATAATGCACCAACTCTGGGTAACTGGGGTTGGGGTGTTACAGATATCATTCCATAAGAATGAAAATCATTTATCATCCACAAAAGTGTAATGTTTATATGAAATGTGCCTTATAAAGAAGTATTTTTTATGCACATAGAACCACATTAAACAACTACTATAAATATTTTATTGAAGCATAAAATTAAACATATATATATCATTTCACAGATTATATGGTCAAAATTTGAGTATATTTTAGAAAGTAAATGTTTTCTCAAACACATCATCACTCATGAAAATATTTTGGTGGATTAGAGCCAACAATAATTTAATCATTAATTTATATGGAACAAAAGATGGTGTTACATCTATATTTGGATTCCATCAAGATTAAACACATTTTTAACTGTCATTTTGGCTTGTAGTTTCCTCCTATTATATACTACAACATTTAAAGAAAGCATGAATTTTATTTGTTGAAAATCTAAGATGATGAATTAAATTTCATGAAAAATATTTATTTACATGAATATATTCATCATCAAGAAGTAAGTGCTTAAAAAATTTAATAGGATAATATATTATAGTATTTAAAATCCTATACATGGTTTTCCTATGATACATTTGTAGGGACCACTTTATGTATGGATTTAATTTGTTTTCAAGTGATTTATAATTGTTAATGGTGATCAATGGGATAAAAATATCTGATTATGGTCAACATGATAAAGTAGTTCCAAAGTTAGTGAAGGTTGGATGAATTCCTCAAGTCTTGATATTCTAAGAAACATGTGAATAGTTTGAGGACTTTGAGTTTTAAGGTGATTCTTGGAGAATAATTATGGATTCATTTTAGGACATTAGCTTTCATGGTTGAATAATTATCTTAGTAAAATCAGATGATGAATTTTTATTTTTTAATTCAAAAAATTCATTAGTATTTGGTAAAACTTGTGATGCTGGCCTTAGGAAGGAAAGTGAGAGAAAAGGTGTTTCTAATCATATTCAATTTTGATTCGAGAGAAAGATGTTGTTAGAATATAATGAAGTTACAAAACTTTCCTTTGAAAATATGACGATGCTAAAGGTGATCATTCAAAGACTATATATCATAATAGATAAGGTTCGTGATAGAAGAAGATTATTATTGAATAAGGTTTGTTATAGTTTGTAGACTACATAGAAGGTATGTGGAGCAGTGTTGGAAAATTAGTTAAAGAAGGATTCTAGATACCAGTCCTATGCGAACTGTAAAGTACGATATATGGAATGTGTTATGTAAATGGTTCATGGGAGGCTTGTGGTACATAGAATGAGGGTCATTTGTATAATGGAGGCGGTGATCCATTCACAGATGGAATTGGACATCACAAAAGAAGATTGGTGGTGCACATACCAGGAAGTTAAAATGGTTCGCGGGAGGAGTGTAGTATGTGGTGAAGGCTGTAAATCATCAAAACATTGGGGAAATTGGATTAGAAGAATTTTCATATTTATTTTCCTATAGAAAGGATCATAATACATTCATTAAGTAAGAGTAAATTTTATAAATAAATGGTCATCGCTATGGGAAGAATTTGGTGAAGTTCAAAGAGTTTACAAAGCCGTGGTCCACAAAGGAGAAGAGTTCACAGAGGAAATATTTCTGTAAAGAAGTTATTCATGAAATAGGAGAAAATTATTGGAATAAGTATAGTACATGGAAGAGAAAAAGTTTGCATTAGAAGAATCATTCCATAGAAATAAATGGAGCCTACAAAGCAAAGGTCGTCCGTAGTACATGGGTGGTCCGTGGAGCATTAAAAAAACATGGGGAATTGGTTGTTAATTAAGAAAATATAGTTCGTGGAAGGGAAGGATATTTGAGAAGCACTCATGCTATGTGGTGAAAGGAAAATCTCAGTGACAGTTCACTGTAATAGTTTGTGAGAATAGTTCATAGGAACAGTTCTCAGGGATAGTTCACATTGGGAATATAGTTCACAGAGGATACCAGATAGTTCACGAAGGAGAAATATTTCATACACATGATAGGTGTTTAAAAACTCATCGTTCTTTGTGAATAATAAAGTGGGATCAAGACACTGCTATACTATTCCATATTAATCTATGTCAAAGAAGAAGAAAGTGAGTGTCCAATCTATATTCAGTTATCCAGGCCATATGAATTGTTATGATGCTAGGTTGAGCTGATCTTATTTGATTTATTAATCAAAAAGTAATTTTTGATTCTTGTAAAAAGAAGAAGAGATGTTAGTGCAGTTGGTTTTTCACTGAAGAAAAAAGTGAGAAGAAGAGAAGAATATTTACTAAACAAATTGATATTAGTTCATTATAATTTGGGTCATAGAAAATTTAGTGTTAATCAGTTCACAACACATTCATATTATTATGAATGACAGAAGAAGAAGATTTTTTTATTTTTAGTTTGCTTCCAGAAAAAGATAAAAAGTGTTACTTGCATGCTGTTAATAAAGTAACGAGTGAAGAGAGGAAGATAAAAGAGGTATTGTGGCATCCAATAGGTCTCAACAAGTGGATGATTTTGTTGGTGTTACAATCCTTTAATAAGGAGAAGACTCTCTTGGGAGGTAGTATAAATATAAAACCAAGTTCTATAAAAAGGGATATCATGAGAGGGAATATAAAGATCCATCCAAGTGTTGTAAAACATGAACTATTGGATTGTTTTCAATGTTCCACATGAGTGTAAGGGTATATCCTACTCATTTTATTCCATATCAGAGGATTATTTTCTAGTGGATTGTGTGGTGTTGGATTTTTTCAAAACCATACCAAGGATGTAGCTACTCTTATTGAGTAGCGAACCTTATAAAAATATCGTGTTCATTTTTTACTAATTTCATATACTTTCATGAAAAATGGAAAATAGAATAATAGAATCAAGATCCTAAGAGGTTTAATAGGTATAGGTATAAAAAGTTATAATTGATTAAAAATCCCCCAATAATAATTCACCCCCCTCAGTGTTAGGTATATCCCAATCTAGTTCTCTCAACACTCACATTAAAAATTATAGCATCTCCATTTTACCACATTCTAAATATACAAGATTCCTTGTACCAACCATTAATTTTTTTACTCTCTCAACATCATCATTTTCAATAGGTTAATCATGTGTACTCATACCACTATCTTCTTATATTGGAATAATTTATTTCTCATGATGATGAGTAAATTTAAATTTATCAAATAACAAATTCTAAATTTTATATCTTTCATTTAGATTATAAATAGTATGTGCTTTATTTTTTCTCTCAATTATGTCACATAGTTTATTAGTTTGTTTAAAAACTGGAATTTATTACATGGTAGCTCACTTTTTCCCAACATAAACAAGGTATTAAAATATAATTATAATAATAAAACGTATAATTTCTCTATATTAATAATTATTACATTAAAAAAATAAAAAAAGATAACTTATTTTGAAACTTAGTTGGAATCTAATCAGTATCATACATCAAAATTATACCCATTCTAGAATAATTTTGTTTATTAAATTCAAAATTATAGACTGTAATTAGAAAATTAATGACATAAATTAATACTTTGAATATATACCAAGGAAGAAAATAATCCTATTAGTTAATACATATATATAATTTGTTTTTAATAATGTTTACATATTTTTATGCCACTTAAAACATTGGTGATACTCTCAAATAATGAGAGTGTTGGACCAAATAGAATCTCAATATTTTTGTTCTAATTTGATGATGAAAGGAAATAAAAGTGAAATATTGATAAATGGAGATTTAATTTTAGGGTTAATGTGAAGGTAAGCCTGCATATCAACCATATGAATAAGAAAATTCAACTCAAAGGTTTGAGACCACAAACCAAGGAATATCTTTAACTATAACTTCCTCAATTTTGTTTTTATCATGAAAAAAATTTATTAAAGAAGAAAAATTGCTATATAAAACATGAAAATTACTTCAAAACCATAAATATAAGTCCAATCATTGATATTTAAAAATAACATTCCATATTTAAATAAAATTAAAAAACATCCTAAAAAATTTATTAATATTAATCAAAACACTTATTGGTATTAAAAAAAATAAATTCAATGATTATAAAACCCCATAAATAATTTTTTTATATTGGTGAAAAACACCTCATAATATAGACATTAATTAAAAAAATTCTTGATAACACCCCATAATAGTTATATTAATAAACAATCCATAACTATTCTTGTTATTAAAAAACACCACAACATTGATATTAATAAAAAAAATATTGATATTTAAATAAATCTATAAAATAATGAAATTCATTGTTTTTAACCACCCATAAATAATTTATATAAAAAACATATATTATTTTAAAAGAAAATTACATTTCATCAAGAATATTGAGCGCACTATTTTTAAAAAATTATAATAGTGCATTATTAAATAAAAATCAAAATTTTTTATACTAAATAAATTTAACTAAATATATTTCAATAAAAATTTCATCATCAATAATAAAAAATTTTAATCTATAAGAAAAATTTAATAAATTCAACACCAGAATTCTATATTATGAAAAACAATGGATTTATATAGAACCATATACTGTAAATAAAAAATACAATGACGCCTAGAATTTTTCCACCAAGAGAGACAATAAAGGTCCTTAATTTATTTTAATGAATGCTAATAATAAAAAAATCCCCAATGAAATTCGTGTAACAACAAAACCTAGCCTAAAATTTCAATATGGGGCTTAATAATGATAAAACAAGAGAATAAAAGAAGATAATATGTGAAGGGGACAACATTCCATGATGATTTCACCAAACAAATGGATGCAAAATGATATATGATATATGAATATTGAGGGGAATCAAATTGGATGGTGAAAAAGGATTCAAGGAAGTGGGAATTTGGTCTTAAGAATTGTGGGTCATGCTAGTTTACACTACTGGAAATCCAGCATTTCCCAATGGTTTAGAACCGTTGGGAAAGGCTGCAGAACTGTTGGTATATGTTATACCAACGGTTCTGCAAACCGTGGGGAAGTAAGCCGTTGGGAAAGGCTTTTCCCAACGGTTTACACAGAACCGTTGGGATAGGTTAGAAAAAATCAACCTATCCCAACGGTTCTGCCAAACCGTTGGGAAAGGCCTTTCCCAACGGTTTGGCCCGTTGGGAAAGGCCTTTCCCAACGGTTTGGCCCATTGGGAAATCAACACAGCATTTTCTTTCCCAACGGTTCCATGAACCGTTGGTAAAAACAACCATTAAACAGGGTATCCCAACGGTTTTACCAATGGTTCCTTGAACCGTTGGTAAAAACAGCTACATAGAGCCTATGCCAATGGTTTTCAAACCGTTGGCATAGGCTTTGCTATGCAAATTGCACAGCAACCTGCAATTTGCACAGAAGGTCTGGTTTTTGGGCATTCACCCTCGGTTTCAATTCAATTTTCAATCCAATTATGCCCTCATTTTCAATTCATTTTTCAATCCAATTATTGTACCTATAACACATATAATGCATACATATAGAGAACAAACCAACACATACAAATAATGCAAACCAACCAACCAACACATATGCCAGTTGATGTTTTTCACTTAAAATGACGTCCTTTTGAAACAAAAGACGGACACTATGAGTGGTGTCGACCACACCGCGTCTCCAATTGAGGCGGGGTTGATTCGTACACGTCACATATGACCCATGGATCTTTCTCCTAAAGTTTAAATGGAAACCGAATGCGTTTTTTCGGTTTTCCGTATGTACTTAAAATGTTGTCCATTTTAAACAAAAGAGTGACACTTAGACTAATCCTGACCACACCGCGACTCAGATTCATCCCGGGTTGGCTCGTACATGTCACATATGACCCATGGATCGTTGTGATAAATTATCAAAAGATTACGAATGCGTTTGGTTAGTTTTGCGTATGCCAGTTGTTCTTTTCATTTATAATCATGTCCATTTTAAACAAAAGAGACAGAGTTAGAGAGGTGTCGGCCACATCGCGTCTCGGATTAAGACGGGGTTGACTTGTACACGTCACATATGACTCATGGATCGTTGTGCTAAAGTATCGATAGAATCCGAATGCGTTTGGTCGTTTGTCCGTATGTCAGTTGATGCCTTTCACTTAAAATGACGTCCTTTTGAAACAAAAGACGGACACTTTAAGTGGTGTCAGCTGCACCGCATGTCGGATTGAAGCGGGGATGATTCGTACACGTCACATATGACCCATGGATCGTTCTCCTAAAGTTTCAATAGAAACCGAATCCGTTTGGTCATTTTTCTGTATGTACTTAAAATGGTGTCCATTTTAAACAAAAGAGAGTCACTTAGACTTATCCTGGCCACACCGCGACTCAGATTCATCCCAGGTTGGCTCGTACACGTCACATATGACCCATGGATTGTTGGAATAAATTATCAACAGATTCGGAATGCGTTTGGTCGGTTTTCCGTATGTCAGTTGATGCTTTTCACTTAAAATGACGTCCTTTCGAAACAAAAGACGGACACTTTGAGTGGTGTCGGCCACACCACGTCTCCGGATTGATCTGAAACCACCGTGAAACATTCTAATTATTATTCGTGACGTGTACGCGCAGACGGCATGTCAATCGGACGTGCGGTTTGCGCGGTACGACTCAATATTCGTGTTTTAAGTGATGCGCGCGCAATGTAAACGCGCGTGAGGGGGGTCCAAACGGGCCGAACGAAATTGGAATGGCCTGAAATCAGACAAAAAATATGGGAGAGTGATTTATGAAGTGGTCGAGTAGACGGAACGTCAATCGGACGTGCCTTGTGCCCGCGGTGACCGACAACGCAGTTCTGGTGTCATAAACGGCCAAAACGGGCGTCCAACGGTCAAATTCATAGCGGACGACCTCAGATTGAGCTGAAACCACCGTGCAACATTCTAATTATTATTCGTGATGTGTACGCGCAGACGTCACATCAATCGGACGTGCGGTTTGCGCTGTACGACTCAATATTCGTATTTTAAGTGATGCGCGCGCTTCGTAAACGCGCGTGAGGGGGGTCCAAACGGGCCGAACGAAGTCAGAATGGCCTGAAATCAGACGACAAATACGGGTGAGTGATTTCTGAAGTGGTCGAGCAGACGACACGTCAATTGGACGTGCCATGTGCCCGCGGTGACCGACAACGCAGTTCTGGTGTCATAAACGGCCAAAACGGGCGTCAAACAGTCAAATTCATAGCGGACGACCTCAGATTGAGTTGAAACCACGGTGAAACATTCTAATTATTATTCGTGACGTGTACGCGTAGACGGAACGTCAATCGGACATGCGGTTTGCGCGGTACGGCTCAATATTCGTGTTTTATGTGATGCGTGCGCTTCGTAAACGCGCGTGAGGGTGGTCCAAATGGGCCGAACGATTTTGGAATGGACTGAAATCAGACGACAAATACGGGTGAGTGATTTATGAAGTGGTCGAGCAGACGGCACGTCAATCGGACATACCGTGTGCCCGCGGTGACCGACAACGCAGTTCTTGTGTCAAAAACGGCCAAAACGGGCGTCCAACTGTCAAATTCATAGCGGACGACCTCGGATTGACCTGAAACCACCGTGCAACATTCTAATTATTATTAGTGACGTGTACGCGCAGACGGTAAGTCAATCGGACGTGCGGTTTGCACGGTACGGCTCAATATTCGTGTTTTAAGTGATGTGCGCGCTTCGTAAACGCGCGTGAGGGGGGTCCAAATGGGCCGAACGAAGTCGGAATGGCCTAAAATCAGACGACAAATATGGGAGAGTGATTTATGAAGTGGTCGAGTAGACGGCACATCAATCGGACGTGCCGTGTGCCCGCGGTGAATGACAACGCAGTTCTGGTGTCATAAACGGCCAAAACGGGCGTCCAACGGTCAAATTCATAGAGGACGACCTAAGACTGACCTGAAACCACCTTTAAACATTCTAATTATTATTCGTGATGTGTACGCGTAGACGGAACGTCAATCGGACATGCGTTTTGCGCGGTACGACTCAATATTCGTATTTTAAGTGATGCGCGAGCTTCGTAAACGCGCGTGAGGGGGGTCCAAATGGGCCGAACGAAGGAGGAATGGCCTGAAATCAGACGACAAATACGGGTGAGTGATTTCTGAAGTGGTCGAGTAGACATCACGTCAATTGGACGTGCCATGTGCCCGCGGTGACCGACAACGCAGTTCTGGTGTCATAAACGGCCAAAACAGGCGTCAAATGGTCAAATTCATAGCAGACGACCTCGGATTGAGCTGAAACCACCGTGAAACATTCTAATTATTATTCGTGACATGTACGCGCAGACGACACGTCAATCGGACGTGCGGTTTGCACGTTACGGCTCAATATTCGTGTTTTAAGTGATGCGTGCGCTTCGTAAACGCGCGTGAGGGTGGTCCAAACGGGCCGAACGATTTCGGAATGGCCTGAAATCAGACGACAAATATGGGTGAGTGATTTATGAAGTGGTTGAGCAGACGGCACGTCAATCGGACGTGCCGTGTGCCCGCAGTGACCGACAACGCAGTTCTGGTGTCATAAACAGCCAAAACAGGCGTCCAACGGTCAAATTCATAGCGGACGACCTCAGATTGACCTAAAACCACCGTGAAACATTCTAATTATTATTCTTGACGTGTACGCGTAGACAAAACGTCAATCAGAAGTGCGGTTTGCACGGTACGGCTCAATATTCGTGTTTTAAGTGATGTGCACGCTTCATAAACGCGCGTGAGGGGGGTCCAAATGGGCCGAACGAAGTCGGAATGGCCTGAAATCAGACGAAAAATACGGGAGAGTGATTTATGAAGTTTTTGAGTAGACGGAACGTCAATCGGACGTGCCGTGTGCCCGCGATGACCGACAACGCAGTTCTGGTGTCATAAACGGCCAAAACGGGCGTCCAATGGTCAAATTCATAGCGGACGACCTCGGATTGACCTAAAACCACCGTGCAACATTCTAATTATTATTCGTGACGTGTACGCGCAGACGGCACGTCAATCGGATGTGCGGTTTGCACGGTACGGCTCAATATTCGTATTTTAAGTGATGTGCGCGCTTCGTAAACGCGCGTGAGGGGGGTCCAAACAGGCCGAACGAAGTCGGAATGTCCTGAAATCAGACGAAAAATACGGGTGAGTGATTTCTGAAGTGGTCGAGCAGACGGCACGTCAATTGGACGTGCCATGTGCCCGCGGTGACCGACAACGCAGTTCTGGTGTCATAAACGGCCAAAACGGGTGTCAAACGGTCAAATTCATAGCAGACGACCTCAGATTGAGCTGAAAACACCGTGAAACATTCTAATTATTATTCGTGACGTGTACGCGGAGACGGCACGTCAATCAGACGTGCGGTTTGCGTGGTACGACTCAATATTCGTGTTTTAAGTGATGTGCGCGCTCCGTAAACGCGCGTGAGGGTGGTCCAAATGGGCCAGACGATTTTAGAATGGCCTGAAATCAGACGACATATACAGGTGAGTGATTTATGAAGTGTTTGAGCAGACGGCACGTCAATCGAACGTGTCGTGTGCCCGCGGTGGCCGACAACGCAGTTCTGGTGTCATAAACGGCCAAAATGGGCGTCAAACGGTCAAATTCATAGCGGACGACCTCGGATTGACCTGAAAACACCGTGAAACATTCTAATTATTATTCGTGATGTGTACGCGCAGACGGAACGCCAATCGGACGTGTGATTTGTGCGGTACGGATCAATATTCGTGTTTTAAGTGATGCGCGCGTTTCGTAAACGCGCGTGAGGGGGTTCGAAACGGGCCGAAAGAAGTCGGAATGGCCTGAAATCAGACGAAAAATACGGGTGAGTTATTTATGAAGTGGTCGAGCAGACGGTACGTCAATCGGACGTGCCGTGGGCCCGCGGTGACCGACAACGCAGTTCTGGTGTCATAAACGGCCAAAACGGGCGTCCAACGGTCAAATTTATAGCAGACGACCTCGGATTGACCTGAAACCACCGTGCAACATTCTAATTATTATTCGTGACGTGTACGCGCAGACGGAACGTTAATCGGACGTGCGGTTTATGCGGTACGACTCAATATTCGTGTTTTAAGTGATGCGCGCGCTTCGTAAACGCGCGTGAGGGGGGTCCAAATGGGCCGAACGAAGTCGGAATGGCCTGAAATCAGACGAAAAAAACGGGAGAGTGATTTATGAAGTGGTCGAGCATACGGCACGTCAATCGGACGTGCCGTGTGCCCGCGGTGACCGGCAACGCAGTTCTGGTGTCATAAACGGCCAAAACGGGCGTCCAACGGTCAAATTCATAGCGGACGACCTCATATTGAGCTGAAACCACCGTGAAACATTCTAATTATTATTCGTGACATGTAGACGCATACGGCACGTCAATCGGACGTGCGGTTTGTGCGGTACGGCTCAATATTCATGTTTTAAGTGATGTGCGCGCTTCGTAAACGCGCGTGAGGGTGGTCCAAATGGGACAAACGATTTCGGTATGGCCTGAAATTAGACGAAAAATACGGTTGAGTTATTTATGAAGTGGTCGAGTAGACGGCACGTCAATCGGACGTGCCGTGGGCCCGCGGTGACTGACAACGCAGTTCTGGTGTCATAAACGGCCAAAACGGGCGTCCAACGGTCAAATTCATAGAGGACGACCTCGGATTGACCTGAAACCACCGTGAAACATTCTAATTATTATTCGTGACGTGTACGCGCAGACGGCACGTCAATCGGACGTGCGGTTTGCGCGGTACGACTCAATATTCGTGTTTTAAGTGATGCGCGCGCTTCGTAAACGCGCGTGAGGGGGGTCCAAATGGGCCGAACGAAGTCGGAATGGCCTGAAATCAGAAGAAAAATATGGGATAGTGATTTCTGAAGTGTTCGAGCAGACGACACGTCAATCGGAAGTGCCGTGTGCCCGCGGTGACCGACAACGCAGTTCTGGTGTCATAAACGGCCAAAATACTGTCCATTTTAAACAAAATAGAGACACTTTGAGTGGTGTCGGCCACACCACGCCTCGGATTGAGGTGGCATTGACTCTTACACGTCACATATGACCCATGGATCGTTCTCCTAAAGTTTCAACAGAAACTGAATGCGTTTGGTCGGTTTTCCGTATGTCATTTGTTGTTTTCACTAAAAATGAAGTCCATTTTAAACAAAATAGAGACACTTTGAGTGGTGTCGGCCACACCGCGCCTCAGATTGATGTGGCATTGAATTGTACACATCACATATGACCCATGGATCATTCTCATAAAGTTTCAATAGAAACCGAATGCGTTTGGTCGGTTTTCTGTATGTCATTTTTTGTTTTCACTAAAAATGATGTCCATTTTAAACAAAATAGAGACACTTTGAGTGGTGTCGGCCACACCGCGCCTCGGATTGAGGTGGCGTTGACTCGTACACATCAAATATGACCCATGGATCATTCTTGTAAAGACCCGTAAAATTCAAGGGAAATTTTTTTCTTAATTTTCTTTAGAATTTTACAAGAGCGCGGTTTCAGACGGCACCTGATTCCGAGGCCCGGAGTGCCCGGAATTAATTTCCGAAGTTTGGCTCGGGTACGTTCAGTGAACGAACGAGCGGGAATTCCTAACTTTTGATCCGGTGCTCGGAATTGAAATCCGAGGGCACCGATGAACTCGCAGCGCCGATATTCGCTTAAAGAGTCCTTTTCGGGAGTTGCGTTTGTTGCGGGTTGAGAGTTTCGTTTTGGGGTTTTTAGTTTGAGTTAAATAAAATTGTGTAGAACAATTTTATTTTTAACTTGTTAAAACCTATCTAAGGTGGTTGGGAGTGGGACCCACACCCACTAAACCTCCCTTGGGAGGATTAAGTGTGGTGGGGCCCACACGAACCCCCACCTTTTCAACTCCCCACTCTCCCTCTTAATGGCTTGATAACTTAACTTCTTTTTAATTATACAACTCTTGTATATTAAATAAGTGAGTTAATTTTGGGGTTAGCCATTTTGAATTTCAAACTTTTGTTTTTCTTCTAATGTGTTTTGTAATAATAAAATAAGAAGTGGTCTTATTTTATTTTGGGTTGTTTGGTTTGTCTCCTTGAGAGCTTTTGGAGAGCCTCCTCTTCTTCTTCAAACTCAACGAAGAACGCGAAGAACGTCGTTCTTCAACGAAGAACTTCTCCGCCGAAGAACACGATCCATCCGCGACGCGACGTACTTCTTCCGCGTCATCCCTTCCGCGACGGTTTTCCGCGACGAACGCCTTCGACAACGACTCTTCCTCCGACGTCAAAGGAATCGACACCAATATTCCACGACTCCGTCAACGTGCGACTATCGAGAACGCCACAACTCCTTTCTTCGTTCACCGTGACAACGAAGGGGACGCCATCTCTTCTTCGGACAACCTTCGTCGGCAAACGAAGATCCGCCAACGTCGTGTCTCTTCGGGCATAGCACTTCGTCAACGGATTTGACGAACGCCGACCGCGACGCCCGACTTCCGCGACGCCGTCTTCCGCGGATCGTAGACGATTCTTCGAATCTTAAAACCGAGGTAGGGGTTGTCGAATTTCTTTTGGTTTCCTCTTTTTTATTCTTGATCGTGCTTTTAACAAGATTAACGTGTGGCATGTTTTTCTTTAAGTTGCGTTATTATTATTAACGCGAGGGGGGCCGGACCGCACGAACACGGCCGAACCCCCCTCCAACGTTCTTGTTTAATTCTTTCGATAATGAAAATCCTGGTTTGAGCTGAGACTTTTGACCTTGTGTTTACTTCATGATTGAGATGGGTCACTTACTAACTTTGGTATATGTATGGGCATATACCCGGGTAGTGGTTATCCGTCGTTTTCACAATCCTTGTGTTTCCTCATGATTGTGATGGGTTACTTGATAACTTAGGTATATGTATGGGCATATACCTAAGTAGGGTTTATCTGTTGAGTTCTTCTTGTGTTTATCCTTGTTGGTTTTAGTGAGACCTTGAGGGTCTCGGGGTCCCTACTGAGTATCGTTATACTCACCCCTGCACGGGCTATGCCCGCACCTCGTTGTGTTGGTTGCAGACGACGGACAGTGCTGACAGAAGCCGAAGGTTCGAGGACTGGACGGTACCTGGAGGTGGACTATACGACGAGGCGGTACCCGGAGGTGGACCACTGGGCGGGACATACTTGGAGCGGATGGCGGGACCCGAGGAGCAGAGGAGCTATCTGCACCCACCCTTCAGGTGGGATTTCCAGTGGACATCTCAGCGTAGCAGCTTTACTTTTCAGTCGCTGTTTTCCCTTTCGAGTTGTACTTTACAGTTGGGCTTGTATTTCCGGCCCCTTTTTACTTTTCAGTTCTTCTTTTTGTATTTAGTGTTTTACTTCCGCTTGTACTCTGTGGTGCTTGTTTTCTTTATAAAGGCAATGCCTTCCCAGTTATCGGTTTTTTACGCCTTTGGTGCTAGTCGCCAGCCCCTGGCCTATGGAAGGCGGGCTTGGGGTAGTCACGGCACGGGCCCCGAGGACGGGTCGTGACAAATTGGTATCAAAGGAGTTCGGTTCTACCGCAGAACTTATAACTCTGATGTTTCTTTCTGTGAAGCAATAGTGTTGAGAGTACCGAGTGTGGTTTTCAGTTCAGGGAGTCCAGTGTTGGTGCGGGCGGCCGACGTATCCATACACCAGGACCCTGACAACTGATTTCCGACTTTGTGCACAAAAACACTGATTGCGAGTGTGTTTTCAAAGGTTTTTCCCCTTAAAACAGCTCAAACCAGGTCAGCTCACTAGGTATAATCGTTTGATCGTGTTACGTTGTTTCTTTCGGGATGTCTTTTCTCAGACGACCAGCTAGAGCCCGGAGGGATGAGCGTGCTGACAGTCTGTCGAGCGACGAGGCTTCGGTACAGGGCCCTCTTGCAGTTGGGCCACCGATGCCACCAGCCCCAGCAGTAGGCGATGCACGACGCTTGAGCGCGCTGCACGAGTTCCAGCGCCAGAGGCCACCCAGGTTCCGGGGAGAGACGGACCCGCAGGCGGCTGAGGTTTGGCTGGAGGCTGTGGTGAGAGTCTTCAGGCTAGTGGGGACGCCGGCAGACTTCATGGTGATCTTTGCTACCAGCCTCCTTCAGGCAGCAGCAGGTAGGTGGTGGAGCCACTTGTTTCAGTTTTGCGATGAGTTGAACTTCGCATGGGAAGACTTCGAGACCTTCTTCAGGGTGGAGTTTGTGCCAGTATCTCTACACCCCGAGTGTGTACAGGAGATTCTGCCTTTGACGCGTGTTTTTCGATCAGAAGCCGAGTCATCTGTGGGCAGTAGACAGATGATGCAGAGGTCCAGGAGGACCAGACGAGCAGTTGGGCGATCTCGGGTTTTAGGACCGGTGGTGCGGGGCACCCGAGGTGGGGTCAGAGCCAGGCGTGCCAGAAACGGACATTGTTACTCGTGCGGTGGAAAGGGTCACCTGGCACGTGACTGTCCGACTCCTCGTACAGTTGATCCATAGGATTTTGAGGAGCCACCGAGGTTGAGGCAGCGACAAATGCTGGAGCTCTAGGAGCAGATGGACAGGGGAGGAACTAGTGGATACGTCTTTTGTACTTCTAGTTCCATGATGATGTTGCTTTTGTGTAGCGTCTTGTATTATGAGCTGCAGTAATAAAAAGACGCATTCTTTTGTGATGTTTTCTTTCCTGTCCTCTTTTGTGATGTTACTAAGAGGTTCCAGTTGACTGTTGACTTGACCCTCACTTGTGAGACATCTACTGGAGGAGACTAGTTACCACACACTAATGCCGACAGTGTGACTCAACCCTTGGAGGCGAGAGTAACGGTTGGATCTCTTAGTAGTAGCGTCGAGGCCTTACGACGTCATCCTTGGTATGGATTAATATCATCCATGTTAGGATTGAATGTTTTAGGCAAAGAATGTGGTTCATCCAGGGATGAGACCAGGTTTCTCTTTTCGGCAAAGAAGAAATCTTGCAGCTCTTGTGGACCAGAGATGGTCCGGGCCACGTCAAAAGAGGTCCATGTCATCCAGGAGCGGGTCCTACATGGACGATCGATTCCTCTTGTGCGCAACAGATGGCGGCACGGGAATCTCCAGGAGAGCACATGGGAGCGGGAGGCTCAGATGCGTGCTCAGTATCCCCTTTTTGTTTCCCTAGTTTTTGATGTAGCTTTACGGGGACGTAAAGCCCTGAGGTGGGAGTAATGTAAAGACCCGTAAAATTCAAGGGAAATTTTTTTCTTAATTTTCTTTAGAATTTTACAAGAGCGCGGTTTCAGACGGCACCTGATTCCGAGGCCCGGAGTGCCCGGAATTAATTTCCGAAGTTTGGCTCGGGTACGTTCAGTGAACGAACGAGCGGGAATTCCTAACTTTTGATCCGGTGCTCGGAATTGAAATCCGAGGGCACCGATGAACTCGCAGCGCCGATATTCGCTTAAAGAGTCCTTTTCGGGAGTTGCGTTTGTGCGGGTTGAGAGTTTCGTTTTGGGGTTTTTAGTTTGAGTTAAATAAAATTGTGTAGAACAATTTTATTTTTAACTTGTTAAAACCTATCTAAGGTGGTTGGGAGTGGGACCCACACCCACTTAACCTCCCTTGGGAGGATTAAGTGTGGTGGGGCCCACACGAACCCCCCACCTTTTCAACTCCCACTCTCCCTCTTAATGGCTTGATAACTTAACTTCTTTTTAATTATACAACTCTTGTATATTAAATAAGTGAGTTAATTTGGGGTTAGCCATTTTGAATTTCAAACTTTTGTTTTCTTCTAATGTGTTTTGTAATAATAAAATAAGAAGTGGTCTTATTTTATTTTGGGTTGTTTGGTTTGTCTCCTTGAGAGCTTTTGGAGAGCCTCCTCTTCTTCTTCAAACTCAACGAAGAACGCGAAGAACGTCGTTCTTCAACGAAGAACTTCTCCGCCGAAGAACACGATCCATCCGCGACGCGACGTACTTCTTCCGCGTCATCCCTTCCGCGACGGTTTTCCGCGACGAACGCCTTCGACAACGACTCTTCCTCCGACGTCAAAGGAATCGACACCAATATTCCACGACTCCGTCAACGTGCGACTATCGAGAACGCCGCAACTCCTTTCTTCGTTCACCGTGACAACGAAGGGGACGCCATCTCTTCTTCGGACAACCTTCGTCGGCAAACGAAGATCCGCCAACGTCGTGTCTCTTCGGGCATAGCACTTCGTCAACGGATTTGACGAACGACGACCACGAACGACGACCGCGACGCCCGACTTCCGCGACGCCGTCTTCCGCGGATCGTAGACGATTCTTCGAATCTTAAAACCGAGGTAGGGGTTGTCGAATTTCTTTTGGTTTCCTCTTTTTTATTCTTGATCGTGCTTTTAACAAGATTAACGTGTGGCATGTTTTTCTTTAAGTTGCGTTATTATTATTAACGCGAGGGGGGCCGGACCGCACGAACACGGCCGAACCCCCCTCCAACGTTCTTGTTTAATTCTTTCGATAATGAAAATCCTGGTTTGAGCTGAGACTTTTGACCTTGTGTTTACTTCATGATTGAGATGGGTCACTTACTAACTTTGGTATATGTATGGGCATATACCCGGGTAGTGGTTATCCGTCGTTTTCACAATCCTTGTGTTTCCTCATGATTGTGATGGGTTACTTGATAACTTAGGTATATGTATGGGCATATACCTAAGTAGGGTTTATCTGTTGAGATCTTCTTGTGTTTATCCTTGTTGGTTTTAGTGAGACCTTGAGGGTCTCGGGGTCCCTACTGAGTATCGTTATACTCACCCCTGCACGGGCTATGCCCGCACCTCGTTGTGTTGGTTGCAGACGACGGACAGTGCTGACAGAAGCCGAAGGTTCGAGGACTGGACGGTACCTGGAGGTGGACTATACGACGAGGCGGTACCCGGAGGTGGACCACTGGGCGGGACATACTTGGAGCGGATGGCGGGACCCGAGGAGCAGAGGAGCTATCTGCACCCACCCTTCAGGTGGGATTTCCAGTGGACATCTCAGCGTAGCAGCTTTACTTTTCAGTCGCTGTTTTCCCTTTCGAGTTGTACTTTACAGTTGGGCTTGTATTTCCGGCCCCTTTTTATTTTTCAGTTCTTCTTTTTGTATTTAGTGTTTTACTTCCGCTTGTACTCTGTGGTGCTTGTTTTCTTTATAAAGGCAATGCCTTCCCAGTTATCGGTTTTTTACGCCTTTGGTGCTAGTCGCCAGCCCCTGGCCTATGGAAGGCGGGCTTGGGGTAGTCACGGCACGGGCCCCGAGGACGGGTCGTGACAATTCTCCTAAAGTTTCAACAGAAACCGAATGCGTTTGGTCGGTTTTCCGTATGTACTTAAAATACTGTCCATTTTAAACAAAAGAAAGTCACTTAGAGTGGTCCCGACCACACCGCATCTCGGATTTAGGCGGGGTTGACTCGTAAAATTCTCAAATGACCCATGGATCGTTGTCTTAAAGTATCAACACAATCTGAATGCGTTTTGCCGGTTTTCCATATGCCAGTTGATGTTTTTCACTTAAAATGATGTCCTTTTGAAACAAAAGACATACACTTTGAGTTGTTCCGACCGCACCGTGCCTCGGATTGAGGCGGGGTTGATTCGTACACATCACATATGACCCATGGATCATTGTCCTAAAGCATCAACACATTTCGAATGCGTTTGGTCAGTTTTTCGTATGTCACTTTTGTTTTCACTTAAAATCTTATGGAAATTCATATAGAATATTTTTATATCATATTTAGTATGGATTAGATTTTAGTTGATCGTGCTATGAAACATTTCAGAGATAATGAAATTAAGGAAGGTGGAGGGGCTGTCTGGGAGGCTGTCTGGGGGGGCTGTCCGGTGGGTGTCCGGGGGGCTGTCCGGGGACCAAGGAGGAGGGTGGGGGGGCTGTGCGGGGTCTGTCCGGCGGGTGTTTGGGGTTGTTCAGGGGGTTGTCCGGGGTTGTTCTGGGGGCTGTCTGGGGGTTGTTCAGGGGGTTGTTCAGGGGTTGTTCAGGGGTTGTTCAGGGGGTTGTCCGGGGTTATTCAGGGGGTTGTCCGGGGGGTGTTTGGGGGGTTGTCCGGGGTCCAAGGGGGAGGATGGGGGGGGGGGGGGGGTTGTCCGGGGGGCTGTCCGGGGGGCTATCCGGGGGGCTGTCCTGGGGGATATCCGGGGTCCAGGGTGGAGGGTTGGGGGATGTACGAGGGGCTGTCTAGGGGGCTGTCCGCAGGGGCTGTCCGGGGGGGGGGGGGGCTGTCCGGTGGGTGTCTGGGGGGCTGTCCGGGGACCAAGGAGGAGGGTGGGGGGGCTGTGCGGGGTCTGTCTGGGGGGTGTTTGGGGGTCATTCAGGGGGTTGTCCGGGGTTGTTCAGGGGGCTGTCCGGGGTTGTTCAGGGGGTTGTTCAGGGGGTTGTTCAGGGGTTGTTCAGGGGTTGTTCATGGGTTGTTCAGGGGGTTGTCTGGGGTTGTTCAGGGGGCTGTCCGGGGGGTGTTTGGGGGGTTGTCCGGGGTCCAAGGGGGAGGGTGGGGGTGTTGTCCAAGGGACTGTCCGGGGGGCTATCCGGGGTCCAGGGTGGAGGGTTGGGGGCTATACGGGGGGCTGTCCAGGGGGCTGTCCATGGGGCTGTCCGGGGGGTGTTTGGGGGGTGTTCGGGGTCCAAGGGGGAGGGGGGGTTGTCCAGGGTCCAAGAATGAGGGGGGTTGTCCTGGGAGTTCACAAACACACAACCACTAAAAGACAAAAACATCCATAAAAACAGACAATATATAAAAATAACTCAACTCCAATACTATACTACGAGTCTAGATAAAACCAACAACTAGAATAGATTCAACATCAAATCTCAGTAATATAAGTCAAAAATGTAACGGATCAATATGTCCCACATCAGCATCACCATCACCATCATCATCATCATCATCACCCTCGTCATCGTCCTCCTCATCATCCTCACCCTCCACAGCGCCTTCCTCCTCGCCTTCACCCTCCTCCTCACCCTCCTCATCTCCCTCCTCTTCCGCATCAGACTCCTCGCCTTTATCATCTTCAAGCTGGACATCGGCCTGACCACCACTGGAACTGCCACCTGGTGCACCATATATAGAATGTATCGACGACATGTATTCATCAATCGCTGGGCTGACCTCTGCTGGAAGTGTTGGACATAGAACTTCAATAAATTTCATAAATGCACTGTTTGCCCTAGAAGACTGTTCTTCCGTCTCTATTGCCCTTTTCTCAGCCTGTTCTGCCTGTGCCCTAACTTGCTGCAGCTCGGTGGCACTACAACTCGTACCTGAGGCAGGCCAATACCTCGTCGGGGATATCCTAAGTTGGAAGCGTACTCTGCCAGAATGATCCTCTCCCAACACCTGATGTAAGTGATCAGATGGCCAAAATTGTCTGCTTCTTGGGCATCGAGGGCCTCTAAAGCATCCTGTTACAAATATAAATATATTATTAAGTTACTAAATAGATATTAAAATATAAAATCAACAGATTAAAACTTACAATCTGCTGCTGAGTCACTTCGTTGACAGCACTTCCATCCTTTTTTCGTCTACTCGAGCAAAACAGTTTTGCTTGAGGCACACGTCCTTCAATATTTTGTACTTGCCTCTACAATGACATTGAAAACAAAATTTATATAAAAACTTTAGCAAATGATTAAATAATTGAGGAAACAAAAGAAAATGTAAGTTGTAAAGAAAACTTATAAACAATTGTCATACCTGCTGCCTCTCATGATCCGGCATTGTCGTGTGTCCTAGTGTATGGAGGTATTTTTTTGCATCAATGTTTTTTTTATTTTTTCCAGATGATTCCTAAATAAAATTCGATAATGCAAAGGATAATATTAATGCAAAACTTGAAAGTTATTATTTAAATACCTCAAATGTAATTCATACCTTAAACTGGGTACTCGTCCAATGAGTAATCATCTGACGATACTGCTCTATAGGACAATCATCCACGACTGGTACCGCCTCTAACTCAGTGCCAACTCTAGCACGCCAGCCAATATACAGCTCATGCTTGTAGGCTCTCCAAAGATCGCCTAAATCCTTTAGACGTTCCAGTCGTGCACCCTCACCATCAGGAAAATTAAATCGAAGCTGAAATCAAAATATTAATTCATATAAATACAAAAATAATTCATGGCATTAAATACAACAAATTTTTTTACCCATATCTCTGCCCAATCTCTATCTTTGACCTCATGTGGCAAATGTCTCAACGACAGCGGGCTGACGGGAATGATGTCGGAGTATTTGGCAAGCATCGCCAGAAAACTCTGACATTGCTGCCCTGTTTTCTCAACCATCTGACTGTCTTCATTATATTCCACCATAACCTGTGTGCGACGGTTCCACACCGAACGCATGCATGTACGGCCCCGCCCCCGCCTCCTGTCAGTAGATGTATCTGTCATGAAAGAAAAACAAATATTTTATCAAAACATGTTATAATGAAAATAAATATTGCTATAAAAATTTGTTAGGGTTTTATAAATATACCTGCACTAGTATGATCAATGAGTGGCGCCGGATCCACAGAACCTGATGGAACACCCTCTGGTGGAACAGGAGTCGAAGACGATGGAATATAAAAGCTCGGAGAGACAGAAGTAGAAGGAAAAGAAGATGGAACAGCTGTATGACCTGATGCTGACTGGGGAGTGGGAATCATCATGGGATGTGAAAATGATGGGGAAGAAGATGCAGAAGGTAGCGAAAACATGGGAGGCCTAAATACCCTGTGTTTCCCTAACGACACACTGGGATTAGAATGTGGGAAGGCTGAAATGTCAGTGGGAGGGGCAGGGTCTCGTCGGGCACGCACATCTCTACATCCACCTCTGGTACGAACCCTCCTCGTACCACCGGCCTGAGTACTAGGACCAGTACTAGGCTTCTCGTCGAATAACTGTCGACGTAATGGTGGATCCTACAAAAAAGTTTACAAAAAAAATTAATCACATGACATTATATATTCTGTAAATATATATATATATATATATTTGAAATAAAGTACTCACTGTAGGCACTAATGGTGGAATGCCCATCTCCTCCATCCGACGATTGTTCTCTGCCATTTTTTTTCTTCGTCTCTCTTCAATTGGCTGCATTTCCTGCATTTGAAAACAAATATGTAATTAATTAGAAAAATAAAATTAATGTGTAAACCAAAAAACTAAATATATGAGGGAATTAGGGGATTCATTGGTAATTTATCTATCAATTGTTTTAGAAGAGCTTGAATGAATTTAATAAAACATAAAAGTTGTAATGTTCACCAAGTTAGAAATATTGTTTGATTTGGTTTGAATACAGTTCAATTCCAAATTAGAAAATGCAATTCAAATAAAACAGCAACCAATAAACATTGAAAATTCACATAACGGTCAAGTCAGCTAAAACATATTTGTGATCAATACTAAATAAATATGAATATTACCAACCTTAATAACCCAACTCTAGGTAAACCAAAAGAATTGAGAACATGGATGAATGATTCTATATATTTCCAACCACAACTTCAGGTTCACAATCAACTCTGACAATTGAGCTATTGGAGTCATCAAAAGAAATAAATGGATTGGTTCCAATGTCAATAAGGACAGTGTCAATTCCATCATCAACATCATCAAAAATATGTCTTGGAATTACTTCAACTATGACACCAAATTCAGGTTGAAGTTGATCTTTGACATAAAAAACTTGTTTAGCCATTGATGCCAACACATATGGTTCTTCAGTTGCAAGAGTGCGGGTCATATTAATTACTCTAAATCCACAATCATCAATAAATGTGCCATGTCTCGTCATCGAATCAAACCAATGGCATTTCATCATTGTGACTCGTCCATGAGAGTAATAATCCAATATTATTATTTTCTCAACAAATCCATAATAACCCACATTTTCAAGTCGCGGTCTACTATCTGATGCACTGGAATAACAATCTGTTGTGGTAGTAACCATAATACCATCATGTTTTGTTCTCATGTTTTTGGCTCGTTCATTGACAATAAATCTGTACCCATTGATAACAATTGATTTACATTCACGAACCACGGTATTAGAACCAAAAGCCAATGCTCTTATTTCCTCAGAGACAGAGTCAGCAGACAAACTCAATACCTACAATATAAATGACAGTTAAACTTAAGTAAATATTGAAATAATTAATTTAAATATTAATATTTTTACCTTCAATTTTAACCAAGAAGAAAACTCTTTGCTATGCAAAGTCTCTCTTTTTCTCAAAGATAAATAACGATGCTTCCTATTTATCATTGTTTTATGTTCCCTGTAGATAAAAAAATATTAATAGTTTAACAGATATATATGTAAGATATACATATTCAATTTTGTTACCTGATATAGTCATCGAACAAATCACAGTTGAACAAAACTGTGCGATGTGCCATCTCCCGCTCTTCAAGGCTTAATGTCTTCAATGTATATGATCCAGGAATTCCTCCTGTTTGAGGAAGTGATGGAAAACTGGGTTCAATTTGCTCATATAGTTCTTCTTCATTTCTCATTGGTCTGTTCATTCTTGTAGTAAGATCAGAAAAATACATTGAACAGAAATCCATACATTCTTTAGCTAAGTAACCGTTCACGATAGAACCTTCAGGATGATTCTTGTTTTGAACATAAGACTTTAATGTGAACATATTTCTTTCAGTTGGATACATCCAACGAAAAGAAACAGGTCCTCCGAGAAGTATTTCAGTTGGAATATGGACAGTCAGATGCAGCATGCATGTGAAAAATGATGGGGGAAATATTTTCTCCAACTCACACAAAATTAATGGGGCATCTGTCAAAATTTTTTGCAAGAAAGACTTGGACAACTTCTTAGCACAAAGATCTCTAAACAAATGGCACAACCGAATAACACCCACCCTTACATTATTGGACAAAAGATGACGGATTGCTATTGGAAGCAACTCATGCAGTATAACGTGATAATCATGAGTCTTCAAAGATTTTAGCTTCAACTCTCTTCTGTTGACCTGTTTAGATATGTTGCTTGAATAGCCATCAGGAACTCTAATAGTCTCTAATACTTCCAAAAATTGTTTTTTTTCAGTAGGTGTCATCACATAAGAAGCACATGGAAGTTGCCATTTATTTTCACTGATACGCACAAGATGCAATTCTGGTCTGATGCCCCAATCCACCAAGTCACGTTGAGATCGTAAATCATCTTTTGTCTTCCCCTTGACATTTAGAAGAACTGAAAGAAACATTTCACATATATTCTTTTCAATATGCATTACGTCTAAGAAATGACGTAGCAAATTGGTTGACCAATAAGGCAAATCAAAAAAGATACTCCTCTTCCTCCAATTGTAACAGGTTTCTGTGGAAACATTATTTCTCTTTCCAGATTTCATTTGACCCTTCCCGAATGAAAAACTGAAATCTTTCAATTCATTAAGCACATCAGTTCCAGACATACGCTGAGGTGGATCATCGATCTCTATAGTATTATCAAATCTTCGACGATTCATTCTATATGGACGATCCTTTGGAAAAAATCGTCGATGTCCCATAAAACTGAAACTACAACGATGTTTCAGTATTATGGATCGTGTACTCTTCATACAAACTGGACATGACAGTTTTCCCTTCGTGCTCCATCCAGACACTATTGCATAAGCCGGAAAATCATTGATCGTCCACATAAGCGCAGCACGCATCTGAAATATGTCTTTCGAACATGCATCGTATGTGCGCACACCCACATCCCAAAGAAGTTTCAACTCTTTTATTAAAGGTTGCATGTATACATTAATATCAATGCCGGGATCAGAAGGACCAGATATGAGTATACTCATGAAAGTGAAAGATTTTTTCATACACAACCATGGGGAAGATTATAAATGTGTATAAAAACTGGCCATGTGCTGTGCGAAGTAAGCATCTTCCCAAACGGATTAAAACCGTCGCATGAAAGACCCAACCTCACATTACGTACGTCAGCTGCAAAATCAGGATGTCGAGCATCAAATCTCTGCCATGAAAATCCATCTGTAGGATGAACCAACTCATCATTAGTCTTCTTTCTCTCGGTATCATGCCATCTCATTTTTATTGATATGTCATCAGACATAAAAAGATTATGGAGTCTGGGGATCAATGGAAAGTGCCACATTACTTTATGTGGAATGCGGGATGGTGTTCCATCAGATTTTGACTTCCAGCGGGATGTGCCACATTTTATACATTCATTTCGTTCAGCGGTTTCTTCCCAGAATAAACTGCAATCTTTCGGGCAAGCATGAATTTTGTTTCTGGAAAATCCAAGTTCTTCAACTAACTTCCTTGCCATATAGTGGTTTGAGGGAATATCTGCATCATCTGGAAGTAAATACTTCAAGAGGGTAAGAATGTAATCGATTGCTGTATTAGAAATCCCATACATAGTTTTTCCATGAAACAATCGGATTAAAAATTCCAGCTTTTTCATTTTATCGCATTGTCGATATACTGGAGTCGTGGCAGCATCATTCATTTTTTTCACCCTATCAATATCATCATTTTCACTAGATGCATCATTTGTCCTCATATCGATGTATTCTTGAGTCAAAATCCTTTCTTTCTCATGATGACGAATAAACGGAAACCGATCATCTAACAAATTCTCCATTCCAGTCCTTTCATTTCGATCATCACCAATTTGAGATTTCATTTTCTCCCCATTGTGATACCACACAAAGTAGTTTGCTTGAAAACCATTTTTGGTTATGTGGTAGCTGACTTCTTCATGACTCAACCAAGGTCTACCAACACAATTGGAACATGGGCAGTGTATGTGACCACTATCTGAAGCATTGTGAAATGCAAAATCTTTAAAGCTCTCCAAATTGTTTTGAAAATCGCTTGAGATACGATCGGTTTCATACATCCAACTTCTGTCCATTCTGTAAAAAAATTCATATAAGTCATTTTGTCATAAACAATTCAATAGGATTGAACTTTAATAGAAAATACATTTAAGTAAATGATAAAGGAAGAAAATAATCATGGTATCAACTACACATGTGAAAAAAACATACTAATGTGTTATTGAAAAAATGTAAAACCAACAAGAACTTAATGTGTTATCACATCAGAGCATGCCTCATCCCATAACCATATTAGTAGGGTACCCTCGTGGACATCCCGGCCACCCCCGTGGATAACCCACCCACCCCCGTGGACACCCCCTACCCCCTAGACAGCCCAACCACCCCCGTGAACAGCCCACCCACCCCCCTCGACACCCCTTCTCCCTATGGACAGCCCCCCACCCCCTTGGATTGCCCTCCCACCCCCTGGACACCCCTACCCCCCTGTGTCCAGCCCACCCACCCCCCCTGGACAGCCCGCCCACCCCTCCTTGACAGCCCAACCACCCCTGTGGACAGCCCGTCCACCCTTGTGGACATCCCGCCCACCCCCGTACCCCCCTGGACACCCCGTACCCCCCGGGATAGCCCCGCCCACCCTCCCAAACAGACCACACCCCCTCCCCTGCAACCCCACCACCACCACCTAGACATACCACCCCCCTGGACACCCCACACACCCCTCCCCCACCAGGACACCCCACCCAGACCCCCAGGATAGCCCACACCCCCTGGACAGCCCCGCCCACCCCCATGGACAACCTTTCCCACCCCCGTGGACATCCCCGCCCACCCCCGTGGACAACCCACCCACCCCCGTGGATGCCCCCTACCCCCTAGACAGCCCGACCACCCCCGTGGACAGCCCACCCACCCCCCTCGACACCCCTTCTCCCTATGGACAGCCCCCACCCCCTTGGATAGCCCGCCCACCCCCCTGGACACCCCTACCCTCTGTGGCCAGCCCACCCACCCACCTGGACAGCCCGCCCACCCCTCCTTGACAGCCCGACCACCCCCGTGGACAGCCCGTCCACCCTTGTGGACAACCCACCCACCCCCGTACCCCCCTGGACACCCCGTACCCCCCCTGGATAGCCCCACCCACCCTCCCAAAAAGCCCACACCCCCTTCCCTGTAACCCCACCACCACCACCTAGACATACCACCCCACCTGGACACCCCACACACCCCTCCCCCACCAGGACACCCCACCCAGACCCCCAGGACAGCCCACACCCCCTGGACAGCCCCGCCCACCCCCGTGGACACCCCCTACCTTCTAGACAGCCCAACCACCCCCGTGGACAGCCCACCCACCCCCCAGGACACCCCTTCTCCCTATGGACAGCCCCCACCCCCTTGGATAGCCCTCCCACCCCCCTGGACACCCCTACCCCCCGTGGCCAGCCCACCCACCCCCCCTGGACAGCCCGCCCACCCCTCCTTGACAGCCCGACCACCCCCGTGGACAGCCCGTCCACCCTTGTGGACAGCCCGCCCACCCCCGTACCCCCCTGGACACCCCGTACCCCCCCTGAATAGCCCCTCCCACCCTCCCAAATAGCCCACACCCCCCTCCCCTGCAACCCCACCACCACCACCTAGACATACCACTCCCCTGGAATGTGTAGAAATAACATAAAAATACATGATATATAGATAGCACAAAATACTCAACCTATGGGTTCACATTAACTACATAATCACACACTTCACTACTACCATAAAACACATAAACCACACCACCACCACACAAGACACATAGAATTTCTCACATTCATTTATAAGCCACTTCATTCACACTTACATTGTCCATTCATTTAATATTAAATTAATTAAATCCATTTACCACACATCCATTTCTATTCCATATCATTTATTTAATATCTTGTTTTTTTGTTTTAACAGCATAATTTATTCCATAGATAACCAAGAAACTAATAAAACCACCACACAACAACTCACCATCTCACAATAACCATCGACACCATGTTACATCAACCAACCATCTCACCAAAACAACCACATATCACAATAAAAATATTGCACATCACAAACCACCGCACAACCAAAACCACCTCACCACATTATACACCACAACTTCATCACACAACACCTCCACATGACACAACACCACCACACATCATCACTATCATACAACTTCACATGACACATCCATGCCCACTAACCATCACATTACAACCCCACATATCACAAAGCCCAACTGGTCACCTCAATCCCCATAAAATAGCCTACAACATACAATGAAACACAACAAAAAACCTCTCATAGAGGCAACATACCCCAACTTCCACAATTTATTTATTCAAGGTCTTTTATTACATTACCCCTTTATTTAGCATGGACATTATAACACAATTGATATTCCAGGGGAAACTAATTAATTAACAAAATATTTATTCATTTCCCTATTTTACACGGTGAAATCACATCAAAATCTAAACTTAAAACTAAAATATTAGATCAATAACAATAAAAACAAGGTACCATATGTGTATAAAGAAAAAATTACTTGATTTGATATGATTCAAATGGGTTTTCACCTATTCGGATGGGGGATTTGGAGAGTAGCAGAGAGCTGGAGGTGGATTGATAACTTAAAACTAAAATACAAAAGCAATAACAATAAAAATAAGAAAGTATATGTGTATAAATGAAAAGATACCTGATTTCAGATGGTTTTCACCTCTTAGGATAGGGGATTTTGTGAGAGGAGAGCGGTGGAGTGGATGAAATTAGGTTTCTGTGCGAATGGGGGAGAGCAGCCCGACGGCTGGATTTGGGGGAAATAATTCCCAACGGTTTTTAAGAACTGTTGGGAAAAGGTGATTAACTCACCCCTTTACCAATGGTTTCTTCAAACCGTTGGCAAAGGGGTGGCTTTTCCCAACGGTTTCAATGAACCGTTGGGAAAGGCTTTCTTAATCCTTCAACCCCAACGGTTTTAGCAAACCGTTGGTAAAACACCCGTTGGGAAAAACAGCATTTCCAGTAGTGTTATGTCATAGACCTGTAATAATTTATTAAAACCATTGGTATAACGTAACTATTCCAATGTTTTTAAAAAACCATTTGTATTGGTTAAAATTATACCAATGTTTTGTAGAAATATTGATATGGAAAAATTATACCAAAATTATAGAATACTATTGGTATAGAACGAGATTTTCTAGTAATTATGCAATACACTCCTTTATGAAGTTGTTATACTGGGATAATATGTGGTATCAAAGAAATTATATTTTAACATATAGTAATATATAGAAAATAAATGATTTTTTTCATTCTTAATTGTTGAAACAATAGATGAATTGAATCGTAATTTCAAATTCATATTTTATTTATCTAATTATTAATATAAAAGATACATGATAACTAATTTTGTGATTAACACCATAGAGAAAAACTACCATACAATGGTTAAGAATTAAAAGATTCTCGAGAAGGACATTAAGGAAATTTCCCTTGAATAGAAAAATAAATTTTAGGTCAACTAAAAAGTAAAGAATAATTTTTTATATTTTATATCTTAGATTATATCAAATAAAATATATTATTGTGATATTACGAATGGATTTTGAAAGAAACTTACGATCACTCATTTTATAACTTCTGAAGTCTTGGAGACTAGAAGATACATGTTTCATGTGGACTATAAAAGTTTTTTATTTTATTTTAGGAGAATAAATTTATAAAATGGATTAGCAGTTGTAATGACATTTAATGGATTATAATCTTTTACTAAGAAGGAAATTATTAATGATCAATTAGTTGAGAAGATCATTGATATACTTTTGAAGGAGAGAGAATTAGAGAGGAATAATATCGATTCTATGAAATATATTAAAAATATAAGTCTTGAAAATCTCATTAGAATATAATTCACTAAAAACAATTTATTGAATCAAGAAATAAAAATGTGAAAAAAAATAAAGTTATGTTTGATTCTATAACTTCTAAAGATACTACTTTAAAGGAATATATTTTAAAAAATAATTCTAAAAATAATTTTGATGATAGTACTTTGGAATTTAGTGAAGTAGAATTCACTTAACTTATGAAAAAATTAAAAGGAAGATTAGAAAGAAAGATTATTAGAATAATATTTTAAGAGATATATATGAGAATTTTGGAAGAAAGGTTACAAAATAGGATTATCCATATGTTATTTTATATGATATTAATAATCTCAAATATATCAAAACAATTTTTTTTTGTGGTTGAAGAGAAAATATAAGGATTCCAAATGGATATTGAAGCATAATGAAAGTAAATGTTTTAGGCTATGGATACATGAATTATAAGTGCTAATTTATTGTAACAATCCACTCTTGAAATAAATAGAAATTACATCACAGTTTCAAAATACTTTAAACATTACAATAACTAATTTCCAAAGACCGTACTAGTCTAGTACCTTTGAAAACATGGAAACATAAACATAGGTACATAAAAGGGCTACATCATCTCCCTCTTGGATTTTTCTGAATATCACCCTTGTTACATACATCAAACATAATACCAATATTCATAACATGGGGAAGGAAACATAAAAAGGGGTGAGATAAAATTCTCATTAAGGGTAAACAAGGGATACATATAAGCATATATATAATTATAGGGTATAATAATGTGGTTATGAAAATAAAATATCAACCCTGCATATCAAAGATCATAAACATGAATCTTGGTACAAATATTGGAAGTTCAAAAGAAACGAATCATATAGAAATAAAGGACATATAACATGAAAACATAACATGGGAATAAAGCATGGAAATGTAGAAAAAACCTAAGTATAAAATATTATTTACCATAATACCCAAGGAATCTCTACCAAGACCATATTAGTAGACAAAGTCCTTTACTGAACTGGGTACACCACTATTCTATCCTTGTATTACTGAACTGGGTAAATCTTCATTTTATCCCTATATTACTGAACTAGGTAAACCCCTCGTTACAACCCTGTATTACTGAACCAATTTTATTTCTTATTATAAAATTTTTTATCTCATGAGATATAAATATTTGCCCAATGCATTGGAGAGAGATATATTCCCCACCCATCTCATAGTGAAATAATTCATACATGCACCATATGATTATAAATAATTATATCATAACCCTTGAAATGAAATTGGTATTATAAATATGTAATCATATCATAACCTATGGATATAGATAGGTTTCATAATCATTTTATCATAAACATAACCTGTTAAAAGAAGTGGGTTTCAAAATAATATAACCCGTGAAAGAGAAACATGTTTCATAAAAATCTTGCCATAAAAAAATAATCCATTCATAGAAATAATAATAATGGAAACATTGAATAATTTTCCCATAAAGGCATGAGTAACATCAATTTTTTTAGAAAAGGGAATTCCCCTGTGTGGCCTTTTAGAACCCTCTACACAAGGAAACCCCCTCCCCACAAAGGGGTCACTCCAGAGAGATCCCCAGTCGGGAAGGAGCCGTTGCCAGCTGAGATGGCAGAGCGTCCCGAAGGGTGGCAGCCCGATCAGCGATGGTTCGTCAAAGTAATCCATCAGCACATTGGGCCATGCCTCATTTTTCCCATCCAGTTGTGACCAAGCGACCTGGCAAGACGGGTGGATCCCAGGGGAGAGGCTCTCCCCGAAAGTGGACTCCCAGGATACGAACCCTAAACCTCCCAAAGAACAGTGTTGTTGTACCAATCTCCATCACCACCACGCCACCACCGAACTGGCGCAAAAGAAATATAAATGGATGATATCTTATATGGGAAATAATTTTAAAATATATTTTAAAACCATTTATTGTTGAAAATATCTTTTATTCCTTGTAAATTTATTTTTAAATAATAAAAAACTTTTGAAAACCATTTTCATGAAAATAAACTTAATACCATATAAAGGAATCATTGAAAAAATTTAAAACCCATTTTCCCTTTTTAAAACCTATAGAGGTGCTTTAAAACCTTTTGAAAAACGTTTTTCCTTTAAAACTTATAAAATAAGCATGAAAACATTTTTGAAAACCACCTTCCTTGAAAAATAATTTGACATGTATAAAGAAAGATTGAAAATTATTTGAATTTTTTTAATTTAAAATATCTTTTAAATTTTTTTTATTAAAAATAAACCTTTTAAACATTCAAATGAAACTTCAAATAAATGACATCAAGTAAATTTATACATGTTGTATGAGGTAAAAAGAATATTCATTTTACATGGTAAAAAGTTTTGAAAAGTGCCTCGACAAAAAATGATAAGAAGATTAATTTTTAAAAAACCACTTTTGTTTAAAATGTAAAAAATGGTAAAAAAGTATTTTAATGTTCATAGGGAAATATTAGAATATTATTGGAAACCTTTTTAGAAAACAAAGTTTTAAAGTAAGACAAATTTTCGACCGAAGAGAGGGTAAAGTCGAAATTTCTTAAAAACA
Source organism: Viscum album (assembly GCA_963277665.1). Classification (NCBI taxonomy): domain Eukaryota; kingdom Viridiplantae; phylum Streptophyta; class Magnoliopsida; order Santalales; family Viscaceae; genus Viscum; species Viscum album. The sequence continues at coordinate 442,886,262 of OY728142.1, forward strand.
CATTGCTAACTATATGTTGTAATGAGGGATTGAATATATGAATGTATTACATATATAACCTAAGGAAAAAAATTCATGAATTTTCTTGAGATATGGATCATAAAATTTCATCAAGGAAGCATAAAAATAAACAATCTCAAAAAGTGTTGAGATTGTATCAATAAACTCTTATAACTTCATAAATTGGGATCATACTCTCTGTGTAAGAAAAGGAAATTACATGAAGCTTAAATATGCAGAAAATAAGTATATTCATGATATAACATGTGAAATGTAAGTATATACACCTCTAAAAATAATTTAGGTGAATAATAAAATATGAGTCTCAAAGAAGGAAAATTGAGTCAAAACTATTTTAGGGATATGGAATCCTTTGAAATATAAACCCCATGAAATAAGAATCATAAAATGTAAATTTTAATACCCATAAATTCAAGTATATAATACAATCATGGTAAGTACATACACCAAACAAAAAAAAGGGTGGGGAACATACTATGTGTCTCATGAAAATAAAAAGTGAGATTAAATCCCCCTTAACTCTAGTCTTGAATCTCATTATACTCGTTCAAACCACCTATATAATAAATATAAATTTATTATAAATATTTTACAAAACCATATTATTATATATAATTCCATATATTTCTTGATTAGGACCTTATATTATCCACTTGTTAACCATCCTATGTTAAGGTTTCACTTTGAATAACATTCGCTTTGTTCTTTTCATGTGTCATAATTTATTATATCATTGGTCCTTATACTTACATCATGATTCAAAAATGTAAAAAATGATATAAAAATCATTTATATCTAGTATATGCATATTATAATAATTCATATATTATAGATGTATCAAATATAATACACCGTTCATGGGGACGGTAAGCCATACGTACACATGAACAATATTTCCGTTTAATTGTCGTGTTGAAAGAAAGAAAGTAAAAGTCATATATATGTATATATATTTATATATATATAATCACTAAATTATATCTATTATATCATATATATCATATTTATTTAGTAAATCCATCTATAATACATTCCATGTAGTGTATGAATGAATCACATCACTTTGTGGGGGGTAGTATGCATTTCCTCAAACAAAATTATTGCATTAACAAAAAATGGATATTTTAAATATGTGTGTTGTAAAATAATTAAATTAGCTTACATAAATAATAAATATTATATATGAAAAATATAAATAGAGTTTCCATCATAATTTCTACCATGAGATGTGGTAAAAGAAAATTGGACAATCATCATTTAGCGGGGCGGTAGTCCGCCTACACATAAATAGTATGTTCATTACCCATTAGATGGATGTGTGTGTATTTTTAGGTATAAATATTAACATAAGAACATAATATTATATTTATTATACTAGTGTTGTTATATTATAATGGACTAATAAAATTTTAGGGAGTGGAGAAAGGAATTAAAAGAAAGGAGTTTGAGGGAGGTTGTTACCTCTCGATCGGGTAACTCGTTTTGGTTTGAGACAAAAGCCTTACTTGGATTGATTTCTTACTAATAGGAGGATTAAAGGTTAAGGGGATAGATGTTGGGGAGTTAAATGGGGAGATTTTTCTGAACCTAAGAGGATTGAGATGTGTGAGGAAGTAGAAGTGAATGAGGCATTTTATAATGGAGAAGGAGTGGTGTAGTACCCCCAGTTTCTGGTATGTAACCCTTAATAGATGCTTTTCATTGTTTTAAAGTTAAGGTTGTTGAATGGGATAGTCGGGAGAACTTGGAATGTTGTTTTGAGGCAAAGGGGAAGTCGCACGGGCATTTTACAGTTTGTTTAAACCGTGCGGCCAAACCGTGCGAAGTGGATCTTGGAGGCAGTAGCTTCCGCATGGTCAGCGCACGATTTGTCTAACCATGTGGCCAAACCATGTGAGAAGGGAGGTCTAGGAAGTATCTAACACATGGTTAGCGCACAGTTTGTCAAACCTTGTGAAATAACCGTGCGACCACTTAAACGAGATCCTATAAAGGTGGATCTCACACATTTTTTCCTCTAAGTGGCTTGTTTTTCTTCCTAAGTGGCCCTAACTTGGGATTTTAGTTCTTCTAAGGTCAAGGAGGGTTATCCCATCATTTTTAAGGTGATCCAAAGGCTTCTCTTGATGAATCTAAGCCGGATTCTTGAGGTATGTGATCGTTCTTGTTTGATTTCTTAGATCTACTTAGATCTACTTCTCCTCTTATCTCAGTTTATTAGATCTACACCCGTTATGGATAGATATAAGTTTGTGGATGCCAAATATGATGAGATTTGGTCTTGTTTGTGTTAGGAGAAGATATCTAAGGAGGATCCTTGGTGAATCGGCCCGGTTTTCTTATGCGTTCTCCGTTTGTTAGGGTTTTCGTCAAAACCTTTGAGGTAGGAGGATTCACTCTCAATTCCTCTTATTAGAATTGATTGGATTGGTTTAAAATTGGGTTATTTGAATGATATTGATTGTGTAAAGCATGTAATAAATCTTCTTTAGTGATGATTTATTATTTTGATGAAATTGTGAAATCTTGGTGAATTGTTGTGCAAAGTGATTTGGCTTCTTGAATTTAAAATGTTGATTTTAAATTATGGATTTTTGGACTGGTAAATAGTTTTATGAGAGATGGGTTTTCAATAAAAAAGGGTGTTTTATTGAAATGGTTTGGTATTGAAATGTCTTGATGAAATTGGTTCACTGTTTGATTTTTAATAAAAGTATGGTTTTATTAGAATGGTTTGAATTGGTTGAACACACTTGGTTTTGATGGAAATGGTTTTCAATAAAAGGTATTTTATTGAAAGGATGGTATTGGAATGATTGTTGTGAATGTGCAGTGTGTGTTCATGTTGAATACACAAGTCTTGTTTGAAATATGACCTTGTGCCTGGTGCCAAACATTTAATGGCACAATGGTAACTATATGTATGAGGCTTGGTTGAAATATGACCTTGTGCTTGGTTCCAAAGGTGTAATGGCACATGGGAAACAATTACCTTGTGACGACTTGGTAGATCGATGAGAGACCGCTCATGAGTATGTAACTCTCATAATGAAGCATGCATGGTTGATTTCACGGGTTGTGAAATGGTTGGGTATGACAAAAAGGGGTTTTGTGAAATGGTTGGGTATGCCAAAAAGGGGTTTTGTGAAATGGTTGTGTATGCCAAAAAGGGGTTTTGTGAAATGTTTCTAAAGCTTGATTGGTTTTTTTCTGAAAAAATGACTTGTTGGAAAACTAATTTCAATTTATCTTGGATGATTTTGGTTACAAATGGTTTTGGAAACTTGTTTATATTTATTTATAAACTGTTTTTGAGAAAATGTTTTATATAAACTATTTTTATATAATTGTTGCTAACTCTTCTATCCTGGTGACGTGAGTAGGGAAGTCATTGGGGGAAAACTTACTGAGTTTTATACTCACCCCTAATTTGGAACTTTGGTGCTTTTTTAGATTTCGTATTCCAAGACACAGGTAGAGGTAAGGAATCTCATTACTAGTGGTTCGTGGTGATGGTTGGGAGATGTGGTGGGGCTTGGAGCATGGAGCTCGGTGTGGAGCCATGAAGCGTGTCTTGGTCTATTTTGGTACTTTGTAAGTCTTTCGCTTGGTACTCTGATATTGTGTTGGTTGTATTGGTTTGTGGAATAGTGTAGTTCTCTTTTGGTAATGCATGAGTTGGTTGTTTCATTAACATGCATCATATAGTGGTTGTTAGTGATGTTTTGGTTAGTTTATTTCTCAAAGGTTAAATCGTCCCCCACTCGCATTGATACCCTTCGACATTTATTTTCAGCCTTTGGCATCTTGGGGATGTCGCTTAAGGCCTAGTAATGACTCATTGTACTCTCAATCCAATGAGAATTGGTAGGTCCTTACAAATGGTATCAGCTTGTTCGGTCCTTTCCTAAGAAGTGGTCATCGATGTTCATGGTCTTGGAGTTGGAGTTCATTCTTGTCTATTCCTTTGGAAATCTTAGACAGGAGTAGGATTATTGGAACTTTAAATTTATAGCACAAAAGGACGTAGCTAACCCATTTATGCTGAACTTTAAGTTACCAGGGTGTTGGGTACATAAGTGTTTTGGTTACACTTCTAGAATGTTGGAAATCTCATTGTCATGGCTTTAACCAATGAGATGAGCATGAAATGCATTATAGAGGAATGAATTCCCACTAGGATTGAATATATCATTATAAGGAATGATTAAGGATGTTGTGCAAGGTGTGAATTTTTAAAAAATGCAGAAATTGTTTTAAAGTGAAAGATTTTGAAAACATGGTAGTTGGTGTATTTTGAAAATGGGCTGATTTTCAAAAAGCATTCTGAATGTTTTCAAAAATGGTTGAAAATGGAAAAATGTTGTTTTTGGAAAAACAATTTTGTGATAGATGATGTGATGGAATTTGAAATTATAAGCCATCAGTTTCTAGAGAGTGAGGTTGACAGATTTTTTTGTTGGTTTAGAAAATGGCACCCAGTAGGCGTTGTCGGAACCAACCCGAAGAGGCTGTAGAGAATGTGGTTGCACCTAAACCACGAGTGAACCAAGGGATGGTTCAAAGTATTGTCCAAGATTTTCAAACTGTGGATATGGGGAACCATAGGAATGAGCCATGACATGTGGATCATACCATCCAGTTCATGAAGTAGAATCCACCTAACTTTTGGGGTGATGCTGAACCCAAAAAGGCGGAGGTGTGGCTCTGTAGGATGAATCATATCTTTGATTTCATCGGCACACAATTAGAGATCAAGGTCAATTTGGAGACGTATATTCTTTCACATCAGTGGTGGGATTTAGTGGTGCATGATAAATTGGATGAAGACCTTACATGGGAGGATTTTGAAGAATTGTTCAACAAAAAATTCTATCCTCACACGTTCAAGATCCAGAAAACAACGGACTTCTTTATATTGAAGCAGGAGAGCCGCTCTATCACAGAGTATGCAGATAAGTTCATGAATTTAGTTTGTTTTGCACCAGAGTTTGCGGCAAGTGCGTCTTTGAAGGCACACATCTTCGAATCGGGGCTAAGGCAGGAGATTCGATTGAAGATTACGGTGCTCTGTATTATGGATTATACAGAGATGGTGAACAGAGTGACTATTTCTGAACGTGATATCTCGGGATTTATGGGAGGAGGAATGATGATACCTACGAGAAACGGTGGGAACTCAACCACTGGTAACAAGAATAAAAGGGATACCTATTTCCACAGTGCAAGTGAAAATCAGAACCAGACGGCGGGATCAGTGAACCTTCCTCCATGACCCCAGAGTAAAGCAGGTTGCTTTCAATGTGGTTAGACTGACCACATAAAGCGAGGGTGTACGATGAAACCTAGATAATGTCATAATTACAAGAAGATGGGGCATCTACAACGCTATTGTTGGAATGCACCAAGGTCAGGTGCACGTGACACTCCTTAGGCGTCACAAGCATCATATGCTTCGACAAGACGTGGATAACAGAATCAGTCTCATCAGCATAACAGAGCTAGACATGGTGATTCTCGAAACACCATGAATTATCAACTAAGGAAATCTCATCAAGGCAATAAGGAAAGCAGTGCAGCGACGAAGCAATTGTATGGAGATGATAAGATGATGGTTGATGATCAGGCTGGACCATCTAAGGTGAGAAGTACGATTATTTTGAATTATATCCTTGTACAAGTGCTCTTTGATATTGGTGCATCGCATTCCTTTATTTCTTCTAATGCTGTTGACTTGCTATGTTTAAAACTAGAAATGATGCCTTCTGTTTTGAAACTGGAAACTCCTCTTGGTGAAGGAGAATGTCAAGCCTTTGTGTGTAGATCATGTGCTATAACTGTTGATGGAGCTGAGTTAAAATGGGACTTCTTGATGTTGGACATGGATGTATATGACGTAATACTGGGTATGGATTAGTTGACAATGTTTAAGGCTCACATAGACTGTTATAGGAGAACGGTTAGTTTCACGACTGAGGATGGCATCAACCATCTCTTCAAAGGAGAGAGGATGGAAAATAAAGGTGCAAAGAGCTTGTTGGCACCAATGGTGGGAATGATCTCTTACCAACTGGCAGCGTTGACTTTAGATTAAATGGAGGAGATTTAGGAAAATAGTTTTCCAGCCATTGTGGATAAATTTATAGATGTCTTTCCCAATAACTTCTCAGGGTTTCCACCTCTAAGGGAAGTGGAGTTTACGATTGATCTCCTTCCGGGGACCAGTCCTATTTCCCTTCCATCTTATAGGATGGCACCAACAGAGTTATGGGAATTGAAAGTGCAGTTAGAGGATATGTAAAGCAAGGGTTTTATTCGACCAAGTACTTCTCCATGGGCAGCACCGGTGTTGTTTGTGAAGAAGGGAGATGGAACTCTTCGGCTGTGTGTTGATTATCGTAAGCTTAACCAAGTTACAATACAGAATAGATATCCACTTCCCCACATTGATAATCTATTTGATCAGTTTAAGGGAGTTCAGTGGTTCTCTAAGAATGACTTTCGATCAGGATATCACCAATTGTGAGTTCGAAAGGAGGATATTCCAAAGGCATCTTTTAAAAGTAGATATGGCCACTACGAATATGTAGTCATGCATTTTGGTCTAACGAATGCACCAGAGGTCTTCTTGGATTTGATGAATCAGATATTTCAGTGATATATGGATTCTTTTTTTATGGTGTTTTTGGATGATATCTTGGTGTATTCAAAGACAAGGGCTGATCATGAGGTGCACCTGGAAACAGTTTTACAAAAATTGAGAGAACATCGTCTTTATTCCAAATTATCAAAGTTTGTTTTTTGGATATGGGAAGTACGCTTCCTTGGCCATGTAATTTCTGAGAAAGTAGTTTCTATTGATCCTGAAAAGATAGAAGCCATTATCTCTTAGAAACCACCAAAGAATGTGTTTGAGATATGCAGTTTTCTTGGTCTAGCTGGTTACTATCGACGCTTTGTGCGTGATTTCTCATGACTAGCTTCACCAATGATATATATGACTAAGAAGAATACTCTCTTCCAATGGACAGAATAATGTCAGAAGTATTTCCAGGAACTGAAGGTTCGTCTTACATCATCACCCATCTTGATCTTGCCTGAATCAGGACAGGGGTATGTGGTGTATTTTGATGCTTCGGGAACAGGTTTGGGTTGTGCTCTCATGAAAGGATACCATGTGGTTTCTTATGGCTCAAGGAAGTTGAGTGTTCATGAGAAAAATTACCCAACACATGATTTGGAGTTGGCTGCAGTCGTCCATTCTTTGAAAACATGGAGACATTATCTCTTTGGTGAGAAATTTACTGTGTTTACAAATCACAAAATCTTGAAACACATTTTCTCACAGCGAGATTTGAATCTGAGGCAAAGGAGGTGGATAGAGTATCTCCAGATGTTTGACTTTGACTTGATGTACACCCCAGGAAAAGGGAATTCGGTGGCGGATTCATTGAGTAGAAATTCATATGTTCAGTTGCTGAAAGAAGCTTCATATGAATGACAGTTGCTATCAGTCTTAGCCGACATGCATGTGGAATGTGAAAACTGAGGTGATGTTGCTGTTTTTTTTCAACTAAAACTATTCTCAATTTAGTAAATATGATCAAAGAAGCACAAACATCTGATGCATAATTTTTGGTTGTAAGTTCAAAACTCAATTGCGGGGATACCATTGATGGATGGAAACTTGATGGGGGTTCAATTTTGTGTTTCAAAGATCAGATGGTTGTACCTATGGGTTTTCAGGAACAAATCCTTCATGGTTCCCACCATTCAAGATGGTCTATACATCCAGGTACACAGAATATGTATAAGGTCCTTGAAGGCATAGTTTTGGTGGAGCGACATGAAAAAGAAGGTGGCTGAGTTTGTCTCACGGTGCTCAACTTGTCAGCAGGTTAAAGCAGAGAATCAGAGACCAGCTTGTATGTCACAATCTTTACCTATCCCAGTGTAGAAATGGTATTATATAACAATGGATTTTGTTACAGGTCTTCCAAGAACGGTTCGGAAACACAATGCCATTTGGGTGATAGTGGATCATCTAACCAAGTCAGCCCATTTCATCCCTATTCGTGAAACCCATATGGTGGAAGATATTTCAAAAATCTATATCCGAGAAGTGGTAAAGAGGCATGGTGTACCAGTGTCTGTAGTCTCTGATAGAGATCTGAGGTTCACATCTCGTTTCGGGAAATCATTACAGCAAGCCCTTGGGACTCAGTTGACTATGAGCACAATGTATCATCCTTAGACAGATGGGAAATCCGAGCGAATGATACAAACATTGGAAGACATGTTGCGGGATTGTGTAATGGATTTTGGTGGCTCATGGGAGGATCATATACCCTTAGTGGAGTTCGCATACAACAATAACTATCAATACTCGATACACATGGCTTCGTTTGAAGCACTGTATGGGTGTCCTTATCATTCTCCACTATGCTGGGTGGAAACTGGTGAAACTTCACTAGTTGGGCTGATCCTTGTCCAAGAAACAACAGAGAAGATTCAGTTGATTATAAATAGGATGGAGACGGCTCAGAGTCATCATAAATCTTACGCAGATGACTATCGAAGACCATTGTCATTCGTTGTGGGTGATCATGTCTTCATGAGGATCTCTCCAAGGCTTGGACATCATCATTTCGGGAAGCAAGACAAGTTATATCCTAGATACATTGGCCCTTTTGAGATACTAGAACGGTTTGGAGATGTGTCATATCAGTTGGAATTACCACCATGGTTTAGTTTGGTGCATAATGTGTTCCATGTACCTCAGTTGAAAAAGTATCATCCTGATTCTGACCATGTGATCATACGGGATCACATTGACCTAGAGCCAGGTGCTTCATTGATACATATATCGGTACAGATTGTGGATAGGCAAGATAAAGTCTTATGTGGAAAAAGTATCGGTCTAGTGCGGGTTTTATGGCAACATGGTCAGATTCAGGAAGAGACTTGGGAACGTGAAAGGAAATGAAAGAGTAATGGCTAGAACTCTTTCAGCTGGGTAAAGGTTTTATACTTTTTGAGGACGGAAATACCAATGGTGTGGAGAATTTAGTACCCCTAATTTCTGGTATGTAACCCTTACTTGATGTGTTTCATGGTTTTAAAGTTAAGGGTGTTGAATGGGAGAGTCGGGAGAACTTGGAATGTTGTTTTGAGGAAAAGGGGAAGTCGCACGGGCGGTGCATGGTTTGTCTAAACCATGCGGCCAAACCGTGCACAATGGGTCTTGGAGGCAGTAGCTTCCACACAGTCAGCACATGGTTTGTCTAACCATATGGCCAAACCGTGCGAGAAGGGTGGTCGAGGTAGTAGTTAATGCATGGTTAGCACACGGTTTGTCAAACTGTGCAAACTAACCATGCGACCACTTAAACGATATCCTATAAAGGTGGATCTCACACATTTTTGCCTCTAAGTGGATCTTCTTTCCTACTAAGCAGCCCTAACTCAGTATTTTGGTTCTCTTAAGGTCATGGTGGGTTCTCCCATCTTTCTAGAGGTGATCCTAAGGCTTCTCTTGATGAATCGAAACCGGATTCTTGAGGTATGTGATCGTTCTTGTTTGGTTTCTTAGATCTACTTAGATCTACTTATCCTCTTCTCTTGGTTTCTTAGATATACGCCCATTATGGGTAGATATAAGTGTATGGATTCCAAATATGATGATATTTGGTCTTGGTTTTGTTAAGAGAAGAGATCTAAGGAGGATCCTTTGTGAATCAGCCTGGTTTTCTTGTGTGTTCTCCGTTTGTTAGGGTTTTCGTCAAAACCTTTGAGGTAGGAGGCTTCACTCTCAACTCCTCTTGTTAGAATTGACTTTATTGTTTTTAAATTGGGATATTTGAATGATATTGATTATGAAAAGAATATAATAAATCTTCTTTAGTGATGATTTATGGTTTTGATGAAATTGTAAAATCTTGGTGAATTGTTGTGCAAAGTGATTTGGATTATTGAATTTAAAATGTTGATTTTAAATTATGGATTTTCTGGAATGGTAAATGTTTTGATGAGAGATGGGTTTTCAATAAAACAGGGTGTTTTATTGAAATGGTTTGGTATTGAAATGGCTTGATGAAATTGGTTCATTATTTGATTTTCAATAAAAGTACGGTTTTATTGGAATGGTTTGAATTGGTTGAACACACTTGGTTTTGATGGAAATGGTTTTCAATAAAAGGTGTTTTATTGAAAGGATGGTTTTGGCATGATTTTTGTGAATGTGTGGTGTGTGTTCATGTTGCATATATGAGGATTGGTTGAAATATGACCCTGAGCTCGGTGCCAAACGTTTAATGGGACAACGATAATTATATTTATAAGGCTTGGTTGAAATATGAAATTGTGCTTGGTGCCAAAGGTGTAATGGAACATGGGAAACAATTACCTTGTGATGAATTGGTAGATTGAAGAGAGAGTTATCAGGAGTATGGAACTGTCATAACGAAGCATGCATGGTTGATTTAACGGGTTGTGAAATGGTTGGGTATGCCAAAAAGGGGTTTTGTGAAATGGTTGGGTATGCCAAGAAGGGGTTTTGTGAAATGGTTAGGTATGCCAAAAAGGGGTTTTGTGAAATGGTTCTAAATCTTGATTGGTTTTTTTTCTAGAAAAATGACCTGTTGGAAAACTGGTTTCAATTGATCTTGGATGCTTTTGGTTACGAATGGTTTTGGAAACTTGTTTATATTTAGTTATAAACTGCTTTTGAGAAAATGTTTTATATAAAATATTTTTATATAATTGTTGCTAACTCTTCTATCCAAGTGGCGTGAGTAGGGAAGTCATTGAGGAAAACCTACTGAGTTTTATACTCACCCCTGCTTTAGCACTTTGGTGCTTTTGCAGATGTCATATTCTGAGACACAGTTAAAGGTAAGGCATCTCATTACTAGTGGTTCGTGGTGATGCTTGGGAGGTGTGGTAGGGCTTAGAGTATGGAGCTTGGTGTGGAGCCGTGGAGCGTGTCTTGGTCTATTTTGGTATTTTTTTACTCTTCCTCTTGGTACTCTGATATTGTGTTGGTTGTATTGGTTTGTGTAATAGTGTAGTTCTCTTTTGGTAATGCATGAGTTGGTTGTTTCATTAACATGCATCATATAGTGGTTGTTAGTGATGTTTTGGTTGGTTTATTTCTCAAATGGTAAATCGTCTCCCACTCGCATTGAAACCCTTCGACATTTATTTACAGCCTTTAGCCTCTTGGGTATGTCTCTTAAGGCCTAGTAATGACTTGTTGTACTCTCAATCCCATGAGAATTGGCGGGTCATTAGAAGTAGAATATCTTGTAATATTTTAAAATAAAGAAACCCCACCTACGTTAGTTTATTGAAAGTGGTTTAATAATGGTTAAAAGTATATAAAGGGACAACAAGATCTATATATGTCTATAAAATGGTATTAGGACAAGTTTATATGTCGTTTTGGGCCTTAGGGTTATGGCTTAGTCCTATATTATGCTTAATTTAACCATAATCTTTGTAATTTATTTTTAATCTCTTCACAATTTTTTAGGTCAAAAACTAATTTGACATTGTTATAAATTATAAATTAAATTTATTTCAAATATTTAATCCATTTTTCCAAATTCCAATCATATAAGTGGTAGAAATTTATTTAAAACTAATCCTGTATTCGGGTTGAAAAGGATGGGTTTTTAAAGTAAAAAATATCAAAAGTTTGATAAGTTTTTTTATCCAATTTCAATGTGAAATTGGATAAAATTACCTAAATTTGATCAATTGGTAAAAATATATTATAATTAAACTTTTAAACCAAATTAAAATATAATTTAAACTTAGTATTAAATTAGATGAAAAAGAAGTTTTGAGTTAAAATCTAGTATTTTTAACAATTCTTTAAAAAATAAAATAATAAAAAAAGATACCAAAAATTTATCGTAACCTAATTTTAATGTTTTTCTTCCAAATATTATTCTTATTTTAGAATATTAAATTTATAAAATTTCAAAAAAATTTTATAAAAAATGAGTTCTCCATTAAAAGACGGTAAAACTACCTTAATAAAAATATTGGGTTTTATTTGTTAAATTGGTTTTATTCTTATCTTATGATTATAAAATCCATGGGATCATTATGAAAAATATTTACTTTGATATATAACATATATATTATATTTAAATTACTTAGTAATTTTAATTAATCTAATTTATTATGATTAAAACAACATTGTGAGAAGAATAATAGTTTTCTATAAAAATACTCCGTTTATATTCAATTTATCCCTCATATTCATTTCTAAATAATTTTTAACTAATTAAATAATTTTATATTTTTTTAAACCCATATATTTATATAATTTAGTTAATAATATTCATAAAATCTAATTTAAAATCTTGGTTGTATATAATTATATATATTTTAATAATATATTTTTGTTCAGTAACACCTAGTCTTGCATTTTACGCAAGACATCGAAGGAAGTTAGTATGATATTTACGCTTACCCTATTGTTCCATATAGAGGAAGATAAATTTTATATTTTATGTAGTGCATAATTAACTTGAAATTTCATATAACATAATCCAAAATTAGTGCTTTAATATATATATAAAATAATTATTTTTAGTATTACTTGAAATGAAAAATATAAAAAATATTAAATTAATTTGAAAAAACAATTCAAAAAATCTCATGGTGTTACATTTTACCCCCATTAAATTGAATTTATCACTTTAAATTAATCTTGGTTATCAAAGGTTTAATAATTGAAATTTTCTTACAAAGAATCCCACATAATAAAAATGAATACTAAAAGTTCCCTTAAAAAGGGAAAGTTTGAACCATAACGGTTACCAAAAGTAACATATAATTGGGTTTGCACATGGGAGAACATAGATGTCAAGTGAAAACATAGATATAGAAGATAAATCATTACATCATATTCTGATGGAGATTGATAGAGAACAAGGTCACGAGAAAGTTAACAATCAGAAATATATAAATCTGTGAGGAACTAGGGAACCATTTAATTAATCATAAACATAGGTATAAGACAATATTTTTTGGTTTCAAGATTTTTTTCCTAAAGTTGAAGAATTTTTATGAAAAATTTTACTTGTATGATTTCAGGAAAACATTACCATTTTTTGTTCATTGATCTGATTTACCTCTTTCTCAAAAAATAAAGGCAACTTTTTCATTCCTAAAGTACTTAGATCCTGAGATCCAGGATCTTCCATCCCATTTGTCATAAATTATCATCAACACAAAGTATTTTGAATATGCTATCCAATATGAATAAATCATCATATAGAGAGATGACACTTTAATCTTACCGACTCCATCTAAAGTTTAACTTAAACTTTTCATAAATGGATAACCTTATGACTTTTCTGAAAGGTGAGTCAAAAAATCATCTTAACATTGATACTCAATATATCACAAAATATCTCTTATTCATCACATTCCAAACATGGGAATACCCTTATTTTATATTCTATTAAAACATGGTAATAACCTGAATTGCTAAAAATAATTTTAGAAAACATGCATGATTCTTTATTACAAAAGTTACTCAATATATTACTTATACACAATAAGTTTAAATCTTCATCCATAATGACAGACCACCTTGTTAACCAATCCATAATCAGATCCAGGGTAATCAGTATCTTCCAATTTACTTATCCATATCCCACATATCTTTATCCAAAAAACATTACCATAAAATAAGGAACATATTAAGGGTTATCTTTACCTTAATAATGTGTTTTCTTGGGACATAATCTTTCCATTAAATCACTTTTATATTCCATTAGAACCATTCAAAATGTTCTTTTAAATACACTGATAAAAATGTAAACAAAACAATCCTTATATATTTCACCATTTATGTAACATAGTTCTTCAATCCTAATATATAAAAAGTTTTATTATTCCACTTTATGCTTATTCCATTAACAAGGATTCCTCATATTTTTATACAATACATCTTTCCTTTTACATTTCATATGTAGTCTCTTCATCATAAACAATGTAACCATTGTTTTCACCACCTTCTTGACCCACTCCAAGAGCTTTCTTATTAGGAAATTTAGTTTCATAATGACCATTTAATCCACACTTAAGTCACTTAACCTTTGATGATGACTTTAATAGGAAAACGTTATCATCCATTTCATTAACAAGACTCTTCATTTTTCCCTTGAAATAAATTGCTTTGTTTAATTCTTTTTCACAGTCAAAACACCTTATTGTTCATCTAAGACATTAAATTAGGTGATTCCTTCTACATTTTAGACATAAAGAAAACCGAATCATCTTTCCTCCACAGTCTCCATTACTCAAAATCTCAGTGAAGACCTTCTTTATTTTCCTTGTAGAATCTGAGAGTTGGTTATGGTACACATTGTTGATAACGTTTCTTGAAAAATGAATATAAAGGATCACAACATACATCATTTAAGTGATCATGACACTTTAATTATCATCAAAAAATATTCCATCACATTCAATGTTAATCCATTTCCTTCTGGTTCCCACCATCGAATAAAACCTGAATCATAGTGTGAGCATTACTTATCATATAAGAAAACCATAGAGTCATGAAAAGAATTACTTATAGGATGTCTAAATCATGACCCATTCCTTAATCTATGATAATATAGGTTCATCCTTAGTTATTCATAGCCAAATTATATTTAAATCCTTCATGATGGTTAATAGAGAGTTTTTCAATTCCCAAAGAATATCCCCCAAGAGTGTCAAACTGGGTGTATAGGAAGGCCCGTTGTCATGTACCGTTTTACCCTAAGTCAGGCCCAGAGCATCTTGTTAGATTTGTTACTCCTAGGTATATATGTACTAGAGACACATCCACTTGTAGTATCGAGACAGTGATGTATTTCTAGGAAACCACTCACTCTATCTTTTAACAAAATTCCAAGTCATTTTCCTAAACATAGACTTATATTTATACTTATCCTTAGAGACATCCCTAGACATATCCTTATAAATATACCTTGGGATATCACTATATTTTTCTCATCCTAGTTTCCAAAGGTTAACTAAATATTTTCTCTGATACCAACTGTAACAACCTAGTCTTGACATATATAGACATTACATTACATTTACGGAATAATTAAAACATTAAAACAGCATACACCCTAATACCGTACTAGTCTAGTTCCTTTGGAAGTTCATAAGACACGAATCATAATAAAATAAAGGACATAATCCATGAAATAATAATATATGAATAAAAAATAGATACGTGTAAAACAATTAAGAACATAATTCGATTTACCATAATAGCCAAGTCATTTCTTCTAAGACAATATTAGTAGACAAAGTCCTTTACTGAATCGGGTACACCCCTATTCCAGCCCTATATTACTAAACCGGGTAAACTCCACGTTCCAACACTGCATTACTGAACCAGGTAAAAGCCCGTTCCAGCCTTGTATTACTGAACTGATTTTATTTTCCAGTCTAGCCATGTATATATTAAGAGATATAAATATTTACCCAATGCATCAGAGGGAGATATAGGTCCCAACCATCTCATAGTGAAATCATACATACATGTTCCACAAGATCATATATTATCATGTCATAACCCGTAAAATAAAATGGGTATTATAAAATTGTAATCATATCATAACCTATGGAAAGTGATCGGTTTCATAATCATTTCATCATAAACAAAAACCATGAAAAGAATTGTGTTTCAAAAGAATATAACATGTGAAATAGAAATGAGTTTCATAAACATCATGGCATCAAAAAATAATCCATTCATAGAAATAATATGATTGGAAAAATTGAATAACTTCCCTATAAAGGAATGGGAAACACCAATGGATGTTATCTTAGATGGGAAATAGTTTTAAAAGATATTTTAAAACCATTTATTGAGGAAAAATTCCTTTATTCTTTTTAAATTTATTTTTAAATCATAAAACCTTTTAAAAACCATTTTCATGAAAAAACAATTGAAAACTTATAAAGGAAGCATTGAAAACATTTCAAAATCATTTTTCCTTTGAAAACTTTTAGAGAAGCGTAGAAAACTTTAGAAAATAGTTTTTCCTTTAAAACTTATAAAAGAAGATTGAAAACCTTTTTGAAAAAACCTTTCTTGAAAAATAATTTAAAACATATAAAGAAAGCTTGAAAATCAATTGAAAAAAATTTCATTTAAAATGATTTTTTTAAAAAATTTCATAAAAATTATACTTTTAAACATTCAATGAAATTTTAAAGAAATGATGTCGGGTAAATATGTATATGTCATAGGAGGTAAAAATAATATTCCTTTTATATAGTAAATAGTTTAGAAAAGTCCCTTGACCGTAAAATGACAAAAAGATTCATTTTTAAAAAACCCCTTTTTTTAAAGGTAAAATAGGGGTACAAATGTATTTTTAAGTTCACAGTACAATATTTGAATATTATTGGAAACCTTTTTAGAAAACAAAGTTTTGAAGGAAAACATATTTCTGATCAAAGAGAGGGTAAAATGGGGCTTTATTATAAACACATTCTTAACTATCTTATATACCTAGGAGTTAAATATACAAATATATATCATTTATATCTAGAGGATAATAATATTCATTAATTTACTTGAGATATGGTTCAAAAAAATTCATTTAGGTAACAGAAACATACATAATCTCAAAAAGTGATGATATTGTCTGAATAAACTCTTGTAACTTGGTAAATTGGGATCATACTATCCATGTACGAAAATGAAATTAAATAAAGCTTAAAATAGCATTAAAAGTAGTATATTCATGATATACACATGTAAAATTGAAGTATATACAACTTGAAAAATAATTTAGGGGCATAAAAAACATGCGTCTCAAAGAAGGAAAATTGAGACAAACTATTTTCCCAATATGGTAATATTTGAAACTTAAACCTCATGAAAGAAGGATAATCAAATGGAATTGGGAAATATCATAAATTAAAGTATAGAGTAAAATCATGGGAAGTATATACCCCACACAAAATTAAAGAGTGGAAAACATAGCATGTGTCTCACAAAAATAAAAAGTGAGATGAAATCCCCCTTACCTTGAGTCTTGACTCTCGTTGTAGTTGTTCAAAAAAACTGTACAATAAATATAAATTTATTATAAATATTTTAAATAACCATATTATTATATAAAATACAATATATTTATTGATTAATACCTTATATTACTCGCTTTTTAACCATCCCATGTTAATGTTTCACTTCGGATAACATTCGTTTTGTTCTTTACATGTATCTTAGTTTTTTATATCGTTGGTCCATATACTTACATAATGATTACATAATGTAATAAATGATATAAATGTAATGTATATCTAATATATTTTTATTATAATCATCCATATAATATAGAAGTATTAAATGGAATACATTGTTCATATAGATGGTAAGCCGTACGTATGCATGAACATTATTTCTGTTTAATTTTCATGTTGAACAAAATAAGGTAAAAACACACACATATATATAATAGTTACATTAGATTTATTGTAACGACCCAAACTTTCATTAATAAATTTTTTTTCTTGATCTAATTAAATGTCTTATTATGTTTATATAAAATGTTAACTTCATTGGTTTTATGTTTCTGGATTTTAAAATACTGTTATGAATTGTGACCATTGCTAATATAGCTGTTGAGCAGTGATCACGTGATTAATATAAATATAGGGCTTTAAAAAATCCAATTTACTCAGACAAAGGAAGCGATGTCCTCATCCAGTAGACTTTCCCCGTATGAAGCCCATTTGTCAGAGATCATAAAGGAGGTGGCATCATTGGGATTCGCTCTTGACCAAGCCCAAGACTAGCTTGAACACGTTAATCTTGAGTAGAACCGACTACGGGAGAAGTGAAAGTTGATAGAGATTACCACCGAAGCGATGTTATCCGAGCCACACCAAGAGTCTATCACCATCGTACATCTTACCCTTCAGTATTATGCGGGTGTTATAAGGGGTTATGTAACAAGACCTTATCACTATTATTATGTGCATTATTTTTTTATAATATAATGAATATACATTAATTTTATTATTGTCACTTTGTAAATAGTTTTTAAAGCACAAATAGTATTTTTAGTTAATATTAAACTAAGAAATCTATTTTGATGAATTAATGGATTTTTTAATTAAATAATATTTTAATAAAATATAATTATTAAATTAATTTTTATTAAATATAAATTATCATGTAATTTTATGAATACAGTTGTAATTTTTATTTAGGTTTAAAAACTGTTTTTGTCAAAACCCATGAATTTTCAATAAATGTCGGTTTTTATTTTAAAATTAAAAATTCACATATTTATAAAATTATTTATATAAAATTAACATTATTTTTGGAATCATGATGTCGAAATTATCCAATGGTGAATTTTTCATAATTTTCCGAGACAGTCAAATTTCTGGGTAAAAATTAAATACAGTTTAAATATATAATGCGTATTATGACATCATAATGACCCAATAGTGATGTAATAAATTACTATAAACATTATGTTCAGAAAATATATGTTTTATCATTAAAATAATGTGATTTTATATTTTTTTGATCTATTTTACAAAGCTTTTGTGGACCCTCTAAAACTTATAAAACATTTTGTCTTTTTAAAATGTTTTCCTTGAGAGTGTGACTCACCTCCACATAAGCAACCATATTATTTTAAGAATTTATGACATTGGACTTATAAAATATTTTTTTTCACTCTCCTTTGGAAAAAAATGGGCAAAAACCATGGGCTGGTTTGTGGTATTGATTAAATTAATGTGAGGTGTCCCAAACCTAAATAATAAAAAATTCCCTCTCCTTTCCTATATAAACCCACCCAAGCTCCCACTTCCTCTTCACTAAAATAATTTTGAGTTTGAGAAACCCCTTACCTAATCTCTCTATAATCCTCCAAAGGTTCCCCAAGCTCCCAAGAAGCCTCTCTCAAGCCTCTCCCAAGCCTTTGGGATCACACTTCCAAGTAAGGGATTCCTTCTTTTCTCATTTTGTCTAATTTTCTTTAAGTTGTTATGCCCTTTTGTTTTCAATTAAAAATATTGAGGTATGGTTTATCACATCCCCCATACTTTCCTATTTATTTTTGGATGATGGGATACCCCTTTATCTCTCATTAAAGCCTCCCATGTACACCCGTTACCATGCCGAAATTCCATGGGGGATTTATCTCTCCTCTTTTACATCCAAGTAATTATTTTGTATTATGCATCTAAATTACATTATGTTTTTTGGGACATGTATCCGTATGACCCCCTTAATATCCATTTCATATACATATAATTATACACCCTTTTATATCTCATCAATTATTTTCATGAATCCTTATGTCACGCCGTTATGCTGTCGAAATTGCACCGCGTTTTTCAAATACAAGATCATTGTGTAGTGAATACCATACCCATGTCTCTATCAAGGGTATTGAACTTTATTCACATATACCTATTTAATGGTAATATCATGTATATATTCCACATTACTTAATCGTGGAATAATTTATTATGTTGATTGATTCCAGGTTATATGATCCATGTGGCACACTTATGCATGAAATGAAATGTTTAAGAAGGATGCGCCCTGATAGCACTCCAATGCATTGGGTAAAGTATATTATCATGATACGTCATGTACAATGAGTGTTGACTCATTCTAATTCAATTGTAATGAGTATTTACTCGTGCTTCATGTGCAATGAGGGTTTACTCATGCTCCATGTGCAATGAGCCCTGACTCATGCTAATTCCATGTTAAGTGTTGTTGACACATTTCTATGTTATGATTATCATGCTTTATCATGCCTTTGTGTTCATGTTTCTATTATTATCCATTTATATGACTATTGTCTGACATTTATTTTATTTCTCACATTATTCATTCTTTATTCCCTTACTGGCTTTATAGTTCATCCTTTTCTTATGCATATCCTCAATTTATCCCATGCAATGCTAAGTACAAGGGAATTTATTAGTCATGTAAAGGATGTTTTCAATAAATATTTTGTGTGTCTTATGTTCTAAGATGTTATGTAATGTTCTTAAGCCCCAAAGACACTAGACCTCTTGATATTCTATGTTGTATCAAGAGAAGACTTTATGTAATAAATCAGGTTTAAGTGTGTAACAAAAAGTAGGGTTTTTATATTTATTATATAATATATATCATATATATTTAGTAAATCCACCCATAATACATTCTATTTAGTGGATTAATGAATCACATAGCTTTGAGAGGGCAGTAGTCCGCACTTCCTAAAACAAAATTATTGAATTAACACAAAATAGATAGTATAAATATGTATATTTTAAAATAATTACTAAATATTAGAGACATAATATATTATATATATAACATATACAAATATTTTTTTCATCATTATTTCCACCATGAGAGGTGATAAAGAGAAATTTAATAATCATCATTTAATGAGGCAATAACCCGCCTTCATGTAAACAGTATGTTTGTTACCCATTAGATGGATGTGTGTGTAAGTGCAGGTATAAATATTAATATAAAAAAATCATAGTATATTTAGGATACTGGTTTTGTTATATTAACATGGAATAATAATATTTGAGGTAGTTTAGAAAGGAAATAAAAGAAAGGAGTTTGAGGGAGGGTGTTACCTCTTGATCAGGTAACTCCTTTTAGTTTGAGCCAAAAGGATTCATTTCTTTGCTTTATTTCCAAGGGGAGGCTTCAAGTTTGAAGGGAGATATTTTGTAGAGTGAATTGGGTAGAGTTTTTCTTAACCTAATGGGATTGATATGTGTGAGAAAGTGGAAGTGAAGGAGTCATTTTATAATGAAGAAGGAGTGGAATCTCTTGTAATATTTTAGAAGAAAGGAACCATACCGAGGTTTTTTTATTGAAAGCAGTTAAATAATGGTTAAATATTTTTAATATAGAAGATAGGATCTAAATGTATCCATAAAATGGTCTTAGGAAAAGTGTATAGGTCTTTTTGGGACTTAATTTTATGGTTTAGTCCCTTATTATGCTTAATTTAACAGTAATCGTTGTAATTAATTTTTAATTATTTCACTAATCCTTTTGGACCAAAACTAAGTTTATATTATTAGAAATTAGAAATTATTATTATTCAAAATATGGCATCATTTTTTACAAATTTCAATCACATAAGTGGCATAAATTAATTTAAAATTAATCTCATAGTCAGGCCGACAATGTGGGTTTCTAAAGTAAAAAGAATAAAAGTTTGTTATGTTTTTATATCCAATTTTAATTTTAAATTGGTTGAAATTACCTAAATTAGGTCAATTAGTAAAAATATTATATAATTAAAATTTTAATAAAAGTTAAAATATAATTTATCATTATAAATAAATAAGATGAAAAAGTAGTTTTGAGTTAAAATCCAATATTTATAATAATTCTTTAAAAAATTAAATCTTATAGAAGAGTACCAAAACACTTATCCTAACCTAATTTTTATGTTTTTTTTTACAAATATGGAGTTTATTTTGTCATATTAAATTTATAATAGTTCCCAAAATTGGATTTAAAATGGCTTCTCTTTTGAAAGGTGGTAAAACTACCTTAACAAAAATATTGGGTTTTATGTGTTAAGTTGGTCGTATTCTTATCTTATTCTTATAGAATCCATTGGTTGATTAAAAAAGAATATTTAATTTGATATATAAAATATATATTACATTAAAATTACTTACTAATTTTAATTAATTTAATTTAATAGGATTAAAATAACTTTGTGAGCAGAATAATAGTTTTCTATAAAAATACTCCCTTTATATACAATTTGGATCTAATATTCATTTCTAAATAATTTCTAAATAAATAATTAATTATATATTTTGTGAAAACCAAATATTTATATTATTTATTTAATAATATTCATAAAATATAATTTAAAGGATAGGCTATATATTATTATATATATATTAATAATATATTATTGTTCATAAACACTCAGTCTTGCGTGTTATGCAAAACATCGAAAGAAGTTAGAATGAGATGTATGCTTACCTTAGTGTTACTTTTAGAGAAATATAACCATTATATTGTGATTAGTTAATAATTAACTTATAATTTTATATAACTCAAGAAAAAATTATTTCTTTAATATAAATAAAATAACTATTTTCAGTGTTGTGTGAAATGAAAAATATCAATAAGATTTAATTAATTTGAAAAAAATAATTCACAAAATCTCAGGATGTTACACTCATATTAAAAAATTTCATTGGATAGTGATGATAACTATAAGATAAATTATTTCTATTACATAGTTCCTTGTAATAAAAAATGATTTATGGATAATGTAACTGAATAATATATTACTAACATGTATTTAGATTCTTCTTATCCTTATTCTTCAGATAGTGAAGATAATGTTCTATCAATTGAGGAAATGATAGAATATGTGAATAGCCTAGAGTAATATATAATAAGTTTAATAAATACAATGATTCTAATAAGTAATATCTTACTAAGGCTAATTATATTATTTGAAAACATACTTTTGAGTTTAATGTCAAATCATTTACTATCTTAACTTGTAATGAACAGAACAGATTTGAAACCATTAAGTGAAAATTTAAAAGTATCATAATTTTCTTTCTAATTTTAATTACAAAAGGAATAATTAAAAAAAAACATCTTTGATAGATTAAACCATCTAGGATATCTTCTGAATTTGTGTATACGTGTTTTGGTAAGTCACATTTTCAGACTAACTATTTTGTTCATAAAATTAAACCTTTCTATGGTAAATATAAGAGGGGAGGTTATTAGAAGAATTTTTATTAATTGAATATGGTTAAATATTTTGGAACTTGTAGAGATTATATTTCTAAATAATTTGAATTTATTCAAAATTATAGGTTGGGGAAGATGTGTGTTTGAAAATTATTTTTTGCCAATATTTTCAGACCCATGAATGTTTGGGCACCAAACTTTTAGCTTTATTAATTTTAGGATGTAAGGTAAAGTATAATAATAAAAATTCATGGTACATGAATAGATTTTATTCCCAAAACCTAAAAAAATAATTCCATCTTCTGGAACATAAAAAAAGTGAAGGGTGACCTTGTTACTTTTAGAGACACTGTGAAAGTTTAGATAATCATAATTTGTGATATATATTTTCTTGGAGAGATTTAATTTTAAATGTTATTTTTTATAGGACTTATGTAAAACCAGATTAGTATAATTCTATTCTATGACGAAGGTTACTCTATGAAGTTTGGGAATGGAATATTCACCATCATATGTTAGGAAGGATCTCACACTTTATCTATCAATAGAAATGATAATGCTTAAAATATTTACATATAGTACCTCCATTTTAATAAGTTTCCTTGCCTTAGTGAAAAAGAGGATAAGTCTTCTATTTGGTATATAAGTTTAGGAAAATACATAGAACAAACTTGAACCTATTATCCTAGAGCTGGTGGTCATTTTATTACAATGGCATAAATACAAGAGATCACATCATAAAGGATCGATCTGTTTATGAGTCTTGAAAAAACTAGATACATACATGGTTACATTATTTCATTGTTAATTAATAATAGAACATAAAAAATAAAATAAAATAGAATTATTCATGTAACTTATTCAAATATTTCATCTTCACAAACTAGATAAAGGAAAAAAAATAAATGTCTGAGCTTAAATAATAAGGGTTGCATGAATCAATAATAAGTGAAGAAAATATAATAAGTCATAAGCATTATGGTAAGGTAAATTACTGAAAAACACACGACATCAAAAAACTAAGAATGATAATTCATCCATATATTTTTTTCATAGTGAAAATATCATGGAAAGTAATAATTAAATAGTAAATAAAGATAATACTTAATTATTAGATGTCATGTATCTGGAACATGAACCATTATACCGTCAAGATAGTTTAAGTTTGTGGGTAAAAACCCATCTAATTTTGTTTGTAAACAAACAAGAAGAGATTGTCGCCAACTATTTTGTCTCATGATACATATCAATGCATCGAGGGGCTATCTATAACCAAGGTACACTTTTCATTGCAAGCCTAAATCATTTTTCTTATATAGATTCAATTCAAGAACAATATGACTTAAAATATCGGTATTGAGTAGAGTATAATGATTCATAAACATTTCCCCAATTAAAACAACATTTAAAGAAAATACTATCTATAAAAATGGTACATGGATAAAGAAATAATAATATACAGGAAACAAGAAATATGGATATTTAATGAAATATTCAATGAATGATGATCAAAAATGAAAGGGAAGCACACATACACCACACACAAAGAATAAGTGGTGAATAAGGAATAACCAAATGCAATATCATAATGGAGTCCATGAAAGAATAGATTTAAATCATACTTAGACATTCGTGAGAGAAAATTGGAAAAGATCATGATAAATTATTTTCAACTGAAGTGAAAACATGTAAAAATAGTTTTTATGAAACTTTAGAAAATAGCCTATTTAGTGAGGCTTTAGTAAATTATTAAAGAGAATTTAAAATGAAAAAACTCATAATTGTTTATATAAAACCAGAAATGAAAAAATATATTTTTTCATGATAAAATGAGTGCTTTTATAAAAATATTGGTTTCTTAAAATAGATTATGTATGGTACTTGAAAATGGGTAAGAAATTGGGAAGTTCCCTTTAATGAGGCTTGCTTATCGAGAGTAATTGAAAAGGAATCCTTATAAAACATTAATTTACCATAAAAAAATTGAGATAGGTAAATATATTTTGAAAATAAAAACATAATTGAAGAAGATTACATAAGAAGAATTAATAATTACATTGGTGTAAATATAGGGAAAGAATATCCTAAAGGAAAAAATGTAGGTTCGGGGAGAATCCCTCACCTTATGTCTAAAAGTGTTCTGCATTTGCAATAAAAAACCTAGATAATAAAATTGAATTCATTAATAAGTTAATTCATAACCTATTAAAAATTTATTTTATTTAGTATAATTTTATTAAGTTCATTAATGGTCTTTTTGATGAGTTATAATATTCAATTTCATCATTTGGGATTGTTCGTTTCCTTAGTTTTCATGATTTGTTCACTCGTATACATGTATGAAAGATCATGTAAAATGGGGATAGTTATCTATAATTGAAATTATATGTTATTAATTAACATACAAAATATTAAATGGGTTTATATATAATTTTTTTCCAGATATGAGGATGATTCATTAGATAAAACGTTAATTATTACCGTATAGATTATTTTGGTGTTTTTCGATCATGACGCACTACTTTTGTTTTATTAATTAATGTTATATATATACGGGATCCAGAGCACTAAATAAGTTTTAATATAAATTTAAAATTCTATTTAATATATTTTAATGGTTTTATAACCATCCTTGAATATGTTAATGGAAAATGAAATTTCATCATCCATGATGGCGGTAAATCGACACATGATGGATGATATTTTAATTTTTTTGAATAAAAGGGAGAGAAGAAGGGGTTTGATGATGGATTTTAATTTTAAAATAAAATAAAATTATAGTATATATAAGACACTAGAGTTATAATTCACGTTTTTATTGAGTAGGTGACATGAGGATAATAAAATAAATGAAATTGAAAGAAATCAAAGGATAAGGATTAAGGGTTTTACCTCTTGAATTCTTCTCCGGGAGAACCTCCTTAAGGAACTTGATTTTTGGAATTTTATTGAAAAAAGGCTCCTAGAAATTGGGGGAGATACATGGTAAGATTATTGGGTAAAAATCAAACAATATTCAAGGATTTAGATGTGTGAGGAGAAGAGGTTGTGAGGGGTGGTAATTATAGCAGAGGAGAGGGACATTTTTTGATTATTTTATTCATTTGTTTATTATTTTTGGCTCAAGACTATCAATAGTTTGAAAATTATTACTATATATATTAAAATAATGATGTATAGTTTTATATTATGGGTTTAAATGATCCATATATCATATATGACTCAATAATTTATGTATTTAGCTTATACCATAAATTACCACATTTCACTATTCACTAAAAATTCAACTATTTTAGAAACATCCCAAAACTTAACCCTAACCATTTTAAATATTTAGAAATTAAAAATTAACTCCATTTTATAAAATTAATTTTCTAATTATGAAAAATTAATATTTTAATTAAAATCATCATTTTCTCTAAAAATACAATTTTTAAAATTATAACTGATTTTATAACACTTTGAAAAATTAATTAAGGTATCATAAAATTATCTTATAATCATAAGACAAAATAATATTAATTTATGAATCTATTTTATGAAAATTAATTTTATTTCAAATCATTATAATAATTATAAAATTGTAAAAAAAACATTTATGTTTTATTAAAGTACCAACACTTAATTTATCATTTTCAAAATATTTAATTACTTATACTATTGTATAATTATTCCATATTTTCATTTATGAAATGATAAATTTTATTTATATATTTTTTAGGTGAGGTTTCTATTCTATTTTCTGAATTACTATTATTAAGGGTCACATTACTATTTTAAAGGTCAAGTTACCATTTCATTGGTATATATTCTGTAATTTCTTGAAAAGCCCTTTATTTCATTAATTATTCATTTTAAAAGTTTTTTGTGTATTCTCTATGTTATTTTATATAATTTATACTATGTGATGTTATTTGTGAAAATGTAAGCTATCGAATGAATTGAATTTATTTAAGATGATATATACCAAAAAATCTTGGGGTGTTATATTCTTCCCTCCTTCAGAAATTTCATCCTAGAAAATTTTTCTGAATATTTCCCTCTAAATTGATGTGGGTGGTTCTTATTAATA
Organism: Viscum album; assembly: GCA_963277665.1. Classification (NCBI taxonomy): domain Eukaryota; kingdom Viridiplantae; phylum Streptophyta; class Magnoliopsida; order Santalales; family Viscaceae; genus Viscum; species Viscum album. The sequence continues at coordinate 442,913,123 of OY728142.1, forward strand.
AAATACTTAGGTTCCCAAGTCGCTTATTCCATTTTTTGGTTTTTACAAATAATCATTACCAGTTGAGTCGTCTGATTTCCCAATGCCTTCTCTCTTATGTCTAGAATTTAGATAGGATATTTGAAGTAAGGAAAATTAGGTTCCAATTATATTTCTTTACAGGTGAGTACATGCATTGGGTCTGGTGTGTGGTTATTTAGTAATGGTATGGGGAACACATCTTGAAATTTGGATAGTATTGGAAGCATTTCCAATTAGTAAGTTAGAGCTTCAATTCTTTCTAGAATTTCAAATGGTCCAATGTACGTGGGGATCAATTTCCATTTCTTACCGAACCTTATGATACCTTTACATGGGGATACTTTTAGAAAGACATGATCTCCCACTTGAAATTAAAAATCCTTTATATGATTGTCAGCATAACTCTTTTTCCCACTTTGAGGTACATTAAAGTGAGACTGAATAGTATTTACCTTTCTTTTTGTCTCTTCAATAAGTTATGGTCCTATAAGTTTTATCTCACCAAAATCATCTAAACAAGTTTGAGTTCAAAATCTCTTTCCATATAAGGCTTCATGTGGTGCCATTTGAATACTAGAATAGAAGCTATATTTTTAGGAAAATTCCAAAAAAGTTAAATATTTATCCCACATACCTTTAAAGTCAAGTGATGATGATCTCAATATATCTTATAATGTTGGAATAGTCCTTTAAAACTATCCTAAGGTTTGAGGGTGATGAGAAGTAATCATATAAAGCTTTTTATCCAAAAAATTTTGAATTCTCTTTTATAATTTTGATGTGAATTAGGGATCTTGATTAGACACAATCGATAGAGGTGCACCATAAAGTATTACAACTTCATTAATATAGAGTTATTCTAGGTTATCTAGTGGAAATTCCTCTCTTATAGTGAGAAAATGTGCATATTTGTTAAGTTGATCAATAATTACCCATACTAGATCATTCTTTCCTAGAGTATTTTGTAATCTAGTGATGAAGTCCATATTAATGTCATCCCAATTTCACATAGGAATAGATTCAGTTTTCATGAATACTCTAGGATGTTGTCTCCCATTCTTCACTTGTTGATAAACAATGAATCTTGACACATAGTCAACAATTTCCCACTTCATATCATCCCACCAAAAAATTTTCCTTTATATCTCTATACATTTTGGTACTAATAAGGTGTATAGAGAATTTTGAGCTATGAGAATCATTTAAAAGTTTCCTTTTTAGCTTCAGTATTTATGGAACACATAACCTCTTTCCAAATTTCATAATCCCATCCTCATCCATAAAGTTATCCAATATTCCATCCTTAATGGATTTAATCTTCCTTTTAAAATCCTCATCATTAGATTGAGATATTTTTATTTTCTCCAATAAAGATATTTTATCAATCATTTGAAAAAGGGGTGATGTTTCCTATTACTTAACAATTACTATATCTATCTTTTCTAGATATATGAACATATGATCTTTATCAATCCTCATCTGGGTTCGAAGTCTATGATCATCCATAATTAATGCATCTACTACATTATTTGCCTTTCCTGGGTGGCAGTGTATTAAGAAATTATAATTTTTGAGTAATTTGAGCCATCATCTTTGACTCATGTTGAGTTCTTTATGTGTAAAGATATATTTTAAAATATTATGATCCGTATTAATCTCACATATTTCACCATAGAGATAGTGTTTTCATATATTCAGAGAAAAGATTACAGATTCTAACTTTAGATCATGAGTTGGATAATTTTGTTTATGAGTATTCAGTTGACTTGATGTATATGTAATTAATTTATCATTTTTCATAAGGAAACAACCCATTACTTCCTTTGACACATCACTATATATGAAAAACCCATCATTTCCTGATGGTAAATTAAAAATTAGAGTATTGACTAATCTTCTCTTCAATTATTAAAAACACTTTGTACATTATTTTATCCATATGAACTAAACCCCTTTAAGTGTGATCTTGGTTAAAGAGTTATCCAATCTGTAAAATTTTTAAATGAAACGCCGATAGTAGACTACTAAACCAATAAAAATACATACCTCAGTTATGTTCATTGGCATAGGAAATTAATATATTGCATTTTTTCTTCATAGTTTCAACTGAGAGTCCATACTTAGAGACAATATAGACAAGAAAATAAATTTTATGGAATTAGAATTAACACTTTATAAATTTACCATATAACTTTTTCCTTTTGAGAGTATCAATAATAATCCATAGGTGATTCTGTTGGTCTTCATAGATTTTATAATACACCAAAATATCCTCAATGAATAATACAAAAAAATATTCAAGATATTCCTTTAATACTCTGTTCATTAGATCAATGAAAATAGAGGGTGAATTAGTCAATCCAAATGGAATTAATGTGAACTCATAATGTCCTTACATCATATAGAAAGATATATTTGGAATGTATTCCTTCTTTACATGCAATTGATGATACCCATAACAAAGGACAATATTTGAAAAATATTGAGATCCATGAAGTTGATCAAATAAATTACAAATTTGAGGAATAAGATGCTTGTTATTTATTGTAATAGCATTGATTTCTCTATAGAAAATTCACATACTCAAGGATCCATCTTAATTATTAACAAAAAGAATAGGGGATCCCCCTAGAGAAACCCTAGGGAGAATAAATCCCTTATCACTCAAATACACTATTTGTTTCATAATATCCACTAATTACATAGTTTTGATTCTATATGGAGTCTTTGATATTGGTTTTACATCAGGTATTAGATCAATGGTAAATTCAAATTCATGCTCTTAGGGGTGTCCAGGTAATTCCATAGGAAATAAATCAATGTATTCCTGTATAATTGGTACATTATCAAGTTGAATATGACTTTCTTCATCGCTATATATTGTTTTCTCTTCATATTGAAGAATTTCATTCAGTATATCTATTGGGTGTGGATATAGATAAGAATCATATGATGAAGTTTCGACTCTAAAGATAATAGATTCAATATCTTCTGTATAAATTATAATTTTATTCTTCTTGCAATAAATTTTCACATCATATTTTTAAATCAAGTCCATACTAGGGATTATAGAAAATTCAACCATAGTTATAATGATAAGTTCAGATAATAAAGCACATTTATATTCCATAATGGGAACTACCCAACAAATTTTTTTTACAATGAGACATACATTTAGAGTTTTTGCAGACAACTCCCTTATTAAAAAAAGGGAAATATCTAATTTTCATGGAAAATTGGGTTGATAAAATATATTAAAATGATCCATAATCAAATAAATAATTTTATAAACTTAAAGAAAGGATTATTTTACCTTATAACACATTATTATGTAATTATAATTTAACTATGGTGATACATAATCTTATACATAACCCATTAGTATTTTTTAGAGGTAAATTCCATTGATGATTGGGACATTGATTTGAATAATTCACTATTTCATTACAGTTAAAGCATCAAACATCATTGATTTGTTTCATACCCTTGCAATCATTTTTTCTATGAACCTTTTCTACAAACTTATAACAAACTCCCATGCCTTTTAAAAATTTACTAGGATGATTCTTTCCACAATTTTCACATAATGGAAATTTATTCATTCACCTATTCTTATTTGATACTTCACCCTTTGCATAGTTATCAGAAGGCCTCTTTTTCTCTTGATTTACATTGAACATATATGATCTATATAATAACTTCTTCATTTTGATGAAACTTAATACCATTTCATCATATGATGAAAATGTTTGAGAAAACATTGCCTTTAGAGACTTGGTTTTATACCTTTAATAAATGATCAATCCTATTTTCCAAATCACGTGTGTAATCTATAGAATACATTGATAGTATTGTCAAGGTATCCTCATACTCTACAGTACTCTATTCTTCCCTTTTCTTTAATATAATGATTTCTATCTCTATTTCAGTTCGTTGCTCATGAGAGAAGTAATTTTAGAAGAATGTTTATTTAAAAGGTCTTCATTCCATGTCTTTTGTTTCATCTTCCTCCGTAGTATATTGGATCAATGACCACTATTGATCAGTATCTCCCTCGAGACAATTTACTACAGGTACTACCTATTCTTTTTCATTGCATCCCAATGAAAGAAATATATTTTCAAGGGACTTGTCCCACAACTCATCTATCACTAGATTAGTAGTCCACCTAAAATACAGGGGCTTATTCCACATGAAATTATACATCATGGGTGTGGTATGGTTATTCGTTAGAACCTCTGTAATCTATCCTAATATGTTCATGATCTTATCAGTTCCAACACTAACTGTGTTAAATTTCTCAAAAGGGAAATCCCTACATTGTCTAAAAGTATTGATTATTTCCTTCCATTAGGGGCCATCACTAAATAATTTCACTCACTAAGTTATCTCATAATCATAATGAGTATTGGAAAAAATTCATTACAAGGAGTTATTATAATTTTTATGTTTGTTTAAAATCTAGTTCCCAAGGTTTCTACTAAACTTTCTCTAAATCCAATTGTAAAAACCCTACCCCCAGTAGCCCAGTGTCGATGGTAATTTTATTAAAATTGAATAGATATAAGAGGTAAAATAACCAAGGATTGACCAATTTAGTAGTATTGAGGAAACTAGATACATACATGGCTCCCTTATTATAATGTTTATTATACATAGAACATAATAAAATAAAATAAACTGTTTCTTTTTAATTATTCAAATATTTCATCTTCAAAATCTTGGAAAAAGAATAAAAGGGTGAGATAAAATGCTCAATAAGGGTTGCATGAATCAATAATAAGTGAAGAAAAGTCAATAAGTCATAAGCACTGTAGAAAGGTAAATAACTGAAAAACACATTTCATCAACAAACTTAGAATGAAATATGCATCCATATAATTTTTTCATAGTAAAAATATCATGGAAATTAATAATTGAATACTAAATTAATAGAATTATTAATAATTTGACATAATGTATCTAACACACGAACCATTATACAGTCAAGACTGTTTAAGTCTGTAGGTAAAAACCCATCGGATTCTATTTAGAAAAAACATGAAGGGTTTATTGAAAAACTATTTTGCCTCATGAGACATTTAGATAAATGATGGTTATATATATAACTGCGACCCACCCATCACTAAAAGTCTAAAATTATTATTCATACATAGATTCACTTCATGAACAATATGAATTAAAATATACATATGGAGTAGAGGATACAAATTCATCAGTATTTCCCAAATTAAAACATCATTAAAAAAACTATATATATAAATGGTACATGGATAAGTCAATAATAATATCCATGATATAATAAATATACATATTTAATGAAATATTCAATTAATTATGATCACAAATTAAAGGAAAGTATATATACACCACACAAAAAGAATAAGTGGTGAATAAGGCATAACCAAAGAGAGTATCATAATAGAGTCTATGAAAGAATGTATTTAAATCATACTTGGACATTAATGAGGTTAAATATTCCTAAATCATGATAAATGATATTATAATGAAGTTAAAACTTGTAAAATAGTTCTTAAGAAACATTAGAAAAGATCCACTTTAGTGCGATTTAAGGAAAATATTAAAGAGTATATAAAATCGAAAAGAAATAATTGTTTGCATAAAAACAAAAATGAAAAAAGGATAGTTTTTCATGATAAAATGAGTGTTTTTAGAAAAATATTGGTTTCTTAAAACATATTATGGATGGTACTTGAAAATGGATATGAAATTGGGAAGTTCCCTTTAACCGGACTTGTTTATCAGGAGGAATTAAAAAGGAATCCTTATGAAAATGTATTTACCTTCAAAAAAAATAAGCTAGGTAAATATATTTGGAGCATAAAAACAGAATATAGGAAGAGTAAACAATAATAATTAATAATTAATTTTGGGTAAAGAGATAAAAAGTGTGACATGAAGGAAAAATGGAGGTTCGGGGAGAATCCCTTACCTTATGTTTGAAAGTGTTCTACACTTGCACTTAATGTCATGGATAATGAAATTGGATTCATTAATAATATAATTCATAACCTATTAAACATTTATTTTATTTACTATAATTTTATTAAGTTCATTTATGTAATTTTTGATGAGTTATAAGTTTCAATTTTGTCGTTTGGGAGTGTTCCTTTCCTTAGTTTTCATGATTAGTTCACTTGTATACATGTATGAAAGATCATGTAAAATGGGAACAATTATCCAGTATTGAAATTATATGTTATTAATGAAATTACATAATATTAAATGGTATTATAAGTCATTTTTTCTATACATATAGATTATTCCTTAGATAAAATGTTAATGATAATCATTTAGATTATTTTGGCTTTCTCAGTCCCCACACACTAGTTTTATTTTATTAATTAATATTATGTATATATACTTGTTATAGAGTGCTAAATAAGTTGTAATATACATTTAAATTTTTTTAAACCATTATAATGGTTTTATCACCAGATTTAAAGACGATAATGGAAAATGAAAATGCATCGTCCACAATGGCGGTAAATCGAGATATCACAGATGATATTTTCATTTTTTAGAATAAAAGGGAGAGGAGAAGGGGGTTGATGATGGATTTTCCATTAACGTAATAAAATTTTAGTATATATAATATTTTGGGGTTATCATTCATATTTTTACACAGGATGTTATGCAAGGATTAGAAAAGAAATGAAATTGAAAGAAACTGAAAGAGAAGGATTACAAGTTTTACCTTATGAATTATTCTCCTTGAGAACCTTCTTAAGGCACTTGTGTTTTGGTATTTTATTGAGATAAAAGGATATTGTACATAGGGTATTTATATGGGAAGAGTATTTGATAGAAATTTTAGAATATTCATTGCTTTGGAGGCATGAGAAGAAGGTGTGGTGAGGGGTGGTATTTATAGTGGAGGAGATGGGTATTTTTTGACTATTTTATTCAATTGTTTGTTATTTTGGATCAAGAATATGAAAAGTTTTAACCTTATCACTAAATATGATAAACTAATTAAGGAGAGTTCGATATTATGTTCATATAGCATCCATACATCATCTATGACTCAATAATTATGTATTTATCTTATACTGTAAATTATCGTATTTCAATATTCATAAAAAAATTATACTATTTATAAAAAATAGAAAAAATTCAAAATAAATTTTTTAAAAATTTAGGAAAAAATGAATTCTATTTTATGAAAATAATTTTCTAAATATGAGAAATATAATTTTTAATTAAAATTATCATTTACTCAAAAAATATCAATTTTAAAATTATAACTGATTTTATTACACTTTGAAAAATTAATTAAGGTATCATAAAAATATATTAAAATAATAAGAAAACAAAATATTATTTTTATGAATCTATTTTATAAAAATATATTTTATTTTTAAATAATTATATTAAATATAATATTCTAAATAAATTTATATGTTTTATAAAAATTACAACAATTAATTTATCATTTTAAAAATATTTATTTACTTATACTATGATATAATTATATTATATTTTCATTTAAAAGATGCCTAAATTTTATTTATACATTCATAGGTGAGAATACTATTCTTTTGGCTGAATTACTATTCCTAAGGGTCACATTACTATTATAAAGGTCAAGTAACTATTTTATTGGTATATGTTCCTTACTTTCTAGAAAAAGATTCTTATATCATTTATTCTTCATTTAAAATGTTTTTTATGTCCTCTATATGAATTTATATGATTTTTACTATATGAATTACTTTTTTTTGTGAAATGTAATATATCAATTTAATGGAATTTATTTAATAGGATACAAATCATAAAATCATGGGGGTGTTATACTAATATGTTCAGAATTTAGATAAAATATCTAAAAAGGCTTTTGGAGGATATTTTAGAGTTTAAGTTATATTCTTCTAATGTTTGTAACCCATAACAATACTGTAATTATCATAAGTATAGATTTATACCTAGTTGTAAATTCCTAACTTCCATACCATTATAGTTAGAGCACATAGACCTTTTTGGACCTACACAAACTTAAAGTATTATAGGAAAACACAATTTGTATGTATTATTTGATGATTACACTAGATTTACATGGGTTATTTTCTTGATCTTAAATAAAAATTATTCATGTTTCTTAAAATACATTTCTTTCATTGGTTTAAAAAGAGAAAAATATTCTTATTATCACTCTCTGGAGTGATAATTTTGGAGAGTTTGTAAATTATAGCTTTGAAACATTTTATAGAGAAAAAGTAATTAAACACAAATTTTCTTTAACAAGATGTCAAAAACCAAACATGTTAGTGGAAAAGATGAATATAAAACTCCAATAAATTACTCAATATAGTCTTTTGAATGATAATCATCTGGTAGAGGATGAACAACCTTGTATTTTTCCAAAAATCCAAATGATGTTAAGGAAACATATTAATGGTAATATCATTAGTGGTGTTGATAAAACAATTAAAATAGAGTTTATTATTGAATGAATGTGAACATCTTGTATTATAATCACAATTTAAAACTAAAATGTCATATTATTCCTTGGGTGATGAGAATTGGATAATTGACATACAACTAGAGCTTAATCAATTTTAACAAAACAAGGTGAAAACCTTAGAAGAGCGCCCTATTCATATTTTAGAAATAGGAGTTACATGGGTCATCTAGAATATGTGTGATGAAAATAGAACCATAGTATAGAACAAGGTTAATTTTCTTTGCTGATGGTTATAAAAAAGAAGAGGATATGAATAATGTATATTTGTTTTTCTATTAGCAAAATATGAATCTATCTTGATTCTATTATCCTTTACTACTCATATTATTTTTAGTCTATTCTATATGAATTTAAAATTTTTATTCTTTAATGGTTATATTTAGGTGGAATTTTAGGTCTAAAAACCACATGGTTTTTAAGATTTAAATATTTATAACTTGTTTTGAGGCTTACCAAGGCACTTTATGGACTCATATAAGACCCAAGAGCCCAATATAATAATATATCTAAATTCTTACTTTAAAATTATTTTTTAGAAATGATTGATCAAACTATTTTTTAAGTTAAATTTTTAACAATATCTTAGTTGTAAAAATCTATGTTGATGGAATAATTTTTAGATCCACCAAAAAATCACTTTCAGATATTTGGTCAGAACTTATGAAAAGTGAATTTGTGATGAATGTTATGGGAAAAATTGACACATTTTTTGTCTTCTAAATAACTCAGAAACTGGTGGGTACCTCATGTAAGCTTGATCTTAATGAATCTGGGAACTAGTATATCAAAAAATTTATAGAGTTATGATCATAAGTATACTTTAATTGATTTTTATTCAATTTTAAAATATGTAATTTGTGTGATTTTATGAGAGATTTTAATCTAATCTGAATGAATGTCATCTTAAGGTAGTTAAATGGATCCTCTGTTACCTTAAACGAACTCAGAATATAGTTTATTTTATTCTTATTGATCTGATATTTTCTTAAAGTTTTTTTCCAATATATATTTAAGAGGTCGTCGAATGGATACAAATAGTACTTTTGGAAATTTTCATTTCTTTGGTGAGGATTTAGTTTTTTGGTTCACCATGAAACAAAAATTTGATGGAACTTTCCACTACTAAAGATGAATATATAATAGTTTGATATTCTTGGACAAATTTTTATAGATGCAACACATATTAACGAATTTTGAAATGATTCTCACTGAAAATATGAGTCTTTATGATAATAAGAGTTCCATTTCTTTATCTATGAATCAGAAGCATCACTCATGAACTAAAAATATAGATATAAGGCACAACTACCTTGAGGATCAAACTCAAAAAGGATATATTAACATAAAGTTTGTCATAACTAAAAATCATCTTGATGATAGATTTACCAAACCATTAAATTCCAAAACATTTCAAAAAAATTAAATAGAATATGGGTATGATCAATGTTAATTGGTCAACTTCTTCTTTTTTAATCCTTCCTCTAACATTGAAGAACTCATTGAGAAAAGGGAGAGAATATACCTTGTTTTTATAGAACCCCTTTAACACATATTTTAGGAAAAAATTATAACCAAGAATATCTTAGAATAATATTAAAATATAATCATTACATCTTTTAGAGTCACACCTTATAAAATAAAATTACATGATATGATTATTAGAAGTTAACTGCTAGAAGGAAATTTTAGTTTAAAATATTAATCTTACAAATTTTCATAGAGATTCCCTCATTGTGGTTTATTTAATTCTTATATAGACTTAGTAAATTTAATTTATTTCATATATTCCACTTATATTTTCCAGTTTATTCCTACATATCATTTAAATTTTTATTATTTTTTATTTTTAATTTATCCTTTCACAGGACATGGGGATAAATTTTATTCTTAAACACTATATTTTTTCTCAGAGGAGGTCTTACCCTTATAAGATTACATTTTATATTTCTATTTTTTGAACTCACCTGTTTTATTTTTTACAACCACAAAGGGTATAAATATTTTATGTAATAAATGGGGAGAAAATTATATCAATAAGGGGGATATGTTTAGTGATTTCAAAATGGGGAAAGGGGAGAAAAATTTCTTCTATACCAATTGTGAAAGGGAGTAAGTTTTTTCTAAATAATAATGAGTTTTTACTTTACTCATATTTAATTTAAACTTAAATATTTATTGTGTTTTATGATTATAAAAAAATATTACACTATTGAGTCATAATCCAAAAATAATATCTTCTAAATCCGTTGTTTTAATAAATCACAACACACTCAATATATTACTTATATTTACTTAAATTTTTTTGTTAGTTCTTTTTTTTGTAGGTTTAAATTTTGAATCATATGTTCCAATTATGTTTATTATTAAAATTAATAATATTGATCAACTTGAGGTCACATGAACCTTTGAATTAATGGATGATTACGTAAAAGGTTTCAGGTTTGTTAGAAGTGATAGTGTAACTTCACAACCTGGCTCATTGTAATTAGTAAATGGAATAGTAGAGACACACAACCACAGTCATGCCTCCTCATATGCTAAAGGTTTACAATTATCAGTGAGATTATATGGTGTTACTATGAGGAGACTACACCCATTATCTTAGAGTACCAAATTATATATTAAATAATAGAAAAATAATATAGAAACCATAACCATCAAAGTACATAGATAAATAAAAATTTTCAATAATAATAATATTAATCTGAAAACATACAGATAGTTATAACAACTCGATATCCCACTATAATGATCATGTAACACCCCAAGAATTTAAAAATAGATTTATTATAGAATGCATGGATCCCTAAGTCTCTACAAACACCACTTTGTTATAACCAATCCAATTAAACATAAGTTTGTCTCTTCTGTGATGTGAATTTCGAAAATCTAACATACACGGTTGCAATGAGTATGTTATTTGAAGTCCAATAAGAAAAACTTAATTTTTAGTGAATAGTAACCTACCCTTATGAATATTAACATACCTTATGAATAGTGATATACCCTAATGAATAATAACCTTACATATGATAGTATATAAATAATATTCAAGTTGGAGTTCAATATACCTATGTTTTGGAATAAGTAAATAAATGTTTTAAAACTATTTTTTAGAATAAAATATGATTTTCATTAAATATTAAATTAATCATATTTAGAAAATTATTTTTAAAAAATTGACTTCATTTTAGGATTATACACATCAAAAAATGGTTGGGGTGAATTTTTTCGTATTTTTTTGAAATACATTAATTTTTGATGAAAAGTGAAATACCATAATTTACAAAATAAGCAAAATACACTAATTACAGAGTCATGAATGATTTTATGCTGATGTAAGAACAAATGATTTGGACTAACATGATAAAATTACTATTCTTGGTCATATATGACTCACAATTCCTTATCTTGTGGAGAAATAATAAATTAATGAATATAAAATTGAGAAATCCCCACTCCCCTCCACATAAAACACCCCATCACTCCCTCTTCTCTTCACTCCTCTCAAGCCTTCTTCCTTCTACAAATTCTATCCGAATATCCTCCAAACCTCCTCTCCCACTTCCATCAATAATTGGTCTCATAAAAAGACCAAAACCTCTCCCTTAAATATAATCTCAAGGAAGTTTGGTTCAAGAGGTAAATTCCTCTTTTAAATTCTTTGTCTTTCCTTTCAAGTTCATTTGTTTTCTTTTATTATTACTACCCTCATTATCCAAATGTTGTGATGTCTCCAGTACCTTAAATGTACTAGAATGTTCTTATGATAGTGGAATAAGTTATCATCATAGCTTCTTTTTACATTCTTTTATACTAGTAGCAAGAACACCATCTGAGATGTGTCAATTTACCACATTCAAGGACGATGGGCTTTCGATTTCTATTATCATTATCAATTATGTTCATGAAACCTTTATTGTTATGGTTCAAACAGATTATTAAATATTTAATATAACCTATTAAATATTCTGTAATCCCTTTGTACAAATGGTATTAATTTATAAAGAAAAAATGAGTTCATTGTAATCAAAACCCACAAATTAATTGAAACAATTATCATTAAAGTTCTATATAATAATTCATCCTCATGACATGTATGAAAATTATATAAATGACCAATAACATCAATAAATGATCATAAATAATATTCTTATTCAATTATGGAGATTCATATCCATTCCACATGAACTTAATTACTTAATAACAAGTGAACCGATTATGAAAATAAAGAAAACGAACACTGTGGAACGATGAAATTCAATATAATAACATATCAAGAAGGAAATAAATGAAATAAAAAGAATCATTATAAACTAAATACATGTATAATTTGTTATTAAATAAGTTATTAATAAGTTTAATTTCATATTACAGGATCTTAAGTTCAGGAGCAGAACAGATTCAGACTTAAGGTAAGAGTCTCTTCATCTCACTTCAATTTTTGTGAGATTTTCCGTATTCACTAATAATACTTTTGTACGGTGTATGTATGTTTACCATTGATATAACATATTATTAATATAATTATTTTCTTGTTATTAAATATTTAATTTTAATATTATTAATTTTGGGGCATTTGAATCGATTGATTACAAAGTGGTAAGGGTTTTTCTACCTGAACTTCCATTTTCATTCGGGTTACTTTTATTGTCTAATTACCTCAATGAAACTATTTTTTATTATTATGTACTCCTCATAAATTATTTTTGAGTGTTATATATATATTCACCAACCAGAATTATTTCTTATTTTATGGATAGTTACATATTTTAAAAGGAACTTTCAAAATTGTTTCCAAAATACAAACCCGATTCAAGGGATATTTTCAAATTCTTACCCATTTTTAAGTGTACAAAAAAATCTGTTTTAAGACACCATTAGTTTTATAAAAACAATAATTTTATCATGAGAAATGATCTTGGATAATTTCTTTATTTAAGAGAACAAATGTGCCTTTCCACTTTAAAACTCTCTTTAATACTTTCCTGAAAATTCCCTAAAATGTTTTATTTATAAAGAATCCTAACAACTCTTTTTACATGATTTCAGTTTAGTGAAACATAATTTATGCCTAAAATATAATTTCAATGTCATATTATTTTATTTTATGGGATATTAATGTTTAAAATATTATTTCATGGAAAATATAAATGATTTTCCAAATAGGATCTTCTATCAAAAGTAAACAGGATTTTTCTCATCTCTCATTAACTTTTATGAGATATATGACTTGTTCACCACTTATTTATTTCTTGTGGTGTATGTACTTCCATTTGGTATATCATATCAAGAGTCTCATTTTTCTAATGATATTATATGGGATTATGATTTGAATGTTTCAAGGTGGTAAGGGACACTTTGGAATGTTTAAGGATTATTTCCTCAAGAATTTTTCAATGGTATCATTTATAAATATATTCTCCTATGTCAACATCCTTTGTTTAATGTTGTACTTCATTGAGGTTTATCTATTATTATATCATCTAAAATATGTTGTTGAAGGGTTTCTGGTTATTCTGATTATGAATGTTCTATTTTGATATCATTCACCATATTATTCCGAATGGTTAGTGTTTATGTTCAATGATTGGGGAATGTTTTTTACATTTCATATGTTAGTTTTAATATAAATGTATATGTTGATTATGTTCACCCATTTCATATGAAAAATTAATTGGACATATTAAGTGTTGGGTGGGGCCCACTATAGCCCCTCGATGTACCGAAAGGTCTAATGAGACAAACTACAGTCATTGCACAAGGCCTTGACAAAATGATTATTTATGATCTTGGTACGAGGCCTTGACGGTATGGTGATATTGTCCCGCATTATGAATTCCCTCAATATGAAAATTGAATTTATGGTTCATGTGGTTATTTGACAAGTAGAATACCCATGATTATGTTTTATTATGGCATTACTTACTATACTCTTATTCCTGCCATAATGTGTTCAAGTTTTTGTTAAAGGAATATATTTTTATGTATTCAACTTGCCTAATGTTTATGTTATGATATCTTCCACTGTATTTCTTACCCTTACTGAGTGTTTGAGATCCCCCCTTTCATTTTTTCCCTTCCCCATGTTAATAAGAAGATATAATTTATTAAGTTTTCAAGGATGCAGTTTATTAGATTTTGTTATGTATTATATTTTGTTTCATTTCAAAATATAAAATGGGTTCCTTGTATGTATCTATTTTATTCAAGAATAATAAACTGATTGGTCCTTTGGGATGCTTATTCCTTGTTTTTATGCACATGTAATCAAATAAGGCACCAGATCCGGGAAACCGGGGTCGGGTCCTTACAGTTGGTATCAAATGAAGTTTAGTAGAAACCTTGGGAACTAGATTTAAAAAACGCAGGTTAGGGAACAAAGTCCTCATATGGTTATTGAGGATAAACAAACAAGAAAATCCTATAATTTCGGTAAGTAATATATTATGTCGATCTTTCTAGAAAATACATACCTGTCTGGATACAAACAAGTTAAGGTGGCTCTATCACATATGTACCTAGGAGTGAAAACTCTAGCAAGGAGTTTTTATCTTGACCCGGGGTATCCTGGTACACGACAACAGGCCTTACTGCACTCTTGGTTTGACACTCCTGGGGGATATTCTTAGGATAATTCACATTTTATTTACCCACCATTGTGAGGTATTTATGTCCCCAAAGTAACCAAAGTATATGGTTCTAGGATTTATGATGCATAAATTTATGCTATGTGCTATACCATGTTTAGAGTTATAGAGAGTTCATAATTTTATAAGCTAATATATAATATGAAATCGATCAGATATGACACCTAGCAGAAGGAATAATAACTTCACCAATGCATGGGATGCGAACAGTAAGAAGGATCATATCTCTAATGGTTTTAAGAAATATTTTTAAAGGAAGACTTTCTCCCATGTATCCTCATCATATGATGAAATAATATCATGTGTTAACAGGCTATGTAATGAATTCTCTGAGTCCTATGGTTTTGAAGGGAAGAAAAAGAATAAAAAGGTGGAAGAGAGCTACAAAGATAAAGGTAATTAGGGAAAGAAGTGTTTTCCCACATGTGATAATTGTGGAAATAATCACCCTAGTAAATTCTTGAAGGGAATGAGTGTTTGCTACAAGTGTGGAGAAAAAGGACATCGAGTTTATGATTGCAAGGGTAATAAAATGGTTTCCAATGTACAATTCTTCAATTACAAGGATATGGGAAACCACGAGAATCAATGTCCCAATCATCAAAGGAATATACCCCAAATGATTATTTTGGATAATGATCAAGTTATGATGCTACCACAAGTGAAGTAGAATGATTAATATTCCTATTCAAGAATCATGACATTTCTATATTTTGTCAGCAATGTACTGGTTGTATGAATTATGAGATATATAAGGATTGTACTATAGTACTCATTCATTAAGGATTTGAGGTCATATGATGAATGGTACAAAGGAAAAGTGATTCAGTGGAAAGTTAAACTTTTTATAAAAAAACATGATTAAGGGAAAGACAAACCTTAATATATTTTTGATGTTGAGATAATGATGAAGAAATGATTGATTCAGATAAGTATTGAATACCTTGGAACTGATTATTGACTTTTCAAGAAGTGGTATATGCTATCATTAATGAAGTTTACAACACTTTTGGATTTAATGAATATATCCAATAACATTTATCTTACTTAAGGAATATGGAAGAATTCATATTTCCAATATAGTTTTTACAGCGATTCAAGTTATTACGATATTTCAATACATGATGGAGTTATTCACATGTTTGTAATGTGAATTTTAGAGCTACTCCTTATTGATTAAGGGTTAATGATAAGTTCATCTTAGAAATTTAGAGGACTTCATTATAATGTGTTAAATCATTATATTTTGGATTTTTTAACCATTTATGAAATGGTTTAAGTTAATCATTGTATGATATTTTATAGGTTAATGTATTGCTTCACCAAATGGAATAACCCAAGCTATGTGATGAATTATAGATAGTTAAAATACAATTAAAGGATGAGTTTATAAGTAAAAATGTATATTTATACTCTAATAGAGTAAAATAATTCCTCGACTCAAGGTAAATAGTCTTAAATAAAATGTTTTCCCATAATCATAATCATTTATAATATAGATGAATTTACTTTTTTAGTTTATAGTTTTGTAGTATTCAACATTCATCTGAACATGTCCTCTATCATATTTCATCAGAACTTCATAGTTAGATTTTTCTTCCATGTCCAGTTTTTTTTCTTCCAACTAATGTCACCTCATTCGAAAAAATACTTTTCAGGGTGACCACCTCATATCTATTAACCTTTTTTATAGGATAATTTATTAACCCTATTTCCGATGTGGGTTTCTATAAGAGAATTTTCATGTATCAACCATTAACTTTTGAAGTTCAATTTCAAATTTCGAGGACAAAATTTTTGTAAGGAGGGGATAATATAACACCCCAAGAATTTAAAAATAGATTTATTATAGAATGCATGGATCACTGAGTCTCTAAAAACACTACTTTGTTATAACATAGCCATGTAAAGAAAAATTTTTCACTTATGTGTTGAGAATTTTGAAAATCTGACATACATAGTTGTGATGAGTAAGTTATTTGGAGTCCGATAAGAAAAAATTAATTTTTGATGAATAGTAACCTACCCCTATGAATAGTAACATACCCTTATGAATAGTGATATACCCTAATGAATAGTAACATTACCTATGATAGTATATAAATAATATTCAAGTTGGAGTACGATATTCCTATGTTTTGGAATAAGTAAATAAATGTTTTAAAAATGTTTTTTAGAATAAATTATTATTTTAATTAAATATTAAATTAATAATATTGAGAAAATTATTTTTGAAAAATGGACTTTGTTTTAGGATTCTACATGTCGAAAAATGGTTGGGGTGAATGTTTGGGATTTTTTTGAAATAATTTAATTTTTGATGAAAAGTGAAATAGAAAAAATTACAAAATAAGTTAAATACACTAATTATAGAGTCATGAATGATGTTATGCTAATGTAAGAAAAATTTATTTGGATTCACATGATAAAATTACTATTCTTGGTCATGGAAGAATAAATATTCCGTGTCTTGTGGAGAAATAATAAATTAATGAATATAAAATTGAGAAATCCCCACTCCGGTCCACTATAAAACCCCCCATCATTCCCTCTTCTCTTCACTCCTCTCAAGCCTTGTTCCTTCACAAAATTTTGTCCAAATATCCTTCCAAACTCCTCTCCCATTTATAGAAAGAATAGGTCTCATAAAAAGACCAAAACCTCTCCACTAAAGAGGCTCTCATGGAAGTTTTGTTTAAGAGGTAAATTCCTCTTTTAAATTATTTGTATTTCCTTTCAAGTTCAATTGTTTTCTATTATATTATTATCCTTCGTTATCCAAATGTTTTGATGACTCCAATAACTTACATATACTAGAATTTTGTCATGACAGTGGAATAAGTTATTATCATCTCTTCCTTTTACCTTCTTTTATACTAGTAGAAAGAATACCATCCGAGATGTGTCAATTTACCACATTCAAGGACGATGTGCTTTCGATTTCTATTATCATTCTATATTATGGTCATGAAACTATTCTTGTTATGGTTGAACCAGATTATTATATTTGTAATATACCCTATGTAAGGTTCTGTAATCCCTTTGTAAAAATGGTATTAAGTTATAGAAAAAATGAGTTCGTTGTAATCAAAACCCACAAATTAACTGAAACAATTATCATTAAAGTTCAATATAAAAATTTATCCCCATGCCATGTAACCAAATTATATAAATGAAAAATAACACCTATATATTATCATAAATAATATTATAATTCAATTCTTGAGATTTACATCCATTCCACATGAACTCCATTACTTAAGAACAAGTAAACCGATTATGAAAATAATGAAAACAAACATTGCGGAACGACGAAATTCAATATAATAACTTATGAAGAAGGGAATAAATGAACTAAAAAGAATTATTATAAGATAAATACATGTCTAATAGGTTATTCAATAAGTTATTAAGAAGTATAATTTCATATTCTAGGACCTTAAGTTCAAGAGCGGAACACATTCAGACTTAAGTTAAGGGTCTCTTCATCTCACTTCCATTTTTGTGAGATTTTCCGTATTCATTACTAATAATTGTGTATGGTGTATGTATATTTACCATTGATATAACATATCATTAATATCATTATTTTAATGGTATTAAATATATCATTTTAATATTATTAATTTTGTGGCATTTTAATCGATTGATTACAAAGTGGTAAGGGTTTTTCCACCCGAACTTCCATTTTCATTCGGGTTACTTTTATTGTCTAATTACCTCAATGAAACTCTTGTGTATTATTATTTAATCCTCATAAATTATTTGTGAGTGTTATATATATGTTGACCAACCAGAATAATTCCTTATTTTATGTATACTTACACATTTTAAAAAGAACTTTCAAAATTGTTTCCTAAATACAAACCAGATTCAAGGGATATTTTCAAATTCTTACCCGTTTTCAAGTGTACTCAAAAATATGTTTTAAGACAGAATTAGTTTTTTAAAAACACTAATTTTGTCATAAAAAATTATCTTGGATCATTTATATATTTATGAGAACAAATGTTCCTTTCCTCTTTAAAATTCTCTTTAATTCATTCCTTAAAATGCTCTAAAAAGTTTTATTTATAAAGAATCATAAGAACTATTTTTAAATGATTTCACATTAGTGGGACATCATTTGTGCCTAAAATATAATTTCAATGTCCTAGTATTTTATTTTATGAGATATTCGTGTTTAAAATATTATTTAATAGAAAATATATATGATTTTCCAGAAGGTGTCTTCTTTCAAAAGTAAAAAGAGTTTTTATCATCTCTCATTAACTTTTATGAGATATATGACTTGTTCACCACTTATTTATTTATTGTGGTGTATGAACTTCCCTTTGTTATATCATATCAAGAGTATCATTTTTCTCATGATATTCTAAGGGATTATTATTTGAATGTTTCAAGGTGGTAAGGGACACTTTGGAAAGTTTAAGGATTATTTCCTCAAGAATTTTTCAATGGTCTCATTTATAAATATATTCGTATATGTCAACATCCTTTGTTGAATGTTGTACTTAATTGAGGTTTATCTATTATGATATCATCTACAATATGTTTTTAAGGGTTTCTGGTTATTCTGATTATAGATGTTCTATTTTGATATCATTCACCATAATATTCCGAATGGTCAGTGTTTATGTTCAATGATTGGAGAATGTTATTTATATTTCATATGTTAGTTTCAATATGAATGTATATGTTGATTATGATAACCCATTTCATATGAGGAATTCATTGTACAACGTAAGTGTTGGGTGGGGCCTGCTATATCCCCTCAGTGAATTGTTAGGTCTTATTAGACAAACTACGGTCATGGCACATGGCCTTGAAAAAATGATTATTTATGGTCTTGGCACGAGGCCTTGAAAGTATGGTCTTGGCACAATTTCTACCTACATTTAATTCCACTCGATAGAGAAAGGGTAACCTTCTGAAGCTGACCAGCTATAGAGATACTTGCCATCAAACCACCATATTCACCTAATAACGAATCCCTAAACCCATAGGATCCCCATGATCAAGAAAAAACATTCACCAAATTCCATGAAAAAATATTCGTGAAATTCCTCAACTGAAACAACAACCATCCTTAACCACCATCATTCCATGATATGAACCCCAACACATCTGTGATCCAAACACACTATGATTACCTTAATTCATCTCAAGCCCAAAGTTTATGTTTTAACTCAACCCAACATATAATCCTAATTTTTAACTATAATTAATCAAAAAATAGGAATTAATTTGGATCCATTTACTTAGTGGAATCAAAATTCCAAAAAGATCATCCAACGATTGATCCCATGCACCAACAACCCTCACAACATGATGGCTGCATCACCCACAATAGATAGGGTAATATCGAACATAAGTCTGTCCTTATCTATGCTATACTGGGTTAAAACCCTAATACTTATGACCCATTCTCTTTCTATCACTACAAGTGATTACTAGACATGGTCAAACCCACTCATACTTGAGAGTCACTATGAAAAGTAATTTATTTATCATTCCAATTTCATGGAAACTTCATCGATATAATACAATAAAAGTAATTTCACTATGAGGGTCCCCACCCTCATTCAACCACCAATAAACTCCCAAATATATGGATTAACCTAAAATAAACCCTAATAACATCATCAATAGGTTCGACTCTAATAGAATGTTTCTCCTCCCAATCCATGACCATCCATTTCCATCCTTTAACACTACTCCTTCCCAGTGATACATGTCAATTTCAACACATGGATTAAAAATATCACATTATTCATTCAATTGTAATATATCCTCTACTATAGGGAGAAATTTATTACCATTATCTCACCTCGTGAGCCATATCCATCCAGTTTTACATCAAATTTTATTAGTCATCGAATAACACATGGCCTCTCACTGATTTCAATTTAAACCATCCTCATGCATAAACTATGATCATTAATTCAATATAGTAAAAACCTACCGGTCAAATAATAAATTATAACTAATTAAAAACCCAAATCATAAATCCATAATTCACATGCTATCTCAACTGGATTTCCTTTCTCAACAGTATGCCAAACTCTTCACGATCAAGGAATCTATGATTATTTTTTCAAGAAGGAATGACATAAAACATATGTCGAAGATAAGAACTACAACCCTTCAATAGTTCTCTTAATGTATGTCAGTTATAACCAACTAGAATAACCCTAGGTAATTCTCTTCAAAACCAATCACTTAACCTATGAAAAGGATAATCACATGACCACCATAAAACTAGAATTGTTACAAAACCGCAAGTGTCCACCTATTCTATAACAATGCACAAAAGAGAATCTAAAAACTATAGGATCAAGAATATGAATGATCTATTCCTTTGAAACAAACCTCAATATCTGTC
The DNA here is from genome assembly GCA_963277665.1 of Viscum album. Classification (NCBI taxonomy): domain Eukaryota; kingdom Viridiplantae; phylum Streptophyta; class Magnoliopsida; order Santalales; family Viscaceae; genus Viscum; species Viscum album. The sequence continues at coordinate 442,934,664 of OY728142.1, forward strand.
TCCAGTACTGAGAGTTGTCTAACTTAGAATTAACCGGAATCTCCATACCTATACTACATAGATGGTTATAATATATAAGCACCAATCCCATGCCCTAAATCACATACCCATGATTTCCATATCTATGAAAAACATAAACTTGAGTTAGCCCTTCACTCTCAGGTTACCCTCATATATCACAAATACCCATTAATAACACTATTCTCTATACTAACCTAAGTTATATCTAAAGCACTTGGCCCTACCTTCAAACCGAATGGAAATAATTCACTTGAACCACAACTCATGGGAAAGATCTATATTACTATATTAGATATCACATAATATATAATTACTACACCCACTTTAGGGTATTTAACATGTAACATTGGAATCCAATACCAAAAAACACTTCCCACTTTGAGGGACTTATCCTCACTGAGAAACATTACATCTGATTACTCTCTAGATGATCAGATCTCACAAAACAACAAACGTATAAATAATCAACATCACCATATGACAATCTATATGTAATGTTTCAAAGACACATGGTTTGTTTATATATAATTCCACTCCTATCTACATGATAAAAAATCATATATGTTGTTACTAGAAATTTTAATAACTGACCTGAATAGTAGCAACCCACAGGGGGTTTTTCATAAGGGGATCCAATGCCCACATCAAACCACTAGGGTCACTACACCTATCCAAACATAGAGAAATTCACCATATTCATCATAATCATTAAGAATCTAACCATAGATCCACATGACCTTCTATAAAATAAGACAAATATATACACAAGGAAAATATTGTATTATATACTTTTGACACATTAAACAGATGGGTGTCTATCATCAATGATAGAAAATCATACAATAGTAGGTATACATGTCATACAGATCCTATAATTCAAAACATGATGCATGATATTACTTTTAACTCTCTAGCCATGATCCAAATCTAATAACTAGATTCTTATAATTGGTCCAAGATCTATAAATCTAATAAGAAATCATAAATATCAAAAATCATGTACGTCAGAGGTGGTGGAAATCATATCAATCGTATCATGAAATTAAAAGAACATTAATACCATCTCTAGTAACTTGGATTGACTACAACAATAGGTATTTATGAAGCATTAGCTCCATATCCATCATAAGCTCTAAAGAATTCCAATATCTTCTTGATACCATCACCAAATAGGAATACAAATAAAAAGACTTCTGATAAAAAATTACAAAATCTTCTCATGGATCACTATAAATAATAACTAGACCGGTGAAACCACATAACATATGGCACACCTCCTCATATAAAAGAGGTTGTCAACTAGTAGCGGGGGTCTAGGGTTGTACTATAAGGAGACTATACCCCATGTATCATAGTGAACAAAAATATATAAAATAAACAATAGAATACAAAAACCATAACCAACAGAGTATACAAATAAATAATAATATCCAAAAATAATAATTTGAATGTAGAAATGTATAGATAGTTATAAAGTCTCGATTTCATACTAGGTTTATTTCATATAAAAAGCAAATAGAATAAATATAATACAAATTCTCCAATACAAATCCGATCTATACCACATCCCAAGATCCACAAACACACCTGATTTATCTCAGTTTATCAAGAAATACTTGGCCTAAACCTAACCTGGACTTGAAAAAAGTGAGGGATTCTTGGGCAACTAAGTGCAATGGAGAACCAAGGAAGGGGTGAGTACATAACTTAGTAGGGAACCAAAAACATGGTGTCATACATAATCGGTAATGTAATGATACATGCATGTGAAATGATATGAATAATAATAAAACTAATAGAAATAAATATATAAAAAATACACCACCATCAATCATCAGGATCATGACCCTGCTCAAACAAACATGCTTCAGCTAGTGCCAGTGTCTCTAAGCACAACACAATGACTATGCGAACCATATAACACCCTAGGGTTATTTTACCTTGGTATATAGATAATGGTTTGGTGGCCTCATCCACACTAGTATACAGTGTATTGACCCAGGTAATACTACATCCTAGTATCATAATCCTAGGAATTCTCAATCCCAGTATACAATGGTTCCATGAAGTTAGCCCCAATAGTTTGGAAGGATTGATCATACCCACCAATGTCCCCACAATCGATCAATATCTCACAAATGGAAGGAATTCCATCCTCCTATGGAAAATAATAATCTCAGATAGAAATCCTTTTCCCCTATTAGTAGTATCAAAGAACTACCCTTAGGGATTTTTCATGGCCTCATCATAGGAAGTTTTCACGACCTCCCCAAAATGAGTATTCATAATCTCCCTATAGGAGGTATTTACAACCACCCATACAGGTGAAATCTATTTATAATAAAATAACACTCATTAGAATTTTCCATTTTATCAATACAAACATAATCAATAAAATAAAATAAAGTCAAGAAAACATGGGAAAGATCATCCCCATTCTATAGAAAGTATAATTAACACCCTCTCACTTGGTTAAATGTGTCATCATATAACCCATATGGGTCTCCTTGGTCTCTTCATAGCCCAAAAACCTCATAAGGGCCCCTAAATTACAACCCATCTCTCAGTTCAACACCCGTCACAAGGGTGATGGCCTTAAGATCACCCACTGTCAAAAACTCTCTATCTTGGATTGATCACCCAAAATATCTATTCTTATCACCAAGGTCCACTCACCCATGTCAATATGTTTAACTATCTCGAAGGCTCAACAAACCTCTTAGGTTTCACATGGCCTACCCATGGGTGTTAGAACCCATAATTGTGCATTATAAACTTTTCTATTGATGATTTTAGATATTTTAAGACTATGTAGAAATAAAAATACAGGTTATATGGAGGTCTTGGAGATGGTGCTTCTAATAAAGGCATACCGTATATTTTCTCCATTCTACTTAGATTATTTTCTAAGTTCCCCACGATGTATCACCTAAATAAAAATATATGGGCTACCCAACCTACCCAGCCTAACCTAGGCTAATGATGGAGTCTCCTCAACCACACCTAGGGAGCCAGCCTAGATAGTTATTAGTGGTAAAGGGTTCATAGGTAGAACAACAACAGAATGGTACATTGGGATGACATGGGGAAATGCTAGTGTAGTTCAAGAGAGAACCCTGATACTCGGTTCTGGTGAATGGTGGTCACGCTTTGGATTATAAAGTAGAAGGATGCATGATGGTATTTTTTTGTGGGATATGATTTTAAGTGGGAAACATTCATATATCTTAAAATACCACCATATATGAGAACAACTGTCCAATATTATCTCCCAAATATCTGAGTCATCCATTAAAATCCCATGTGTCATGAGTTCAAAATAATTCAATCCTGTGATGTGCAGATTCAAACTAATCCCACACAACAACAAAGAACCTATCATCATCTCATATAAACAACACTCTGTCCATTTGATCTCAATACAACTGGACAATGCAATGGCATCAAAATGAAGCTTGAATCAAACTCATGTAAGACATGCAACTTTGATTTTCTTGTCTTTGAAGAATCAATTCCATCGTAAGATCCAACCAAAAACACCAGTGGAATTATTAAAGAACTTCCAAACATGATCAAAGTGAACGCGCAACCATATTTTGATCCCATGATTGAGCGAAGACAATCAATGGTATTTTCCTAATATGTTTACGACCGCGAGAGATTTTTTATCTCAATTAAGCTCAGATTTATCATAATTTCCAGTGGTTGTCCAGAATTCCATCATGAGGGAATAATAAATCATGATAGAGACTTGGAATAAATGAATTAATATAAAAACATCTATCCCCTACCCATGTGATATTGTCCTTGGAGTCCATCGTGTGATCCCTTAGAGATCATGTGGTGTACATGTGACGTTTCGACAAATACCTCTTCATCATACAGAGCTAGGAAATAGTTTAAGGTCAAATGATCACATGATTCTCCATTGATATATAGATGTCCTTATGTGACCTTAGGAAAGTCATGTTGATCACATGACAAGCCTAAACAATTCAGGTTGATCTCGTTACATCTAATTGACATGTCAGTATTGTCACATGGCAGTCTGAAGACAAGCCAATTTGATCAGGCGACAAACTCGTGACATGTATGAATTGTCACTAGACATGTCATGGAAAAGTAAATTTGATCTTGAGATATATTTTTGACATTGTCACATGATCATCCATTGATATATCGGCATTCTCATGTGAGAGTACGAGGAAAAGTCATGTCAATCATGAAAATCACCTTCAAATTTTCCACCTTAATTATACAAAGATATCTTAGACAATACACCTTGATCTTACAAAGGAGTCTTTGGCATGTATAAATGATCATGAATTTTTTTATTGACATGTAATCATTGATGCGAGACAATCCAAAGATAAGACAGATTGATCACGTGACAGAGTATGGTCATGTCTTCTTTGATCATGCTCAAGACCCCAAACATGACCGATTGTGTGAATCATTTTAGACATATCTTCTTTGAATTTGCTAATACACCTGAGAAAAGTAAATTGATTAGGAAGAAACCCTTATACCTGTCTTCTAGGTTATATTGATTCCCCAAACATGTTGGTAAAACAATCAAGGAATGTATAGAAGAGAACCAAGACATTCTAAGAATATCCCCTAGGGCATGCCAACCTCGTTTGGAAGATACACCTAGACCCATGCCATATGGAACCTTAACAAGAAACTTCAATCATATTATCTATTTATAAGGAAATTTTCCATAATTGGGTAGGGTTACACACTTATGTGACCCTATTTGTATCATTCCCTTAGGTGGGCCCTTCGCATCATGCCATGTATATTCAGTGGACACTACTACAGATAATGCTTTTAAAAGCGCTAGAAAACATTTTTAACAATGCTAAAAAAGTGCTGTTAATATCAGTGAAGATTAAGTGGGTCCTCTTTAATAGCACTAAAAAATCACTAATAAAGGGTTTCCTTTATCCATGCTAAAAAAAGCTAATATATGTGCCCCTTTATCCGTACTATTTTATTGTGGATAAAAGACATTTTTATCAGTGCTATTTTTGGCGTTAATAAATGATCAATTAATCAATGATTTTATTAGTACTAACAAATAGTGACTTTATCAGCACTCTAAATAGCACTGATAAAGTCATAGCTTTCTATGATGTGATATTTATATAATGGAACAACCACTAGCAAAAACTGCACATATAAACAACATCAGAAGCACCTACACGTCACTCACACACCACCAACACAAAACATCACCTTCACAATGCACACAAAAACAAAGCATCACACATAATAACAAAAAAACACACACAAGGGTTTGGAAAAAAATTATATATATATTTAAAACAATGTTTTATATAATTACATTTACAATTATCCAATAAATAGTTAAAATCATTAATGTTTCATTCTATGACCTCGGTGACCCCCTCTCAAAAATGTCCACCCATGGTATTTGTGTAACACCCCATGTTTTTAAAAAATAAATTTAAATGAATGAAACTTTATTTTAAGTATATGTTTATAAATTTCCTTTAAACATAATTTTTCAGCTTCTATGATTTGAATTTAAATAAACGACCATCTACAATTGTGATCAGTAAGTTATTTGGAGTCTGATAGAACCAACTTGTTTATTTGGTGAATAGTAATATACCCTTATGAATAGTAATATGAACAGTAATGTGACCGTTATGAATAGTAAATAATAATATTATTTTATTTTATTAAGGTTATAAGATAATGACATGTTTATTAATTTTTCTAGGAGTTAAAAAAATGAGTTATAGTTTTAAAATATTTATTTTTTAATAAATTATGATTTTATTTTAAAATTAAATTAATATTATTTAGAAAATTATTGTTGTAAAATGGAGTTCATTTTTGAATTCAACATATGAAAATATGGTTAGGGTGATTTTTTTGTATTTTTATGAAATTCTTGAGTTTTTGAGGAATAGTAAAATATGATAAATTACGATAAATGCTAAATACTTGTTTTACTGCATCATAGGTGATGAAAGAATGATTTAAGACCAATTGGTTCAAATTTAAATACAATTATTACACTTTTGGGTCACATTAATCAATACTATTCATAGTATTGTGCAAAAATATTATAATAACGATTAAAATAATGTAAAATCCGTTCACTCATCCACTATAAACACCACCCTCATTCCCTTGTTCCTCTCACACCTCTCAAGCCCCGAGAATTGTCTATGTTCTGAGAAATTCTGTACCTAAGGATCTTTCCCATGTCCATGACCCATTGGTCTCACCAAAAGACTAAAAGCAAAGGCCTTAAGGAGGATCTCAAGGAGAAGAGATCTAGAGGTAAGAATCCTATTCTTTTTTCACATATTTTCTTTCCAATTCTTTATTTTCTTATACTCCCTTTCCCTCAACTTATCTAGTAATTATGAAATCTCTATAATATTAATATCATTTATGTTATAATTTTCCTATAAAACATTCATCATATTACTTATTATCCTGTCCGTCTTGTTCTAAAAATAAAAACATCATCCACGATGTGCCGATTTACCAAAATCGTGGACGATGTGTTTGTAATATACATTAAATCCTTAAAAGGTGATCATAAAAACATTTTAAATATTGAAAAATAATTTAATGCTTATTTTTTAACCTATTTTATGATTTGTAATGAACTTATATTCATGACATTAAATTATATATTGAAACAAGTTCATGATTATCGAGGAACCGCCAAAAATGATCTAAACAAACATCATCAATGTTTTATCTAATGATCCATAATCATATATGATAAAAAAATGATTCATGGTATCATTATATATTATGGAAACATATTAATAAAATTTCATTCTACTTATGGAATTTCATTTCTATATGTCAATAAAATCAAATACAAATCGTCCATAGAATCATGTAAAAAACGCTCCGAAAACAATAGAAGAAACTAAATACTAATAATTAAAGGGTAAAATGATGTTATGAAATGATCATATAAGGTGTTATAAACATGAATATGTTTCTGTAAGATATTAATAACACTATTTTAACCATTATAAATGAGGTTTAAATGATTTTGAAGTATGAAAAACTCAAGGTAAGGGAATTCTTAACCCAATTTCAATTCTTTGGGTAAACCCTCTACTTCACTATTTACGTGGTATTAAAATTGTTTGTTTGATGAAATTTGTCTATATTATGATTAATTATGTGTATTTTAAGTGTATATACATATTAAATACACTATATTAAGTCTCTATTAAATTATATGATATTTATAATGGACTTCTCTTTTAAAAACTTCTTTCAAAATTCTGTTTTACAAAATTCAGAAACAATGTTTTTATGAAATTATTCATGTTGTATGATTGTGTTATGGTTATTTGGAATTGTTTATGATAAAGGGTGGGACCTATATATCCCTCTAATTCATTGGTAATGTGTATGTTGAAGGTATAACATATGGTTACTCCAAAGGTAACTACGATGGTTACACAAATTGTAGGGTAGCCGTGATTGTTACAAATTATAAGGTAGTCGAGAGTGTTAAAAGATTATGTAAGTAATGCCCCAAGATACCTTTATAGTTATATTTATGTTCTATATGTTTTGTGGAAATATCATGGGAATATAAATTTTTAAAAATTTATTTCATATGGATAACAAGTATGTTTTTTTGAAAATGGTTTTATTTGTTACAAGTATTCATAGACTAATGTTTTCTTTCCCTCTTTTTTATATCCCTTACTGATATTTTTGTGATCATACAATGTTTTTAAATTATTTTCAAAGGTTATAAGGTTTTTTAATAAAAATAATTAATCCAAGTTAAATTTTATAAATACTTTTCAAAGAAAACATATTTTATTTAAAAATTATTATATTTTGGAAGAAATGGATACTATTGTTTTGTTATCTTCTCTATATGAATGTGTAATGTTAGATATGTGTTATATCCCAATGATATACAACTTTAAACTTCAAAATATCCTCAATATGAAAGGAATTGAGTTATTGACTAAAATTAAAAATTATGTAATGTAATAAGGATGGGTCCTTATAATTTGTTTCCAAACAAATCATCCCAACTCAAGCAACAAGTTCCACCTATATAAGAAAAAAAAGATTATGTTAGTAGTACTATAAAGAAATAAATTAATAATTAATATGAAATTATACATTAATAAAATGTAAATTTTTAATAGAAATAATCATTTGGAGTTATATAGGTCACACCGTGCATCGTATTGAGGTGGGGTTTATTCCTACATTTCAAAAATGAGTTATGGATTGTTGTACTAAAATATCAAAACAATCCGAATGGGTTTTCTTGGTTTTGAGTATGTCTCTTGTTTTTTTTTACTAAAATTAATATCAAATTTAAATGAAATATTTAGATTTAAACCAGTTATATCATTCATCATATTGAGGTGTGGATTATATCTAAATCTCACAAATGAATCATGAACCATTGTTCTAAAGTATCAAAATAATCTGAATGAGTTTTCTTAGTTTTTAGTATAACAATTGTGTTTTTTTACTAAAATACCATTTCAAACTTGAAACACCAATTTTGAGTCATAATGGTCACATTATGAATTAGTTTGTTGTGATACTAATTCATACATGTTACAAAGGACTTATGAATCGATCTCCTAAATTATGAAGACAATTAGAGGGCATATACTTGGTTTTTAGCGAGTGAAACATTTTGAGCAAAAATGTCAAATTTTAATTGATAATAAAAACTTTTAGTCATACTGGTCACACCGTGCATCATATTGAGGTGAAATTGATTTATACACATCAAAAATGACTTGTGGATAATTTTCTTAAAGTATCAAAATAATAAAACTGTGTTTTCTAGGTTTTCAGTGTGTCACTTCTTCTTTTTTCCTAAATTAATGTCAATTTTAAATAAAAACACATTTTGATTTATATTGGTCACATAATTCATTGGGTTGAGGTGTGGTTGATTAAAACACATAAAAAATTACTATTGTATCATTGTTATAAGGTATCAAAGCAATCCAAATTTGTTTTCTCGATTTTCAGTATATTAGTTGTGTTTTTTACTAAAATATCATTTCGAACAAAAAACACACATTTTGAGTCATATCGGTCAAATCATGTGTTGATTTGATGTGATACTAGTTAATACACATCATAAAGGACTTAATAATCACTATCCTAAATTATGATGATAATCAGAAAGCGTTTTCTTGGTTTTTAGCGAGTGACACGTTTTTAGCAAAAATGTTAATTTTAGACTGATAACAGAAACTTTTAGTCACATCAGTCACACTATGTGTCTGGTTGTGTTATAGTTTATTCATACAAATATAAAATGACTCATGTATCATTTTCCTAAGGTATCAAAACAATCCAAATGCATTTTCTTGTTTTTTAGTATGTTAGTTGTTCTTTTTTACTTAAATTAATGTCAATTTTAAATAAAAAGGAACATTTGGATTTATACCTATCTCATTGTGCATTGTATTGAGGTGAGGTTGATTCCTACATATCAAAAATGACTCATAAATCATTTTTATAAATTATCAAAATAACATGAAAGCGTTTTCTTGACTTTTAGTATACCAGTTGTGTTTTTTTACTAAAATTAATGTCAATTTAAAATAAAAAGAGACACTTTGAATCATACTGGTCGCACCATATGTCGGATTGAGGTGAGGTTGATTTATACATGTTAAAAATGATTTATTGATCGTTTTTATAAAGTATTAAAACAATTATAACATATTATCTTATTTTTTTAGTATGCCAATTGTGATTTTTTACTAAAATATCTGTTCAAACTCGAAACATGCATTTTCAGTCATGTTGCTCACATCGTGCATAAATTTTACATGATACTAATTCATAAAAATAAAAAATAACTTGTGAATCATTTTCCTAAATTATTAAGACAATTAGAGCGAGTTTTCTTGGTTTTCAGTGATTGACACATTTTGAGCTAAAATGTCAATTTTAAACTGACAAAAAACACTTTTAATCATATTAGTCATACTGTTCATCATATTGAGGTGTGTTTGATTACTAAACATCATGAATGACTGATGGATCATTGTATTAAAGTATCAAAACAATCCGAATGCGTTTTCTTGGTTTTCAGTATGTTAGTTGTTATTTTTACTTAAATTTATGTCAATTTTAAATAAAAAGACATATTTGGATTTATATCGGTCACATCATGTGTTTTATTGTGGTGGGGTTTATTCCTACATGTATAAAATGACTCATGGATCGTTTTACTAAATTATCAAAACATCAGAATATATTTACTTGGTTTTCAGTATGTTAGTTGTTTTTTTACTGAAATTAATTTTAATTTTAAATAAAAGGAGACACTTTGAGTCATATCAATATCACCGTGCATCCGATTTAAGTTAGATTTATTTCTACACATAAAAAATTACTTATATATTGTTTTCCTAATATATCAAAATTATCATAATTCGTTTACTCATTTTTTAGTATGCATGTTCTATTTTTTACTAAAATATCATTTCAAGATGGAAACATGCATTTTGAGTCATACCACTCACTTAGTTCATCATTTTGATAGGATATTTATTCATAGACATCACAAAGAACTTATTAATAATTTTCATAAATTATAAACACAATCGGAGAGAGTTTTCTTGGTTTTTATTGAGTGACTTCTTTTGAGCTAAAATGTCAATTTTAAACTGATAACAAACACTTTTAGTCATATCGGTTCCACCATTTATCAGAGTGAGGTATGGTTTATTCCTACACATAAACAATGACTGATGTATCATCTTCCTAAAGTATCAAAACAATACTAATGCGTTGTATTGTTTTTCAATATGTTAGTTGTTCTTTTTTACTTAAATTAACGTCAATTTTAAATAAAAAGGCACATTTGGATTTATACCGATAACATCAAAAAATTTATTGAGGTGGGGTTGATTGTTAAATGTCAAAAAAAAAACTCAGGTATCATTTTACTAAATTATAAAAAACAATCCATATGTGTTTTCTTGATATTCAGTATGCTAGTTGTGTTTTTTACTAAAATTAATGTCAATTTTAAATAAAAAGATACACTTTGAGTCATAACGGTCGCACCGTGGATCATATTGAGGTTCGATTAATTCCTATATGTAAAAAATGACTTATATATTATTTTAATAAAGTATATAAAAAATATTAATGTTTTTTATTATGTTTTAGTATACCAGTTGTGTTTTTTTCAAAAATATCATTTCCAACTGAAAACATGCATTTTGAGTCATATCACTCGCATCATGCATCAATTTGACATGAGACAGCTTCATACACATAAAAAAAACATAAGAATCATTTTCCAAAATTATTAAGGCAATCGGATAAAGTTTTCATTGTGTTCAGTGAATAAAGTGTTTTAAGATAAAATGTCAATTTTAAACTAATAACGGACACTTTTAGTAATATCAGTGACACCGTTCATTAGATTGAGGTGTGGCTGATTCTTACACATAAAAAATGACCGATGGATCATTTTCCTAAAGTATCAAAACAATAAAAATTTATTTTCTTGGTTTTCATTATGTTAGTTGTTTTTTTACTTAAATTAATGTCAATTTTAAATAAAAAGACACATTTTGATTTATACTGGTCACATCGTGAGTTTTATTGAGGTGGGGTTTATTCCTACACATTAAAAATGAATCATTGATCATTTTCCTAAATTATAAAAACAATCTGAATGCTTTTTCCCAGTTTTTAGTTTGCCAATTGTGTTTTTTTACTAAAATCAATGTCAATTTTAAATAAAAAGAGACACTTCGAATCATATTGGTCACACTATGCATTAGGTAAAGGTGTGGTTGATTAGTACACATCAAAAATGACTTATATATTATTTTCCTAAAATATCAAAATAATCCGAATGCATTTTCTTAGTTTTTAGTATGAAAGTTGTGTTTTTTTTTACAAAAATGGCATTTCAAACTGGAAACACGCATTTTAAATCATCCCACTCGCATCGTGCATCAGTTTAATATGATAATGATTCATACATGTTAAAAATAACTTTTTAATCATTTTCTTAAACTATCAAGATAATTAGAGTGAGTTTTCTTGGTTTTTAGGGATTGACACATTTTGAGCTAAAATGTAAATTTTAAACTTATAACAGACACTTTTAGTCATATCGGTCAAATTGTTAATCAGATTGAGGTGTGGTTGATTCCCACACATCACAAATTACTGATGAATCATTTTACTAAAGTATAAAAGCAATATGAATTCATTTTCTCAGTTTTCAGTATGTCACTTGTTCTTTTTTCTAAATTTATTATTAATTTATTATAAAAATACACACTTAAAGTCATAACAGTCACACCATGTGTTAGATTAAGGTGCAGTTAATTCTTACACATCAAAAATGACTTATGGATAATTTTCCTAAAGTATCAAAATAATCCTAACATGGTTTCTTAGTTTTCAATATGGAACATGTTATTTTTACTAAAAATACTTACAATTTTAAATAAAAATAGACACTTCAAGTAATACCGGTAACATCTTCATGCTATTTCTATACATTCTTCCATCAGGTATGCTGCACATTCATTTATAAACAAATATTTCTCATCACTTTAATATAATTTTTTTTGAAAATCATGGTAGTACTAAAAAAATATAAATACACAAAGGATTAATAAATATTTTAAATGAAATAATAATTATCTTAAAAAAAACCTCTTTAAGGATGATGCTTTGTTCCTAGAATATGATCTTTTTCATTACAAAAAAAAACCATAATCTGTATCGTTTGTTTGTTTCATACACTATAGTAATATTGAAAAAAATAATTAATTTTTTATATGTGTTTGGATAGTGAAATCTTATTATATATACCCTGATTTGTATCCTGTAGTTGTACTTGTGATATTACCCTTCCTTTTACCTAGATCCCATTCCATGATGTGGATGATATTCACACACCACCCTATCATAATAGAATACCCATTAAATTATAATATAAATTATATAACTAGATGTTTAGTTCTATAATGTTTGATATAGTGCATTAAAAAATGAAAAACGCCATCATGTGGGGTCAGTTTGTTGTATATACATGCATTTAATCTAGGAAATAAATCTTTGAAGTATCCAAACTGACCACAATGAGCATCCAATGCTGCTTAAGAACAAAAAAAAAAATTAACGAAAGAAATTACAACATATTTGATATGATCAAATTGTAGAGTTTTACCCCTACAACGTTAGTATTAAGAAGAGTCTATCATTTTTAATTTTTCTATAAAACGATTTTAGTAGGCTTTCCACTATTTCACTCACTTTCTTGTATTTTATTTATTTTTGTTCTATAGAGGTGATGTGAGGGCTAAAGAGTCCAAATTTTTATTCATGGAGAAATCCCTTCATTTTTTTTGATATATATTCCTACGAAAAATATGAAATGTATTTACTCATAATTATCATAGTATATTTGCTTTTGGGAAATCAAATCATGAAAATATACCTCATGTATACATTTATAACTAAGACGCCTATCCAACCATACTACACAATTTCACTTACATTTTTAACACTAATGAACTCTAGATCTTCCCTGTTGTACATATTTTCATAAAAAAGAATTGTGTAAACCCTACCATCTTTCAACTTTGTATTCACATGAGCCTTCAATGATAATAAATGTAGATATTATAACCGGAATGTTTAAGGTGATTCTGAAAAATCGTTTTGATTGTTTGGTTGATCCTTGAGGTGGTAGTGAGATGTTATTTCTTTTCATCCCCTTTATATTGTCTATCTATAATAAAATTCATCAGTTCAGACCTTTTTATATTAAATGTTAAAGGTTTATCTTGAAAAATAAATTAGAAATTAATACCTCCTTGTCTATTTGTTTTTTATAGGATTTGATGACCATGTGATGAATGTTCCATGATCTTGTTTGACCTTATGAATATATTCATCATCAATTGGAATAGGTATCTCAGAAATTGGCTCATAGTCTATGTTAATCAACACTTTTACATGACCTGTTGAAAGTGGTCTGTTATGTAGCATGACGTTCCTGATATTGAACACTATATCCCTCGCTACAAGGTGATGGGTGGGTATCGATAGATATAAATCATAGTCATTTTTACCCTGAAAAATATTATTACAGGAAGGGTATTGGTGTCTTCTTGATTTAAAATTCATAAGAAATAATTATTAGAACATTTATTACCTCAACTTATAGAGGTTTTTGAGGGGAATGACTCACCTGAAAGCTAGTGGGGTATGGGGGTGGGGGGCTGGGGTGGGGGGATGGGTTAGGAACTTTATGCACTGGTTGTTCTTAAGTTATTTATTATCTTTTCCCACCCACCATTATATTTTCTATGAACTCTCTTTGTAATTTCATTTTTTCTTCAAGGATAGATATTTTTTCTCTCATGATTTTGATTTATTCACTTTGATCATCCTCTTGTTTTTTTTATCAAAAATTGTTTAGAGTGTCACACTTAAACCTGCACCTTTGATGAGGCCATACATTTCTAGATACTTCATGGCCATTGAAAGTATATCTTCATCCGGTTTGGGTGTTACTAATTCCTATGACTATATTAGATAGAAATTATAGGAAAATAAGTTATCATTGTTATGTAATATAAATTTAAATCAAAACAAATATTTATTATGTTATACTTACACATTTTTACCAAAATGTTTGTGTGTTTTCATCTATTAGTATCCCATAATTATTTACACATGACTCCTTTCATAGAACATGTAGTGGGATGGAAGTGACATTGGATCTGGATTCATCAATCTGTATATAAATATAGGAACATAGTTATGGTGTTTTTTAATGTCACATAAAAGTATTATGGTAGATTTAAAATATGTACCATTTTTTTTCAAGTGAAGTGTAGCCCATTATTACTTTACGATAGGGGTACACTAGTTTTTCTACTTGTTCCTTATTTTATATGTATAGTTGCTGTTTAATAAATAAAAAACTATCAATCAAAGTGATGAATACACGTATTATCAAAAAACGTATTACTAAACACAATGTACATGAAAATACTGCTCCACACGATGGCTAGTATACGCATCCCATGCTCTATGGGTTATCTAGTGTGCATAAATATTAGGTGGGTGTGAGTTTATTTTCCTTTCAAAATCTTTAATATAAGATTTTGTTAAAATTGTGTGAAAGCCTCTATGAATCCTTCCAGCAACCCTTCACACATAGTTCTTGTACGATTAATCCACTATAAATGCACTCTACAAGGTATGATGAAGAGTAATTTATTGTTTCACTATTCCATTTTTTTAGTAAATTAAATAAATAATATCATAATATTACCATAATATCTCCCTACATTACTATCTTAAGCCTGATGAAAACATGGTTCCATGATTGTACATCAATCATCACGTGTTTCCAAGTGAAGATTCCAATGTAACTACTGAACATAGCCTTGTTGGGGTTACCATGTTGGCCCCACTTATTCCATCCAACTTCATATTTGATTCCTTTCACCTTTTCTTTAAGTATTTTTTTGAACACTATCAAACTATGACAATCCCATTTTTTCTACATCGTCAATGTTTCATTGCCTACCATTTCCTTGGTTTCAACTTCTTAAATATGTTCTTCCGAAGCACTAGCATCGGCATGTGAAGATGGTGGTTGTACCACTACACTGGGAGAAGCAGCATCAACATGTTGAGAAACTTTTTGGTCCCTTGTACTATGAGAAACAGTAGGTTGAGAGGCCTGTTGTTCCTCAGGATTCAGAGTATCCTCAAATATAGAAGTCTTTGTCTACATAAGTGGTTTAAAATTTAATTTAGATTACATAAAATCAGTAGTGAACTAAAAATAACATAAGACAACACAATGTATATTACAAAAAATATAACCTGATTGTTGAACTCTCTTGTTTAAAATGATGGAGGGGTTTGAACCCTCTATCGACTATCTAAATCCCTTCATTGTGGTCTCCCATGAAATTCAAAATTCTATCTACATTGGGACCATTGAAAAATAATTGAAATGTCCCAATGAAAGTGTCATCCTACATTGAATTTTTATATGACCCTTCCGGGGATTTGGAGGATAACAAAACAATTGACCAGTTTCAGTTTGCGGGATCTCTAACATAAAATAATTGTATTTCCTGTGATTCCATTATAAATGGTTCTTCTTTGTAACCTTCCTTACTGAAATCAACATGCACAAATCCCAAATCATATATTTTAACAACACTTCTATCATTAACCCACTTGTATTCAAAAACCATCACCTGATAGTTAATATAATCCAAATCCTATATTTGTTTGATGAATCCAAAGTATGAAATATTCGCCTAAATTGGATTTTATCCCTTAGCACCTGAAACATGCATCAATTCAGCCACAAGTGTAACTCCCCTATTCTACATGGTATTGTGTTCATCATTTTCATTAGTATAGAATGTATAACCATTAATTAAATAATCATTATAAGAAAATACATACACACTTGGTCCTCCAGCTAGCCATCAAAGTCATTGTGAAATTGAGTCTGGATTTTCATCTGAATCCTTAAATATGTGGTTCTGAAACCATCCTATAAACTGTCTATTATGTGTATTTGATATCCATTTTTTATCCCTTGATGGATTTAAATTCCTAAGAATTTTCTTGTCGGTTTTGACATATGGGTCAACCTCCAAAATGTTATTAAAAACGTAAAGGTGGGACTACCCCCAATCTGTAATATTGATTGTGACAACCCTTCTTCAAGAAATTCCTTCACCTACAAGCCATCCAGTGTGATGAGATTACAGTAAAAAAATTATTTCCACACATGACAGGTATTCGATACAAAATTCAATAGCTTTCCCAATAATATATCTCTCCACAATACATCCCTCTAGTCAACTTTGATTTTTGACATACACATTCAAAATATTCATATATTGTTCAATGGATTATATCCATCTATAGTGTATGGGACCACATAGTCAAATATCTCTCACCAAGTGAACCATAAAATGAACCATCATATCAAATAATGTTGGAAAGAAGAACAATTCCAATTCACATAATATCATGAAAATTTCTCTTTCTATAATCGGAAATTTTATCGGGTCTATAACTCTGTTGCATATAGCTTTGAATAAGAAACAGATCATTGTTAACATATAATGGAAATTCATGGGAAAAATACAATGTAAAACTATAGAAATTTGATCTTGCATCAAAACGTGGTAGTTATGTGACTTTAGACCCTTCAACTTTAAATCAGTCATCGACAAAATGTTCTTGATATTCGATGAATACCCCTATGGAACCTTTACTTCATTCAAGAAGTTTCAAAATTGATATCTCTTATTCCTGGAAAGAGTGTAAGAATTTAGAGGAAGAAAAGTTCATTTTTCACCCTTCACTGGAACCGACTCTTCTCATATTCCCATGTCAACCATGTCCAACTTTGCCTTAATACCATCCTTTATTTTTCCAGGTGCATTTAGTAACATGCCTATGACACTGTCACATACATTTTTTTCAACATGTATAACATCAAAAAAGTGTCTGACATACATACAATTTCAGCATGGGAAATAAAAAAAAACTAATCTATTCTTCCAACTGGTTTTCATAATGTTTTTTTGGAAAAAATTTACCAAAAGTGGTGTCCACATCTTTTAATTTCTCAAACAGTTGATCACCAGTTAGTAGATATGGTGCTGTACATTATTCTGGACATCCATCGAATGATGTCATCCAGGATTAGTACTTATTTTTTTCAGTTTAAAAATCTATGATGTCCAAGAAATATGGTTTTTGATGATTTTTTCAACCTAATTGAATGTGTACCTTGTTCGCAGAATGGGACACCTATGATTTCCTTTAATTCCATATCATGAAAAATTACCATAAGAAGAAAAGTCATTTATTATCCAATAAAACATGTATCTTAATATGAAATATTCATTTCTATAAGCATCATACAACATAACACCCGAATCCCACAACAATTTCAAATACTCTTTCAATGACGCCAAATAGACATCAATATCTTTACCTGGTTATTTCAGTCCTGAAATAATCATAGATACAAGATGTGTTTTTGTTTCAAGCATAACCACAGTGGCAAGTTATAATTTACCAACATAATCGGCCATGCATTGTGAGTGCTGATTTAAAAACTAAAAGGATTCAATCCATCTGTATATAACACAAGACAAAGGTTTCTTATCTCATTTCCAAAATCAGAATACTCATGATCTATTCTCTTCTACTGAGGAGTGTCTACTGGGTGACATAGTGTCCCATATTTATTTATTTTATCTGTGTGCCACATCAATTTACCTATAGTCTCCTCACTTTTATATAGCCTCCTAAACATTGGAGTGACTGGAAAGTACCATACAACTTTCTTAGGACCATATTCATCTTTATTTTATTGAAAATCACCACACTTTGGAAATTCTATATGTGATTTTTTGTCCTTGCGAAATAGTATACATTCATTCGGGAAGAAATGTATTCGTTCATAGATCATACCCATCGAATGTAGCATTATTTTGGCATTGTATGTTTAGCTCAGGAGCTCATTTTCTTCTAGGAGCATGCCATTCAAGAGAGAAAGTAATTCTATAAAACTAGCATCACTCCATCCATTTCTTGCTTTCAAATTAAATAATTTCTATAAGGATGTAAATGCTATATATTTAGTGTAACCACCATACAAAGGTGTCCTTGCACAACTATTTAACTACTCAAACAATTTTTGGGAAATCACAATGTTTATCTTCAACTTTCTTTATCATTTACTCAATACTATCTTCATCATCATTCACATAGATAATCGCATCCTCGATATGGTCTTATTCATTGTCCTCACTTGTAATAATATCATATGATCTATAAAACGCACATTTATCAAATCCACTAGCTACATTCTATTTCCCCCCATGTTTATTCTAACATTTATAACTTTGATCTATTCTGGGTTAGGTCAAGTGTTCTTCCAACTCCTATAGACTAACTTGTCTTGAATAACAATAGCATAAACCCAGAAAAAGGATTTGAGATGGGTCATATGCATGATATTTTAAAAATTTGATGAACTCTTTGTCACAACCCGCCTTTATCAAAAGCAGGGAAGGGTCAGAAGATTGCCAGGTCCTTTCTTCTTTAAGTTTAAGGAGAGATAATGATCCCTGAAACCCACATTCAATAGGTCCCGGAGTGGAAACCAGCACCAAGGGTATATAATCTCACACAAAATGGAAGGCATTAAAATTTTTATTTAACAGGATCAAGAGATAAGAAAGAAACCTCAACAATACCAAAGCTGAAAGTAAAGGAAAATCCAAAAATAACCCGTTCCCATATGCATGTTCAACAGTAAATGATATAAGCCAAAAAAAAACTCTGAATTTAAAGTTCCAAGAAAAAGGAAAACGACAACACCAACTGCCCTAAGGTCCAAGCTAGTACGGTCCCACACGATCCTTGAAGTCATCCTAGAAACCTGAAAGCAGTTTTATATACGTAGGGTGAGCATACAAGTACACTCAGTAGGTAAAAACAAAGACTATCATGAACAAGTGGAGAGGCATTCTAATTCCCTATGAGAAAAGAAAAACCAAATCACCTAGAAAGGAAAAACTATACACCCAAGTCTCACCAAGGTACACTCCCCAAATAACATAAGGCAAGTAAAGTATAGTAATAGCACATCGATATTTGGGTACCCCGCGCCACTTCCCCACTGTTTATTGAAGACATCCTATGCATCGAACCAATCCCGCCATTTTCACCTGTAGAGACCCAAAGCTTTACGTACATGAACATTACATTACTTTAGAGGAATACTTAATACATAACAAAAACAGACACACAAGGACCGTAATAGTTTAGTGTCTTTGGAAACTTGGAACGTAATCTTCTAATTGTGGTGAAAGATCTTCAACATCTCCCATAAAGATCTTCCCCCTTTTTTTTCTTACCTAAAACCTTTCTTTATATCCTGGGAAAAAGAAAACATAAAAAAGGTGAGTTCAAATGCTCAGTAAGGGTAAGCATGGATAAAATAAAACCTACCATATACATTTGAACTTAAAAACATGAACATAATGTTTAAACATAAAAAGCTTGAGTAATGACATAAAACATGGAAGTACATAAGGAATAGATCATAAAGAAACATTAATAATGATAAAATAGCATGGAAATAAAACATGTAATTTTGGCAACCATTAAGCACATGATATGATTTCCATAGTATCCCAGGCATTGCTGCCAAGACCATCTTAGTGGACAAAGTCTCTTTCTGAATCGAGTTCACTCCTCGTTCCAGTCCTGTATTACTGAACCAGTTTAACTTTCTGTTCCAACCATGTCTATTTCATGAGATATAAATCTTTACCCAATGCATTGGAGGGAGATATAGGTCCCACCCATCTCATAATGAAATCATTCTTATTTGTTCCACAAAATAAACATACATCATTCATAATAACCCAATAAATAAAATGGGTTTCATAAACATCATCCCATCATCACATAATCCATATGAAAGAAATGGATATAATTACATAATAAGAAAAGTGAAAACATGTAAATAATAGAGACATTATACTTGAAGAATACACATATGAAATAATGTCATCTTAGATGGAAAATGGTTTTGATAAAACACATGAAATGAATTCTTGAGGAAAATATCCTTTCTTCTTCAAAATAATTTTCTTTTCAAAAAATGTCATGAACTTTTAAAAGAAAAGGGTTTTGTTGAAAATAATCATGCAAATTTGTAGAGGATGCTTTATGAAAATGAGGCGTTATGAAACCGTAAAAATACATTCATGCTGTATAAGTTAAAAATAACATTTTTCACTTACTTTTTTCGGAAAAGTAAAAAAAGTACCTCATAACGTAAACAAAAGAAAGATTCCTTACATACCATGTAGTAAAAGTCAAAAATGGGTAAAAAGGACTTTAAACATTCATGAAAATATTTTTATAAAATTTGGACATGGATGATAAATATAACCCCAGTAAATACTTACGAATACGTAATCTCGGATAAAAATGAGATTTGCAAAATTATCCCTTACCTTAGGTCCGATATACTTCGTACGTATCTGAAACTCTTGTATAATGATTTAAAAAATGTTATTGACTTATTAAAGAATCATATTAATTGTTATGATATCATATATGGTTCACTTATGACTTTATATTACCCGTTCTTTTGTAAATTCCATGTTAAAGACGGTTTTGGGTAAAATCGTTTCATTTGTCGTCCGTGTTTTGACTTGTAATTATTCATATGATTACTTAGATCATGATTACTTAAATCCAGAATGTAAAACATGATTTATATATAATATATATTCATAATATACATATATATATAATAGATCGATAAATGGAAAGAAATACACCGTTCATGGAGACGGTAGGCCGTAAGTACGCATGAACGTTGTTTTCGTTTGCTAATTGAATTGAATGGAATTAATTGGATGAAATAAATAAATAAATATATATATATATATACATAAATCCAGTATCATTATTATGTCATATATTTCATTATTACTTATTATATATACTTTATAATCATTTATGAATGGTTAAACATTGAGAATGAATCTCATCGCGTCGTGGAGACGGTATTCCGTACGTACGCATGAGCGATGATATCATTCCCATGATCATGGAATTTTATTGGAGTGTATGTATACTATTACAGAATAAATATCACTTTACAATAATAGTTATTATTTACACCATTATACCCATCTAAGTAAGGTGGTGGTGGAAAATAGATTACAACACGGCGTGGAGACGGTATTCCGTACGTACGCACGCGCAGTGATTTCATTTTCTGTAGGATGGATAGATGGTGAAATAGGGTTGTTTAATACTTATAATAACATATCAGTATATGAGTGATACTTATGTTATTACTTAATAATGAAACAAACTAAGAAGAAGAATTTCAAGAAGAAAGAATTTGGAAAGGATCGGTAATGGATATTACCTCTTTTTGACGCGCCTCTTCTTAACCTCCTCTTAGGGCACTAGGGTTGGTCTTTGAAGAAGACAAGAACCTCTAGGATGATTATAGGGAAGTGGAGAAGAGAATTGGGCAGGTTTGGGACGAACTTTAAGGCCCAAAGTGGTGTGTGGAAGAGAGGGAGGAGGTGCCTTTTTATAAGGGAGGAGAGGGGCACCTTTGGAATTCTTAAAAATTATTAATTTATAATAAATATAACCCCACTTAAAAACCTCCAAAAATGACTCATATTCGAATATTAGATGAGATAGGGTTGTAATAGCATCAATCAATCAAATTTAGACATGTTTGGATATTATTTTAAACCTTATCATTTTGATTTATCCTTATTTAATCTATTTAAGTTTATTTGTGGTAATAAAATTCTAAATTTTAAATTATAACAAATAATTACTAATTTGTTGTGAATTTTCCATAATTGGATACTTTATAACATTATAGACCATATAAATTTAAATTTATAATTTATAATTTTTTTTATTTTTAAACAATTTTATAATATGTTATTTTTATAAAATAACAATAGTGTCAATTTTGACACTATTCATTTATTTGAATTTAAATAAAATATATACAGAAGATATGTTTGAACTAAAAGCTTTAATAGATTTATAAAAGTTCATATGTATCTATAAAATTAGTGTATCACATGAAATAGTTTATATAATATTTATTTTGTTATTTTTAAAACCATTTATTTGGTTTATCTCTTAATAAAATAATTACTACAATATTTTTTTATAATTATTTAATATACTGATTTGTGGCATAAAAATTAAAAATAAAATCCTATTATGAATATAAATCTATTAAATTTCACAATAATACTTTTAATCGAATTTATCATCTTAAAATCACAATATTTAAATTGTTATATGTATTAAATTATGAAGGTGACAACTTTGGCATCATTTAAAATAAAATAATATAAGTGTCATAATCACTTTTATAAGGCTCCAAACGGTTATATATTAGGTAATTGGATGATTAAGGTGTAGATATACACTACCAATAAGTTTTGGTCAGGTTTTTGGGCCTTTTAATGGGTATTATTATTTCAATAAAAACAATATTACTTATTTTCCCCTTAATAAATAATTTCTGTATCATTAATGTATCACCATTAATGATAATTATTTAATCCCTAAAAATTCTAAATAAATTATCATGATGTAGATAATTTTATTATATTTCTGTAGACTATTCATGTTCTAAGTTTTATGATGTTTATCACTAAATTAAAATTATTATACTTATAATATTTAAGAGAGTGACATGTTGTCACTTTCTTTGGTTTTAATAATAATTAAATTATTTTCATGGTCAAAAGTCCATAAAATGAATCTAATCCGACCCTTAGGTTATATGGGTCTACTTTTAGCCATCCAATAGAATTTTTGAATGTGTTAGGGTAATTTTATAATATTATATTTACCCTTAATTACCCGATTTATCTTTAACTATGGTAAATAAAATTTACCGTAGTTACTATTCGTAATTCTCAAAAATAAAAAGTAGCTTATTAACATAATTTGGACCCACTGATTTCAAGTATGGAATCCATTTTTCCAAATTCAATACAAAAAAGTTGTAGAAATTAAATTAAAATTAATCTCGTTGTCGAAAGAAAACAGGTTTTCTTTAAAACATTGCAAAAGATTGAATTGATTTAACCTACGAATTTAATGTAAAATCAATGATAATGATATACATTATATTAAATGGTAAAAATATATTCTATTTATACTTTAAAACCATTCAATATTATAATTTAACCATATAAATTAGTGTGATGAAAAATGTTGTTTTTAATTAAAATATTGCGTGTTTTTACTATTCATCAAAATATGAAAGTTACCAGAATAATATGAAAAATTTATCCAAAGTAAATTTTTATTTCTTGATTCCAAAGAAGAATTTTATTTTGTCAAATTGAGATTATAAAAATGTAAAAAACTATATTTAAAGTGGGTGCGCCATCAAAAGGCGACAAAACTGCATTTTTTGAAAAATACTTATTTTACCCGAAAAATTTATTTTGTTCTTATACCATGTTCTAGAAAATGTGTAAGATGAATAATAATGTTATAAAATTTAAAATTTAGTTAATAATATTCATAACGGATAGTTCATAATAATATTATAATAATATATCGTTGTTTAGTAAAACCCGGTATTGCGTACAACACACGCTATCGAGGAAGGTCGCGATTGCGTGTAATGCAAGCCAAGTCAGGGTTGCGTGTTGTGCAAGAATCCTTAGTTGTTTCGTATAACAGAATCCAACCATATTTCATTTATACATTGAATATATATATATATATACACTCAATGTTGCGTAGAATAACTATTATCAAAATTGTGTGTAACATGATCCAAGAATAGTGTTGCGTATACTGCAAGCTAATACGGTGTTGCGTATAGCGCAAGGTAATCTTGGTGTAGCATAAAACACAAGACATTAATGAAATTAAAAGAATATTTTTCATAAAATCTCGGGGTGTTACATTCTACCCCCTTAAAATGAATTTCTCCCTCAAAATTCGTCAAGGTTATAAACGGTTTACTACTCAAAAGTTTGTTTAATAGAAACCCACATCATAAAAAGGAATACCAAAACATGGCTTTAAAAACTAAAGTATGAAATGTAACGGTTACCCAAATTTACTCATCATTGGGTCTCCACGTAGGAGAACATAGGTGAAAATATGGATATGGAAGAAAAATCTAACCATCAAGTTCTGATGGAGAGTGGTAGAGAACATGGCTATGAAAAAGCCAACAATCACAAAGCTATTGATTTGTGATGATCTAAGGTACCATCTGATTCATCGGATATAAGGGAACTAGGACAACATTTTTGGTTTTCAAGATCATTTCCCTAAAGTTGATGAATTAAAATAAATACTTGCATGATTTTGGTACAATCTCACTGTTGTTCGTGAATTGAACAATTTCCACTTCATCCCTTAAAGAAATGAAATTGAATTTGTTATTCGTGATGTGTTAGCAGATCATGTGATAGAATTATGGGTCATTCCATATCTTTCAAACAAAAGGTTATCAAAAGTTATAAGTCCATCTTATGGTTAGATTAATCGTATATGGTTCCAAAAATGGACTTATACTTCATATATCATACCGCTTAATAAAATAAAACTAGTTACTACTAACCCGGGACTTCCTGTAGGCCAGTGGTAGGTGATAAAGGCCAGTCGCACTTTGGTTGTGGGTTCAATTCCCACAGCCTTGTCCGACGCGATGGGCTGTCGCCCGTCCTGGAGGTTGTCCTTTTTCTAAAACTATGTTACTATAACATCCCATCAATAATATCGAAAAAACTTCTATCCTTAAACAATACTAACTTATGTCCAACATAATCCATTCCAATCTTTAGTCTTATCCATAATACTGTAGTCCACTCTCATAATATAGTGAAAAAGATTACCAGAGACTTAATACCATTGTTGATCCCCATATATCATAAGATATGTCTTGTTGGTCACATTCCAAACATTCGAAGGCCTTAATCATGTATTCTCTTGAAAAATGAATACCCATTGAACCTTAGTGAAAACATGAATGCAGTTAAAAGTTAACACTTTCCACATACCAAAATCCTCAAAATTCTATATACTCAAACCATGATATCACTTAGTCCTTATATCAATCATGAGCTCATGAATACAATCAAACATCTCATTATCTTCTTATTCCTTCATTAAGCGCATATCATCTACTTTACAAAAATATCTGAATAACCTTCCATGGTAACTGGTACCATTCAACATATAATTTCAAATACTTTTAGGAAAAACAAAAGTTTAACAATCCTTAGATGATTCTTTATTCCATAGTACCATTAACTATACAACATAACTCTCGATAAACATACAATCATTCCACTACCTTCTAAAACAACTGACTGAGCTTCAACACTTCTTTCAGCTCATATATCATTTGTAGTCTCCTCATCATTATCCACATAAATACTACCCATATGACCATGCTGATTCTCTTTATGAGATTTTCCATTAGGGCATTAGTTTGCATAATTCCCGTACATTCCACATTTAAAACATCTAATCATTGTTGATGTCGTAGCAATACCAATATCCTTGTCCATGGTGTTAACTGAACCTTTTCCTTTGCACTTACTGGGTTTGTGTCCTTATTTTCCACACCCAAAGCATCTTCCAGTTCCTTTGAAACAATCTCCCTGATGTGTCTTCCCACATGATTTACATGAGGGAAATTGAACTTTCTTTCCTCTATGATCATCATGAAACTCCATCTTTCTCTTATTATCTGAGTCGGGAAACATACCAAATCTGAAATTATTGATCATATTATGAGATTGCTGATTAGGGATAATAACGATGTTTGGACTTCTAAATCCCGTTTCATTTGGTTTCTCATGAATAATATCATTCCATTGTCCGTCATATCCTCCATTATCATGAATCTTCCTGTTTCCATCCATTTTCTAAAACCCAAAAAGAATAGTGTGAGAGGAAAAAATCATGCTAGGGAAAACAACATAGTAAAGGGGAAGTATCCTCATTATATAACATCTTAGGTTAAATTCTATGATTGTTACCATAGTTATAGGACTATATCCTATACTTATACTTATCCTTAGGGTCATCTCTAGACATACCTTAGAAATATCTCTAGGGATCTCACTAACGTTTTCGCATCCTAGTTTCCAAAGGTTGACTAAACCTTTCATCTAATACCAACTATAGAGACCCAAAGTTTGACGTACATGGACATTACATTACTTTAGCGGAATACTTAATACATAAAAAAAACAGACACACAAGGACCATAATAGTTTAGTGTCTTTGGAAACTTGGAACGTAATCTTCTAATCGTGGTGAAAGATCTTCAACATCTCCCATAAAGATCTTCCCCCTTTTTTTTCTTACCTAAAACCTTTCTTTATATCCTGGGAAAAAGAAAACATAAAAAAGGTGAGTTCAAATGCTCAGTAAGGGTAAGCATGGATAAAATAAAACCTACCATATACATTTGAACTTAAAAACATGAACATAATGTTTAAACATAAAAAGCTTGAGTAATGACATAAAACATGGAAGTACATAAGGAATAGATCATAAAGAAACATTAATAATGATAAAATAGCATGGAAATAAAACATGTAATTTTTGCAACCATTAAGCACATGATATGATTTCCATAGTATCCCAGGCATTGCTGCCAAGACCATCTTAGTGGACAAAGTCTCTTTCTGAATCGAGTTCACTCCTCGTTCCAGTCCTGTATTACTGAACCAGTTTAACTTTCTGTTCCAACCATGTCTATTTCATGAGATATAAATCTTTACCCAATGCATTGGAGGGAGATATAGGTCCCACCCATCTCATAATGAAATCATTCTTATTTGTTCCACAAAATAAACATACATCATTCATAATAACCCAATAAATAAAATGGGTTTCATAAACATCATCCTATCATCACATAATCCATATGAAAGAAATGGATATAATTTCATAATAAGAAAAGTGAAAACATGTAAATAATAGAGACATTATACTTGAAGAATACACATATGAAATAATGTCATCTTAGATGGAAAATGGTTTTGATAAAACACATGAAATGAATTCTTGAGGAAAATATCCTTTCTTCTTCAAAATAATTTTCTTTTCAAAAAATGTCATGAACTTTTAAAAGAAAAGGGTTTTTTTGAAAATAATCATGCAAATTTGTAGAGGATGCTTTATGAAAATGAGGCGTTATGAAACCGTAAAAATACATTCACGCTGTATAAGTTAAAAATAACATTTTTCACTTACTTTTTTCGGAAAAGTAAAAAAAGTACCTCATAACGTAAACAAAAGAAAGATTCCTTACATACCATGTAGTAAAAGTCAAAAATGGGTAAAAAGGACTTTAAACATTCATGAAAATATTTTTATAAAATTTGGACATGGATGATAAATATAACCCCAGTAAATACTTACGAATACGTAATCTCGGATAAAAATGAGATTTGCAAAATTATCCCTTACCTTAGGTCCGATATACTTCGTACGTATCTGAAACTCTTGTATAATGATTTAAAAAATGTTATTGACTTATTAAAGAATCATATTAATTGTTATGATATCATATATGGTTCACTTATGACTTTATATTACCCGTTCTTTTGTAAATTCCATGTTAAAGACGGTTTTGGGTAAAATCGTTTCATTTGTCGTCCGTGTTTTGACTTGTAATTATTCATATGATTACTTAGATCATGATTACTTAAATCCAGAATGTAAAACATGATTTATATATAATATATATTCATAATATACATATATATATAATAGATCGATAAATGGAAAGAAATACACCGTTCATGGAGACGGTAGGCCGTAAGTACGCATGAACGTTGTTTTCGTTTGCTAATTGAATTGAATGGAATTAATTGGATGAAATAAATAAATAAATATATATATATATATATACATAAATCCAGTATCATTATTATGTCATATATTTCATTATTACTTATTATATATACTTTATAATCATTTATGAATGGTTAAACATTGAGAATGAATCTCATCGCGTCGTGGAGACGGTATTCCGTACGTACGCATGAGCGATGATATCGTTCCCATGATCATGGAATTTTATTGGAGTGTATGTATACTATTACAGAATAAATATCACTTTACAATAATAGTTATTATTTACACCATTATACCCATCTAAGTAAGGTGGTGGTGGAAAATAGATTACACCACGGCGTGGAGACGGTATTCCGTACGTACGCACGCGCAGTGATTTCATTTTCTGTAGGATGGATAGATGGTGAAATAGGGTTGTTTAATACTTATAATAACATATCAGTATATGAGTGATACTGATGTTATTACTTAATAATGAAACAAACTAAGAAGAAGAATTTCAAGAAGAAAGAATTTGGAAAGGATCGGTAATGGATATTACCTCTTTTTGACGCGCCTCTTCTTAACCTCCTCTTAGGGCACTAGGGTTGGTCTTTGAAGAAGACAAGAACCTCTAGGATGATTATAGGGAAGTGGAGAAGAGAATTGGGCAGGTTTGGGACGAACTTTAAGGCCCAAAGTGGTGTGTGGAAGAGAGGGAGGAGGTGCCTTTTTATAAGGGAGGAGAGGGGCACCTTTGGAATTCTTAAAAATTATTAATTTATAATAAATATAACCCCACTTAAAAACCTCCAAAAATGACTCATATTCGAATATTAGATGAGATAGGGTTGTAATAGCATCAATCAATCAAATTTAGACATGTTTGGATATTATTTTAAACCTTATCATTTTGATTTATCCTTATTTAATCTATTTAAGTTTATTTGTGGTAATAAAATTCTAAATTTTAAATTATAACAAATAATTACTAATTTGTTGTGAATTTTCCATAATTGGATACTTTATAACATTATAGACCATATAAATTTAAATTTATAATTTATAATTTTTTTTTATTTTTAAACAATTTTATAATATGTTATTTTTATAAAATAACAATAGTGTCAATTTTGACACTATTCATTTATTTGAATTTAAATAAAATATATACAGAAGATATGTTTGAACTAAAAGCTTTAATAGATTTATAAAACTTCATATGTATCTATAAAATTAGTGTATCACATGAAATAGTTTATATAATATTTATTTTGTTATTTTTAAAACCATTTATTTGGTTTATCTCTTAATAAAATAATTACTACAATATTTTTTTATAATTATTTAATATACTGATTTGTGGCATAAAAATTAAAAATAAAATCCTATTATGAAGATAAATCTATTAAATTTCACAATAATACTTTTAATCTAATTTATCATCTTAAAATCACAATATTTAAATTGTTATATGTATTAAATTATGAAGGTGACAACTTTGGCATCATTTAAAATAAAATAATATAAGTGTCATAATCACTTTTATAAGGCTCCAAACGGTTATATATTAGGTAATTGGATGATTAAGGTGTAGATATACACTACCAATAAGTTTTGGTCAGGTTTTTGGGCCTTTTAATGGGTATTATTATTTCAATAAAAACAATATTACTTATTTTCCCCTTAATAAATAATTTCTGTATCATTAATGTATCACCATTAATGATAATTATTTAATCCCTAAAAATTCTAAATAAATTATCATGATGTAGATAATTTTATTATATTTCTGTAGACTATTCATGTTCTAAGTTTTATGATGTTTATCACTAAATTAAAATTATTATACTTATAATATTTAAGAGAGTGACATGTTGTCACTTTCTTTGGTTTTAATAATAATTAAATTATTTTCATGGTCAAAAGTCCATAAAATGAATCTAATCCGACCCTTAGGTTATATGGGTCTACTTTTAGCCATACAATAGAATTTTTGAATGTGTTAGGGTAATTTTATAATATTATATTTACCCTTAATTACCCGATTTATCTTTAACTATGGTAAATAAAATTTACCGTAGTTACTATTCGTAATTCTCAAAAATAAAAAGTAGCTTATTAACATAATTTGGACCCACTGATTTCAAGTATGGAATCCATTTTTCCAAATTCAATACAAAAAAGTTGTAGAAATTAAATTAAAATTAATCTCGTTGTCGAAAGAAAACAGGTTTTCTTTAAAACATTGCAAAAGATTGAATTGATTTAACCTACGAATTTAATGTAAAATCAATGATAATGATATACATTATATTAAATGGTAAAAATATATTCTATTTATACTTTAAAACCATTCAATATTATAATTTAACCATATAAATTAGTGTGATGAAAAATGTTGTTTTTAATTAAAATATTGCGTGTTTTTACTATTCATCAAAATATGAAAGTTACCAGAATAATATGAAAAATTTATCCAAAGTAAATTTTTATTTCTTGATTCCAAAGAAGAATTTTATTTTGTCAAATTGAGATTATAAAAATGTAAAAAACTATATTTAAAGTGGGTGCGCCATCAAAAGGCGACAAAACTGCATTTTTTGAAAAATACTTATTTTACCCGAAAAATTTATTTTGTTCTTATACCATGTTCTAGAAAATGTGTAAGATGAATAATAATGTTATAAAATTTAAAATTTAGTTAATAATATTCATAACGGATAGTTCATAATAATATTATAATAATATATTGTTGTTTAGTAAAACCCGGTATTGCGTACAACACACGCTATCGAGGAAGGTCGCGATTGCGTGTAATGCAAGACAAGTCAGGGTTGCGTGTTGTGCAAGAATCCTTAGTTGTTTCGTATAACAGAATCCAACCATATTTCATTTATACATTGAATATATATATATATATACACTCAATGTTGCGTAGAATAACTATTATCAAAATTGTGTGTAACATGATCCAAGAATAGTGTTGCGTATACTGCAAGCTAATACGGTGTTGCGTATAGCGCAAGGTAATCTTGGTGTAGCATAAAACACAAGACATTAATGAAATTAAAAGAATATTTTTCATAAAATCTCGGGGTGTTACATTCTACCCCCTTAAAATGAATTTCTCCCTCAAAATTCGTCAAGGTTATAAACGGTTTACTACTCAAAAGTTTGTTTAATAGAAACCCACATCATAAAAAGGAATACCAAAACATGGCTTTAAAAACTAAAGTATGAAATGTAACGGTTACCCAAATTTACTCATCATTGGGTCTCCACGTAGGAGAACATAGGTGAAAATATGGATATGGAAGAAAAATCTAACCATCAAGTTCTGATGGAGAGTGGTAGAGAACATGGCTATGAAAAAGCCAACAATCACAAAGCTATTGATTTGTGATGATCTAAGGTACCATCTGATTCATCGGATATAAGGGAACTAGGACAACATTTTTGGTTTTCAAGATCATTTCCCTAAAGTTGATGAATTAAAATAAATACTTGCATGATTTTGGTACAATCTCACTGTTGTTCGTGAATTGAACAATTTCCACTTCATCCCTTAAAGAAATGAAATTGAATTTGTTATTCGTGATGTGTTAGCAGATCATGTGATAGAATTATGGGTCATTCCATATCTTTCAAACAAAAGGTTATCAAAAGTTATAAGTCCATCTTATGGTTAGATTAATCGTATATGGTTCCAAAAATGGACTTATACTTCATATATCATACCGCTTAATAAAATAAAACTAGTTTCTACTAACCCGGGACTTCCTGTAGGCCAGTGGTAGGTGATAAAGGCCAGTCGCACTTTGGTTGTGGGTTCAATTCCCACAGCCTTGTCCGACGCGATGGGCTGTCGCCCGTCCTGGAGGTTGTCCTTTTTCTAAAACTATGTTACTATAACATCCCATCAATAATATCGAAAAAACTTCTATCCTTAAACAATACTAACTTATGTCCAACATAATCCATTCCAATCTTTAGTCTTATCCATAATACTGTAGTCCACTCTCATAATATAGTGAAAACGATTACCAGAGACTTAATACCATTGTTGATCCCCATATATCATAAGATATGTCTTGTTGGTCACATTCCAAACATTCGAAGGCCTTAATCATGTATTCTCTTGAAAAATGAATACCCATTGAACCTTAGTGAAAACATGAATGCAGTTAAAAGTTAACACTTTCCACATACCAAAATCCTCAAAATTCTATATACTCAAACCATGATATCACTTAGTCCTTATATCAATCATGAACTCATGAATACAATCAAACATCTCATTATCTTCTTATTCCTTCATTAAGCGCATATCATCTACTTTACAAAAATATCTGAATAACCTTCCATGGTAACTGGTACCATTCAACATATAATTTCAAATACTTTTAGGAAAAACAAAAGTGTAACAATCCTTAGATGATTCTTTATTCCATAGTACCATTAACTATACAACATAACTCTCGATAAACATACAATCATTCCACTACCTTCTAAAACAACTGACTGAGCTTCAACACTTCTTTCAGCTCATATATCATTTGTAGTCTCCTCATCATTATCCACATAAATACTACCCATATGACCATGCTGATTCTCTTTATGAGATTTTCCATTAGGGCATTAGTTTGCATAATTCCCGTACATTCCACATTTAAAACATCTAATCATTGTTGATGTCGTAGCAATACCAATATCCTTGTCCATGGTGTTAACTGAACCTTTTCCTTTGCACTTACTGGGTTTGTGTCCTTATTTTCCACACCCAAAGCATCTTCCAGTTCCTTTGAAACAATCTCCCTGATGTGTCTTCCCACATGATTTACATGAGGGAAATTGAACTTTCTTTCCTCTATGATCATCATGAAACTCCATCTTTCTCTTATTATCTGAGTCGGGAAACATACCAAAGCTGAAATTATTGATCATATTATGAGATTGCTGATTAGGGATAATAACGATGTTTGGACTTCTAAATCCCGTTTCATTTGGTTTCTCATGAATAATATCATTCCATTGTCCGTCATATCCTCCATTATCATGAATCTTCCTGTTTCCATCCATTTTCTAAAACCCAAAAAGAATAGTGTGAGAGGAAAAAATCATGCTAGGGAAAACAACATAGTAAAGGGGAAGTATCCTCATTATATAACATCTTAGGTTAAATTCTATGATTGTTACCATAGTTATAGGACTATATCCTATACTTATACTTATCCTTAGGGTCATCTCTAGACATACCTTAGAAATATCTCTAGGGATCTCACTAACGTTTTCGCATCCTAGTTTCCAAAGGTTGACTAAACCTTTCCTCTAATACCAACTATAGAGACCCAAAGTTTGACGTACATGGACATTACATTACTTTAGCGGAATACTTAATACATAAAAAAAACAGACACACAAGGACCATAATAGTTTAGTGTCTTTGGAAACTTGGAACGTAATCTTCTAATCGTGGTGAAAGATCTTCAACATCTCCCATAAAGATCTTCCCCTTTTTTTTCTTACCTAAAACCTTTCTTTATATCCTAGGGAAAAGAAAACATAAAAAGGGTGAGATCAAATTCTCAGTAAGGGTAATCATGGATAAAATAAAACATACCATATACATTTGAACTTAAAAACATGAACATAATGTTTAAACATCAAAAGCTTGAGCAATGACATAAAACATGGAAGTACGTAAGGCATAGATCATAATGGAACATAAACCATGATAAAATAGCATGGGATTAAAACATGTAATTGTGGCAACCATTAAGAACATGATATGATTTACATAGTAGCCAAGGCATTGCTGCCAAGACTATCTTAGTGGACAAAGTCCCTTTCTGAATCGAGTTCACTCCTCGTTCCAGTCCTGTATTACTGAACCAGTTTAACTTGATGTTCCATCCATGTCTATATCATGAGATATAAATCTTTACCCAATGCATTGGAGGGAGATATAGGTCCCACCCATCTCATAATGAAATCATTATTACTTGTTCCACAAAATAAACATACATCATTCATAATAACCCAATAAATAAAATGGGTTTCATAAACATCATCCCATCATCACATAATCCATATGAAAGAAATGGATATCATTTCATAATAAGAATAGTGAAAACATATAAATCATAGAGACATTATACTTGAAACATACACATATGAAATAATGTCATCTTAGATGGAAAATGGTTTGGATAAAACACTTGAAATGAATTCTTGAGGAAAATATCCTTTCTTCTTCAAAATCATTTTCTTTTCAAAAAATGTCATGCACTTTTAAAAGAAAAGGGTTTTTTTGAAAATAATCATGAAAACTTGTAGAGGATTCTTTATGAAAATGAGGCGTTATGAAACTGTAAAAATCCATTCACGCCGTATAAGTTAAAAATAACATTTTTCTCTTACTTTGGTCGAAAAAGTCAAAAAAGTACCTCATAACGTAAAAAAAAGAAAGATTCCTTACATACCATGTAGTAAAAGTAAAAAATGGGTAAAAAGGACTTTAAACATTCATGAAAACATTTTTATAAAATTTGGACGTGGATGATAAATATAACCCCAGTAAATACTTACGAATAAGCAATCTCGGATAAAAATGAGATTTGCAAAATTATCCCTTACCTTAGGTCTGATATGCTTCGTACGTATCTGAACCTCCTGTATAATGATTTAAATAATGTTATTGACTTATTAAAGAATCATATTAATTGTTATGATATCATATATGGTTCAATTATGACTTTATATTACCCGTTCTTTTGTAAATTCCATGTTAAAGAGCGTTTTGGGTAAAATCATTTCATTTGTCGTCCGTGTTTTGACTTGTAATTATTCATATGATTACTTAGATCATGATTACTTAAATCCATAATGTAAAACATGATTTATATATAATATATATTCAGAATATACATATATATATAATAGATTGATAAATGGAAAGAAATACACCGTTCATGGAGACGATAGGTTGTACGTACGCATGAACGTTGTTTTCGTTTCCTCATTGAATTGAATGGAATTAATTGGATGAAATAAATAAATATATATATATATACATAAATCCAGTATCATTATTATGTCATATATTTCATTATTACTTATTATATATACTTTATAATTATTTATGAATGGTTAATCATTGAGAATGAATCTCATCGCGTCGTGGAGACGGTATTCCGTACGTACGCATGAACGATGATATCATTCCCATGATCGTGGAATTTTATTGGAGTGTATGTATACTATTACAGAATAAATATCACTTTACAATAATAGTTATTATTTACACCATTATACCCATCCAAGTAAGGTGGTGGTGGAAAATAGATTACACCACGGCGTGGAGAAGGTATTCCGTACGTACGCACGCGCGATGATTTCATTTTTCGTAGGATGGATAGATGGTGAAATAGGGTTGTTTCATACTTATAATAACATATCATTATATGAGTGATACTGATTTTATTACTTCATAATGAAACAACCTAAGAAGAAGAAGCTGAAGAAGAAATAATTTGGGAAGGATCGGTAATGGATATTACCTCTTTTTGACACGCCTCTTCTTAACCTCCTCTTAGGGCACTGGGGTTGGTCTTTGTAGAAGACCAGAACCTCTAGGATGATTCTAGGGAAGTGGTGAATATAATTGGGCAGGGTTTGGCCGATATTTAAGGCCCAAAGTGGTGTGTGGAAGAGAGGGAGGATGTGCCTTTTTATAAGGGAGGAGAGGGGCACCTTTGGAATTCTTAAAAAATATTAATTTATAATAAATCTAACCCCACTTAAAAACCTCCAAAAATGACTCATATTCTAAGATTAGATGATATAGGTTTGCAATATCATCATCCAATAAAATTTAGACATGTTTGGATCTTATTTTAAACCTTATCATTTTGATTTATCCTTATTTAATCTATTTAATTTTATTTGTGGTAATAAAATTATAAATTTTAAATTATAACAAATAATTACTTATTTGTTGTGAATTTTATATAATTGGATACTTTATAACATTATAGATCATATAAATTTAAATTTATAATTTTTAAATATTTTTGTGATTTTTAAACAATTTTATAATATGTTATTTTTATAAAATAACAATAGTGTCAATTTTGACACTATTGATTTATTTGAATTTAAATAAAATATATACAGAAGATATGTTCGAACTAAAAGTTTTAATAGATTTATAAAAGGTCATATGTATCTATAAAATTAGTAGATCACATTAAATAGTTTATATAATATTTATTTTATTATTTTTAAAACCATTTATTTGGTTTATCTCTTAATAAAATAATTACTAAAATATTATTGTATAATTATGTAATATACAGATTTATTGAATAAAAATTAAAAATAAAATCCTATGATGAATATAAATCTATTACCTTTCACAATAATACTTTTACTAGAATTTATCATCTTAAAATCACAATATTTAAATTGTTATATTTATTAAATTATGAAGGTGACAACTTTGGCATCATTTAAAATAAAATAATAAAAGTGTAATAATCACTTTTATAAGGCTCCAAACAGTTATATATTAGGTAATTGGATGATTAAGGTCTAGATATACACTACCAATCAGTTTTGGTCTGGTTTGTGGGCCTTTTAATGGGTATTATTATTTCAATAAAAACAATATTACTTATTTTTCACTTAATAAATAATTTCTATATCATTAATGTATCACCATTAATGATAATTATTTAATCCCTAAAAATTTTAAATAAATTATCATGATATAGATAATGTTATAATCGTTCTTGAGACTATTCATGTTCGAAGTTTTATGATGTTTATCACTAAATTAAAATTATTATACATATAAGATTTAAGAGAGTGACATGTTGTCACTTTCTTTGGTTTTAATAATAATTAAATTATTTTCATAGTCAAGAGTCCATAAAATGAATCTAATCCGACCCTTAGGTTATATGGGTCTACTTTTAGCCATCCAATAGGATTTTGTCATGTGTTAGGGTTATTTTATAATATTATATTTACCCTTAATTACCCGATTTACCTTTAACTATGGTAAATAAAATTTACCGTAGTTACTATTCATAATTCCCAAAAATAAAAAGTAGCTTATTAACATAATTTGGACCCACTGATTCCAAATATGGAATCCATTTTTCCAAATTCAATACACAAAAGTTTCATAAATTAAATTAAAATTAATCCCGTTGTCGAAAGAAAACGGGTTTCTCTTTAAAACATTGCAAAAGATTGAATTGATTTAACCTACGAATTTAATGTAAAATCAATGCTAATGACATAAATTATATTAAATGGTAAAAATATATTCTATTTATACTTTAAAACCATTAAATATTATAATTTAACCATATAAATTAGTGCGATGAAAATAGTTGTTTTTAATTAAAATACAGCGTATTTTTACTATTCATCAAAATATGAATGTTACCAGCATAATATGAAAAATTTATCCAAAGTAAATTTTTATTTCTTGATTCTAAAGAAGAATTTTATTTTTTCAAGTTGAACTTATAGAAATGTCAAAAACTAGCTTTAAAGTGGGTGCGCCATCAAAAGGCGGCAAAACTGTATTTTTTGAAAAATACTTATTTTACCCGAAAAATTTATTTTGT
Organism: Viscum album; assembly: GCA_963277665.1. Lineage (NCBI taxonomy): Eukaryota > Viridiplantae > Streptophyta > Magnoliopsida > Santalales > Viscaceae > Viscum > Viscum album. The sequence continues at coordinate 442,972,802 of OY728142.1, forward strand.
TCTTATACCATGCTCTAGAAAATGTGTAAGATGAATAATAATGTTATAAAATTAAAAATTTAGTTAATACTATTCATAACGGCTAGTTCATAATAATATTATAATAATATATCATTGTTTAGTAACACTCAGTATTGCGTACAACACACGCTATCGAGGAAGGTCGTGATTGCGTGTAATGCAAGCCAAGTCAGGGTTGCGTGTTGTGAAAGAATCCTTCGTTGTTTTGTATAACAGAATCCAACCATATTTCATTTATACATTGAATATATATATATATATATACTCAATGTTGCGTAGAATAACTATTATCAAAATTTTGTGTAACACGATCCAAGAATAGTGTTGCGTATACTACAAGCTAATATGGTGTTGCGTATAACACAAGGTAATCTTGGTGTAGCATACAACACAAGACATTAATGAAATTAAAAGAATATTTTTCATAAAATCTCAGGGTGTTACATCACCGTAGTCCCACTGCTAAACCCCGCCCACACACACCTGGGCCACAACCACCATGCGTAACCACACCCACAAGCACCTGGGTCAGAACAACTAACACCACACCCGAAGACACCTGGGCCTCATCCCGAGGAAACTTGGGAAACAACCTGCCCACAGACACCTAATCCAACCACCACAACAACCCTGCCCGAAGATTCTTGGGATAATAATGGACCTCAGGCCATAACAGCCTAACTGAAGATTCTTGGGCTATTTGGGAAAGGGAGCAAAAAAAGAGCTAATAACCAGCCACTCATAGGAGTGTTGGGAAAAAAACCCTCCCCATGAAACGGGGTGTTCGGCACTAAGTGCTCAACTTGGGTGGGACATGAATGAGAAACATAAGAAATACAGTGTATGTATAGGTAACAGGCACTCATCCCATCCTTGGGGCTCCAAAACCTAAGCACAAACACCCTTATTAGTATTCATTTAAAAAGACACCATGGCACTGACGGCCAAGTCACAACTCAATCCCAACTAAATCCCCATTCAACCATTCTTGTTTTCATGTTCACGTGATCCCATTAGGGTGAATTCTTCACTACCGAGCAACTAACAGGCATAAACACAAGCCAGGAAAAAAAAGAAACAGCCAACCAACAATTTAAGCATTCACACCCGAATCTCTTGTAAGGTCACAACGATAATGGATAAGTGAGATCCCTCAAAGTACTGGAACCAAATAAAACCTCACCAAAGGGATAAGTGAGATCCCTCGAAGTACTGAAGACAAGGAAAACCCCGAGACACAACCCCATGTCCCCAAAACCAGGAACCCATCATTTCTCAACGATAGAAGATTCCACCAGAGTTCGTGTCACAACAGAGCAACCACACATATTCAAATTCACAACCAACAATCATTCCACAACAGAGGATACCATCCCCATTCACATCTTCCCATAAGAACTAGGCATAACAACACACCCACCACCAAACAGAGTGGAAAACTTCCAAGTTCAAGCACATCATTCATTAGGTTCTTCTTTCTGTCTGTTAACCGAGGAGGTCACATAGAGATTCTTGTTTTATAGAACATCCATTTAAACCAACTGAGTTTATGTGATTAACCAATTTCTATGTTTCAGCCATTTAATCATTATATGAGACAAGAGTTTATCAGTGCACAGAGAACGACCACCAATGGCCATGATTTTCAGTAGGCATAAATTAGTACAGTTCACAACATATAGTAATTAAAAAGAGTACAACAGAACATCGATCAAACCCCCCTTATTTATTTAAAGGTCCATTCATTGTCTTCATTCAGTTTGGTTTCATCAATTCCCACAGAGTCAAAGCTTACCCACCCCGCATGATACACAGAAAGGAGAGGCGAAGGAAAACCCTACTTGATTGATCAAATATCGTAGTTCTTCTCCACGCACCAAGAATCAGGGAAAAGTGCGACTCGTAGGGGAGGGACGTTGGGAACTCCAAACATACTAAGAAGAAAGGAATCTAGCCAAGAAGAAGAATAAGGAAGAAGAAATTACTGTGCGATATATAGATAAGATCCCGTTGTTACGGGATATAGGGATTGAATGGCTTTAAATTTGGATCGTGGTTCCCCATGCGGTTGGGGGGTTACACATGACAGAATTAATTTTTATTTAATTATCCATTGAGGAGGTCCCTCGGGATTTATTGGGTATTAATTATGGGATTTTAAATGGCTTTGAACCACTTGAAAAAAGTTGAAAATCCCAAAAGAGGTGTTACGGGAAAAACTATTGAAGAGAAATTTACAAGGCTGGGTGACACCGATCGGTCGTGCCGATCGGTCACACGACGAAATGACGTCCTACCACCAAGACGTCACCCATAGGATCCGGAATTTGGCAAAGGGATGGACCGCGAGGGTCTGGGTCATCACATCAGATACCTCTCAAAGAATTCTCTCCCTCGAGAATTTAAACCAGACCTGGAGAAAGGAGGGGGGGGGGGGTCCGAACAACCGCCCCGGAAGATACCTCTCAAGAGTGAACCCGAAAAATTACAACCACCATAAAAAAGGATTAAACTGTCCGGTCATGTGGTGAGGGGTTTCACTTCCTCCATGTTAAGATACTATCTGCTTTGGGCGGCTCTGAGTCGCCCGCACGAGTTTTGGCACTTCCACTCTAATGCGTCTTAACTAGGGATTTGGTCCTCCCCTCACCACATCTCAGGATACTTCACACACATCCACAGAAAAATAAAACCACACATTCCATATTTAACAATGTAAAGCATTCCGTCACAACAAGTACAAAATAGAACAACACAAAACTCCAAACAACACTGGGTACTAAGCACACATCTGTGATTCCCGTTCCCAAGTACTTTCCTCAATCCCACCATGCTTCCACAACACACAAACCAAAGGAATGGTTCATCCACGAAGTATCTTCTCCTCATGATCCCCTATCATCACTGGTATCTCCATGAACGTTACATTGTCTTCGATATCTAGCTCTCCCCAGTCAAGGACATGTGAATCATCATGCAGATACCGAAAGATCTGGGACACATGGAAGACGTAATGTATCCTCAGTAGTGGCGGTGGTAACTCTAGTTGATAATCCACTTCTACGACCCGCCAAAACACTTTGAAGGTTCCTATGAATCTGGGAGAGAGCTTGATCCCCCTACTGAACCTTCGTTGTCCACACCGAGGGGAGACCTTCAAGAACACGTGGTCCCCAACCCCGAACTCCAAGGGTCTCCTCCTATTATTTCCATATGACTTATTTCGTTCCTGTGCCGCCTTCATTATTTCCCGTATAAGTCGAACCTTCTCTGTCGTGCTCTGCACTTATTTCGAGCCAGGAACACTCGCTTCCCCAACTTTAGTCCAATACATGGGTGAGCGACATGGCCTCCCATACAAGGCTTCGAACAGAGCCATGCAAATGGTAGAGTGATAGCTATTATTGTAGGAAAACTCTACCAGAGGCAAGTGTCGCACCCACGATCCTCCTGAGTCCATAACACATGCCCGCATCATATCCTCCAATGTCTGAATGGTGTGCTCTGTCTATCCATTTGTCTGGGGATGGAAAGCAGTGCTAAGACGTAGCTGGGTGCCAAAAGCATTCTGAAATCCCCTCCAGACTCATGAGGTAAACCGCGCATCCCTATCTGAGATTATGGATCTTGTAACTCCATTAAACTGAAACACCTCATTCACATACCTTCGTGATATAGCATCCACTGCACCTGACTCCTTGATCGCCAAAAAGTGGGCTGATTTAGTCAACCAATCCACCACTACCCAGATAGCATCGCAGCCTCCTCGAACCTTGGGTAGCTCTGTGATAAAATCCATCGAGATTTCATCCCACTTACACTCGGGAACATCTAAAGGTTTCAACAAGCCGCCTGGAACACAGTGTTCAACCTTCACCTACTGACACACTAGAAACTTTTCTACGAACTCTGCTACTACCCGTTTCACCCTGGGCCACCAAAACTATCTTCTCAGGCCCTTTTGCATCTTGGAAACTCCTGGATGCACCGCTAGGGGTGAGTTTTGGAACTCACTAAGAACTTTTCCATGAATTGCCTCTAGAAAAAATAACTTTCCTTGGAAAAGCATCCGATTCTGACTATCCTCCATCCATCCTTCTAGGGCATCACCTTGGGTAACCCGGTCATGTATCACTTCGATTTCAGAGTCTCCCCCTCGGGACTCCTCTACCTTCCGCAATAGAGAATATTGCACCGTCATCTGATACAAGCGACCTCTACCACCTTCCATCATAGCATCCATGTGCAGGGCATCCAACTCCTCCATCGCCTTCCAAGTATCTGCCGACTCTCGGACTGCATCCTTTCGTGACTTCTTGTTCAAAGCATCAGCCACCACATTCACCTTTCTCGAGGTTTAGGAAATATCGAAGTCATAGTCTTGAAGGAATTCCTTCCACCTTCACTGCCGTAAGTTCAGGTCCCTCTAGGAGAAGATTTACTTCAAGATTTTGTGATCTGTGAGGACCATGAAGAGCTGCCCAACAAGGTAGTTCCGCCACAACTTTATTGCGAACACGAACGCCGCGAGCTCTAGGTAATGGGTGGAATAGTTATGCTCATGGGGACGTAACTGCCTAGAACCATAGGAGATCACCCTTTGCTGCTGCATCAACACACATCTGAGGCCTTGCACTGAAGCATCACAGAACACCTCATATGCTGCCCCTTCTTCAGGCAACCTTAGAACTGGGGCACTAACCAACTTCTCCTTCAGATAGCTAAAGACTTCCTCACACTACTCATCCTATAAGAAAACTTGGTCCTTCTTGTTCAAGGCTGTCAAGGGTGCCGCAACTCAGGAGAAGTTGGGCACGAACCTCTGGTAGTAACCTACCAGCCCGAGGAAACTACGATCCTCTGCCAAATTCTTGGGTGATTCCCAAGAAACAACCGCCTCGACCTTCGATGGGTCCACCGCTATCCCCTGATCGGACACCACGTTCCCAAGGAAATGCACTTCTCACATCCAGAACTTGCACTTGGACAACTTCCCATAGAGATGGTCATGTCAGAGGACCTCTAAAACCGTTATCAAGTGCTCAGCGTGATCCTCCTCTCATATTGAGTAGATCAAGATGTCGTCAATAAACACAACTACGAACCAGTCCAGATATTCTAGGAAGATGGATTTCATGATCCCCATGAACACGGATGGAGCATTCGTAACACCAAATTACATGACCACGAACTCAAAGTGTCCATATCTGCACCTGAAGGCCATTTTCAAGATGTCTCCCTACTTCACCCTCACTTAGTGATATCCAGACCGCAGATCGATCTTAGATAACCAACCTTCTCCCCTTAGCTGGTCAAAGAGATCGTCTATCCTCGTGAGAGGGTAGTGATTCTTGAACATCACCAGATTCAGCCTCCTGTAGTATATTCACAACCTTAGACCACCATCCGCCTTCTTCGCAAACAAAACAGGAGCACCCCACGGTGACACACTTGACCGAACAAAACCCTTCTTCATCAGATCATCAATCTAGATCTGCAACTCCCAAAACTCAGATGGTGCCATCTGATAAGAAGCCATCGAAATCAGACGATCACCAGGTTGCAAGTCTATCCCGAACTCAACATCAGGTCGAGGGGGCAGATTTTCCACCTCTTCAGGGAAGACATTCATAAACTCACTGACGATCCTTGGGACTTCCACCATTTCTGCATCCACCGACTCTATTGAAAGCTCATCCAGTAAGGAGAGGAGGGGTTCCCCTCGCTTTCTTCTTCCCTGAAACTCTGTTCGCTGATGAAAGTCACCCGTCGACCACCCAAGTATGAAAACAAAACCTTTCCTCGGAAGCAGTCAATGATGGAACATACGAAGAACAACCAGTAAATGCCTAGGATAACATCATATGGCTGTATCTGCAACAGTAGAAGATCCCTGACTGACTGATGTGGTCCTATCATCAGTATGCATCCTCGACAAACATACAACAAGTCAGTCTGTCCTCTGACTGGTGTGCTCAGCACCAGGGGCACTGGAAGTCTCTCAGTGTCTAAACCCAGAACATGGGCCAGACTGGGTGTAACAAAGGAGTGTGAAGATCCTATATCGAACAAGGAATATGCAAGGTCACTAAACAAGATGGTCATACCTCGAACGACCTCTGGCCCTATTGGAAATGCGGCCTCCGCGGCGTGCAACTGACCATGCCCAGCTCCTCTGACTCTCGGCTGTCAGCCACCTCCCCGACCACACCCGGGTTGAGGTCCCTAAGGAGCACCCTGAGGTCAGCCTCCTCCTACAATGTCTTCCCTCGAAGGGGTGGGAGCTCGCTGCCCTAGATGCTGCTGCTGGAAGGGCCTATCCGGGAACTACTGCTGCTGAGGTGGGTGCTGGACTTTCCCACCCACACTATACTGCACTCTGTCCGGGAACTAGTTTCAAAGGTGTCCATGGCTGCCACAGACGAAGCACCTCGGTCTTGGGCCCAAAGGGAAAGGGCGAGGACTGGGAGACCTAAAATGGAACTACTACGGCCTTCTCCCTACTGGTCGAAACCTAGAGGGCCCTGATGCTGAAGACCTCCTGCTGATGGCCTTCCCCTTTGACAAGCCCAACTGGATTCCCTCTTGTGACACACCTCCCAGCATGTGAATCCTCTCCACCACTTCATACTTATTCGACACCTCCAAGTATGTCGGTAGGGTGAAGGGGGTAACAACGTACTGAAGAGAAGGTCAGAGTGCCTGCTCTAAACGTCTCACTCGAGACTCCTCATCTGGAAAGAGGTCCGGAGTAAAGCGAAGGAGATCCTTGAACTTGATCCCAAAATCTCTCACTGACATACTCCCCTACTGGAGGGAGATTAGCTCCTGCCTCTTCTCGACCTTCATCATGGAAGAGAGGAATTCCTCCCAGAACTCCTTCTCGAAGTAAGCCCACACAACCTCTGATTCCCTCTTCTCTCTATGATAAAGCATCCACCACTGATGCGCTGCTCTACGCATCTGGCTGATGGCCAGGGGAACCTAGTACTCCATCGAAGCCCAAATCAGGCTGAAAGAGATCACTAGATCCTCTAGTCATCTCTCTGTCTCGATGTCAGAGGTGCTACCCTCATACTTCCTGAGGGTCTGTCGCTGAAAGGATCGAAGCGTCTTCTTCCACTGATCATTATCCTCCTCTCGGTCAGTCCTCTACCGATCGGTCAAGTCAACCTCATGGTCCTCGATCACCCGCACTACTCATGGTCGTCTCCCAGGTGCCATAGCTGCAAGGTAAACAAGGAATGCCTAATCCCGAGTAGTGCAAAATATTGGTGTCAAATTTTCTTAGACTCCTTTATTTATTTTGAATCCCCAAGACACCCATGAAATAAAAGAACACAAGTCATTATGATGCATGTACCTTTTATAGGGTCTCTACCCTACAATAAATGTAGCCTCACTTGGTCGTTCGGTAGGTCCAAAGTCCTTGCATGGGATCACGGGGGGCCCTAAAATCCCGTTTCCTAGCCGATCTTCCCTGGTCTAATTAATGCACCAAGTTCACCCAACATTGTTGCCCTACCACCCCATGCAATCCTCACTATGCCTAACTCCATACTCTATCCTATATCTTAACCGCACTTTGATACCATTATGTCACGACCAACCTTTATCAAAAGGAGGGAAGGGTTAACAGATTTCCAGGACCTTCTTTCTTTAAGTTGAAGGAGAGATAATGACCCCTGAAACCCACCTTCAAAAGGTCCCGGAGTGGTGACCAGAACCAAGGGTATATAATCTCACACAAAATGGAAGGCATTACCCTTTTTGTTTTTATAGGATCGAGAGATAAGATAGCAACCTCAATGATACCAAAGTTGAAAGTAAAGGGAAAGCCAAAAATAACCTGTTCCCATATGAATGTTCAATAGTAAATGATACAAGCCACAAAAAAACTCCGTAGGTAAAGTACCCAGAAAAAGGAAAACGACAACAACAACTGCCCCGAGGTCTGATCTAGTATGGTCCCTCATGATCCCTGAAGTCCTCCTGAAAACCTGAAAGTAGTTTTATATACGTAGGATGAGCATAAAATTACACTCAGTAGGGAAAACCAAAGACTCTCATGCACAAGTGGAGATGCGTTCTAATGCCCTGTGAGAAAAGAAAAACCAAAGTACCTAGGAAGGAAAAACTATCCACCCAAGTCTAACCAAGGCACACTCCCCAAATAACACAAGGAAAGTAAAATATAGTAATAGAACATCAATATTTGGGTACCCCGCACCACTTCCCCACTGGTTATTGAAGACATCTTACGCATCGAACCAATCCTGCCATTCTCACCGCAGTCCCACTGCCAAAACCCGTCCGTACACACCTGGGCCACAACCCCCACTCATAACCACACCCACAAACACCTGGGTCAGAACAACCACCACCACGCCCGAAGACACCTGTGCCTCATCCCGAGGACACTTGGGAAACAACCTTCCCACAGACACCTAGGAAAACCACCACAATAACCCTGTCTAAAGATTCTTGGGATAATAATGGAACTCAGGCCATCACATCCTACTCGAACATTCTTGGGATATTCGGGAAAGGTAGCATAAAAAGGAGATAATAAACAACCACTCATAAGAGTGTTGGAGAAAACACCCTCCCCATGAAATGGGGTGTTCATAACTAAGTGATCAACTTGGGTGGGGCGTGAATAAGAAACATAAGAAATATTGTATATGTATAGGTAACTGGCACTCATCCCATCCTAGGGGCTCCAAAACCTAAGCACAAACACCCTTATTACTATTCATTCAAAAAAACTCCATAACACTCACAACCAAGTCACAAATCACTCCCAAATAAATCCCCATTCAACCATTCTTGTTTTTATGTTCACAGGATCCCATTAGGGTGAATTCTGCACTACTGGGAAACTAACAGGCATAAACACAAGCCAGGACAAAAAAAGAAACAGCCAAACAACAATTTAAGCATTCACACCCGGTTCTCTTGTAAGGTCACAAGGACAAGGGATAAGTGAGACCCCTCAAAGTACTGGAACCAAAGAAAACCTCACAAAATGGATTAGTGAGATCCCTCAAAGTACTGGAGACAAGGAAAACCCTGAGACACAGCCCTATGTCCCCAAAACTAGGAACCCATCATTTCTCAATTATAGAGGATTCCACCCGAGTTCATGTCACAGGAGAGAAACCATACATATTCAAATTCACAACTAAAAACCATGCCACAACAGAGGATCCCATCCCCGTTCACATCTTCCCATAAGCACTAAGCATAACAACACACCCACCACCAAACAGAGTGGAAAACTTCTAGGTTCAAGCACATCATTCATTAGGTTCTTCTTTCTGTTTGTTAACTAGGGTGGTCACACATATATTCTTATTTTATTGAACATCCATTTAAACCAACTGAGTTTACGTGATAAAAAAATTTCTATGTTGCAGCCATTTAATCATCACAGGAGACAAGAGTTTATCAGTGCACAGAGACAGACCACCAACGACCATGATTTTCAGTAGGCATAAATTAATACAGTTCACAACATATAAAAATTAAAAAGAGTACAACAGAACATCGATCACACCCCCCTTCGTTCTTTAAAGGTCCATTCATTATCTTAATTAAGTTTGGTTTTGTCAATTCCCACATAGAAAAAGCGTACCCACCCCGCATGATACACAGAAAGAAGAGGAGAAGGAAAACCCTACTTGATTGATCAAAGATCGAAGTTCTTCTCGACGCGGCAAGAATCATGGAAAAGTGTGACTCGCAGGGGAGGAACGTCGGGAACTCCAAACATACTAAGAAGAAAGGAAGCCAGCCAAGAGGAAGAAGAAGGAAGAAGAAATTCCCATGAGATATATAGATAAGATCTAGTTGTTACGGGATATGGGGATTTGAACAGCTTTAAATTCAGATCGTGGTTCCCCACGCGGTTGGGCGGTTACACACAACGTAATTAATTGTTATTTAATTCTACATTGAAGAGGTCCCTCGGGATTTATTGGGTATTAATTATGGTATTTTAAATGGCTTTGAACCAGTTGAAAAAAGTTGAAAAGCCCAATAGAGGAGTTATGGGAAAATCTGTAGAAGAGAAACCGACAAGGATGGGTGACACCGATCAGTCACGCCGATCGGTCGCCCCAATTGGTCGCACACCGAAATGACGTCCTACCACCGAGACGTCACCCCTAGGATCCAGAATTTGGCCAAGGGATGGACCGCGAGGGTCCGAGTCATCACACTCTTTCAGTCCATTTTCATAATCTCTTGTCAAACGAATGAAATCCATACAATATTTATTCGTATTCATCCCATTTGATTTTGTGATATTAGTATATAACAACATAAATGCACAAACTATTGATATAATGTAATGGTTTTCCAAATTCTATAAAAATACAAACTTAAAATATTTTGAACAAACTACAGTTCAAATGTCCTTTGAAAACTATTTAAAAAATCACACTTAAAATCCCATTAGAAAAACCAACTGTTTACACAAATTCCTATTTAAAATACACACCCTTTTTAAAAAAAATCAATCTATTACAAACACACTTTCACAAAACCACAATTCCTTTTTTTAAATCATTCCATATAACTTCATGACTCAGCAGTATTAATCATTTAAAATGAGTGACATCCCTATAAGAAACATTTCAAAAAATTTAAATCATTTTAAAAGATCCACATAGTAATTTTCAAAATGATATAGATCACAATAGAGACACTTTGTAAAAGATACATATAAAACACCTTAATTCATCCTAAATCATTTAGTGTCATATGATTCCATCCCATTATTCCAAAGGTAGGTGTAATAATAATATTTTCAAAATGACATTTGATATTGTGCTCCCCACCATTGGATAAACGTTAACCGTGCTTCCTTTGTCCAGTTATATCAATTATGCTTCACTACAACACCATAGTCCCAATGGACATTTTCTATAGTTAGTGACCATACTCGCAACCATGGAACACTCACATTCGATTTTACTAAAAACAATGCATTATCCCAATGATCCTTATCTCAGACCATATAAATTGGTTTTACACCCCAAGAATAATGTATATGTCTCTCATATGAAGTACTATTGGTTACTTCCTTTATAAATACACCTAAGAAAATCTAAAAGCATGAACCCATTACATAATCAAAAATTTATCAAGTGTCATTCCTTTCACACAAATAATTTCCCTATGCCACTCATCACTAGAAGAAACAAATGATACTTTCCCAATCCTTTTATGTATATCATGTATCAAGTAAAAATAAAAAAAATAACTATGGTACTAAACTAATATATGGTATGATTTTACAAAGGGTTTTATCCACTAAAACATCTAGATTTTTTATTTTATACTCACCCATTAGTTTCACCCTAATTATACTCCAACTTAAACTTGGTGCATGAGACTTCATCAACTAATGTAGGGTTTTCTCAACTAACTCAGCACTAAGACATAACAATGTCATATTTCGTATGATCTAGATCTTTAAAAATCCCCTTCTATAATTTTATTGATCATATTATAAGGACCCGACCTTAAACATTACATAATCATGAATTAAACAAATAATTCACATTGAGGATATTTTCAGGTTTAGAGTTTTAGAGAATTAGGACATACATATTTCATCTCAAAAGATTACAAAGTATACAATTCTACACAGTTTCCATTTTTTTTATAAAATAAAAACTCTTGAAAAAAGAGAGTCATGTCTAGTTCCATGTTTTAGACAGCATGACTTTTCCTTGATCCCATCCTTGACCCTATTCATCTTTAAGTCCTGTGAAAAAATTTCAAAACTTGGGATGAGAATAAAAAGCTCAGTAAGGGTTATAAAAGAAAGAAATAAAACATTTTTTCATAAATACATTCAAAACATGAACTTTTTTAATTACCTCATGAAATAATAAGATTTTATGAATAACACATAGAAATCATAAATCATAAAGGTAACTTGTGGCATCCAAATTATACTTACACTGTAGCTATCATAGCTACATAGGGAGTTACTTTGGATTACCCATCACAGTATATTCCCTAAATATCTTAGGAGAAACATTCACGTTTACCTCCATCACGTTACCCAATGAATTGGAGAGCTATCTCGGACTCACCCGCCCTAGGATTATCACGGAACCACCCGTATACGTAAATAATGACCAAGAACCATAACATGATCATAACACATAACCTAATCATAAAGTAAAGATAACATTTCCACATTGCAATAACAAAATATCATTTCAAGATATTGAAATAATAAATCCATTATCAAAATCATTTTCAATACCAAAATAAGTAAAAAGAGTATATGATATTTTCCCACTTTTTAAAACATTATGGCTTGTTAAGAAAGCCAAAGATCAAATAATACTCGTGGTGGCAGAAAGGTCATTGTCACCGCTTACATTAAAAATTCATTCCTTTTTGTCATTTAGTAAAACGCTTCATATAAAAAGATTTTCTTTGAATGAAATGAAATGTCAAAGGGGTTTATACACCGTATAAAATAAGGTCATCTATAAAACTAAATATGCCTCAATGAAAGGAGATTGAGACAAAGTCCCTTACCTCGTGTCTGACTTGACCCGTTTGTTCTTTAATATCCTGAATAATAAACTAAATTTAATTTCTACTTGATTCAGAATATATTTCAAGTTTATTACCCCTTTTATATCACTTATTACCATGTTATAAACATTATGTAATCATTTATGATAATAACATTCATTTTGTCGATATTTGGTACTTGAGTAAAAAATGAACACCTTATATTTACATGTTGTCAATAGTTCATTATATCCAGAATGAAATTCATTATTTAGATATCATATATATCATATATATCCAATATATACATGAATTTATAATAGCACGTAACAATTGGAGGTAAAAATGAAATGCACCGTTCATGGAGACGGTAAGCCGTACGTACGCATGAACACTACTTTCATTTATATTTCTTATTTTAATTGAATTAAAACATAATTATTCATAGATATATTATAATTACAGTATAATATCATATATAATATCATTAACTCTATCCTTTATACATCCCACATAAGGCATTAACGGGTCACATTACTTTGAGGGGGCGGTAGTCTACACTTCCTCAAATGAGATTATCGTATTTACCCACTATGGAAATCATAAAGGCATGCTATAAATGGTAATTACAGAATCATAAAGAAATAATAATCATAATATTTATCATATATAAATATAGTTCCATCATATTGGCCACCATGAGAGGTGGTAAGAGGTAATTGAACAATCATCGTTTCATGAGGCGTTAGTTTTCCATCCACAAAAACATTGTGTTCTTCACCCATTAGATGGAGGTGTGTGTAAGTGTAGTTTGAATACTTCTCATAAAAACATCCTTGTATATTGAGGATACTGGTGTTGTTACAAAAGAAAGGAATAAAAAGATTTTAGGGGTTGGATAATTAAAATAAAAGAAAACAATTTAAGAGAAACCGTTACCTTTAATATGGGTAACTCCCTTTGGTTTGAACCAAAGGATTTATTGAAGTGAATTATGCCTAATGTAAGGATTCTAGGGGGAGGGGAGGGATTTAGGAAGATTAATTGGGCAGAGTTTCGATGATCCAAATGGCTTGAGATGTGTGAGGAATTTGTTATAAGTGGTCTCCTTTTATAAGGGAGAGGAGGGGCTCTTTAGGAAAGTGTGAAAATATTATTTTATTATATAATGATATTAGTTTTCTAAAGGTCCAAAAATAATTATAGTCGAATATTAGATAACTACTGGTGGAAATAAAATCATAAAATGAGAATTAGACAAGTTTTTGATGTTATTTTAATATTTACAATCTTATTTATTTAAATGATTTATTAATGAGGTAAACACTGCATCATTATTGTGTCATATATAATTTAAATTATTTGATGTCTAAAAATTATAAAAAAATACCATGATATAGGAAATATTTTTAACTTTACAATTAATATTTAAAGTCCAAAATAGGACTTATATAACAGAAAATAAAAATTAATTACTAAAATATTTTTGGTAATGTCAATTTTGTCTTTACATTAAATTAATTAATCCAAATTGTCATTATCACTCCCAGGTGGCTCATTGGGGTCCCAAAATCGACCCAAAGATCCTAATGGTCGTAAATGACTCAACCAAAATAGTTTGGACAAGTGTTAGGGTAATTTTCAATTATTATAATACTCTTTTTACCTTGAATTACCCAATTTACCTTTAATCGCAGTAAATAAAAGTCAAAAGTTACTATTCACCAAAAATTATTTTCATCTTATTGAACCAAATTTTACTACCTAATAACAACCATGTATGTCGGATTTTCTAAATTTAATTCATAGAAGTGGTAAAATTTCTTTTAAATGAAAAAGTCAGTTTTTTTTAACTACTACTAAGTGGTTTCACTATTCATCAAAAATTGAAGTTTTTCAGAAAAATACCAAAAATTAAGACAAAGCTATATTTGATATTCTGAATTATAAAAATTCTGTTTATTTTTTCAAATTGAAAACATAAAATTTTCATTAATTAATTTTAAAATTAATTCCTGTTGTTAAAACAAATAGAGTGTTTCTAAAAAACAATAACTATCAAAAGATGGATACTTGTTTATGTCCAATTTCAAAGTGAAATTAATTATAATGACTAGAATTTAATTAAATGGTAAAAATATCTTCTAATTACCCTTTAAACCCAATTAAAAAGATAATCTAACCATATAAATAAATTAGATTAAAAGGGACTTTGAATTAAAATACAATATTATTCACTATTCATTAAAAATGAACTTTATCAGAAAAATACCAAAAAATTACCCAAACTAAAATTTGATGTCCCAAATCTAAAGAAGAATTTTATTTTGTCAAATAGAACATATAAAAATGACCAAAACTATATTTAAAGAGGGTTCACCATTAAAAGGTGGTAAATCGACATTTTAATGTAAATTATGCTTAAAATTAGATTCATTCATATTTTAAGCCTCTAAATTTTTATTGGATAAATGTAAATACATTTAAAAATAATGTATAATCATATTGTAGTTAGTTTTTTTCATTCCCTCCAATACAACGGCTAGGAGTTAACTACCATTTAAAATAATAATATTATATTATTAGTGTGCAACGTAAGATTTCAAAGAAACCCGTTGTTGCGTATCGGGTATGCTATCGAACATAGAAACCCATTTAAAGTAAAATTAATATTTAAATATCAAATATTAATAAATATGAAAATATCTTATTCTTCATTTACTTGGGTTGTTACATCCTTCCCCCCTTTTGGAAATAGCGTCCTCATATTTTTTATTCACTTATCAAAATAAGTGGGGGTATTTATCCCTCATAGAATTTTCAGATTCCTACGTTGCCTCTTCAATCATATGGGTTTTCCACAAAAACTTTACCTGGTGAATCAACTTATTCCACAAAACTTGCTCTCTACGGTCAAGAATTTGGACTGGTTGTTCTTCATAAGAGAGATTCTCTACCAACTGAACCACCCCTGGGCTCAAAACATGAGATGAATCTGGCATATACTTTCTCAACATCGAGACCTGAAAAAAATTTTGTACCTGGGATAATCTTGGAGGTAAAGCCACTATGTATGAAGCTGATCCAACTTTCTCCAAAATT
Source organism: Viscum album (assembly GCA_963277665.1). NCBI lineage: Eukaryota > Viridiplantae > Streptophyta > Magnoliopsida > Santalales > Viscaceae > Viscum > Viscum album. Next base: position 442,988,471 of record OY728142.1, read on the forward strand.
TCATAAGGTCCAATTAACCTCAGACTCAACTTTCCCTTCTTACCAAAATGCATCACACTTTTCCGTGGAGAAAATTTGAGAAAGACATGATCACCTACCTCAAAAGAAAGATCCTTCCTCCAGTTATCTGTATAACGTTTCTGTCTGTTCTGAGTTGTTCTCATGTACTTCTGAATCAACTGAACTTTCTTTGCCATCTCTTCTACCAATTCTGGTCCCATCAGCTTCCTTTCACCTACTTCATCCCAAAAGTTGGAGTTCGACAACGATTTCCATATATTGCCTCAAATGGAGCCATCTGTATACTGGAATGAAAAATGTTATTATATGAAAATTCAACCAATGAAAGGTGTTGGTCTTAAATTCCCTCGTAATCCATCGAACAAGAACGTAACATATCTTCCAATGTCTGAAGTGTTCATTCTAACTACCCATCTGATTGAGGATGAAAAGCTGTACTAAAATTTAATTCAGTACCCAATGACTTCTGAAGGCCTTTCAAAAAGTTAGAAGTGAACCAGAGATCACGATCAGATACAATGGAGAGGGGAACTCCATGCAACCTAACTATCTCTTTAACATATAACCGAGAAAGTTGATCTAGAGAAAAAGTATCTCTAATGTGATGTAAATGAGTTGATTTAGTCAATCAGTCAACTATAACCCATATTGAATTATAACCTTGATATGTCTTTTGTTATCCCATAACAATTTCCATGGATATATTTTCTCATTTCCACTCTGGCACCGGTAAATGCAGAAGCATTACTTTCGGTAACTGTCGCTCTGCTTTAACCTGCTGACAAGTCAAACACTTCACAGTAAAATTAGCAATATCTCTTTTCATTCCATCCCACCAGTAATAATCCCGAAGATCTATATACATCTTAGTACTTCCAGGATGAACTGAAAATGGAGAGCTATGAGCTTCACATAACAACTCATTCTTCAACTGTGAATCACAAGGAACACATAATCTCTTTCCAAATCTCAAAACACAATCATTATCAACGTTAAATCATGCAACTTACCCTTCTGAACCAACACAACCTTTTTCTGAAACTCACTATCTTCCTTCTACACTTGATTAATTCTGTCTGATAGAGATGATTTCACTGACACCTAAAAAAACAGAAGAATTTCTTGCAACAAAAAATTATATGCCAAAGTTCATAATATCAAAAACCAAAGGATCTCGTTTTAAACATAACATGGTTAATGAAGTATTACTTTTTCGACTCAAAGCATCAGCCAATTTATTTGCTTTTCCCGGATGATAAAGGATCGTGCAATCATAATCGTTGATTAATTCCAACCATCTCCTCCGTCTCATGTTCAATTCTTTCTGAGTAAATATATATACTTCAAACTTTTTTGATCAGTATATATTTCACACTTCACTCTATACAAATGATGCCTCCAAAGTTTTAAATCAAAAACAACAACAGCTAATTCCAAATCATGTGTAGGGTAATTTAACTCATGTGGTTTTAACTTATGTGAAGAATAAGCAATAACCGATCATTTTGCATTAGGAAACAACCTAGTCCTTTCAACGAAGCATCACTGTAGATAACAAACTCACCATTTCTAGATGGCAGTGCCAAAACTTGAGCATTCACCAATCTTCTTTTAAATTCTTGAAAACAATCATCAAATTATTTTTTCCAGATGAACTTAACACCTTTTCGAGTTAAATTAGTCATTGGACAAGATAACCGTGAAAAATTTTCTACAAAACTCCGGTAATAACCTACCAAACCAAGAAAACTAAAAATCTCAGTTATATTTGTGGGTCTTGGCCATTCTTCAACAACTTTCATTTTAGCAGGATCAACAGTTATGCCATTTTTTGAAATAATGTGACTAAGGAAAGAAATTTTTTGTAACCAAAACTCACAGTTTCTGAATTTCCCAAATAGTTTTTAAGGTTTTAAAGACAACCCTTAAATGACTTTCATGTTCCTCCTTAATTTTGGAATAAACCAAAATATCATCAATGAACACAACCAAAAACGTGTCCAAGAACTCACAGAAACTTCCATTCATAAGATCCATGACTACAACAAGTGCATTGGTTAACCCAAAAGGCATAACTCCAATTTATAATGGCCATATCTAGTACGAAACGTGGTATTCGGAATGTCTGCTTCCTTTACTTTCAACTGATGGTACCCCTAACTCACATAAATCTTCGAAAAATACTGAGCTCCCTGAAGCAGATACTACTTCATTTTATGGACCAACATCTGCGGTAGTAGTTGCAAAGGATTCTGCCCCCCTTTCTGCTTGTAGTCTGGATGCTTTCCTTCGGTTGAGTTATTTGTTGGACACTTATTTTCATAATGTCCCATTTCATTGCACTTAAAAAATTTTACTGACTATAAATCAGATTTTGTCCAACCATTACCCTGATCTTTTTCAGTGCAATTACGAGCCTTATGCCCCATTTTACCACATCGGTAGCACTTACCATAATTCAAAAGACATTCCCCAGCATGCTTTTTACCACAATTTTCAAAAACTGTAAACATAAGTTTCTTACCATCAGACTTTTTTGAAGAGTTATTCCCTTTCGCCTGCCACCTCGACCTCTAATTCTGTTGTTTTTCAAAGAATACCTGATCATCAACAAACTCCATTTCCACCTTCTCCACACAATGAACAAGTTTTTCTTAAATTTTGAACTCACGAGAAGCTAAATCCCTTCGATAATTTGGATTTAATCCTGAGTAAAAATGGTTGATTTTACTATCAAGATCTCATATGAAATTTGGAGCATACCTTTCCAGTCGAGTGAATTTTTCTTCATAAGAAGCCACTGAGTCATCCTCCTGCGTCAATTCCAGGAATTGTTTTTCCATCCTAAGACGAACCACCTTAGGAAAATATTTCTCAAGGAACATACCTTTGAATTCATCCTAATCGAGAGCATAAATCTCCTCACTATCCCTGATATTTTTCACCATCGACCAGCACTGATCATCTTCACCTTCAAAATGGTAAATAGAGAGAGTAACCTTTTTATGTTCTGAACAACCCATGACATCAAAAATCTTCTCCAGTGCTTTAATCCACCCTTCAGCTAGCATAGGGTCATACGATCCTCTAAATGATGGGGGATGTTACCTCATGAAATGCTCCACTACTGAAATGTTCCTCTGTGGTTGATCTGGCTAATCTCGTACATGGATACCACAACCATTTATAGCCTAAGTCAACTATGCCATCACTACAACAAACTATTCAGTTCCGATTCTGACCATCTCAGGTTTCTGATTTGGAAGGTTGTGTTCCTCCTAATGTCTTACTAACACAACTACCTTGTCTCCTCTATGGAAAACCATTCTGAACACAAAAATATCTTAGGTGAAGCGACATGGTAATCTGGAAATGCTATATGATATCAATATTAACATAAATTACTTTATGGATATTACTTTAACAGTACCCTAACACCTAAAGTTATCTAAACCGACCTCGTATACCAACTATAAGGACACAAACTTAAACATTACATAATCTTGAATTAAATGAATAATTCACATGGAGGATATTTTCAGGTTTAGAGTTTTAGAGAATTAGGACATAACTATTACAACTAAAAATATTACAAAGTAGAGACTTCTACACAGTTTCCATTTTTTTCATAAGATAAAAACTCTTGAAAATAAAGTGTCATGTCTAGTTCCATGTTTTAGACAACATGACTTTTCCTTGATCCCATCCTTGACCCTATTCACCTTTGAGTCATGTGAAAACATTTCAAAACATCGGATGAGCATAAAAAGCTCAGTAAGGGTTATAAAACAAAGAAAGAAAACATTTGTTCATAAATACATACAAAACATGACCTCTTTTACTTACCTCATGAAATCATAAGATTTTATGAATAACATATAAAAATCATAAATCATAAAGGTAACTTGTGGCATCCATATCATACTTACATTGTAACTATCATAGCTACATAGAGAGTTACTTTGGAATACCCATTACAATATATTCCCTAAATATCTTAGGAGAAACATTCACATTTACATTCATCACGTTACCCAGTGTATTGGAGAGCTATCTCAGGCTCACCCACCCTAGGTTTATCACGGAACCACCTTTATACATAAATAATGCCCAAGAACCATAAGATGATCATAACATATAACATAAGGATAAAGGAAAGATAACGTTTCCACATTGCAATAACAAAATATCATTTCAAGATATTGAAATAATAAATATATTCTCAAAATCATTTTCAATGCCAAAATAAGTAAAAAGAGTATTTGGTATTTATTTTTTTCCTTTTTAAAACATTACGACTTGTTAAGGAAGCCAAAGATCAAATAATACTCACAGTGGTGGAAAGTTCATTGTCACAACTTACGTTAAAAAAACATTCCGTTTTTTCGTTTAGTAAAACGCTTCGTAAAAAAATATTTCCTTTGAATTAAATGAAATTTCAAAGGGGTTTATACACCATATAAAATAAGGTTGTGTATAAAACTAAATATGGCTCAATTAAATGAGATTGATAAGAATTCCCTTACCTCATGTCCAACTTGACCCGTTCATTCTTTAATATCATGAATAATAAACTAAAGTTAATATCTACTTGATTAAGAACCTTTTTCAAGTTTATTATCCCTTTTATATCACTTATTACCATGTTATAAACATTATGTAATCATTTAAGTTAATAACATTCATTTTGTCGATATTTGGTACTTGAGTAAAAAATGAAAACCTTATATTTACAAGTTGTCCATGTGGTCAATAGTTCATTATATCCAGAATGAAATTCATTATTTATATATCATATATATCATATATATCCAGTATATACATGTATTTATAATAGTACATAACATTTTGAGGTAAGAAATGAAATGCACTGTTCATGGAGACGGTAAGTCGTACGTACGCATGAACGCTTCTTTCCTTTCTATTTCTTATTTTAATGGAATTAAAACATAATTATACATAAGTATATTATAATTAGAGTATAATATAATATATAATATCATTAAATATATCATTTATAGAGGTCCATTAGATATGTCCTGACATACAAACCTCTAATATTAAACCCATTAAATGTATTCATAAGATTCATACGCCCTTCCCCATAATATAGTAACCTAATCCATATCTGGTCTTGAAATATTAGACATAAACATAGATAAAATGTATTAAATTAAAATTACATTCCAATTCAAATAACATGAGCTATGACTTACATTGTTCTCATTCCATGTTGGAAGGTGTTAGAGAGATCCTAGATTTTGAGGCCCATTTTTTTAGTAACATCATACCCATATCATTGGTTCGTGAACTATGTCTATGTAACACCCCGAGATTTTATGAAATATATTTTTTTAATTTCATTAATGTCTTGTGTTGTATGCTACACCAAAAGGAGCTTGCACAACATGCATCCTTGACTTGTCTTGCATTACACGCAATCACGACCTTCCTCGATAGCGTGTGTAGTACACAATAACGAGTTTCACTAAACAACAATATGCTATTAAAATATTATTAAAACTAGCCGTTATGAATAGTAATAACCTCTTTTTGAAATTTTGTAAATTTATTTTTCAAAATGGAATTCATTTTTGGATTCGGAATATCGAAATTAGCCTAGGGTGAAATTTTGGTATTTTTCTGAAAACTTTCAATTTTTGATGAATAGTGATACCACTAAGTGGTAGTTAAAAAACTGAATTTTTCATAAAACTTAATTTTACCGCTTCTGTGAGTGGAATTTCGAAAATCCAAGAGACACGATTAATATCAAGGACTAAAATTTGGTTCAATGAGATGAAAATAATTTTTGGTGAATAGTAACTTTTTACTTTTTTTACCACGGTAAAAAGTAAATAGGGTAATTAAGGGTAAAGATGATATTATTATTACCCTAACACATGTCCTAATTCTATTGGATAAGTGTAATTCTACCAAAAACAAACTTAGGAATAAAATATGACCATTTAGGCCCACTTGGATTAGATTAGGACATTTATTATTAATTTATTTAAAGAAGGGTTAAAATAGTTAAAATCAAAGTTTAGTAAGTAAATAATTTTTAATATGGGGTTATACATAAGATACATTCGACTATAAATATTCATTAGAAATATAAAAAGCATTCCTACATAATGATAGTTTATTTATAATTTTTAGACTTTAAATAAATTAATTTATTTATGACACAACGATGATGCAGTAATTACCCTTTTAAGGAAATGTTAACATAATTGATGTTATAAATGCTCAAATAAATGTAATTTGAGACTTTTTAAGAATTCCAATAATTTTCTAGGTTAATATGATATATTAGTGTTGATTTAATCAACTTGGTTTGAACATATAATTCTGTTATGATTTTCACAAAAATCAATTACTAAATAGTGTCAAAATTGACATAAAATAGTTTTTAAAACAAATATTATATTATTAATTGTTATTTTATTCCTAAAAATATAAGGTTTGGCCAAATGACTTAGATAAGGATATATATATTAATAATAAACAACTTGGGGTTCGTTTGGCATGTTATAGTAAGTGTATTAACCATATAGTGTAAGAAAACAAAAAGTCACGGTAAAAGTTAAATTATTTAACTTAGAGTTAAATCTAATTGATAAGGAAAAACTAATAACATAAACTTGTCTAAATCCTATTGGTTGATAGGATTTTGACCCATCCCCACTTTACCATCGAAATAAGACCCTTCGGAACCATTATAAACCGATTTTGACTTTAATATAAAATAATATTTTGAGATATTCCTAAGGTGCCCCTCTCCTCCCTTATAAAAGGGCACCTCCTCCCCCTCCTCCTCACACCAATTTGAGCACTCAAGCTCGGCCAACCCCTGACAAAATACCTTCTCCACTTTTCTAGAATAATCCTAGAGGTCCTGGTCTTCTTCAAAGACCAATCTTAGTTCCCTAAGTGGAGGATTCAAAGAGGCGTTTCAAAGAAGAGGTAATATCCATTACCAATCTTTTCAATTTATTTCTTCTTCAACTTCTTCTTCTTTAGTTTTTTCATGATAAAGTAATAACATAAGTATTACTTACATACTGATATGTTATTATAAATATGAAACAACCCTATTTCACCATCTATCCATCCTACGGAATAAGAAATCACCGCGCGTGCGTACGTACGAAATACCGTTTCCACGCCGTGGTGTAATCTATTTTCCACCACCGCCTTACTTGGATGGGTATAATGGTATAAATAATGACCATATATGACTATTATAAAGTGATATTGATTCTGAAATAGTATACATATACTCCAATACAATTCCACGATCATAGGAACGATATCATCACTCGTGCGTACGTACGGAATACCGTCTCCAAGATGTGATACGACTCGTTCTACATGATCATCATTAAATAGTAATTATATAAATTAATTTAATGAATAAATATGATATATGTTACACTAATACCATTCTGGATATAAGGTATCTATAACCTTAAAAGAAGAATAAAAATTTATTCGGCAAAACATGCATAAGAACAAAAGGCAATAAAGACCCGAGTAACAAGTAACAATGAAATATTACTAATAAGAAGCTAAGAATATGACCATATATGATATAAAATCAATATTTATGATTCTGGAATAAGTCAATAACATTATTTAAACCATTATATAGGAGCTTCGTACATGTACAAAGCAAATAAGACCTAAGTTAAGGGAACTATCACAATCTCATTTTTATCCGAGATTGTTTATACTTTCGTATTTACTGGGGTGTATTTTATCATCCATATCCATGTTTCCAAAATATGTAATATTATTTCCATTCTCCTACAATTTTTTAAATCCTATTTTACCCTTCGGTGAGTTTTTAGTAAAAGATATGAAAGGAATCTTTTTTCGTTTTTCGTACGAGGTACTTTTTGACTTTTCCGACAAAAGTACAAAGAATGTTTTTTTTAACTTATACGACATGAATGGATTTTTAAAACATTACTTCCAAGAAGCTTACTTTACAAGTTTTCAAGTTTATTTTTAATAAAATTCTTTTAGTTTAAAATTGTATGACATGTTAAGAAAGGAAAAGTGTTTTTGAAGTAGAAAGAATATTTTACTCAAGAATGAAGTTCAAGTATTTTATCAAAATTATTTTCCATCTAAGATAATAAAGGGTTCTGTTTTTATCCCTATTATTACACTGATTTGATTATGTTGTGATGGAATTATTTTTATGAATATGAATTGTTTTATGATTTCACGATGTTTAAGAATCCCATTTTTATTACATGGGTTATTCTATGATGTATGGTTTATGATTTTGTGGCACACATAAGAATGGTATCATTATGAGATGGGTGGGACCGATATCTACCTCCAATGCATTGGGTAAACATTTTATATCTCATGAGATAGACATGGCTGGAATGGTAGGTTATACCGGTTTAGTGAAACAGGACTGAAACGAGGGTGACTCGGTTCAGAAAGGGACCTTGTCCACTAAGATAGTCTTGGCAATGAGTCTTGACTAACAAGATATGATTTTCTATGATTATGTGTGTATGCCACAAAGTTTCATGTTTTAAGTTATGATTATTGGGATTACATTTCACTGCTATAATTTATCCCATGTTATGAAATTATGATCTCTTTTGCAGGTTAAGATTTCCAAAAGATATGTTCTTATGAATATGATGTGATTGATATTTGTTTTGTTTACCCTTACTGAGCATTTGAGCTCACCCTTTTTATGTTTTATTTTCCCCAGGATATAAAGAAAGGTTTTAGGTTAAAAAAAGGGAAGATCTTTATGGGAGATGTTGAAGATCTTTCACCACGATTAGAAGATTATATTCCGAGTTTCCAAAGACACTAAACTATTACGATCCTTGTGTGTGTGTTTTTGTTATGTACTAAGTATTCCGCAAATGTAATGTAATGTGCATGTACGTCAAGATACGGGTCTCTACAGTTGGTATCAGAGGAAAGGTTTAGTCAACCTTTGGAAACTAGGATGTGAGAAAGTTAGTGAGATCCTTAGAGATATTTCTAAGGTATGTCTAGGGATGTCCCTAAGGATAAGTATACGTATAAGACACAGTCCTAGAACTATGGTAACGATCATAGAATTTAACCTAAGAAGTTAGATATTGAGGATACTCCCCCTTTATAATGTTGTTTTCCCTAGCATGATTTTTGCCTCTCACACTATTCTTTCTGGGTTTTAGACGATGGCTGGAACCCGAAGGAACCGTGTTGATCAATGCAATGGACAATGCAATGATTGTCCTCCTGAACAAACAAATGTTATGGGAGATGGAGTGCAAAATATTATTGCTATACTTACACAATCTATGAATCATTCTGGACTTCCAAATGAGCAGAGAAGGGAACAATATTCTATTGAGTCCTTCATGAGGCAACGTCCACCTTCTTTCAGTGGGACTTCTGATTCACTTGTTGCTGAACAATGGATCAGTACCACTGAAAAGATATTTTCAGTTCTTCAATGTTCTGAACATGATAAAGTCATCTTAGCAGTGTATCATTTGGAAGGTGATGCTGATCAATGGTGGAATCTTATCAAGAATACGAGGCAAAGAGATGAAATTGATTCCATGGAATGGGACGAGTTCAAGAACTTGTTTTTCAGTAAGTACTTCCCTCGTATTCTTCGAACAAAGATGGAAAAGGAGTTTCTTGAGCTGAAGCAAAAGGATAATGAATCAGTTGGTATATACAAAGCAAATTTTACAAGACTTGCAAGGTATGCATTTGGTATTATCATCCAACCTGAAAGTAAAGTTGATCAATTTTTCAGTGGCTTAAAACCAAGTCTTCAAAGGGCATTAGCTATAAGAGACTTAAATAGCTATGAAGAAATTGTGCGTTGTGCTATGAAGGTAGAAATGGAAGTTGGTGTTACATATCCATCTCATGGTTTTGAAATGAAACGAAAGATGGAGTTCAAGGAGAAGTCTCAGAATAATGGTGAAAAGAAGATGAATGTTTCCTTATGCTCAAAGTGTGGAAAGAAGCATGGTGGAGATTGTCTTAAAGGGACTAGAAAATGTTTTAAGTGTGGAAAAGAAGTTCATCGAGCAGCTGAGTGTCGAAGTAATGGAAAAAGGGTTTCTAAAGATGTGAATAAAGAAAACACTGCAGAGAACGCACCACCAACACTTCAATGCTTCAAGTGCAAGAAATGGGGCATTATGCTAATAAATGCCCTAATCCAAGGGTTAGTGATGATCAACATGAGAAACCACTTAAGGCAAAGGACAAAGGGAAGTCACATGCGATCACTATTGGTGATGTTGAATATGACAATGATGTGGTGGAATGATTAAGTGTTTATGTAATGGGATTCCAAAATAATGTTGTATCATAAAGTATTGGAATATTTATGTGTTGGTCTAATGTGGTATTCAAAGTGATTGAGATATTTAATAGTATTCATGAGCTCATGATTGATATAAGGACTAAGTGATATCATGGTTTGAGTATATAGAATTTTGAGGATTTTGGTATGTGGAAAGTGTTAACTTTTAACTGCATTCATGTTTTCACTAAGGTTCAATGGGTATTCATTCTTCAAGAGAATACATTATTAAGGTATTCACATGTTTTTAATTTGACCAACAAGATATATCTTATGATATATGAGGGATAAATGATGGAATTCACGTGATTGTTCTGTGACATTTCAAGTAATCATTTTCTTTATACTATGAGCTTGGACCGAAGTATTTTAGATAAGACTAAAGATTAGAATGGATTATGTTGGACATAAGTTAGGATAAAACGTTTTTCAATATTATTGATGGGATGTTATTGTAATATAGCTTTAGAAAAAGGACAACCTGCAGGATGGGCGACAACCCATCGCGTCAGACAAGGATGTGGGAATCGAACCCACAACCGAAGTGCGACTGGCATTTATCACCTACCACTGGCCTACAAGAAGTCCCTGGTTAGTAGAAACTAGTTTTATTTTATTAAGCGGTATGATATATGAAGTATAAGTTCATTTTTGGAACCATATACGATTAACCATAAGATGGACTTATAACTTTTGCTAACCTTTTTTTTGAAAGAGATGGAATGACCCGTCATTCTATCACATGATCTGCTAACACTTCACGAATAACAAATTCAACTTCATTCATTTAAGAGATGAAGTGGAAATTGTTTAAGGCATGAACAACAGTGAGATTGTACCAAAATAAAGTAAGTATTTATTCTAATTCAAATTCTTCAACTTTAGGGAAACGATCTTGAAAACCAAAAATGTTTTCCTAGTGCTCTTATATCTGATTAATCAGATGGTACCTTAGATCGTCACAAATTTATGGATTTGTGATTTTTGGCTTTTCCATAGCCATGTTCTCTACCACTCTCCATCAGAACATGATGGTTAGATTTTTCTTCCATATCCATATTTTCACCTATGTGGAAACCCAGTGATTAGTTTATTTGGGTAATCGTTACATTTCATAATTTTGTTTTTAAAGATTGGGTTTGGTATTCATTTTTACGATGTGGGTTTCTATTAAAGAAACTTTCAAGTAGTAAACCATTTATAACCCCGATGAATTTCGAGGGCGAAATTCATTTTAAGGGGGGTAGAATGTAACACCCCGTTATTTTATGAAAAATATTCTTTTTAATTTCATTAATGTCTTGTGTTGTACGCTACACCAAAAGGAGCTTGCAGAACATGCATCCTTGACTTACCTTGCATTACACGCAATCGCGACCTTCCTCGATAGCGTGTGTAGTACGCAATAATGAGTTTCACTAAACAACAATATGCTATTAAAATATTATTAAAACTAGCTATTATGAATAGTAATAACCACTTTTTTAAATTTTTTAAATTTTATTTTTCAAAATGGAATTCATTTTTGGATTCAGAATATTGAAATTAGACTAGGGTGAAATTTTGGTATTTTTCTGAAAACTTTCAATTTTTTATGAATGGTGAAACCATTAAGTGGTAGTTAAAAAACTGAATTTTTCATAAAACTTAATTTTACCGCTTCTCTGAGTGGAATTTCGAAAATCCGAGAGACACGGTTAATATCAAGGACTAAAATGTTGTTCAATGAGATGAAAATAATTTTTGGTGAATAGTAACTTTTTACTTTTTTTACCACGGTAAAAAGTAAATAGGGTAATTAAGGGTAAAGATGATATTATTATTACCCTAACACATGTACTAATTCTATTGGATAAGTGTAATTCGACCAAAAACAAACTTATGAATAAAATATGACCATTTAGGCCCACTTGGATTAGATTAGGACATTTATTATTAATTTATTTAAAGAAGGGTTAAAATAGTTAAAATCAAAGTTTAATAAGTAAATAATTTTTAATATGGGGTTATACATAAGATAAATTCGACTATAAATATTAATTAGAAATATAAGAAGCTTTCCTACATAATGATAGTTTATTTATAATTTTTAGACTTTAAATAAATTAATTTATTTATGACACAACGATGATGCAGTAATTACCCTTTTAAGGAAATGTTAACATAATTGATGTTATAAATGCTCAAATAAATGTAATTTGAGACTTTTTACGAATTACACTAATTTTATAGGTTACTATGATATATTAGTGTTGATTTAATCAACTTGGTTCGAACATATAATTATGTTATGATTTTCAAAAAAATCAATTACTAAATAGTGTCAAAATTGACATAAAATAGTTTTTAAAACAAATATTATATTATTAATTGTTATTTTATTCCTAAAAATGTAAGGTTCGGCCAAATGACTTATATAAGGATATATATATTAATAATAAACAACTTTGGGTTCGTTTGGCATGTTATAGTAAGTGTATTAACCATATAGTGTAAGAAAACAAAAAGTCACGGTAAAAGTTAAATTATTTAACTTAGAGTTAAATCTAATTGATAAGGTTAAAATAATAACCTAAACTTGTCTAAATCCTATTGGTTGATATTATTTAGACCCATCCCCACTTTACCTTCGAAATAAGACCCTTTGGAACCATTATAAACCGATTTTGGCTTTAATATAAAATAATATTTTGAGATATTCCTAAGGTGCCCCTCTCCTCCCTTATATAAGGGAACCTCCTCCCCCTCCTCCTCACACCAATTTGAGCACTCAATATCAGCCAACCCCTACCGAAATCTCTTCTACACTTCCCTAGAATAATCGTAGAGGTCCTGGTCTTCTTCAAAGACCAATCTTAGTTCCCTAAGTGGAGGATTCAAAGAGGCGTTTCAAAGAAGAGGTAATATCCATTACCGATCTTTTCAATTTCTTTCTTCTTCAACTTATTCTTCTTTAGTTGTTTCATGATAAAGTAATAACATCAGTATTACTTACATACTGATATGTTATTATAAATATTAAACAACCCTATTTCACCATCTATCCATCCTACGGAAAAAGAAATCACCACGCGTGCGTACGTACGGAATACCGTCTCCACGCCGTGGTGTAATCTATTTTCCACCACCAACTTACTTGGATGGGTATAATGGTGTAAATAATGACCATATTTTACTATTATAAAGTGATATTGATTCTGAAATAGTATAAATATACTCCAATACAATTCCACGATCATAGGAACGATATCATCACTCGTGCGTACGTACGGAATACCGTGTCCACGATGTGATGCGACTCGTTCTACATGATCATCATTACATAGTAATTATATAAATGAATTGAATGAATAAATATGATATATGTTACACTAATACCATTCTGGATATAAGGTATCTATAACCTTAAAATAAGAATAAGAATTTATTCGGCAAAACACGGATAAGAACAAAAGGCAATAAAGACCCGAGTAACAAGTAACAATGAAATATTACTAATAAGAAGCTAAGAATATGAACATATATGATATAATATCAATATTTATGATTCTGTAAAAAGTCAATAACATTATTTAAACCATTATACAGGATCTTCGGACACGTACAAACCAAATCGGACCTAAGGTAAGGGAAATATCACAATCTCAATTTTATTCGAGATTGTTTATACTTTAGTATTTACTGGGGTGTATTTTATCATCCATATCCATGTTTCCTAAATATGTAATATTATTTCCATTCTCCTACAATTTTTTAAATCCTATTTTACCCTTCGGTGAGTTTTTAGTAAAAGATATGAAAGGAATCCTTTGTCGTTTTTCGTACGAGGTACTTTTTGACTTTTCCGACAAAAGTACAAAGAATGTTTTTTAACTTATACGGCATGAATGGATTTTTAAAAAATTATTTCCAAGAAGCTTCATTTACATGTTTTGAAGTTTATTTTTAGTAAACTTCTTTTAGTTTAAAATTGTATGACATGTTAAGAAAGGAAAAGTGTTTTTGAAGTAGAAAGGATATTTTCCTCAAGAATGAAGTTCAAGTGTTTTATCAAAATTATTTTCCATCTAAGATAATAAAGGGTTCTGTTTTTATCCCTATTATTACATTGATTTTATTATGTTGTGATGGAATTATTTTTATGAATATGAATTGTTTTATGATGTCACGATGTTTAAGAATCCCATTTTTATTACATGTGTTATTCTATGATGTATGGTTTATGATTTTGTGGCACACATAAGAATGGTATCATTATGAGATGGGTGGGGCCTATATATCCCTCCAATGCATTGGGTAAAGATTTTATATCTCATGAGATAGACATGGCTGGAATGGTAGGTTATACCGGTTCAGTGAAACAAGACTGAAACGAGGGTGACTCGGTTCAGAAAGGGACTTTGTCCACTAAGATAGTCTTGGCAATGAGTCTTGACTAACAAGACATGATTTTCTATGATTATGTGTGTATTCCACAAAGTTTCATGTTTTAAGTTATGATTATTGGGATTACATTTCACTGCTATGATTTATCCCATGTTATGAAATTATGATCTCTTTTTCAGGTTAAGATTTCCAAAAGATATGTTCTTATGAATATGATGTGATTGATATTTCTTTTGTTTACCCTTACTGAGCATTTGAGCTCACCCTTTTTATGTTTTATTTTCCCTAGGATATAAAGAAAGGTTTTAGGTAAAAAAAAGGGAAGATATTTATGGGATATGTTGAAGATCTTTCACCACGATTAGAAGATTATATTCCGAGTTTCCAAAGACACTAAACTATTACGATCCTTGTGTGTGTGTTTTTGTTATGTATTAAGTATTCCGAAAATGTAATGTAATGTCCATGTACGTCAAGATACGGGTCTCTACAGTCTATAAACTCAATGAACCCCTTCCTGAGGATGCTTATACTAATATATCCCACTACTCATTCATGTCGAGTAATCACCTTTCACTTACCATTAAATAAACTACCTCACATTTTATAGAACAAGAACCATAACCATAAACTATGTGAACCTCTCTTAAATGATTTCTACACTAGTATTGGGTTCTCCAATCATGACATGTTTACCTAAAATATGATATTATGTAGATCACCATAATTTTTTTATAAAATTTCTATGACATTAAACACCGTTCTCATTTTTTTCAAAGTTGTTTGGTCGTAAACATCAATTTCATTAGTCCAGCTTGCATGAAATCAAACTCTAAAAGGAAATAGACATGGTGCTCACCCTATTGAAAACATTCAAAGTGAATCCTATAAAAAAATCCAAGTCCCCACCCACTAGGTATACAAATATTCTTGTTCTAATTCTTTCATTATATAAATAAAGGGATTTGGAAGGAAATTGATGGAATTGGAAGGTTCATTTTGAATGGATAACTTCCAAAATATACTTAAATCCCCATTGATGAAAAATGATGGCTAATATTATATATAGTGTTTTTCATCCCACATAATGATGGTCAGTTGGATTTTAGTTTATCACAACTCTTAACATCTAAGAAAAAGAAGTATATGTTTTGTCCAACAAGTTTCGATTACGATGCTCTCGTGATTATTGGAGAAGTGGTGGAACTATCATTAATAATAGAAAAAAATTAAATTTCTATAACATATCGATGAAATTTAAAAAGTGATAAACAAAATGTGGGTTGTAGGGATATCAAAGATAATATCATAAAATAAAAAATCATCCTTGGAATCTCAATAGATCCTAAGATCTGAAAATATTATACATATAGCAGTAGAATCAACAACCCAAGGGTTCCCATCTATACCAACACAATCAGAAAAGAGATAAGGCTATCAAATACCTAACAATATAAAGGAAGAAACATGGGAATTACATGACTAACTGTATGGGAAAAGCAATAAGGGAATCATGTTCAGTTACTATGACACACAAAATATCAGTTACATAGTTACCTTGGGTTCTTATGGCATAATAAAACTAAAGATAAGAAAGAATTTGAACATGATGAATTTATAAATTGATAATAAAACATAAGAAATAAACCTCATCACACCACCAACAACATCTAAAGAAATATCCCCCAATAACATCATACAAGCATTAAATAATAACAATCAATACACATCCCATAAAAGGAAAATAGCGAATATAAAAAACTAAGATAAGCATTTCCAAGTAAGTATGGTAAAATTATAGTGATTTTTTAATAAAGTGATATCATACCCATTAAGTGGTAGTAGTAGGGTCTGATGATGGTGGAGTCGGGCCGCAGTGGTAGTGGTAGGGTAGCAGAGGGATTTGTAGTAGAGCTGGGGTTTGTGGTGGAGGAGCGGTAGATGAGGGTTTGAGGTAGAGGTGGGTTCGTGGCAGAGTTGCGACGGAGGAGCGGTGGATGAGGGTTCATGATAGAGGTGCGTTCACGACAGAGGAGGATTTCGCTGTAGCAGAAGAGGTGGTGGTAGAGGAGGGGTCGGTGGTGGTAGAGCTGGGGTCTGGGAAGAGTAGAGGTCGGCGATGCAGGGGGCAGCTTCCGCAAGAGCTTGAGGGGTGCGAGAATAAAGGATACTATTAGTGTTTTTTTATAAAACCTAATGAATATTTTATCAGCAGAAGATAAAAATCATTGATAAAGGTATGTTTTATCAGCGCTAAAATAGAATGCACTGATTAAACATACCTTTATCAGCGCTAAAAAAGCGCTGATAAAGATATTATGTTAATAATTTATTTATATTAATATATATATTTATAAAATTATATATATGATATATATATATATATATTTATAATTATAACTATAAACAAAAAAATATATTTATATTTATAAAAATAAAATTTAAATAATTTTAAAATTATAAGAAATATACTTATTTTATTTATAATATTAGAATATATATAATAAATTTATTAATTATATATATTTATAAGATTATAGATATATACAACTATATTTATTCTAATTTGATAATTATTTATATAAATGTATATTTAATTATAATTATATTAACATATATTTATTTATAATTATAATTATAAATATATATATATATATATTTATTTAAATAATTATAAAATTATAAAAAATTAATATTTCTAATTTTAATAATTTTATTATTATAATTTTATAATTATTTAAATAAATAAATAAATATATTTATAATTATAAATATAATTTTTTTATTTATTTATCAATATTTCTATATATTTATTAATATATTTATTTAATTATATATACAATTATATATTAAAATAATAAATATAATTTTTTATAAATTAATAATTATTTAAATAAATAACTAATTATTTATATTTATAACTAATAGATAAATATATATTTATTTGTAATTAAAAATTACAATAAATAATTATTTATTTGTAGTTGTAATTATATATATATATATATGTATTTAAATAAATATAAAATTATAAAAAATATATTTATAATTTTATAAATACATATAAATATATTTATTATAATTTTTAAATTATTTAACTATATATACATTTATTTAGAATTATATTTATAACTATTTGTATTTAGTTATAAATAATTTTATATAAATATTTATAATTAATATATTTATTATAATTTTTTAATTATTTAAATATATCTATATTCATTTAGGAATTATATTTATAAATATTTGTATTTATTTATAGATATTTGTATATATTTATAAATATACTTAATTAATTATATTATAACTTTATAAGTAGTATAATAAATATATTTATTATATCTTTATAATTATATACATATATATAGTTATTTATAGTTATAATTATAACTATAAATAAATATATTTATAAATATTTTTGTATAATTATATATATATATATAATATGTATTTTTTGTAATTTTATAATTATTTAAATATATATGTCGTTGTAATTTTAATTATAAATAAATATATTTAAAAATTATTTATATATAATTATAATTCAATAATTATAATAATAATATTAATATTTATTATTTAAATACATTTAATGTACTTTTATAAGTATTTTTGAGAACACAGTAGTACATATGGGTGATAAGAATTAATCATATACATAGTAAATATACAAAATAAAAAATGAGCCATCAATGTACAACATGAATAATAAGAAAGAGTGTAATGTATAAATGAACATTATGATACATAACATGTGCACACATGATCAATATATTTATTGACCTAATTCATTGGAAACACATATGTATTTAATAATTAATATAAATATATATATTTTAAAAGGTATTTATATATATTAATTATAAATATATTAAATATATTAAATATGTTAAATATATTAAATATATTAAATATATTAAATATAAAGAATATAACAAATATAATAAACATAATAAATATAATGAATCTAATAAATCTAATAATATAATCAATCTAATAAATCTAAAAAATATAATTAATTAATCTAATAAATCTAATAAATATAAATCTAATAAGTCTATAATAAATCCAATAAATCCAATAAATCCAATAAATCCAATAAATCCAATAAATATAATAAATCTAATAAATCTAATAAATATATTTATTATTTAGTGAAATTTAATATAATATTATAATTATATATATATATATAATTATAATATTATTTTTTTAAACATTATATATATATTTTTAAATTATTAAACACTATATATTAATTATAAACATGTGTTTTTAAGTTAATCTATACAAATAAACATTATTTTTGAATATAAATATAATAATTTTATATAAATTATTGTTAAAAACTTTTATCAGCGCTAACTATAGCGCTGATAAAGCCTCCTTTTATCAGTGATTTCCACTTAGCACTGATAAAACGAGGTGATTTCCTTGCCCTGCTTTATGGTTGTGGCACCTTTCGTGGTCACTATCTCTCTTCATTTGTCCAAATATAGAGAATGAATATGCTAAAGGGTAGCCTCAATGTGTAATCCACAATCAAAGGGAATCCATCCTAGTATAAGCCCATTGAGTTCTTAAAACCATAGGTATAACAATAATGTCTCTGAGCATGATCATCCACCTTATCCTATCAATAGGTTAGGGGATGAATGAACTAAGAGAACTTTGATTCTATCCATAACCAAGATATATAGGACACTTTATTAAGGCTCGAGCTCCATACCACGTTCTCTATTATATGGGTAATCGTGCTTCTCAAAGGAAAACTTAAATGTTTAAGTCCCATATGGATATCCTCTCATGTAATGTGTTCAATATTCTGCCACTTCTTATTTCCCACATTGAGCATGACTCACACAGACTTAGAGACTAATGATGATTATACCAATAATGTGATGAGAATCCCCCTAGTGTGGGTCCATCATTGGGATGTAAGTCTGATTACATCTCATCCCCACTCAAATATCCATACTCTCAATGAGATAATCTAGGGTATTCTTATATGCATAAGTCCCATATGTGGCCTCTGTGGTTGTATCTCTCACAATGTAGGCACCCATATAAGAACTATGTAGAATCTGATTCCTATCTCAAACAGGATATGTAGGATGCCTCAGAAAAATCCGAGCCCGATATATATGTCCTTACCACTTGACGTTAAACTGCATGGATGGGTCCGGTCATATGACCTTAAAATATGTATAATGAACTATGTGGGTTTTGATTCATGTTTTCATAGGATATATAAGATGACTCGTAGAGGTTCAACCACATCTCCAAGAAACCAACAAACTCCCAGATGACAATAAACACTAGAGTGATAAAAAATGGACATAAATTAAAGCATCCAAAATATATAAGAGAATGATAGAGACCTCATGGTATGCCCAAAGTAGTTCCTATGAATACATGTTTGTAATCAAGAAATTGGAACATGGGTAACCAGTCCCGTATCTAGTCATTAGAAGGATTTCACGAACATATTTTAAATCTATAAGAGAGGCCTAGAGTAGGCAGCAATTTCCCCCGAAAAGGGTGTGATGAGCTCGACCTTTCATCCTCTCGATGAATGTGAGTTCCTAAGCATTGTTGGTTGTGAAACCCAAAAGGACCACTTGAATTTGGAAAGAAATTCCATACTCAGTTATGGATGTGGGAGCCATTGTACGTTTCTAGGGAATACTAAATAAATGGTAAAAAATAATGTGATCAATTGATAAAGGTATTGAAACCACCCACAATAAAACAATCGGGCTAAAAACCATCTATATCTCTTTCCTGATGAAATAAAATCATAAATCTGACATAAAATTAATTAACTATGTCATCCATTTCACAGTTCAAAAAGTGTAGATTATCCAGTTCCTATCACATCTAGTTTGTTCCACACATGTTTCCAATCAAAATAGAAAACTTGACACATTTGTTTTAACTGCACCAAACCTTACATAAAAATAAGGGACCACCTCTTTATCTTGTAAAATGTGAGTGTTACTGATCTAAAATGTACTCTTATGTATGATGCTACACTAATAAGTTTTCATATTTATACTCATGGACATTGTAGATTACTTTTAATTTAAATGACATAATCAAATGTTCCAATATATTTTGAGATTGCAGGACAAGCTTCTTTGGCCCCGAGGCCCCAGTGTACGCTATCACGAAGAAACCAATTCTAGAATCAGTTGGTGAACATCTTGGTATGGCAGTAACACATCAATAGCTCTATCCCAAATCTATAATTGGACCATGAAATCCTTTAGAGTTTGAATTCCCACAGTCCATATTTCCCACGAAAGGACAAAAGAGAAAAAGTGGCCCTTGTTTTCACATTCAATCTCTTTGGGAGCCTATTTTTAGAGCACATAAATACATACCTTTCCTACCATAGCGAGGTGGATGAGGAAAATAAGCTTGTTAAGTCAATCACTCAGGATCTACCTAGGATAGATCTCATCCATTATAGTCATCATCATCAACATGTGACCATGATTCCATAAAGATACGTAGATAAGGTTGTGCCTATGCCAACTGTCCGAGTTGGGGAACCTAGAAGGAGAGCATGTTAGGGGTATCAAAACAATGCAACTCGAGAGTTGGATTATATCCCTGATATCACCAATCTGTCTAAGGACCACCAGTGTATCCTAATAGTGTCTTATAACCAATCCCATATTATCACTAGCCAGGAGCTTTTGACTTCATCACAACAAGACTTGGTGGTTGTGGAATTATAGGTACAATCCAAGCCCACAGGGACAGGGGAATTTGTTTCATATTTTACCCTTGGGTCATCTTCAATACAGGAACCAAACCCTCAAATGCTACATCTATAACCAACCCCTCAAACGAGATAATGAGAACTAAACTCTCAAATGGTACAATGGGAACAAACCCCTTAAATGGTATCATAGTCACCATCGCATAAAATGACCTCCTGAGAACCATCTACTCAAATAGTAAAATGGGTATCGAACCCAAAAAAATTATCATGGGAACCAACCCCTCAAATATTATCATGGGAACTGACCCCTCAAATGATATCATAGGAACTGACCCCTAAAATGGTATCATGTGAACCACCCCTGAAATGGTATATGGGGCACCAACACCTCAAATGGTTTCCTGGGAACTAAACCCCCAAATGGTACACCGGGCACTGACCCACCAAACAAGATACTCCATCAAGTAGGAGAACCATACCACATGTGTCTCAATCAATATGATATCAGTCAAATATGAAGACTCCCCATTAGATCTAAATGAGCACAATCTTGAAGAATACAAGCATACCCTCTAGTAGTCATTTGAGTCACAAATGGTCGGCCTACCTTCTACCACTAGAGTTAGAAAAAAATTAATGAATGGTATCTTTCATGAATCTATGGAAGGTATTAATAACTATGTTGGAATTTCAATGTGTAATGAAAATGGAGAATATGGACAGTGGATACAGTGGATTCAGTCTTTGTGGTCCACATTAAAATTCCTATCATCATCCACTCACCCTACCATCAACAGAGGAGAGGGTGTTTTCATGGATCCTTCCAGCCATTCCCACTAAGATGTTAAGGAAATCTCCATAGAATAATGGATAACCAAAATACAAAAAGAGAATAGGGATATTCAGTAAATAATTGTGAGAATACTCCTGAGATATCTACCTTGGTATGAATTACCAGTGCCTACATATGGAAGCCTGCATTACAATGAAGTGACCCATGCCAGAGGGATGGTGGAATTTTCATATTTTTTATCCTGTCATTGGGTGAAATATAGACATTGATCCACCTCTCCCCATACCACAGGGCTGGAATAATTTCTATATTTTCAACCTCCTCATTATGGATATTCTTGAAACCATCTATCCTCATATGTTTCCATAAAACCTCCAAGAGAGTTAGGATATTTTAATTAGTGGGAAGTGTCTACATAATCCAAAACCCCCAATGATTTAGTACCTACCCCAGGATGTATAAATATCAGGAAAATTTACCCTAGGCTCCAAACTCAACTATGCACCCATGCTAATGGATGTATATATAACATGCATAGAAAATAGTATGCTCACCCATATCTTGGTGAAAGAAAGTGAATAGTATATTCCTTCCAATCAAGACATGTTCCTTGGTATTTTAACTATGCCATGTAAAATTGTTTGATAGAGCTATTATGGATGAGATGACCTAGTGGGGAAAGGATAACAAGCCATGATAATCATTTCCCCTACCATCAATGTTTCAGGAATAAAAGAGAGGGTTTTCTTCCTTTAAAGAAAAGATTTTGGTTCAAATGGACATGGGTATATTTGAACCACCGACACCTGAATCCCCACTCCAGTCACCTAATCACTCTGAACATGACACACAAGTTTGGAATTGGAGCACGAACCATGTACCTACAAGGGATAAATGAACATCTTTAAATGATATATTGAAAAAATCCTATTCCTTCCAATCAAAACTCATCACCAGGTATTTTTTTCTACGTCATGGAAAATGGTTTGATAGAAATTCCAAAAAAAAAGGAGTCTGAATGCGGTGGGGTTGATAGGACATGACAACCACTGCCCCTACCATTGATGTATTGGGAACACAATAAGGATATTATTTTTCTTCAAGGATTGTTTGGAGATATAGTTATGTTTAGGCTTGATAGAGTTGAAGGATCCTAAAACTCATGTAATATGTATAAGGGTCATCCAAGCTCCATTATAGGAGTTACTCTTGTGATAGGTGATTCATCATCATCCTTACTGAAAGACATTAAACTGCATGACCATTGTACTTAGCACAAGATATTAAACAACATGGACACCATCCTTACCAGAAGACATTAAATTGCATGGCCATCATCATTAACGCATGACAATAAACTACATGGACATCATCCTTACCACAAGATGTTAAAAGTACAAGGTCTCCGTCCTTTCTACCAGACATTAAACTACATGGTCGTCATCCTTACCAGAATACATTAAACAACATGTCCATCATCCTTTACAAAAGAAATTAAAATTACATGGATGTCATCCTTTATAAAAGACATTAAACTACACAACCATCATCCTTACTGTAAGACATTAAACTACATGGCCATCGTCCTTATCGCATGACAATAAACTGCATAGTATTTATCTATACAGCAAGATGTTAAACTACATGTTCATTTTCCTTACCTTAAGAAATTACACAACATGTCTATCATTCTAACTGCAAGACATTAAATTGCATGGATCATGTTCTTACTGCAAGACATTAAATTTCATGAATGATGTACTTTACACATGAGATTAAACCTACATATGTTTTCTACAACTATGTATGAATTTATTTTTATCCTAATGAGATACGTAGGGATTATTGGATCCTATATCTTGGCCCAAACACCTATATTCACATACTTACAAAAAGACATCAAACTACATGGTTGATATCCTTTTCACATGCCATTAAAACTCCACTAGATTTCTAGAACTACGTATGGATTTATTATCATACTAATGAGATATGTATGGATTAATAGATCCAATATATTGGACCAGACACTTATATTCACATCCATACTAAACGATGTTAAATTGAAAAACTGATACCATTTCTACATGAAATTAAACTACACAGGTTTTCTAGAACTATGTACTGATTGATTCTCATCCTAATGAGATATATAGGGATTCCTATATCCAATATTCTAGACTGAGAACCTATATTTAAATCCTTACTGCATGATGATAATCTTCACAGAACACATCCCATTCACTGTACAATAAACTGCATGGTATCTTAATCTTTAAGAGAGGTCACCAATATCAGGTGGAAATTTCAGTTTCTAGAAGCACCATTGATACAGTACAATCTCAATGCCAACTATATAATAAAATCCCTAATAACCCTAATATGAATATTAAGGGAATTATATAATAGGTCACCTCACCAATCAATTTGATCAAGGAATCAAGGAAGCCTTGTCAAATATAGAAAGTTGCAGACCAGGGACAACATGATCATACCCATACAAGTTCAAACAATGTTTACTATCATATCTGAGAGAAAGAATGGGTCAGGTATAAATCCATTACCTTGTGCATAAATTGCATCAACATATTCCTATGGAACAATGAGGATATGAGTGGGAATATATACCCACATTAATCAAAGACATCAACCAATATATCTTAGAAGTTGAGAGCATATAATATATTCCTATACATACCCTATAGAAGTGCCACAAATTTGTGAGAGAAACATAGGATCTATGCTAATATATTTTGGTGAAGATGAAGGGATAAACATATATTTCAATCCTAATAGCCAGAGTAGCACAAAAATCCGATCAGTATGAACATGTGACTACTATGAAGAAAGTGCATATCTTTTCTCTCATCTTGGAGGATTAGAATCATATTCTGATAAAGGATGTGACATAAAGACTGAGATCATGTCCCAGTTTCAACTGGGGAACACCAAGTGAGAGAAGAACATTCCTTAGGAATGACTTATATTCCCATAAAAAAATACAGGTGGCACATTCCAAATCCCTAGAATTGGTCTCATATCCATATTCTTGCTAGGGATCACCAAGTGAGAGTGACATATGCCTCTGGAAAGACTTATATCTATGTCAAAAGAAGACCGGTGACATACACCAAAGGCCCAGGATCATGCTCATATACCTATTATGGATGAGGCTCCCCTAAGTAAAAGTGGAACATGCATTGGGAAAGGATAATATTCTTATCAATAAAGCTACTCAAAACATATCTGTTGCTTACAAGAGGAGGCACATATCCTGAATCGTATTCTAGAGGTCCGTTGATATATTACAATGTGGAATGTATATTCATACTAGGATCATGTTACATTTCAAACTAGGGATCACCATGTGATAGAGGAAAATTCCTCCATATAGTCTCATAATCCTATAAATAAAATACCAAAGACATATTGCAAAGGCATAGGATTGGGAACATATCCCCATTATGGCTGTGGCCCACTAAGTGAGAGAAGCACAAATCTCGGGACATGCTCATATCCCTATAAGAAAATATCATTGAAATAATCCAATAGTTTATCAGTAGTGGGATGATATTACCTTAGTAACAGCTTATTATTAATAGATTCAAGCATCCCCAATAGAGTGAGCCTATATCCCTTCTCAAACCCCAAAGGCAAGACAACATATTCCGACCATGATGTAGAGTGAGGATAATACCTCTATTATATTCAATTTCAAGTGTCTATGAGGTTGTTCGATACACATTTTCAACACCCCAAGGTTATATTGATTCCCCAAACAAAGAATTAGGTGATAATTACCACAATAGTCATACATGTGGTACTGTGTAGATAGATCATAGGGACTCTACTCCCGACATTGGTTATGGTCAATCACCCCATGGTGATATCTCCCACGGATCTGGAAATACTCCCCTTTACAAGAAACCTTCATATAGATAAGTGTTAAAAAAAATATTAGAAACCTTTATATAGAGAGGTGAAAAAATATCAATCAAATTCGTATAGAAAGATGCTCACAATATCAGGGTTAACCACATATGCTGGACCGATTAAGCATCAACGACGCTTCATTGTGGTCAGAAAGTTACCCAGAGAGGAAAACTCTATGGTATAACCATGTAAAAACATATATCACTAATGAAAAATAATATAAAATGGAGATATAGAGAGTGTTTGTCAAAAGAAACCTCACAAACATACCCAAACCCATTTCCACTTCCAATTATGAGATCCCCAATTGGTCAAAAAGGGAGTTCTAGAGTTATTCCTTACCACATGATGTTAAACTATATAGATTTTATCATAAAAACATGAAATTAATGTATATATATTTTTTCCTAACCACACGATGATAAAATTTATGGAGTTTATCCTAACCACATGACATTAAATTGTATGACTTTCGTACTAACAACATGACACTAAATTGTATAGAGGATGTGTTAAACACATGATGTTAAACCATATGAAGTCCATCCTAACCATATAATGATAAACTATAAAAATTTTTTCCCTAACCACATGTCATTAAACTATACAGAGTTCATCCTAACCACATGATGTTAAAATGTACCAAGTACATATTGACCATATGATCTTAAATTGTATAGAGTATGTACTAACCAGATGATGTTAAACTATATAAAGTACATCCTAACCACATGATATTAAACTATATGGATTGATTCATGGAATTAATAATTTAAACTACACAACATATCATGTCCTAAACACATGACATTAAACTGTATGAAGTTTATCTTACCATATGACATTAACTTGCACGACAGATGTCCTTACCACATGATGTTAAACTACAAAAAAATGTCCTTTATTCATGGAATTAAAATGCATAGGTTTTCATCAACCAATTATGGATTTATTACAATTTCAATGATGTACATAAGGATGCCTCAATCCTATATATTGGTCCATCCACCACCTGGTAAAAAATAACCCCTATCCATGATTTAGTTTCCTCTGCATGTCGAGAGGAATCCCGACCGTTCCTTGTTTTTCACACATAGAATAGCTCATGTAATATTAGGAATTTTTTAAGGGGATTCCTTTTATGAAAAAGGAATATTAGATAACAAAAGGGTTATATTGGTCCTTAATGAAAGGCATTAAAAGAAATACCCTGATTTCTCACTACAAGTTGTTAAAATGCACGGTTGATGTCCTCTACATGACATGAAACTACATGTTCCTATAGACCTCAACTGAGAGAACCACTATTGGTGGTGATTGTTATCCTACCAAACCCTTATTCAGAATAATTATGTGTGACTTGATTCTTGACACCACAAGATATATAGTGATGCTCGGATCTTCAATCTCATGTCCAGTTACAAAAATATAATAATGCCCCAACCCCGTGTATCGATCAAACTTGTGCATGAAGCTCCTTACTCAAGAAATATTTTTGGATCAATTCATATTATTTAAGGATAAATAGTGATGTCTAGATTCCCATCCTTGGGGTCCATCCACAATACACCTTTTCATGTTAGGATACCTACATCCTTTCCACATGAAATTAAATTGCATGGTTCCTCTAGAACTATGTGTGGATTGATTCGTATCATATCAGGATATATAGTTACACCTAGATATACAATCATGGGACCAACTACAACAATCAACATAAACAATTCCGACCTATCCGTATGGGTTAGACCTGTGTATAGAGTTTCCCATTCAAGAACTATATGTGTCTTGATTCCTATCATCATAGGATATACAATGATGCATGGTTCTTCAATCATGTGTTAAGCTACAACAACCAATAAAAAATTCACCCCAACTACATAGGGGATGATTCATACAATACCATTTCTCCTACATACAAGTCATGTATACATACAAACTTATTTTTCATGTAATATATCTTGAATATTTTTTCACATCAGTTCAAAAATCCATACCACATGACATTAAAATACAAAGAAAACATCATTGTCGCATGACATTAAAACCGCACAACAAAAATGTTCTTACCACATGATGAACAACTACATGGAAACATCTGTACTATATGAAATTCAACAACATAGAGACAAATACATCCCTGATACATGATGTTAAACTTTATAGACCAATTCCCATCATCATACCTTGTCAAAGGACCACGAGATCCATACCCCGTTCAACCATATTATGAGGTTCTTCATCCATATTTTAAATAAACTCAATCCATATACCACACTTCATGTATTGAACTCCTCATGTTTCTGAAAAACATTCATGGACCTTGGAAAAGAAAAGAGATCTCTCGGTTTGACCATGCTATTGATACAGATGGGTTTAGACCCACCAACCAGAGATATATTGGCCCATTATAAAAGGATTTATGATTCTTGTGATCTTGATGTCACCATAGAAAAACTCATTACCTAAGGGTGTTCTGGGTAATCACTGAAATGATTGTCTCATATCATTACTCCTAACCTGAGAACCTCAAGCCATGATTTACAACATTTTCATATCTCGCTCAGAAGGATCTTGGAGTGCTCTTGAACCTAAGTATCCTAATTGGGATTTTGTGTATCATCCCCCATATTAGGTCCATGTACATCATGACTATAAAATTTAGACACTTTAGTCAAAGATTTATGACCTTAAACTCTATCCAATAAAGTACCAAATTGTAAAACCTTAAAATGATGGTGAAAGAGGCACAACACCTTTTAGGTTGAAAACCCACAAAGGGAGGCCCAAGAAAAATTCATGTCTCCGTTCACATAACTCTTTATCTAAAAAGTTTAATAAAATATTAGGGCACAAATAAATAAGGTATAAATCTCATAGGGTCCACTTTATGGCCCTAATAAAAGTTAAGTTAAGCTCATTGGACCCATGGTCCACTAAAAAGATATATTAATGGGTTTTAACATCTCTTTGATAACATGTTTAATGGATTTGACCTACCAACCAGTGGTATCGCCTCATTTTAAGAATGAAACTAAAATCCTAGTGAGCCCTGGAAACACCACAGTTGAACCAATAACCTCAGGGTGTTTTGGGTTATCCCTACCATGTCTTCCTCATTCCATATTCATCAATCTTGTCATGAAAAATATAATGTAAACTATATATAATCTCATAGTTTATGATAGAATAATTTAAACTACAACAAATCAAATTTGAAATATAGAAGACACTAAACTATATTTTATCAAGGGTTCGAGCTAGAAGACCTTAAACTAAAAGACATTAAAGGTTCGAGCTAGAATAACCTAAAATATAGTACAAAAATGGCTCAAGCCAGAACACCCCAAAATACATCATAATGATGGTCTAGATCACATGACCTTACAACTTCCAAATGAAAGAGACACAATGCTCCCCAGGTTGAAAACCCAATAAGGGAATCCTAGAAAAGAGTCTGGTCCCTGCTCATTGAAAATGATTTTTTTGTGATCCAGGAAATTTTGAGCATATACAAAATGAAAGAGGCACAGAAACCTGTCAATTTGAAAACCTATAAGAAGGAGGCCTGAGTAAAATACAATTCTATGCCCACTAATTCTTCCTCCATATGATGATTAGAAAATATATATGAAAAAATAAATAAATATATACAAATATTTTGGGTCCCACCATATTTCCTTATAAAAAATCATGTTACAATCACTAAGTCCCCTAACTTGGGAATATGTTTGATCATTATACCTTCAAGAAGGGCACCATTACTAGATTATCCATGTAAATCAGATGATCTCAATAAAACAGGAGTTGGTACATCAATGAATAATTTCATGTTGGTGGGAATTCATGAACATTTCTCAAGAGAAAACATTTTTAAGGTAAGAAATAAAATCTAGGGGATTGGATATGATTGGTATTACACACAAATGATGAGTACCGTGGATGATAAGAGCAAAATTTCCACACGAACATGGAACTATACCTAGAATTTTGTCACAAAAATACTGAAATTCACCTTCCTAAGTATGAGATATATCTATGTAAGTAAATTCATAATATACTTCTTTATCCATGAAGCTATGTTCCATATTCTTGAGTTTGATATACACAGTGGTATATTTTAGAACTATATATGACTTGATTCCCATTATCAAGTGATACATAACGATGTCCAAGTAAATTAATTCAGATCCAACTATAAGTTCATTTTCACCCAATTCTTGGCCCATCCTAGAATTCACACACATTTAAACTTTAGGGTATTCATTCCCTAAAACAAATCCACTTCCTATCTTGGATTTAGCCTCAAACTCAAGGTCAAAAGTCTCTTATGAATAGAACCTAAAATTCCTCAGTTGACATACTCAGGAAATATCCTCTTAGGAATATCAATATTAAGAATTTTCATATATTTGTGTCAATGGGATATATGTTTACCTTAAAATTAGATTATTTTCATTCTGAATGAATCTCATTCAGTGGGTGGAATTTTTTTGTGACCATAATTGTGATTCTTACAGTTTTCCATTGAAGATTTCAAATATTTGAAGAAAATGTGGCAATACAACTATATAATTCATAGAGGGATTTGAGATGATACTTTTAATGAAGGAATACCCTTTATTCTATCCATTAAAATTAGATTGTTTTCTAAGTTCCCTAGAATTACCTCTAGATAAATATATATGGTTCAGACAGCCTAGATCGCTTGACCTAGGATCATGTGGGAGTCTCCTCAACCACGCCTAGGGAGCTAGCCTAGCTTTCTAGCACTAGTGGAAAGGGTGTGCAGGCACGTAAGAACCCACACTAGAGGGAAAGAGTTGTCCAACAGGGTGAAAATGCAATAATACAATGTTCAGACATGGGGTAGTGATAGCATAGTTCAGGAGTAGACCTTGATACTCACTTCTGGTGACAGGTGGTCACACTTTGTCTTATAAAGTAGAAGGATGCATGTTGGGTGTTTTGATGTGGGATGAAATTTTAAGTGGTCACTGTTTGTCCTACCTAAAAAAATGTTGTATATAAGAACAATCATTTGATCATCAATCCCAATGATCTAATCCACCCATTAAAATCCCGCACATCACGAGTTCAAAATAATTCAATCCTACGTTGTGTAAATTTAAACTGATCATGCACAGTTCCAATGAACCCATCATCATCTTCCCATCAATGGTTTTTTTATCTATCCGAGCTTGTGACAACCAACCACCTAAATGAAATTAACCCAAATCCCAAATTGAAATGATGAAATAATTCCATCACAATATCCAACTACAAACACCAGTGGCATGCCATAATAAAGTGCCCCAATGTGTGAAGTGATTGAGTGACCAACTTTTGATTACATTATTGATCGAAGGAAATCACTAGGATCTTCTAAATATTTTATAAGATCTTGAGACCCTTATTCCTTATACCTAATTTTTTTTTTCTGAATTAAACTTAGATTTATCATAATCTGTAGCGGTTGTCTAGAATTCTATCATAAGAGACTGATAAATTGTGATAGATCGATCACATGAAGGAATAAAGATCACTTAAATCTATCTTACAACTGCATGAAGTCCATCCAAAAAAATATCCACCACCACAGCCAATACACCAAGAATTTCCACCATAAAAAGTGATATACTCTTCGACTAGATTCAGTGTATAAACACCACTAATCCCCTTAAAAAACACACAAACAAGGGAAGGATAGGGGAGTGAAGAATTAGTGTGGCTGGCCATAACCTTTAGAGATAACCTCCAGGTAAATACGAGGATCGCATCATGGGAACCCACTACAAGAATTCTACCACATGAAATCATCATGTGATCATAAGATCACACGATAACATGAAAAATAACATCATGTGGATCCACCCAAAAATATGGAATCTCTTCTTGGCCATGAACCTTGACTCTCATTCGAAAGATACCCCACAAGACCTCCATTTGAGTCATATGATTGCATGAAAAATAGAACCTCATGAGACATTATTAGATAATTACTTTAATATGAAGCACAATCCTACTAGTGTCTATAGAAAAACATCAGTGAATCCGCGTCTTTAGAAACCATTAACAATTGGTTTCAATATTTTCAAACACAGACTTACAAGAGATGGATTCAGTATGAAACACCCTGTGGGTCCCTAGTTATTCCAAATATACATCAAGAGTGTGAAACCCATCCATGAAAGTGGGTTTATAGCCCATATTCGAGGTCTTTTATTATGTATGTGGCACCAATAGGCAGCCTCATCTCATGTTCATAGAGTCCCCTCATGTGATCCCTCAGAGTTAAATTTGTGTACAAGTGATGTTTAAACAAATTCATCTCTATCATGTGAAGTTAAGGATAAACAACTTTAGTCTCATGATTTCCCCTGCTCAGGCTCATAGTGTAGGATTTAGGATGTCCACCCCATATTCAATGAAATCCTTCTCACCATGAAATGCCTACCATTTCTCATGAAGGTTGCAGTTTTGATTTGTAGCCTCTGCACATATGTGAAGAACCCATTGCAAGACCTTATGAATGTTATGTGGATCACATGAGTGTAGGTATCGTGTGGTGTCATTAATCCACCCATCTAAATGCAGGTAATCCAATGAGAAAACCCTTAGCTAAGTATACCATGAACCCTTAACCATGATTGTGGTTTCATTGGGAAGTCTCTGGGCTTGTTCATAGACTCCCTCTCAAGGACCTTTTGAGTTCATATAAATCACATGAATAATGGTTCATCCTAAGAGTACCTTTTGACGTGATTATGATTCCATGAATAGGACCTTGTTTCTCCATGAAATACCCATGATATGCACCCTTGACATGAACACTCAGGCATCCATCATTACCCATGAAACCTTAGGCATAATAAATTTGGAAAAGTTTCCTTAACCCTCAGTCATGCTCCATTTTTTATGCGAGTGATTCTAAAAATGTCCACAAGACCCCATTATGTGAATAGTTTATGGTCATGTGATCATAGGATTATCCACTAATATCGTGACGTCTTTAGTTGAACATGGAAAAGTCATGTTGGACACATGAAAAGCCTTGTAAAATTAAGTTTGATATTGTGATAGCCGATTGACATGTCATCATTGTCATGTGGTAGCCCGAGGACATGCCAGGACGATCTGGTGAAAACCCCTTGACTTGTCCGCATATTCACAAGACATGCAATAAACAAGTCAGTTTGATATCACGATATATTGTTGACATTGTCACATTATTTCCCATTGATATGTCGGTATTTTTATAAAAAATATGAGGAAAAGTCATGTTGATCATGTAAACTACCTTGAAATTATCTGCCTTAATTATGAAAAGATATCCTAGACAGTAAACCATCATCAGTTGAAAGAGTCTTTAACATATCAACATGATCATTGGATTGATGATTGATATGTCATAATTGTTGTGCGATAGTCCAAAGATAATATAGGTTGATGAAGTTATAGAGTATGGTCATGTCTACTTTGATCATGCACAAGACCACATACATGGCCAATTATGCAAATAATTTTGGACATATATTCTTTAACTATTTGAAAACATCTGAGGCAAGTCAATTGATAATAAAGACACCCTTAGACGTGTCTTCCATGTTAGACTGATTCCCTAAACATGTTGGAAAAAAAATTAAGGAATGTCCTGCAGAAAACCAAGAAATTCCAAGAAGATCCCTTATGACATGTCAACCTCATCTGGCAGATACTCCGAGACCCATGCCATGTGTGTTCTTGTAACGAATATTCCACCGAATACCATATTTATAATGAAAGTGTTTTTAATGGGTTTGGGTTACACAATCATGGGACCCTATTTGTAGCATACTTACAGGAGATACCTTCATTTCATCCCAAGTATATCCAACAAACCATTCATGGTCACCTTCTCTCTTCATCCATCAAAAGATAGAGAATTAATATTTCGAAGGGCATCTTCAGCGTGTAAGCCCTGATAAAAGGGAATCCATCATGGTATAAACCCCTAGCATTCCTAAAACCTCTGGGACAAAAATAATGCCTCCAATCATGATTATCCACCCTAGACCATCAGCAGGTTAGGGGATGAATGAATGATGTGAATTTGGATTCCCTCCATAACTGGGATATGTAGGATGCCTTATTAAGTTTCGAGTTGCATACCACATCCTCCATGATATGGGTAATCATGCATCTCAATGGGAAACTTAAATGTGTAATCCCCAAAGGATATACTATCATATAAGGTTTTCAATCTTATACTACCTATTTTTTCACAGACTGAGCATGACTCTTGTGGGAATAGAGACTGGCGATGATTGTACTGATAATGTGATGAGAATTCCCCAAGCATAGGCCCATCATTGGACTGTAATTCGGATTACATATCATCCCCACTCAAAGTGTCATAATCCCAGTAAGATAATATAGGGAATTATTATATGAATAAGTCTCATCTAAGGCCTCTGTTGTAGTATCTATCATAACCTATACTCTCATATACTAACTACATAGACTCCGATTCCTATCTCAAAGAGGGAATCTAAGATTCCTCATCGAGGTCTGAGCCTGATATTTTCATCCTTACCACATGATGTTAAATTTTAGGGATGGGTCTAGTCATATGACCTTAAAATATGTCAAATGGACTATGTGAGTTTTGATTTATGTTTCATAGGATACGTAGGATTCCTCATAGAGGTTCAATCTCTTCTCCAAGACACCAACTACCTCCTCAGACAACAATAAATTCCATACTTCCAAAAAATGTCTATAAAGTAAAGAATCATAAATAAATAATAGAATGAAATAGAACTAGTGGTATGCCCACAATATTTCCTCTTAATACATGTTCATAATCAAGACACTAACACTAGGGTATCCGGTCCCATATTGAGATATAGGAAGGATTTCATGAACTTATCTTAAATATACAATGGATTCCCAGAGTAGGCACCAATTTCCCCCAAAAATGTGTGGTGAGGACAAAATCTCATCCTCTTGACAAATTTTAGTTCATAATCATCATTGGGGTTGAAACCCCCATAGACCACCTACCTTTGAAAATCATGTCCATACCCAGTTATAGATGTGGGAACTGTTAGGAGTTTCTAGGAAAGAATAAATAAATTGTAAAATCTGATGGGAGCGATTGATCAAGGAACTAAAACCCCACACAATCAAACTATAATTCTTAAACCCATTCACACCTCTTTATTTATGAAACAAAATGGTGAATTCAATGTGAAAATTTGTAACTGTTGCATCCCCTTCACTAGTTGAAATGGTAGATTCTCCAGTTCCTGTCTAGCCAGTTTTTTTACACTTTTCACAAAAAAATGGAAAACCTAAAACAATTATTTTAATTGCACTGAACCATGCATAAAAATAAGGTACCCCATATTTATCCTTTAAACTATGAAATTTATTTATCAAAAATTTACTCTTATATATGATTTTGGATTAATAAGGTGTCTTTTTTCCACTCATAGACTTTTTAGATTCCTTGTAATGGAAATGAAATCATTGAATGTGCCAACAGATTCTGATATCTCTAGAAAAGATGCTTTAGAACTGTGTTCCTAATATAAATGATCACCAAAAGACCACTTCCATTACTAGTTGGAGAACATCTTGGTACTAGAGTACTTCATCAATAGATCCATCCCGACTCTAGAATCGGTCCATGAAATCCTTCAAATGATGAATTCCCACTGCCCGCCTTTACCATTATAGAAAACATGAGAATAAGTGACCATTGTTTCCACATTTATCTGCTTTGGGAGGCTATCCTTAGTGTGAAACAATTAATACCTTCCCTACCTCTGGGAGGTGGATGAGGAAAATCATGATGTCAACTCAATCAATCAATAGTTTCCTAAGATGATTCCCATCAATTTTGTTCATCATCACTGACATGCGACTATTATTCCAAATCGAGCTATAGAGGAGGTCATGACTACACCAACTGTCTAAGATGGGGCACCCAGTTGGAGAGCTCTCCATGGGTATCCAAATAATGAAACTCCAGAACAATCTTATATCCAGGCTATCTCCAATCAATCTAAGGAGAACTAGTGTATGCTGACAGTGGCCCAAAATCAATCCCACAACATTACTAGATAAGATTTTATGACATCATCACAACTAGCCTTGGTGACTATGGAATCATAGGGAGCACACCATCCCTTAGGTATGGGGTAATTTTTATCATATTTTACCCTGGTATAATCTTCAATATACGAACCGACCCCTCAAATGGTACAATGGGAATTGACCCCTCAAGAAGAATCATGAGAACTGAACCCTCAAATAGTACAATGGACACCGAAAATCAAATTATAACATGGTAACCAAAGCCTCAAACAACATCATGGACACCAACCCCTCAAATGGTAAAATGGGAACCAACCCCTCAAATGATATCATGGGCACCGACCCCTTATACGATATCATGGGAACCAAACCCTCAAATGGTATCATGGGAACTGACCCTCAAATGTTATCATGGGCAATGAAACCTCAAACAGTATTATGGATAATGAACCCTCAGACTGTATCATGGGCACCGACCCCCCCCCCCCCCCAAACGATACACTGGACACTGACATGCCAAAAGAGATACTCTATCAAGGCAGAGCACCAGCCTGCTTGTGTCTCCAGCAATATGATATCAATTAGTTCTAAGGATTCCTCACCAGATATGGAAGATCACACTCTTGAAGAGTAAAAAAATACCATCCTTCATTCATCTAAGTTTAAGATGGTTGGACTACCTTATACCACTGGAATTAGAAAATAAAGGCTCAATGGTATCTTCGGGGCATCTACAAAACGTGCTATCAACCATGTTGGAATTTTAGAGGGAAATAAAAATAGAGAATATGGATAGTGGAAATATTGGATTCATTCTCTAGGGTCCATGTAAGAATTACCATCAACATCCACTCAATATACAATAGATATAGGAGAGGGGTTTTTTAGATATCCTGCCACCCAATCCCTTAAAGATGACAAGAAAATCTCCAAAGAAAAACATATCACCCAACTCCAATGAGAGAATAGGGATATTCGAGAAATAATTGTTGGAATAATTTTAAGATCTCTACCTCAATATGATTTACCAATACCTACCTATAGAAGGCCACCTTATTGTGAAGTTCCCCAGCCCATAGTGTTGGTATAATTTTCATATTTTTCATCACCTTATCGAGTGAAATATAGACATTGTTCCACCTATCCCCTAGATCAAATGGCTGGGGAAATATCCATATTTTCCACATCCTCATCAGGGATATTATAGAAATAATAAAACCTCATATGTTTTCACAAACCACTAAGAGAGTTGGGATATCTTAATAATATGTAAGAATCTATGTCATCCAAGACCCCCAATGCTTTAGTACTTTCCTCGTACCAATAAAGTTTATGAATCCTTATCCCATTATCCAAACTCAAACATACGCCCATGATAATGAAGTTATAGATAACATGTGTAGAAATAAAAATGATCACCCATCTCTTGAGGATATAAAATAAAACATATAATACTTACAATCAAGACATGTTCCCTAGTATTTCAACTATTCTATGGAAAATGGTTTGATTGAGCTCCCGACAATGAGAGAGCCTAGTGAGGTAAGGATGGATGTCCATGAAAATAATTTCGCTAACTATTGACATCTTAGGCACACAATATAAGGTTTATTTTCTTTTAAATACTAGATTCAGGTTCAAATAGACATGGGGATATTAGAACCACAAACCCATGTATCCCTGCTCCAGTCACTTGATCACTCTGAACATGGAACACTTGTTGTGTAGCATACCACGATACACTTACATCCTAGAGATAAATGACCATATTTAAATGTAATATTTGAAAAATTAAGTTATTTACAAACAAAACTTGACCCTAGGTATTTTTAATACGTTAGGTAAAATGGTTTGATGGAACTCCTAACAATAAGGAGGCCAAATGAGGTGTGGTTGACAAGCCATGACATCCACTTCTTCTAAAATCGACATATCAGGCACAAAATAGAGAGTTTATTTGTCTTTAAGGATTGAGTGGAGATATAAGTAAGTGTATTATTGATAGATTTGAAGGATATTGAAACTCATATAATATGAATAAGAGTCAACCATGATCCATTAGATAATATACACTTCTGATAGGTTATTCACCTTCATCCTTACCAAAAGACATTAAACCGTGAGTCCATAATCCTTACCAAAAGAAACTAAACTTCATGGAAATCATCCTTACCAAAATCCATCAAATTACATGGACATAATCCTTACCATAATAAATTAAACTACATGGCCATTATCCTTACATAAATACATTAAAATTCATGGTCTTCATCCTTATCGTAAGACATTAAACTACATGTCTATCACCCATACCAAAATTAATTAAAATACATGGACTTTATCCTTACCTCAAGATGTTCAAAATACATTTTCTTCATCCTTACTAAAAGTCATTAAACTATATGGACACTATCCTTACCATTAGACATTAAAATTAATTGCCATCAACCTTATCACAAGATGATAAAACTGCATGGATATCATCCTTACAACAAGATGTTAAACTAAATGGACACCATCCTTATGAAAAATCGTTAAACTACATGGCTATCATCATTACCGAAAGCTGTTAAACTACATAGATCACATCCTTACCAAAGGATGTTAAACTACACGACCGATGTCCTTTCTACAAGAAATTAAAAATGAATGGGTTTTCTGGAACTAATTATGGATTGATTCTCATCCTAGTGAGATATGTTGGGGAACTTGGATCTTATATATTGGACCATCCACCTATATTTAAATCCTTTCCATAATACATCAAACTACATATCTGATGTACTTTCCACATGACATTAAAACATCATAGGTTTTCTAGAATTATGTACATCTTGATTATCATCCCAAAGAGATATGTAGGGATTCCTAGATCCTATATCTTGGCCCATAAACTTATATTCATGTCCTTACCACAACACATTAAACTACATAGATGTTTTCCTTTATGCATGACACAAAACTTCATGGGTTTTCTAGAACCACATACAACTTGATTATCATCCACTTGAGATACATAGGGATGACCAAATCCTATATCCTGGACCAAACACTTGTATTCAAATACTTACCGCATGACGATAAACTAGATGAAACATGTCCTCATCACATGGTAATAAAATATGCGAAATCTTAATCTCTGGGAGACATCATCAACATCAAGTAGAAATTACAGTTTTCAAAATCACCATTGATACAGTAAAAAATCGACCCTGGCTATATTATATAATTAAAAATACCCCTCAGATGCATGTTGAGGGAATTATACAATAGGTCTCCTCTAGAAACACTTAGATCTAGGAATCAAGGACACCTTATGAAATGCAAAAATCTGCGGACCATCGAGAGAATGTTCATACCCCTGATCATTCAAAAATGGCATGCTATCATATTTCAGTAGAAAAAATAAGGCAGGTATTAATCCATTCCACCATGAATAATGTTCATTGGCATATTATAATGACACAAAGAGGATATGAGTGAGTGTATATCCCCACCTCAATAAAAGAAATCAACCAACATATCTTGGTATATTATAGAATATAGGAATATATTCTTATACATAGCCTATTTAAGTGCCAGTGCTTTGTGGAAATATCAAAGGATCTCTTTCTATATATTATAGTGAAGATGTAATGATATGAATATATTCCTGTCCCAACAACTAGAGAAAAACATCACTCAGATCAGTATGAACAAGTGGATACTCTAGAGAAATATAACATCATTTCTCATATCTAGTAGGATTATTGGCATATTTTGATAAAGGTTATGATATAAGGACCAGTCTCATATCCCTATTCTAAACTAGGCTCACTAAGTGAGAGTGGAACATGACTTAGGACAAGATCATATTCTTGTTGCAAAATTCTAGAAACACATCCCAATGGCCTGAGATCAGGATCATATCCCCAATATATATGGGGATCACCAAGTGAGAGTGGCACATGCCTTGGGACATGCTCATATCCATATTATAAAAAGATTAGAGGAATACTCTAGGGGCCCGAGATCATGGTCATATCCCTGTTTTCGATGAGGCTCCAAAGTTAGAGATAAAAATGTCTCAGGATAGGCTCATATTATTGCCAACAAATCTACCCAATATATAATAGTAGCTTATAGGAGGAGGCTCATATCCCTACTCCCATTATAGATATCCGTCGATATATTCTGATAGGGAATACATATTTAGACAAGGCTCATATTCCCTTTCCATCCAGGGCTCACCATGTGAGAACAACACAGGACACAAGATAAGCTCATACTACTGTCAAGAAAAGAACAACAACATATTCCAAATGACAATGATCAGGCACATATCTCTTTTCTGCCTAAGGCCCACAACCTATGAGAAACACATTCCCTAGAACATGATCATATCCCTTTTAGAGAATCTCATTGACGTACTCAAACAGTTTCTCAATAGAGGGATCTTATTCCAACAAAAATAGATAGTTATTAATAGATTCTAGAAGCCTTCATAAAGTGGGATTATATACCTAATCAACCCCAAAAGGTAGGATGGAATATTCCACTCATGATGTAGACTGAGTCTCATACTCTTAACCCATATAATTTCAAGTTTCCTTGAGGTTGTTAGAGACACATTCTAAACACCCCAAGGTTTTGTTGACTCTTCAATCGAAAAAAAGGCGATCATTATAGTGATAGTCCCCCTCATGGTATTGTGGAGATGGATTATAGGGTCTCTAATCTTAAAATATACCATGGAAATCCTCCCCATAGTGATATATTTATTGGAAAAATAAATCCCCCCCTTTCCAAGACACCATTATATAGAGAGGTGTTCGAAAATATCTGACACCTTCGTATAGAGAGGTGATAAAAAATATTAGGCACCATCATATATAATAATGCTCAAAATACCACGTTTAACCATATATGGTGCCCCAATAAACCATCAAAATCACATCACCATAGTTAGAGGTGACCCATAGAGGAAACCTCTATATTCTGGCTAGATATAGACATATTGATTTGATGAAGAAGCTAATGACATAGAGATATAGAGAGTGTTATCTAGAAGAAACCTTCCAAACATGCCCAGACTCATTTCCACTTCTAATTACAAGAACCCAAATGGGTTAAAAATAGAGTTCCAGAGTTCATCCTAACCAAATGATGTTAAAATATATGGAGTTCATCCAAACCACATGAATTTAAACTGTATGGAGTTCATCCTAACCACATGAAGATAAACTGCATAGACTTATTCCTAACCACATGACATTTAAATGTACATAGTTCATCCTAACAACATGAAGTTAAACTATATAGAGTGGATGTTGACCACATGACATTAAACTGTACGAAGGTCTTCCTAACTAAATGATGATAAACTATACATATTTTGTCATAACCACATGAAATTACACTATATAGAGTTTATCCTAACCACGTGACGTTAAACTATATGGAGTTTATCTTGACCACATGATGTTAAAATATACAGATTATATCCTAAAAAAATGACATTAAACTATATAGAGTACATCCTAACCACATTAAATTAAACTATACAAACCAAAATTTGGAATTAAGACATTAAATTGCATAACATATCATATCCTAACAACTTGATGTTAAACTGTATGGATTCATGCTTACCACATCCCATTAAACTGCACAATGGATGTACTTACTGTAATATGTTAAACTACACAGAAAATTTCCTTTAGTCATGACATAAAATTGTATGGGTTTTCTATAACTACATATGGATTGATTATCATTTCAATGTGATACATAGGTATGCCTCAATCCTATATATTTGTCTAGACGCCTCCTAGAAAAAAATTATCCCGATCCATGCTTTAGATTCCTCTCCATGTAGATAAGAATCCTGGCCATTCCATATTTCTCACACAGATCATAGATTACACGAGCTTAATAATTTTAGTAGGGGATTGACAATATAAAACATTAATATTATCTTGTGATAGTGTTATCATGGTACTGAACGTAAGACTTTAAAATTCATACCATGAGTCCTCACT
Source organism: Viscum album (assembly GCA_963277665.1). Lineage (NCBI taxonomy): Eukaryota > Viridiplantae > Streptophyta > Magnoliopsida > Santalales > Viscaceae > Viscum > Viscum album. Next base: position 443,030,803 of record OY728142.1, read on the forward strand.
ACACGATGTTAAATTTCATGGTTGATGTCCTTTTTATGATATAAAACAACACATTCCCATGGACCTCACCTGAGAGGACCACTATTTTTGTTGATTAGTCTCGCACAAAAAATGTGTTCTCAATAACTATGTGTAACTTGATTACTTTTTATGACATAAAACAACACATTCCCATGGACCCCACATTCTTATCGAATGACATTAAACTGTAAGGAAAACATCGTGGTTAAATGACATTAAAATAGTACAAAGAGTTTTCTTACCACATAATGATAAAATTTAGGGAAAAAATCTTTACCACATGACATTAAACTACAAAGAGACAAATACACCCCTGCTACATGATGCTAAACTATGGATATTAGTACCCATCATTATCCCTTATCATAGGACTGCATGAGCCTTACAACAATCTACCAGAGTATGAGGTTCTTCCACCATACTTTAAACAAGATCAGTCTATATATCACAATTCATATCATGGGTGCCTCAGGTTGTAGAAAACCTTTCATGGACTTTATAAAATAAACGATAACTATCAGTTCGACCATGATATTGATGAAGAATGTATTAGACCCACCAACTTGATACATCTTGGCCCTGTATAAAGGGTACTCTGATTCTTGTGATCCTGACATCACCATGAAAGAACTCAGAACCGAAGGGTGTTATGGGTCATACCGAACATGATATTCCCATATCATTACTCATGACCTGAGAACCTCAAGCCATGATTTACAAAATTTCCATTTCTCACTCAGAAGGATAATAAAATGATCTTGACCTAGAGTATTATAATTGGGCTCCTTTGTAACATCCTCTATACCAGGTACATGTGTTTCATAACCTTAAAATGAATACACATTAGTAAAATCTATATGTCCTTAAACTATAGACAATATTTTTCCAAATCATAAGACCCTAAATTTTTGGTGAAATAGACACAAAACATTTTAGGTTGAAAACCCTCAAATTGCATCCTAAGAAAAAGTCATGTCTTTTCTTGATAAACACTTCATCTCCAGAGCATAAGAAAAAAGTAGGGCACAAATAAGTAAGGTATAAACCTCATTGTGTCCACCTTATGGCCCTATTAAAATCCAACTTATGATCACTGGAAGCCTTTTCTAAGAAAAATTTAGTGTAATGGTTTGTCACATCTTCTTGTTGCAATAACATGTTCCCTAAGCAGTGACACCAAATTTAGGGTACTCGAAACCTTCTTGAATCATACATTTTACAAAAATCACTATTCATTATTTGAGTGCCTTGGTTCATCCCATTCCTTTCATGGACTTCAAAAATAAATAGTGATATCTTAGTTCGGCTATGCTATTGATGTAGAAGGTCTTAGACACACCAAATAGAGACATATTGGCCCAGTATAAAGGGATCTCTAATTCTTGTGTGCCCGGAATCATTATGGAAGAACACAATAACTGAGGGTGTTTTTGGTCATTACCAACATGATTTTCCCATACCTTCCTCATGATCTGATCACTTTAAACCATGATTTATAATTTCTTTAACCAGAATATTCAAGTAGATTTAACATCATTGATCGTATATCACCATGTTTTTTACCCATTCTCAAATAGGAGATTAAAATTCCAATTCTAAAACCTTCTGGTGGCCCACACCTCATGATTTGAAATTATAGGGTGTAAGGATCAAGTTTCACAATTTAAGAGCTTAATTTCCCGGGCGTTCCAAAACCCATTCAGGAGAGCTTTCCTTCATACCCAACCAAATTTCCCATATGCTTGAGTCTTCACAAACCTTTCATATCCCTGAAAGATAGTGGGGGATCAAATCTACTTGACCATTCTTGTGGGCCCTATGGACTCATGCATAAGTGATTTGACCTACCAATTAGAGGCAACCCATCCTTATAGGGAAGGAGCTCTATTCCTCACGAGCCTTAGTGACACCACAAGGAAACTAAGAACCTTAGGGTATCTTCAGTCATCCCTAGAATGTATGTCCCATTCCATTACCCATAAACTAAATATCGTGGGTATATGATTTATATAATCCACATTACAACTTTCTAGGTGCCCCTACTTCCATATTATTTCACTCTCAACCAACATTTCCCCCATAAATCTTCCATGACCCTTGGAAAAGAGTGGAGACCCCTTTGTGTGGATATGATAATGATACATAAGGTATTTTAACTACCAACCATAATTATCAAATCATTAAAATAAAATAAATCCAATCTTCTTGAGCCCTAGAAATAGCACACTGAAACCCAGAACCATAGGGTGCTTTGATTCATACCTAGAATGTATACCCAATTCTGTATTCATCAATCAAGTTCTAGAAGCAAGAATTTAAATTTCAAGTCATCTCATGGTCCAAGCTAGAATACCTTAAACTACAACACATCTAAGGTTTATGTTAGAAGACATAAAAATATAACACATAAAATGTATGAACTCGAAGACCTTAAAATACATCATGTTAATGTTTTGAGCTAGAATACCCTAAACTACAATAAATGGAAGGTGCAATCCATAAGACCCCATACTATAGCACAGTGGTGGTCTAGATCACAATACCTTAAAATATCCTTCTAAAAGATAAATTATTCTCACCAAGTTGAAAACTAGATAAGAGAATACTGGGAAAAAGTGGGGTCTCTACTCATTGTAAATGAATTTTTTTTTGATCCATGAAATATTGAGCTTCTTTAAAATGAAATAGGCATAACAAATTTTTAGGTCGAAAACCCTTAAGAAGAAGGTCTGAGAAAAATCCAAGTCCATGCCCACTAAATCATCCTCCATATGAAGATTATGAAAAATTTAGGGTAAAATAAATAGATAAAAATCTTGTGGGGAACACCACATGGACTTATAAAAAATCAATTTATTCTTGCTAAATCCCCTAAATTAGGCAGAAGTTAGAGAATTCTATCTTCAGGAAGGACATCATGCCTAAATTATCATAGTAAATTAGATGATCTAAAGGAAATTGGAGAAAGTACATGAATGAGAAATTTCATGTCGGTGGGAATTCATGAAAATTTCTCAACATAAACCTTTTGTAAGTAAAGAACTCAAATCCAGGTGACTTGATCGGATTGGTATTACCAAGAAAGTATTAGTACCATGGATGATCTGAGCAAAATCTCTACCTGAACATGGTTCTCTACCCATGATTTCATTATAAAAAAGTGAAATTAATCTTCTGAAATATGATCTATATCTATAAAAGGACTTTCATCATATAGTTATTTACCCATGAACCTATGTTCCCTATGCATGGGTTTGATCAACATATTGGTTTAGTTCAGAACTATGTATGACTTGATTCCCATTTTAATGAGATATATAGTGACACCCAAGTAACTTAATTTAAATCTAGCCACAAGTTTCTTTTCACCCAATTCCTGTCCCATCCTGGAATTCATACACATTCCAAATTTATGGTATCCATTCCCCAAGACAACTTCAAATCCTATCTCAGATTTATCCAAGCACTCATGGTTAGAAATATGGTTGTGCAATCACTTCACGCATGGGTTGAATTTCTTATGGAATTCAACTAGTGTTTGCAGTTTGATCTCATGAATTATCCAGGGTTGGTCTTGTGATAATACATACATGTCAAGGGATTGATCAGGAGGAAATCCCTTGACATGTATGTATTGTCACAAGAGAGGCCCTGGACAAGTTAGTACGATCTCATGACAAATTTTTAAAATTGTCACATGATTTTCCATTGATATGTCAGTATTATCATGAGATAGTCTGATAAAAAGTCACGCTGATCCCGAAAACTACCTTGAAATTTTATAACTTAATTATGAGAAAATATCCTAGACAATGCACCTTGATCATGTGGAAGAGTCTTTGACATGTCGACAAGATCTTGTGATTTCTGATTGACATGTCATCATTGTCCTGTGATAGTCCACAGATAAGACAAGTCTATCATGTGAAAGAGTATCGTCATGTATAAATTGATCATGCTCAGGGCCCTATAAATGACTAATTATGAGAATAATGTTGGACATATCTACATTTATTTTGTAAAGACATCTAAGAAAAGTAAATTTATGAGGAAAACACCCTTATATGTATCTTACATGCCAGACTGATTCCCCAAACATATCCAGAAAACAATCAAGGCCTATCTAGTAGACAACCATGACATGCTAGGATGATCCCCTAGGACATGTCAACTTTTTCTGGTGGACACACCTAGACCCATTCCATGAGTGCCTCGACCAAGAATCTTATACCACATTGGCAATTTCGAAGGTAAGTGTCCATAATTGGGTAGGTTTATGCATTCATGTTACCCTATTTGTATCATGCTCTCAGGGGGTCCCTTCATGTCATGCCAAGCATATATAGTGGACTTTCATTGTCACTATATATCTTCATCTATCAGAATATAGAGAATGAATATGATAAGGGAATCCATAGCGTGTAATCCCCAATAAAAGGGAACCCATCGTGGTATAATTCCCTATAATTCTCTAAAACCTCAGGGATAACAATAATTTCTCAGAGCATGATCATCCACCTTATCCTATCATTGGGTTAGTGGATGAATAAACTATAATAAATCTGATTCTCTCCATAACCAAGATACATATGATGTATTATTAAGACTCAATATCTATACCATATCCTCCATGATATGGGTAATCATTCCTCTCAAAGAGAAAGTTAAATGTGTAAGTCCTAGATGGATATCCTATCATAAAATGTGTTCAATAATTTGATACCTCTTGTTTCTCACACCGAGCATGACTCAAATGGGATTATATACTGGTGATGATTGTACCAATAATGTGATAAAAATTCCCCCAGTGTGGGACCATCATTTGGATGAAAGTATGATTACATACAATCCCCACTCAAAGAGTTGTACTCTCGATGAGGTAATCTAGGGTAGTATTATATGCATAAGTCCTATCTAATGCCTCTATGGTTGTATTTATCACAACAATTATTCCTATATAAGAACTATGTAAACTCTGATTTCTATCTCAAACATGATACATAGGATGCCTCACCAAGATCTAAGCATGATTTTTCAGTCCTTACCACATGATGTTAAACTTCATGGATGGGTCCAGTCATACAACCTTAAACAATGTCAAATAAACTATGCATGTTTGGATTCCTATTTTCACAATATATGTAGGATTCCTAGTAGAGCTTCAATCCCATCTCCAAGTCACCAACCGCCTCCTAGGTTGAAAATAAACTCTAGAGTTTCCTAAAATGGCCATAAATTAAATCATCATAAATAAATAAGATAATGATTGAGAAATTATGTTATTTCCATAGTAGTTCCAATCAGTATATGTTCATAATCAAGACACTGACACAAGGGTTACCAGTCCTGTATTGTGTTATGGGAAGGATTTTGTGAACATATATTAAATCTATAAGGGAGTCCGAGTTTCGGTAATAATTTCCACAAAAAAAGGGTGTGATGAGACTGACCTCCCATCATATTGACCAATGCGAGTTCCTAAGTTTCATTAGGTCTGAAATCCAAAAGGACCAGATGCATTTTGAAAGCAGGTTTATAACCATAAATGGATGTGGGAACCGTTGATAGTTTCTAGGGAAGACTAAATAAATGGTAAAAATCCATGAGAGTGATTGAGAAAGGAAATGAAACCCCCCACAATCAAACCATCGGGTAGAAAAATATCTAACTCTCTTTCCCCTCAAAATAACAGCCCATCAATCTGAATGAGTGATCAACCTATACCATGGGGTCACTAAGGGATTCGACTACTAGGTCCACTACATTAATTACTTTAGGACCATATACGTTCAAAAATCATGAGGGATCCAGGTTTCTCAAGGAATGTTTTTAAAGTAAGATCATGACCATATGTGGCTAAGACATCATTTAGTGCACTAGGTCCCCAAAGGCCTTGGAACATTCTAGGTCCCTGTAATTCATTTTAAATTATGCATATTATCACATTTTAAAATAGTGATTCATTTAATTAAAATAGTCTAATTCCCCAAATTAAGAGGAAACATGTCACATGTACTATAAAATAAAATGTATAAACCATGGGGAAAGTACCACGAAATATATTAATAATTTTGAATCCATTTTTATTTTTAAATCGATGCCCAACATATCCTATATATGCTCGGACATTCCTCATCTCAGATCAATTATCCATTTCACAACCACCATAGGCCTTAAATCATATCATACTTCCAAAAAAACAAATTAAATTAATTAAAACATTTATAATTAATTAAACCATTTCATTTAAAATAGTAATAATCTTCATTTGACTCACCAAGCCATCCCTTCATGCCGAAATCATGACCAACAACTCATGGAATGTTCCCAATAGATCCTCAATATCAAATTATTCTAAGTAACTAATAACAGAAAAAATTTTAATCATTAAAACAATTTAATTTTTAATAAAACCCATATAAAATATCATGGAAGGATATACCTTCATCGAATCAATGAACGACAACAAACATGCATCAATATAGGACATTCCATTTCTATGAAGAATAAAATCCATATATAAAATGGAAAATTTTCCCTCTCCTTTCAGAAATATCCATCAATACCGAACTTAAGACTAAACTAAAATTGGAGGTTGAGGAAGAAGAATCCAAGAATGAGAAGAAAATTGAGGAACTCACCATCGATTGTCATTGAAAAGCTACAAAATCCACCCCCTTTGAAGGGGAATCAAAGGAAGAAAGGGAGAGGGTGGTTCGATAGAATGACATTACCCCATACCCCTTCTTCTCCAAAACCTAATCAGATGACAAGTGAAATGGCCATCCTACCCCTTTATAAAAAAACCACCATAAGTCCATCGAATGGATGATGCTGGGTCACCAATCGGCTGGTCGTCCTGTAAGCGGTGTAGGGAAAATGATTATCCCACTAGATCTCTCATGGACTTCCAGTAGATAGTCAGTTGTAGGCTAATGTTTTCCAACAAAACAGCCACCCAGACCTTCCTATAATGTTCACCTGATACTCTGTGACACTATTTGTGCCTCACTTTTCATTAAAAATACATTTTAAGATGATTTCAACCTTATAATTCTCATTCGAATACAGGTTCAAAATTCATCCCACTCATTAAATAAAAAATTTAAATTCCTCTTGAAATTTAATACCCGTACGGACATAAGATATTACATAACGTATTTCCCAATGTTTATAAAGATTACCATTTTGAGTTATTTATAGTCAGAACCTATAAATAAAAGGATTATAAATTAAGTATCTAAGGCTATCAGGCACTAAATTTTTGGAATTCAAGAGATATTCTCTACCAAAATTGTTTGAGAATTTTGGATTGCATTAATTTTCAGTTTGATCTTATAGATTCTATTTTTGTTCGTTTTTTTTAAAATCTACAAGTTTCTAATTTTAATCATTTGATTTTGATCATCTAGGGATCAAAGAGTTTTAAGGATTAGAAATGATTCTTCTAAACTTATTCTTCAAATAATTCCCCAGGATAAGGACATGGATGATTCCAATCATGTGCTTAAATAGGAGATCTGAGGTAAATATTGATTCTACCTACAATTTTCAAATAATTATGGTTACAATACTTGTGCTTCTAATATTTTTGATAGATAAATTATTGGTATTTCATTATTTTTATACTATATTTTTGTATATTGATCTTTCTTATATTTTTTATTAGAAGTAAAGTACTTGAGTTAGACAAATTATGATATCCTTCTATAATATTGTTTTCCAGTATATGAATTGTTATCTTAAACATCATCATTTTTTCAAGTTCTGTAGTTACACTTTATCTACTTATCTTTTTTAATTCAGTATGTGTTATTTTTCTCATTTTTTTATTTATTGTACATTTATTTTAATTATAATCTTGGTTAGTTCAAAAACTATCACTTATAAAATATAATTTACCTAGAGTTTTAAATATTCTCAAGCTTATAAACATTTCAATTAACTCCTCCCATATTTTTACTATCATATTGGGAAAAATAATGGTTTTAGTCACTACCCCTCCTATTAGGGGTGGTATTGGGGTAGCACACTCTGTCTAACTAGCAGTTCAGGAATGGTTCTGGTGGATCAGGTTACGAAATCTCCAAAACTTTGGTCTATTCGCTAAACTAGATGCTAACCATAATGTTTTCCCATCCCCCGTGGTGCAGGTATAGGGTGTGAGTATAATATTAATTAAGAAACCAATAATAACTTACTTAATAATACACACATATATGTATAACCATATAATAACTTAATAGAATCCATAACTAAAAAATGCATATAATTTTCACACAATTTGGGTGCACAAAATGCCACCCTAATATTTGACTGTAATAACCAATGAATTTTCAATAAGATTTCAAATTTATGGTACATTGATACTCATGATTAAAAATTTATATATATACTAAATTTTTTTATTTTTTTATATCATTTCTCAAAATTGATTATAAATTCAATTAGATATTTATTATACATTTGGAATAATTATGTTCACTTTGTGATAGAAAATGAATTTTATTTAAAGGTTAAATATATGTTATTCAATTGATTTATTAATGAGTATTTTATAAATGAAAAGTTATTTTCATTATATAAAAAAATTGATATTTTTTATTATAATCATATAAATAATTATATGAAGTTATAAGGAAAGATTTTAATTTTTCAATTTAAAAAAATAGTTTTTATTTTAAATAAATTGTTTTTTCATGTATTATATTATTTTATTTGAAATTAAAATTTATAAATTTTAGAATTTAAATTAGATAAAAATTATTTATTTTCTGGATTAAACAAATCAAAAATCCTATTTGGGTGATTTTTTTCCTATAAAGCTTGATTTTGGGGTGATAGTGGAAAATACCATTTTTAAAAATACTGTAACATTTATGACATCATCAGGATATAAGAACAATTTAAAAACTTATAAAAACTTTTAATTGTGGTAAATGATTAATATAAGAGATAAGGCCACAAATATCATTAAAAATGTCAAAATTTAATTTTATTTGTGTAATTATACCCTAAAGTATCATATATTTGAATATTTTTCTATTTTGTTCCACTTTCCTTTGATAATATCATTTCTATTATTTTAATGTTAAAAGTACTTACAAGGGTTCTAGTCCTCTAACGTATAAAAGAATCCCCTCACCCCTCTTTTATCTACAAATATTTAGCACATTAAATCAACCAAGACCTAACAAAAACCTTCCAAACACCCTTATCCATTTCCCATATCTTTGGGTCACCCCAAAATACCAACTAAAGAAGTCTTGATGAGAGATTCAAGGGAATAAGTGGTCATATTAATGAAATTATTTCAAGTTTATTTCTCATTAAACCTCGTCTAAATATTATTTAAACATAAAAAAATAATTATATATGTTTTATTATTATACTTAAATATTTATATTTTTATGGAAAACCCTTATCTACTTCCCTTCTACCCAATGTAAAATGAAAACGTCGCACATGTGTACTTACAGACTACCACATCTATGGACAAAATATTTTAGTTTTCATTACCACCACACAAGGATAGTTATAAAGATGTATTTAATGAATAATTATTATATCTATGGACTAATTAATATTCGTTAAATAAAAATAATTATCTACCTTCTTTTATTTCCATCTATTAAAAAATTAAAATGTTGCATGTGTGTATGTGCAAGATATTGCCGCCATGAATGATGTGTTTCATTTTTCATTACCACCTTATATGGATAATTATACAAATAGATTTTTTTTAAATAAATATTATACCTATAAAATGATAAATATATTTTTTGAATTTATTATATCATTATACAATAACATGTTATTACTTATTCAACCACTATAACATGTTCTTATTTTGGTCATTTTTACCACCCACATGTATGATGTTATAATGTTTATGTTATTAATGACTAAAGAATGTTTTTAATAATATTATTATGTAATAATAATAAATTTATTATACTTCAAAATTTATTTCATGTTAATATATAAATGTATATTTTTTTAATAAAATTAATTCAATCTACAAAATCAAAACTAAATAAAGAATTTTTATACATTCCATGCGACCCATCACCATAAGTTCCATGAAATATCCATGGAACAAAATTATAAAATAAAATAAATATATAAAATTATCATTATCACTTTTTATGTGATTAAATAAAGGCCAAGGTGTATGAATCGAAACCGATGAATCAAAATATCCATGAGAAACATAACATTTAACACATAAACATTGATTTTAAAAAATAATTGTTAAAAAATGGGTAGGGAAAAAAAATTAAAAATTAATGTTATTAAGGTATATAAATATAAATATGATTCTTAAATATATTATTAATAAATATAAAATCATTATATATACGTTTAGACTATCTTTGACCTATTTGGAATCCAAGGTAAAAGGATTCTTGGCATAATTTCCTTTTATTGGGCCACATCAGTTCTCTATTTTCTATGTTATGAAAATATTATGTGTGCTATTAAATATAAATGTTTTATGTCCTATTTAAACATATTTTATGTTTATTTTCATTTTTTTGACATAATTAATTCATTTTTTATTTCTTATTTCAAATGTTACTATCTTTGTAAGCGTTTCTCATCTTAAAATTTCTTCTTTGAGAGATGTTTAATCTTCTAAACTTATTTACATTTGATATGTCTATAAGGGTGTCATGTGTAGAGAATTTTGTGGGAAATTTTGAAGATTTATTGTGAAATTATAAGACCTTTTCCTAATGAAAAAATATACATTTGATGAGAAATAAATGAGTTTTTTAATATATTTGGTTTTTAATAATTCTCTAAAAACTCTAAACCTAAAAGGTCTTGGATTTTTAAGTGAACAAATATTTCATTTTTATGTTGAAATTTTGGATGGTGAAAAATTAAGTCACATCTATCTGTCTCAAAGATAGTATACAAAAAATATGTTTTTATAGATGGATCTAGGGGTATGGGTATTGGAAAATATAGTTGTTATTAGAGGAAGGGTTTAGATATCTTTAGAGGTTATTTTGTTTTTAGATGATTATATTTTAAGAGTTTTATATAAAATCTTGGTTTAATAATTTCATGGTCGATTATAAGTTTAAACATATAGATACATTTTTGTGTTTTTATGTGATGAAATTTTAATGTAACTAATGATATTTTGGAACATTTTAATTAGGTTTTAATAGATATTTTATATGTATGAATACCTTAAGTATAACATGTGAATTAGTGTGGAGGCTATTTGGGAATATTGTTATTATATTATTTTGGGACATGAGATGAAAATTATTGATAAAATTTAAGGTTAATATTTTTTGGAATCATAATGTTTTAATACACTCATAGGACCATAAATTATCATATATTTAAAAAAAATTCATTTTGGTTCAACTTTATTTGGAGTATGACATTTATATTATTTTAAATGTAAGATTATTTACAAGGGTTTCACTCCTCTCACTTATAAAAAGATCCCAACATTCTCTCACTTATATACAAATGTTGAGCATGATATCTTGACGAATACATACCAAAACACCTCCCTATAACCCTTATCAATATATTAGAGATTTTGGTCTCTCCAAAAGACTAGTATAAGAAGTATTAATGATAAATTCAGATGAGGACACCGAAGGAAGTTGTAAAAATATTAAATGAGTTAATTCAAGTATATTTCTTTTTAAACCTACTCTAAATCACATTTAACCATATAAAAAAATTATATAAGTATTAGTAGTATACTGAATTTTTTTATGTTTATATTGATCCCTTATCTACTTCCCTTCCATACAATAGAAAATGAAAATCTAACTTGTGTGTACATACGGACTACCACCTCTGCGGATGGCGTATTTCATTTTTCCTCACTTCCCCATTGGGATGGTTATAAAGATAAATTTAATGAATAAATATGATATATATTAAATATTTATTATTTTCAAATGATAAATCATTTTATACCATCTTTATTTTCCATACATTGAAACATTAGAATTTCATCTTTATATACATGCAGACTACTGCCTTTCTAAATGAAATAATGAGTTTTTCCATTACTTTATTATATGAATGGTTCTATAAATGGATTTATTAAAAAAATAGAAAAATAATTACAAGAATATGATTTTTTAGAATTTATATTATCATTATACAATGACATGTTCTTACCCATTCAACAGTTATAACATATTGTTATTTTGGTTAGTTTTACCACCAATATAAATGATGATTTAATGATTATGTCATGAATTATTGAGGATTTATTTACACTGGTAATATTATATAATGATTCTGAATTTATGATTTTTTTCAAAATACTTTATTGGTTGTTAATATATATTTCTTTTTTTAATAATATCAATTATTTCTACAAAACCAAAACTTCTAAAAAATGGAATTTTTAAGCTTTGCATTCAACATATCACCATAATTTCCATGAAATATAAATTGAACCCCATAATATTACCAAATAACTATATTAATTAATCGTGAATTTTTTTGAGGTTATTAAACCATGGACAAGGTGCAATAATTGAAACTTTTGAATTGAATCATGCATTGAAAATCAGACAATTAATACATAATAATTGATTTTAATAAATAATAAATAGTAATTAGGACATAAGAAATTATAAATTAATGGTATAAAGGTTAATAAAAATAAATATGATTCTTAAATAGATGAATATAAATCTAAATTTATTATATAAGATTTTAGAGAATTTCTGAACTAGAGGGAATTTAAGGTAAGGGGAATATTAACTGAATTTTATTTCCCTGGGTTATTTCACTTCTAAATTGAATATGTTATGAAAATATTATGTGTGTTATGAACTATAATTTTTTTATTTTTTATTTACAATTGTTTTATTTCGATTTATATTTTATTTTCACATAATCACCACATTGATTTATTTATACATCAAATGTTAAGATCTTCATAAGGTTTTCTCATCTCAAACTTCCTTCTTTGAGATATGTTTAATATTGTGAACCTATTTCCATTTATATGGTGTCTATATTTTATCATTTAAAGTTTATATCATGATTCAATCTTTATTCATTATGTTTAAAGTTGAATTTCAATTTATCTTTTTTATAAGGTTTTTATTCAGTTGTTATAAAAGTTGTAAGGATTTATTTATATCTATTTCAATTTCAAGAGACATGGATCATGTTTTGAACCATGATTTCGTTTTTATGTTGTAGTTACTACTCCATGAATCTATTTCGGAATATTATTTCGTGTAATTTATGGGTTTTATAGAATCATTTCATGTTTATTCTTTAAATTCATTTTGATTCCATAATTACTAAAGATGTAAGGGTTTTATCATTCCAATTTTCTATTTATTGAGAAATGTTATATATTACCCACATTATTTCCTTCATGTGGTGTATATACTCCCAGTGAAATTTAATTTATGGTAATTTCCATGAAATAAAATGGATTTTAAAATCCATATATGGTTTTCAATTTTATGGGGGATTTTAATTTAATAGCCCAAATGGGATTTTATTTTAAATAATTGATTAAAAAAATTTAAAGTCTTTTACCCAAACTATTTCTCCTCAATGTCCATGTTATTTAACTTTTTTCAATAATATTATTAACAAAACATAAATGATTTATTAATTTCATTTTCCATGTTCTTTAAATTTATTTTAAATGCTTTTAAAAGGATTCTTCTAAATGTTTACCGCATGAGTTACTTTTGAATATATTTGAATAAAGTATGAAATGAATGATTTTTAACATTTACCACTTCATCGATTATCCCAAAAACATGTAATTTATTCATTATTAGGAATCCCTTATAAGTTTTTTTGGTTTTTAAATAAAATCATATTCCTATTTTTCTGGGAATTTCTAATTTTTTAAAATATACCAAAAGATATGAATATATATTCTTGTTATTCAAATAATATTTACAATTATTTTATAAAATTAATTTTCATTCTTTATCTAGTATAATAGTAGGATGGTTACTCCCACACTCTGATAAAAACAAGAGGGTGAATGAGTTATTACCTACAATAATAATAAAATAGTTAATTAGAGGCTGTCCTTCAATAAAGAAGTATGGGTAAACAGTTTATAACCACTCAAAATATAAAATTTGGTGAATTAGTTATCAATATAGTAAAAAAGGGTTAATATGTTATCACCATACATATCATGTGTAATGGCCCAGGACAAATCACCAGAACACCTCAACTATACATCCTTATCACTAGAGGCTGGGGTATATTTAGAGGTATTTTATGTATAATATTTTTTTGATTTAATTACCTCTCTAATATAAAGGTACAACAAGTATTACATCTACTAAAAATATGGATTGATATTTATAAAGGATAGAAAAATGGAAAATAAAAACTTATTCATTAAGAGGACTTATATTCCATACATACTTATCATACATGGTTAGAAATGGAATTATTAATCTCTATGTACATTAAAATCTATATGAACACAGTCCGAAAACAACCATACATACCATAAACTAGGAAAACAAAACATAACAGACATATACATGACCAAATCAAATAAATGAATAATGGGAATTATGAAATGAAGTCCCATATATTGGATAATCCATATTAAAAGGATAAGGACAACCCATAACATCCATTCCTAGGTTGTCCATAAAAAACAAAAAAATATCCCACACTGGATGTATTGTAAATCTCTATGATCTGGTGTTTTAACTTTAACTTTTTCAGTTATAAAAAGGTTTACATGAATCCCAATAGGTTAGATTTTTGGTATGTGTAAATCATACCTTCTAGGAGGCCACAACTCAATCCTAAAAAATATGTCATAAATTTTCGTGCATTAATTAATAGTATAGTGAATTTTAATGGGAAAGTATGACAATAAATATGAATTATGTATAATTATAATGATGAATATTAAACCTATTACTATGGTGTTTAATTCCACTTGTTCTCTGAGTTACTGTAGAACTGACTATTTTGAGGATAGCTCAAAATATGGGTAGAAGTAACATATGAGTCAAAGCACTACTGGACTATCCCATGGGATAGATAATGTTTTATATACGTGTTCTATAACCTTTAAGCTTATCTATTTGATAATGGGGGAAAAGTGTATAATAATTCTGGGCGTTACATGCCCTTCCCAACCCTGATGACCTTTTTGTTACTGTTCAAAATAGTTACTTAAACATTTTATATCAATAGTATAACACTTTTGACATGTTTAAAATTACATGGTGGGTTTTATTACCTATTATATGACACTAAGTATACTCCCACATGAAAGTATTCAATAACACATACGTATAAACATATTTATCATATTTAATAAGCTAAACCATGTATGAGTGAAATTATGGATAATACTAGGACACTAGTGCCTTTATTATACAATGCTCATTTTTATATTAATCCAGTCTTTTACTATAAATCCATTAACACTTACATTAAAAATCCATATGAACCACTAATTCCACTATTTAACAAATGAAATGGAAGTAATTGGAATAAATACCAAATCGATGTATGATGGCTATAAAAAACTCCCCATAATTGGGTTTTTTTCTTTAAGAAGCTTTAACGAGCCTCAAGAGGAAACTAATGTGGCCATGATGCTTTTATATCTCCCTCTTATTCCCAGTTCCCATCCTAAAGTATCCAATATTTCCATATCACATGTTAAATTATTATAACCTTTCCTTTTAATACATATTTACTTTGGTCTACCATACATATATACCATTTTTAATGGGAACGATCTGCCTTAAACTCGATGTTGTTGAACTAGATAACATGTTTAGGACCAGGAACATATTTACTCAATTTTGAAACATAGAAAATATTACCCAAAAACCATAATTTATTAGGTAATGAAAATTTTTAGGTTATCTATTTGATACAATCCACAATCTCAAATAATTCTACAAACCATGGAGTAACCTAACCGAGGATAAACAAAAATGAAAACTTACTTACCGACTCAAAATTTCAAGGGTTTCACCTTTGATCAACATAGTAATTTTAATAGATTTATGTGGTGGTTAAATACTTCTAAAACATATTTACCTTCTCAATAATCTCATATATGATACAAGGATTAATTAAATATGATTCATTGATCTTATTACAATACATATTAGAACAACACTGTTGAAAATAGAGAGCCATTAAAGGTTAAGTTCATTTTTGAATTCATCGTGTCTGAATTATATTAATATTTTTTATTTTTCTTAAATAGTTGATTTTTAGTAGAATAGTGAAAAAATTAGTAATTATTAATTCCATATAATTTTTACTATATCATAATTTAAGCCTGGATTAAAATATAGAGAGTATAAATTTTTCATCTATTACTTTAGAGTATTATTTGGATTATTTTTGGATGCAGGTGCTGAGACAGTGTGATAATCCAAGGCTTAGGGAGCTCGAAATTAATATTTTAAAAATGATATATATATTAATATCACGCATGCACAATTTTCCTAAAAAAGAGGAATAAATACAAAAGACAGTCTCAGATCAGAAATATGATTCCATCGTTGAGTTCAGAGTATGGTTTTCCCTTAGCATGACATAATCTATGTCAGCATCGGGCACTAGTTTTGTGCTCTTTCAATGTCCAATAATTATATAAGTTTAATTATATTTATTTAATAATTCAATTAAAAACCCTAACCTAACAAAATCTTATATATACGATTATTTGAACAATTTTTTGGGTCTGCCACATAACCCTATAAAGGGAGTGGATCCCTTGGAGATAGAGCATTGGATGAGATCTTGGAAAACCACTCCAGATCAAGATCAGATTGAGGTTCATTATGCTATCAGATTTTGTAGATGTCTCCAACGATGGAAATGCAAGACCTTTCTTCATCATTGATCAACTCAAATTCTAGGTAGGATGTTTTATTTTGGAAATTCCATCCCTTTCTTTTATCTTGGTTAAATAAGATTCAATTCAATGAACTAGAATTTATTTTTTTCATTGAAAGTAGATTTATTTGTGATGGATTTTGTTCATTTGTTATATCCTTATTTGTTTGTATATTTTTTTGATAATAAATCCTGGATAAATGAACAAAGTCTATGTTTAATTCCTCACAACTTGTGGTTTATAGATTTCTCAATTGTTTCTTGGCACATTCCCCATTTGTATTTTCTTTGGCCAATAGTTTGATGAATACTTGATATTTGATTGGTGTGTGACCATTTTTCAGTGAAAAACATCAATATTGAAAACATGGTATGTGATCAAGGGGGGATCAAGGTGGGTCAATGATAGAGTATATTGAGAGGTGTATCATAATGGATTAGTGATTGTCATTGATCTCAAATATGATGACACAACTAAAGATAGAGTGTTTGGATATTTCCTGAGCAGATTAGAAGTTCAAGTCATGATTTCCAGTGATGGTAGGGAAAGATGACCCCAGATCTATGATCTCTAGTGAGGATGTAAAAAGTGGTGATGCAAAGGATTACATTTAAGAGGAACCAATGGGATATGTGAATTATGGGTTAGACAACATGTAATTTGAAATTACACGCCATGTGAGACCCCCTATGTAGTGTTAGGGTTTCCATAGAGAGGAAAATATCACATGTCATGTGAACCCATAAACACATTGTGTGACCTAAGTTATCATCTTATAATTTATATTAAAGGACAACCTAGATAACAAAAGTACATGGACATTGACATAGCTTGGTGTACACTAGGATGACTAGGTGCATACAGGTTGGTACATAGGCACAACCAATAGTATATGGGCATGAAAAAACGACCTGGGAATAGTTATAGTATATATCTATATGATTTGTATGACTACTTTAACTCCATGTATTTTAATATTTACATGTTTTTTGAGGAAGCACCACACAGGAAGATAAACAGTTGATTGGAAACTCTGTGTACCTCTAGTACATGCCATGTACCTCTTATACAAGCCATGTAATCACTTGGAGGATGTTTGGAGACATTAATTAATTTAGTTTATACCATTATCAATTGGGAGTGTTCCCTTGGTCCATCCCCTTAGAGGGTATAGTGTGACATTACATTCATATATCGGGATTGTGATTCCATCTGGGGGATGAGTCGTAGATAGAGTTTGTGGTGCCCCTCTGTGAGATGGGAGTGTTCTCCTCTATCATATAATATCCTTGGAGGGGTTTATAAAATTGGAGTGACCTCCTTGCATAGGGAATTGATCCCCCATCTAGTAGGCCTTATTGTTAGGGTTCAAAGAATTGTTGGCACATGATCCCCAGTGTAGCAGGTAGATCCATATTGGGTTTGTGGTGTCCCGTAGTGGTCCTAGGTGTGATCCCCTATCTATGTATTATGGTCCATGTAGACAAATGAGTTTTCTTGGGTAGGGAACAATGATCATGACCTCTTAGATGTGTGTCAACAGCGATAACATGGCTTTTGAAGTCAATTATCCTAGAATTATTTTTACTTTGACTAGAATCCCTAGGATGGAAATTTTATTGTGACCACCTAGATGTGAGATGTCCTTCCTGAGTATATCTTGTTACTTATTCATTGATTTCTATATCCTTTTTATAAGTTGATTATTCTTGATTCTTTTTGTTTATCATTTTTGGGGTGTCCTATTGAGTATTTTTATATTCATACCAAGATGGGATCTTCCCATACATGTCTTGTCTTATATAGATGATGACTATTTTTATAGTGACATAGGAGGAAATAGGGTTGGTGGAGAATATCTTGTGCTATACAGACCAAGTTTTTTTATGAGTGGTTTGATTTGATAGTAGTCCTCTCCCTCTAAGATGGTTGGACTCTCTATGTTTTTTTGGGATTTTATTTGGACCAGTTAAATTTTTTAGCACTTTATTATTGTACTCAAATGGTGGGATCACATATTTATGCATGCATTGGTTTTAATAGTTTTCAATTTAATCATTTAAGATTCTTGGATATGTGTGCATGTGTATATGTATTTTTGGATAATACCTCCCATGTGTGCGATGTTCCTACCAAGTGTTGCTCTCTAGCCCCTATCCTATTGGTGGCAGGCTTGGGGTAGTCTTGGTGTGGGTCTCATTGGGCCAATTCACAATAGAGTGGTATTAGAGAAACATTTATAACCTGGGTATGAAGTCTGTGATATTGGTTTTAGTTTTATGTAAAGAATGTCAAGTATTTCGAGTTTGTATTTTAGGACAAGGACCCCTGTGTTGGTGTGACGATCGATGTAACCATACACCCAGACTTTGATCACCTACCTTTCGAATCAGTACATATAGACATTGATTATTGGGAAAACACTAGTACATTAATCATATATGAATGTGTTGTGGTTTCCTTGTAATTATCAATTCATATCCCTAGATATACTCTTTAACCATGGTATATCTTGTTAATTTTAGAATTCATTCGCAAAGATAGCCAACCTGGATCCCACTACAAGATCATGGGGACAATCCACCAACTCACAAGGATTCAGTACTGGGGGTCTGTACCAGGGATAACTCTTCTGGGTGGCTTACCAGTTATACCACCACTCATGAAGAAATAGTTTGCACTGGTGGTTCCATCAAAGGATGCACACTGGATGAGTGTGCTTCATGAGTTCTAGAGGTTGCCACCTCCAAGGTCTTAAGGGGATCAATACCCCCAGGAATTTGAGGAATGGATTGTAGCAGTTACTTGAGTTTTCCACATTTTTAAGAATCCTACAGATCAAATGATAATCCTTGGAGTGAGTCTTCTTTAGGTATCTGCTAGATGACGGTGAAGTTTAGTGACTCAGTCACACGATGAGACAACTCTCTCTTGGTCAGACTTCGATTGTGTCTTCAGGGAGGAGTTTTACCAGACCATGTAGTGATCAGGTAAAATACAAGATCTTTTGTTTCTTTAGTAGGGAATATAGAGTGAGAACAATGAATGAAAATACTAGTGATATAAAGGGTCCTGGATCTTCTAGGGAAACATTCCCGAAACCATTTAGGGATGCTCTCTATTATGTTAATCTTCCATATCTTCCATGCTTTTGGGAAATTTCTACTGTGCAGATAAATGTTGTTCATGAAGGATCTCATAATTGTGTGGATATACCTGCGTTTACTTTTGAAGAGGCTTCAGATTGTTTACAATCGATGTTGTTTTCTCATTTTGGGGGTACGATACCATCTTCTTTAGTTTTCCAAAATATTTTGTTTGAAATTTTGAAGATTTATTATGAAATTATAATACATTTTCCTAATGAAAAAATGTACATTTGATGAGAAATAAATGAATTTTTTAGTAGTTTTTTTAATAATTCTTTAAAACTCTAAACCTAAAAGGTCTTGTATTTTTAAGTGAACAGATATTTCCTTTTGATGTTGAAATTTTGGATGGTTGAAAATTGAGTCTCACTTATCATTCTCAAAGCTAGTATACAAAAAATATGTTTTTAGATATGGATAAAGGGGTGTGGGTATTGAAAAATATAGTTGTTATTAGAGGAAGGGTTTAGATATATTTAAAGGTTATTATTTTTTTAGATGATTATATTTTAAGAGTTTTAGATAACATCATGGTTTAATAATTTTATGGTCGATTATAAGTTTAAACATATATATACATTTTTGTGTTTTTATGTGATGAAATTTTAATGTAACTATTGATATATTGGAATATTTTAATTATGTTTTAATAGATAATTGATATATATTAAACCCTTACATATAACATGTGAATTAGTGTGAAGGATATTTGGGAATAATGGTATTATATTATTTTGGGACATGAGTAGAAAATTATTGATAAAATTTAGGGTTAATATTTTTTGGAATTATAATGTTTTAATACACTCATAGAACGATAAATTATCATATATTTAAAAAAATCTCATTTTGGTTCAACTTTATTTGGATTATGACATTTATATTAGTTTAAATGTAAGAGTATTTACAAGGGTTTCACTCCTCTAACATATAAAAATATCCCAACATTACCTCACTTATATACAAATGTTAAGCATGATATCTTGACTAATACATAGAAAAACACCTCCCTATAACCCTTATCAATGTATTAGAGATTTTGGTCTCCCCAAAAGACTATTATAAGAAGGATTAATGATAAATTCAGACAAGGACACTCAAGGAAGATTTAAAAATATTAAATGAGTTAATTCTAGTATATTTATTTTTAAACCAACTCTAAATCATATTCAACCATATAAAAAAATATATAATTATTATTAGTATACTGAATTTTTTTTATGTTGATATAGATCCCTTATCTACTTCCCTTCCATACAATGGAAAATGAAAATCCAACTTGTGTGTATATGCGGACTTCCACCTCCATGGATGACGTATTTCATTTTTCATCACTTCCCTACAAGGATGGTTATAAAGATACATTTAATAAATAAATATGATATATATTAAATATTTATTATTTTAAAATGATAAATCATTTTATACTTTATTTATTTTCCATACATTGAAACATGATAGTTTCATCTTTATCCACATGGGGACTACTGGATTTCTAAATGACATAATGGTTTTTTCCATTACTTCATTATATAAATGGTTCTATAAATGGATTTAATAAAAAAAATATAAAAATGATTACAATAATATGATTTTTTAAAATTTATATTATCATTATACAATGACATGTTCTTACCCATTCAACAGTTACAACATATTATTATTTTGGTTAGTTTTACCACCAGCATGAATGATGATTTAATGATTATGTCATGAATTATTGAGGATTTATTTACACTGGTAATATTATATAATGATTCTGAATTTATGATTTTTTTCAAAATCCTTGAGTGGTTTTTTATATATATTTCTATTTTTTTAATAATATCAATTCTTTATATGAAACCAAAACTTCTAAAAAATGGAATTTTTAAGCTTTGCATGCAACTTGTCACCATAATTTACATGAAATATAAATGAAACCCCATAATCTTATCAAATAACTATATAAAATAATCATGAATTTTTTTGAGGTTATTAAACCTTGGACAAGGTGCAATAATTGAAACTTTTGAATTGAATCATTCATTGAAAATCAGAAAATTAACACATAATAATTGATTTTAATAAAGAATAAATAATAATTAGGACATAAGAAATTATAAATTAATGGTATAATGGTTAATAAATATAAATATTATTCTTAAATAGATGAATATAGATCTAAATTTGTTATATAAGATTTTAGATCATTTCTGACCTAGAGGGAATCTTAGGTAAGGGGAATATTAACTGAATTTTATTTCCCTGGGTTATTTTACTTCTAAATTGAATATGTTATGAAAATATTATGTGTGTTATGAACTATAATTTTTTTATGTTTTATTTCCAGTTGTTTTGTTTCAATTTATATTTTTTTCACATAATCAACTCATTGATTTATTCATACTTCAAATGTCAAGATCTTTATAAGGTTTTCTCATCTCAAACTTCCTTCTTTGAGATATGTTTAATATTGTGAACATATTTCCATTTATTTGGTGTATATATTTTTTAATTTAAAGATTTTTTATCATTATTCAATATTTATTCATTATATTTAATGTTCAATTTTAATTTCTCTCTTTATATGGTTTTTATTTAGTTGTTATAAAAGTTGTAAGGATTTATTTATATAAATTTAAATTTCTTGAGACATGGATCATGTTTTCAACCATTATTTCATTTTTATGTTGTAGTTACTACTCCATGAACTTATTTCAGAATATTATTTCATGTAATTTATGTGTTTTATAGAATTATGTCATGTTTATTCTTTAAATTCCTTTTTATTCAAGAATTACTAAAGATGTAAGGGTTTTATCATACCATTTTTTTATTTATTGAGAAATGTTATAGATTACCCACATTATTTCCTTCATGTGGTGTATATAATGCCAATGAAATTTAATTTATGGTAATTTCCATGAAATTAAATGGATTTTAAAATCCTTATATGGTTCCCTATTTTATGGGGGATTTTAATTTAATATCCAAAATGGGATTTTATTTTAAATAATTGATTCAAAAGTTTTAAAGTATTTTACCCAAACTTTTTCTCCTCAATGTACATGTTATTTAACTTGATTCAATAATATTATTTACTAAACATAAATTATTTCTTAATTTTATCTTCCATGTTCTTTAATTGTTTTTTAATTTTTTTAAAAGGATTCTTCTAAATGTTTACTGCATGAGTTACTTTTGGCTATATTTGAAAAAAGTACGAAATCAATGATTTTTAACATTTAACACTTCATCAATTATCCCAAAAACATGTCCTTTATTCATTATTAGGAATCCCTTATAAGTTTATTTTGGTTTTATATAAAATCGCATTCCTATTTTTCTGGGAATTTCTATTTTTTAAAATATTCCAAAAGATATGGATATATATTCTTGTTATTCAAATAATATTTAAAATTATTTTATTAAATTACTTTCCATATATGCCAAAATTATTTAATAATAACTAAGATTTAATATGTATTTTATCTAATGATACCATCCAAATTATTTCTCTAGATTTATTATAATGAATTTTTATGTAAATTTTCATGAAACACATTTCTTTTTCATGGTATAATTAAGATATCAAGGAATGATGAATATTTTTATGAATTTCATATTGAAATTTAAAAAATATGTATGTTTTACACACTCTATAGTTATTTTAAATTATATAGTTGGATGGTGGGTCCGACATATCCCTTCAATGTATTGTGTAATGATTTGTCCTGTGGAGAGAATATGTTAGAATTAATCAGGTAGGTAATTACATTTTAAGAGTTCTTATAAGGGTGATATGAGTATGATGACCCAATAAGTCTTTATGTTTTTTCTATTTCTTTTATTAGTTTTAATAGTTTTCCTTAAAAAATATTGATTTCACATGTATCTTAATTTTTGAATCATATGAATTTTTCATTATGTTATGCTAAGGAATTATGTGATGATTCTTGATTTATTAATCTCGTTTTTTGGTAGAAATCCCTTATTCTATGCACTTTGATTATATTACCATTCCCTTATGATAATATTATATTATCTATGATTTTCCTTTTACTATGTTTACCCTTAATAATAATTTTATCTCGCACTTATGTTTCCATTCCCACCTTTTATGATGAAGATTATTATATCTGATATGTCTAGTAGGTTTTCATGTGTGTGTTTTTTTTGTGGGAAATTTTGAATACTTATTATGAAATAATAATTTTTTGGTATAATGAAAAATTACCATTTTCATAGAAATTAATTGTTTTTATTACATAAATTATTTTTTACTAATTCTATAAAACTATAAACCTAAAAGGTATCAGATTAGTAAGTGGCTCAATATTTCTTTTGGATGATGTAATTATGGATGTTTAAAAATTATGTCACATATATTGGTATCAAATAAAATATATAAAGAATATTATTTCAACATTAGATCAAGATGTATGAGTTTAAAGTATTATATTGATTCATTCATTCTTTATCTGATACCAAAGTAGGGTGGTTACTCCCATACTCTGATCAAAACAAGAGGGTGAATGAGTTATTACCTACAATAATAATAAAATGGTTAATTAGAGGATATCCTTCAATAAAGAAGTATGGGTAAACAGTTTATAACCACTAAAAATATAAAATTTGGTGAATTAGTTATCAACATAGTAAAAAAGGGTTAATATGTTATCACCATACATATCATGTTTAATGGCCCATGACAAATCACCAAAATACCTAAACTATACATACTTATCACTAGAGGCTGGTGTATATTCAGAGGTATTTTATGTATAATATTTTTTGATTCAATTACCTCTCTAATATAAAGTTAGAACAAGTATTACATCTACTAAAAATATGGATTGATATTTATAAAGGATAGAAAAATGGAAAATAAAAACTCATTCATTAAGAGGACTTATATTCCATACATACTTATCATACATGGTTAGTAGTGGAAGTATTAATCTCTATGTACATTAAAATCTATATGAACATAGTCCAAAAACAACCATACATACTATAAAATAGGGAAAAAAATATAACAGACATTTACATGACCAAAGCGAATCAATGAATAATAGGAATTATGAAATGAAGTCCCATATATTGGATAACCCATATTGAAAGGATAAAGACAACCCATAACATCCATTCCTAGGTCATCCATAAAAAACTCAAAAAGATCCCACACATCAAAAAATTGATGTATTTTAAATGTCTATGATCTGGTGTTTTAACTTTAACTCGGTCAGTTATAAAAAGGTTTACATGCATCCCAATAGGTTAGATTTTTGGTATGTATACATCATACCTTCTAAGAGGCCACACATCAATCCTAAAAAATACATCATAAATTTTCGTGCATTAATTAATAGTATAGTATATTTTAATGGGAATTTAAAACAATAAATATGAATTATGTATAATTCTAATGATGAATATTAAACCTATTACTATGGTGTTTAATTCAACTTTTTATCTGAGTTTCTGTAGAACTGGCTATTTTCAGGATAGTTCAAAATATGGTTAGAAGAAACATATGAGTCAAAGCACTACTGGACTATCCCATGGGATAGATAATGTTTTATATATGTGTTCTATAACCTTTAAACTTATCTATTTGGTAATGGGGGAAAAGTGTATAATAATTCTGGGCGTTACTGCCCTTCTTAACCCTGATGACCTTTTTGTTACTGTTCAAAATAGTTACTTAAACATTTTATGTCAATAGTATAACCCTTTTGACATGTTCAAAAATTACATGGTGGGTTTTATAACCTATTATATGACACTAAGTACACTCCCACATGAAAGTATTCAATAATACAAGCGTATAAATATATTTTTCATATTTAATACGCTAAACCTTGTATGAGTGAAATTATGGATAATAACAAAGAATATGAAACAAGATAGAAAATTAAAAATTATATAATACGATTATAATAAATAATTGATAGTAGGATAATCATGTATAAAGTATGGTATATAAGTGAAACAATAAATAATCACCACAATAATATTGATTTCATAACCAAAGTAGTGTCCATCTATAATTTTTTTTCAATAAAAACCATTATTCACGAAAAAATTCCTTTTAATGTAATACCACTTAGTCCCATAATGATTCTTGAATAAACACTATAAAAAATAAATTAATTATGGGGTTGCCTA
Organism: Viscum album; assembly: GCA_963277665.1. Classification (NCBI taxonomy): domain Eukaryota; kingdom Viridiplantae; phylum Streptophyta; class Magnoliopsida; order Santalales; family Viscaceae; genus Viscum; species Viscum album. The sequence goes on from OY728142.1 coordinate 443,057,002, forward strand.
TATAAGATTGTGTTAAACCAAATCCCTAAGACCTACTAAAATAGATATATCGCCATAAGAGGGTTTTCCAAACCTAAGTTAGAGAAATATATAGGTTTATGTAACTACTCTAAAAAGAAATTGGTATCTAAAATAAAAATACACAACCTTACCTATAGGTCAATCCAAACAAGGTTTCTTTACCTAATGGTGGAATAATAATTAAATTATACAAATGTGGAAAATATGAATTCAGGATTTCATATAATAGTAAAAGTTTTATGAAATTTAGTGGAAGAGTAATGATCTAACCTTATATCCTCTAACAAAAGGTATTTAAAGAATCATGAATAAGACTAAATAAATCTTGAGTAATGATATTCCTTGTGTGATAATCTGGATGAGAGGAAGGGTTTTAGAGGAATAAATTAATGATCTTAATGAGAAAATTATGAGGTTCATGAATAAAATAAGTTTCAAAAAAATTAATTTATAAAAAAAAAATTGATTCCATTTTATAAAAGTTCTACTATAACCCATTCAAACTATATTGGGTTACTATCGGACATCTAGTATTAAAAAATGTGACACCAAACTCCCATTGGGTGGATACCAGGACACTATTTCCTTTATTATACAATGCTCATTTTTCTCTTCATCCACTCTTTTACTATAAATCCATTAACACTTACATTAAAAATACATATGAACCACTAATTCCACTATTTAACAAATTAAATGGAAGTAAATGGAATAAATACCAACTCGATGGATGATGGATATGAAAAACTCTCCATAATTGTGTTTTTTTTCTTTAAGAAGCTTTAATGATCCTCAAGAGGAAACTAATCTGGCCATGATGCTTTTATATCGGCCTCCCATTCCCAGAACCCATCCTAAAGTCTCCAATATTTCCATATCACATGTTAAATCCGTATAACCTTTCCTTTTAATACATATTTACTTTGGTCGACCATACAGATATACCATTTTTAATGGGAACGATCCGCCTTAAACTCGATGTTTTTGAACAAGATAACATGTTTAGGACCAGGTATATATTTCCACAATTGTAAAACATAGAAAATATTACCCAAAAACCACAATTTATTAGGAAATGGAAATTTTTAGGTTATCTATTTGATACAATCCACAATCTCAAATGATCTTACAAACCTTGGAGTAACCTAACCTAGGATAAACTAAAAGGAAAACTTACTCACTGACTCAAAATTTCAAGGGTTTCACCTTTGATCAACATAGTAATTTTAATAGATCTATGTGGTTGTTAAATAATTATAAAACATATTTACCTTCTCAATAATCTCATATATGATACAAGTATTAATTAAAGATGATTCATTGATCATATTACAATACATATTAGAACAACACTGTTGACCATAGAGAGCCATTAAGAGTGGAACTTGAACTGATAACTGATAGTTTTTACTATATGAAAATTCTATTGAAAAAAGTGATATTCCCAAGAGATACCAAAATTGATAATACAATCTCCTGAAATATCTTAAAGTATATATAAATTCTACTTATATTTTACATATTCCTAAGGGTGATAAGTTATAGTTTGTTTTTTCCTGAGTGCCAAGAGCCTGTTGGAACCCTTACCATAACTAAGATGTAACGCTTGGGTCTCGGTCGAAGAAAATTCTAGATAGTACCACATGAATCTTTATAATCTCTCATAAAAATAATTTTCCCATCTCATCAATAGTAGATGAATCCCTGATGGGTTATATAACACCCACAATTTTTGAATATATATTTCTAAATTAATTGTTTTTTTTCGATACATTTCTGCACATGCAACACCAAACTAAAATGATCAGTGAAATATTAAATAAATATTATTATAAAAAACATAAAAATAATATAATCTATAATAAATAAAAATACATTACTCAACTAAAATTTCTTACATTTAGGGACAAATAAATAATAGGATTTAATATTAATTTTTTTTTATATCAAATGACTGTATTTTTAAAGTGATGTATATTTTATCCAAATAAATTAAATTTTTAAATTTTTAAATATTATTATATATGAAATAATATGTTAAAATTATTTAAATTAAAAATTTATATTAAATAATATTAACAACACATAATATTTAAAAATATTATTTTTTAATAAAAATAGTTTTTCTTTATATTTTATATTTTAATTCAAAAGACAAAATTTTAAATTTTATAATTTTCTTTTGATGAAATTAATTTCATTTTTGAATTCATCATGTCTGAATTAGATTAATATTTTTTATTTTCTGAAATAGTTGATTTTTAGGAGAATAGTGAAAAAATCAGTAATTATTAATCCCATATAATTTTTACTATATCCTAATTTAAGCATGGATTAAAATATAAAGAGTCTAATTTTTTTTCATCTATTACTTTAGAATATTTTATAGATTATTTTTGGATCCAGGCGCTGAGACAATGTAATAATCCAAGGCCTAGGGAGCTCGAAATTAATATTTTAAAAATGATATGTATATATATATATTAATATCACACATGCACAATTTTCATGAGAAAGTGGGGTAAATAAAAATGACAGTCTTAGATAAAAAATATGATGTCGTTGTTGAGATTAGAGTATGGTTTTCCCTTGGCATGACATAATCTATGTCAGCATCGGGCACTAGATTTGTGTGCTTTCAAGGTCCAATAATTAAATATATATATATTTTTTAATAATTCAATTAAAAATCCTAACCTAACAAAATCTTATATATAATATTCTTTGAACAATTTGCAGGGTGTGCCACATAACCGTATAAAGTGAGTGGAGCCATTGGAGGTAGAGATTTGGATGAGATCTTGGAAAACCACTCCAGATCAAGATCAGATTGAGGTTCATTATGTTATCAGATTTTTTAGATGTCTCCAATGATGGAAATGCAAGACCTTTATTCATCATTGATCAACTCAAATTCTAGGTAGGATGTTTTATTTTGGAAATTCTATCCCATTCTTTTATCTTGGTTAAATACAGATCAATTCTATGAAGTAGAATTGATTTGTTCATTGAAAGTAGATTTATTTGTGATGGATTTTTTTCATTGGTTATATCCCTCTTTGTTTTTATATTTTTTTGATAATAAATCCAAGACAAATGAACAAAGTCCACATTTAAGTCGTCACATATTGTGGTTTATAGATTTCTCCATTTTTTCTTGGAATATTCCTCATTTTTATTTTCTTTGGACAATAGTTTGATGAATACCCAATATTTTATTGGTGTGAGACCATTTTTCAGTGAAAAAGATCAATATTGAAAACATGGTTTGTGATCAAGGGGGGATCAAGGTGGGTCAATGAAAGAGTATATTAAGAGGTGTATCATAATGGATTAGTGATTATCGTTGATCCCGAATATGACGACACAACTACGGATGGAGTGTGTGGATGTTTCCCGAGCAGATTAGAAGTTCAAGTCATGATCTCCGGTGATGGTAAGGAAAGATGACCTAGGATCTATGATCTCTAGTGAGGACGTTTGAAGTAGTGATGCAGAGGATTACATTTAAGAGGAACCAATGGGATATGGGAATCTTGGGTTACACGATATGTAATTTGGAATTACACGCCATGTGATGCACCCTATGCAGTGTTAGGGTTTCCATAGAGATAAAAATAACTAATGTCACGTGACCCCATAAACACAACGTGTGACCTACGTTATCATATTATAATTTATCTCAAAGGATAACTAGGAAGGCCAAAGTACATGGACATTGACATAGCTTGGTGTACACCCGGATGACTCGGTGCATACAGGTTGGTACTTAGGAACAACCAACAGTATATGGGCATGAAAAAATGACTTGGGAAGAGTGACATGATATATCTATATACTTTGTATGACTTATTTAATTCCATGTATTTTAATATATACATATTGTGTGAGTCAACACCACATAGGAAGATAAATGGTTGATTGGAAACTCTGTGTACCTCTAGTACATGAAATGTACCTTTTATACACGCCATGTAACCACTTGAAGGATGTTTGGAGCCATTAATTAATTTAGTTTATACCATTATCAATTGAAAGTGTTCCCTTGGTCCATACCCTTAGAGGGTATATTGTGACATTACATTCACATCTTTGGATTGTGATTCCCTCTGGAGGATGAGTCTCAGATAGAGTTTGTGGTGCCCCTCTGGAAGATGGGAGTGTTCTCCTCTATCATATAATATCATAGGAGGGGTTTATAAAATTGGAGTGACCTCCTTGAATTGGGAATTGATCCCCCATCTAGTAGGTCTTATTTTTAGGGTTCAAAGAATTGTCGGCACATGATCCCCTATATAGCAAGTAGATCTATATTAGGTTTGTGGTGTCCTGTAGTGGTCCTAGGTGTGATCCTCTATCTAAGTATCAAGGTCCATGGAGACCAATGAGCTTTCTTGGGTAAGGACCAATGATCATGACCTCTTAGATGTGTGTCTATAGTGATAACATGGATTTTGAATACAATTATCCTATAATTATTATTACTTTGAGTAGAATCCCAAGGATGGAAGTTTGACTGTGACCACCTAGATGTGAGACATCCTTCGTGAGTATATCTGGTTATTTATTCATTGATTTCTATATCCTTGTTATTAGATGATTATTCTTGATTCTTTTTGTTTAGAATTTTTGCGGTGTCCTACTGAGTATTGTTATATTCATCCCAATAAGGGATATTCCCATACGTGTCCCGTCTTATATAGATGATGACTATTTTTATGGTGACATAGAAGGAAATAGAGTTGGTGGAGCATATATTGTGCTATACAGACCAAGGTTTTTTATGGGTGGTTTGATTTGATAGTAGTACTCTCCCTCTAAGATGGTTGGACTCTCTATGTTTTTTTGGGATTTTATTTTGACTACTAATTTTTTTTAGTACTTTAGTATTGTACTAAAATTGTAGGATCATATATGTATGAATGCATTGGTTTTAGTTGTTTTACATTTAATAATTTTACATTCTTGGATATGTGTGAATGTGTATATGTATTTTTTTTATAATACCTCTCATGTGTGCGATGTTCCTACCAAGTGTTGCTCTCTACCCCTATCCTATTGGTGGCAGGCTTGGGGTAGTCTTGGTGTGGGTCTCATCGGGCCAGGTCATAATAGAGTGGTATCAAAGCAACATTCATAACTTGGGTATGGAGTCTATGATATTGGTTTTAGTTTTATGTTAACAATGTCAAGTATTTAGAGTTTTTATTTCAGGCCAGGGAATCCTGTGTTGGTGTGATAATCAATGTAACCATACACCCAGACTTTGATCACCTGCCTTTCGACTCAGTACATATAGACACTGGTTACTGGGAAAACACTTGTACATTAATCATATATGAATGGGTTGTGTTCTACTTGTAATTATCAAGTCATATCCCTATATATACTCTTTAACCATGGTATATATTGTTAATTTTAGGATGCATCCACAAAAACAGCCAACCTGGATCCCACTACATGATCGTAGGGATGATCCACCAACTTCGAGGATTTAGTACTGGGGGTCTGTACTATGGATAACACTTATGGGTGGTTTACCAATTATACCACCACTCATGAAGAAATAGTTAGCACTGGTGGTTCCATCAGAGTATTCACACTGGATGAGTGTGCTGTATGAGTTCTAGAGGTAGCCACCTCCAAGGTTTTAGGGGGATCAATACCCCCAGGTGGTTGAGGAATGAATTGTGGTAGTCACTTGAGTTTTCCACATTGTTAAGAAGCCTACAGATCAAATGATAGTCCTTGTAGTGAGTCTTATTTAGGTATATTATAGATAATGGTGAAGTTTAGTGACTTAGTCACATGATGAGACAACTCTCTCTTGGTCAGAATTTGATTGTGTCTTCAGGGAGGAGTTTTACCCGACCATGTTGTGATCAGGGAAAATAAAAGATCTTCTGTATCTTTAGTATGGAATATTGCTTGATAAAAATGAATGGAAATCCTACTGAGATAAAGGGTCCTGGATCTTCTGGGTAAACATTCCCGAAATCATTTAGGGATTCTCTCTATGACGTTAATATTCCATCTCTTCCATGCTTTCATGAAATTTCTACTGTGCAGCTAAATGTTGTTCATGAAGGATCTCATATTTGTTTGGATATCCCTGCATCAACTTTTGAAGAGGCTTAAAATTGTTTAATATCAAAGTTGATTTCTCATTTTGGGGGTGCGATGCCATCTTCTTTATTTTTCCAATAGATTTGGGATTCTTGGTATCTTCATTTTCTGGTGAAATTTTCTCTGATTCATAGACAATATTTTTGTATTATCTTGAGTTCTTGGGAAGATTTTGTTCAGGTGTGGTGTTTTTCTCCTCGTTATGTTGGCCGATGGAATTTTAGCTTATGTAGATGGTCCTTGGATGATCATCGTGGTAAGGAGAATTTGATAGTAGCTGTCTGGGTCAATCATCCAAGTCTTCCTATACCATTCCAAAATGAAGGATTCTTGATGATGATTTTAGATTATCTCAGTGGTTTCTTATATTCTGATTTTAGGACCAAATCATGCATTGATACTACAATATCCCAAATATGTGTGGATATAGATATTTATCATCCGTTCTAGAAAAGATTATTCTTTGGGTGAATGATTCTTTCTAATAGAATTAAGAAATTTTGTATCCCATTTTTCTGAGATTTTTTTTCCAATTGTTCTCTTCAAGGTCATCCTTTGCAGGTGTGTCACAGAATCTATCAGGGAAGATGAAAAAAAGTTTAGGTTGCGGGGATTGATAAGGATCAATTGTCTTTAGCTTTTTGTGATTCTTCTGAAGGAATGTTGGAGGAAAATCAGGTCCTTGAAGATATAATTCCTATGAATGAAAAATTACAAGAAGCTGAGGTGTCTTGTCGAGATATTGTTCCATTCATTCCAAATCCATTGAGCTTGATTAAGGTTGGTAAAAGTTTTTCTTCTGTTTTTAGAAGCATGATATCTACAGATTTATGTTGCTTCAGTTCTTTTAAGGATTTTTTGTCTGGTTATAATGAACCTATATTATTGTCATATTATAAATTCTAAAATGGTTCTAGTAATAAGGAGAATACTTAAAATATGTTTTTTTCATTGTCGGGTTTAATATTTGATAACATTCCTTCTACTCCCATTTATTATGGTATAAGTAAGGATTACTTTTCTTTAGTAGAATTAGATGAATTAAATCAATCTCTAGATAGTAAGGAAAGAATTTATCTAGTTGGTTACCCTCCTAAGGATAATAAAGTTTGTATCATATCTTGGCCTAAGTCTCGAAAGGTGAGGTCTATCTCTAATTATGAAAATCCAACAAGTTCTAGGGCCAATCCTAGAACCCTAGTTTATTAATATTTCTAGTATTCATATGAAATTATTAGGGCACTGGAACCCGAGTCAAAATGGATTTTCTAAATTATGTTATATCTTGAAATAAAATTTGTATTGTTGGTTTTCTTGAGCACAAAAAACAACTAGATAAGATTGATGATTTTTCAAGAATACTGAAGATACATGGCTTCATGCATTCAGATATAATTAATTCTCAAATATGGATATTTTAGAATAAAAGCTTCACTGTGGATCAGATTCAAGAAGATGATAAATTTATTACAATAAATGTGAACTGTAATTATCATTAATTATTTTTCTCTTTTTTTTGAGTTGTGTTCCTTAACAAAAATATCTATTATGGAATTGCCGAAATTATTTTGATCCGGATGACCTTTTGTGGTATATTGGATGTGATTTTAAAATTATTGATGATCTATATGAGAAGAATAAAGGAGGTCATTTTCCGAGATGGGCTAGCAATGATTTTACACAATTCATGGAAGGAAAATGTTTAATGGATCTTAGGTTTCATGGAGACAAATTTACATGGTGTAATAATTTGAACGGTGATTTTAGATTCTAAAGTCTCTTGGATATATGTTTGTTAAATGTACATGTTTTAGCCACATATTCCAATGTTAAATTGGATCATTTGGTAAGAAATATTTCTCATAATTCTCCATTATTGATCACTTTAACTCCCATAAATGATAGTCCAGAGAGATTTATATATTTTCTATATTGTAATAATGCCCTGACCTTTCTTGATTTGGTAAAGAAGTATTGGGAAGATCCTTTACAAGGACATACATGGTATGTTGTTCATAATAAGATTAGACGTTTAGAAAAGAGTTTACATGTGTGGTTGAAAGACCTTCCTCCACTGGATAAAGACTTAAATGATATTATGAAAGAGGTGGATCATCTTGAACCTAGTCTGGAGGAAGGTTGGGATGTTTGGGTATTTGCGGATCTTTCTCATAAGAAAAAACATTTGGCATATATGTTGTTTAGACATGAATGTTTATCCGAAGATAAAGAAAGGATCAAGTGGTTGAAGGAAGGAGATAGAAACACAACATATGTTCATGCCTGTATTAAGGAGAGGAAAATATTTTTTAAACCTAATATATTACTTGAGGGTGGTTCTTTTATAGATTATAGGGATATTTTTGGGGCTTTGGCTAATACTAATTTTAGAGATCTCCTGGCCGAAGTCAATGGAAAGCTTCCCAATGGTTATCCAAGGGTGCTCATATGTATTTTTGGTGCTATACAAACCTATTTTTCCGCAGGTGAGAATGATGAAATGTGATTCCTTCTATAAGAGAAATATATATTTTATTCCATGACGAGGCTCAATCCAGATAGCGCTACTGGTCCAAATAGTTTCCCTACTTATTTCTATAGATCCTCATGTAATATTATCAAGAATGATATTATTGAAGTGATCCGATATTTTTTCGAAAGAGGGAAGCTGCCTCGTGTTGCGTATACCACCACTATGATTCTTATTCCTAACACTAAGAATCCCACTTCTATTATTTATTATTGGCCTCCTAACATGTGTAATATTCCTTACAAGATCTTGGCTAGTATTATCAATAACCGTCTATCCATTCACTTACCATGATTGATTTCTCTTGAACAACAATGATTTCTGAAGGGACGTTCTATTTAGGGAGCTGTAGCTTTGGATTAGAAAATGGTTAGGGATATTAATATTAAAACCAGGGGGCCAAATGTGGTCATTAAACTTGATATGAATAAATCCTATGATCATGTTGAATGGAGTTTCATAAAAAAAGTCTTAACAGGTACGGGTTTTTCTCCTTGGAACACTGATTTAATTTTTCACTACTTTTTCTCTTCCTAGTTGGCAGTATGTTTTATGGGTTAGAACTATGGTTTCTTTAAATATTCCTATAGTCTAAGGTACGGGGATCCATTATCTCCAAGTTTATTCATCATTGTTCAAGATATTTTCAGCAAGATTATTCATAGAACCATGATTAATAGTGTTATTATTCCATATTGGCATAGGATGGGTTCTCCTTCAGTATCTCATCTTATGTTTGCTGATGATACTATTATTTTTATGAATGAATAAATTATATAGATTTGAGGTTTGAATAAAGTTTTGGATGAGTATTTTCTTTGGAGTGTACAAGTGATAAATAAAAATAAAAGCTGCTTCTATGTTCCTAGTTGTTGCAATTTAAGTCGTCTCTCCACCATTGGCCATATTATGGATATGTAGAAAGGTTCCTCTCCTATGGATTATTTGGGGGATCCTTTATCTTTTGGAATAATTTGAATTTATGATTTTGATAATTTGATCAGTATGATTATGGTTCAGGTTATTAATGGAAGAATAACTATCTCTCATTTGGAGGGAGAATAACATTGATCAATAGTGTGCTTCTGGACACTCCTGTTTATGATATGTCTTCTATTAAAGTTACACGAGGGTGATCAAGTGTATTGATTGAATTATTTCTAATTTCATATAGTATCCAAAGAATAAGGGTAAGAGGAAATGGGTCTCATGTGAGAGGATAGCTCGACCTGTGTAGGATGGTGGAGTCAATTTCTGCATCCTTGATGTTACTCTTATGTGTATGCATGAAAAAATAGCATAGGAAATTATGAAATTCGCTACTTTATGGGGAAGATAAATGCATGTTAATTTAGTGGGAGATATGGTTTAATTGGATAAACATGGTTCTATAGTCTAGATTGTTATTAGTTCCATTTTTTATATCATTAGAACTTGTTCACGCTGGCTAGTTGGAAAGGGTGATATTATGTTCTGGCATCACAACTAAAGTGGGAAGATTATTGGCTATCCGGGTTGTCCTTATGTTTTCATGTCCTTTAAGGAAGCCTATCAATTACCTAATTTTACTAATGCAGTTTTGGATAAGGATCAATTAGATATTTTCAATCTCATTGTGTTATCTTCAAGTCCAGATCAGTGTATATTTACTCCTTCTTCAGGATCCTTTACGTCTAGAGACTACCGAAGGATTATTACCATCCAGAATTTAATGGCTATATGGAATAATACTCTTTGAGTTAAGAGTATTTCTAAAAAATATAATTTTTTAACTTGGAGAATTTGGAATGGATCGGTATCTACAGATGATAATGTGAAACAATTTAGAATTTATCTCTTTTCAAATTTTTTTGCTACAATAATCATAATGAAGAGAATTTGGAACATATTTTCATTGATAGTGAATGGTATAAAGATGTTTGGATTAGTTTTGTGAATTAAAATCATTCTCTTATATGGATATGTTGGATATTTCCTTGGTCATTGGTTTTATGGATTGGGTGTGATAGTTATTGAAATAACAACTCGTACATTGATATTACATGTGGGATTCTGGTTCTTATGGAAGTCAAGAAATAAGAGTATCTTTGAGGGTATGGATTGTAATGGTCTAGTGGTTTTATACAGGGTTAAAAACATGTTGATTGATATTGTAAGGACCTTATGTAATTGTATAGAGGCTCCTTCATTATAGATATTGATTCCTAATCCTCATCTATTTTATCAGGGGCATAATTTTCAATCAGGTATATGGGTGTGTTGGTGGCCTCCATCAAGGGATTTGAAATTAAATAGTGATGGTTCGTGTGTTTCTGGGTTGATCCACAGAGGTGGTATTATCCGTGATAGTTGCAAATAAACCATTATAGCTTTCTCTATTATATTGGATCAAGGTAATTATCTTTATGATGAGGCAATGGCTATGCTCATTAGTTTAAGCATATGTAGGAAAAAGAATTTGGAGATCTATAAAGTAGAAACAAATTCAATGATCATATATTATGCCATCCTAGATCAATGTATGATTCCATGGTATATATCTTATATAATTAGAAAATTAAGGATCATCATTGGTTTTGATATTAGAGTTTCTCATACACAGTGAGAAGGAAATATGGATGCGGATTACCTAGCATCGGTTGATATTTTGGGTCTAAAAAATTTGTGGTTTCATGGTTTGAACAACTTGAAGCCGGAAGGTGTTAAAATCGTTAGAGGATATGCTCTTGATCTCTAATATTTTATTCCCCCTTAGTTTATTTTATTATGTTAGTCTGTCTATGTGGACGTGTTCTATGTTGTACTCTCTTTTTCTTGAATAAAAAATCACATGATTGATTGATTGCAGTAAGGCAGTTTGAATATGGTAGTGTACTGAGTGAGGTTTACTAATCTCTCACGATACTCCATGGATATGGTGCATGATTCATTCATCATAGCTCGAACCTTTGATTAGGGATTATGCTGGGATACTAGGGATTTAGTGATATCTCTATGATTTCCCATTTATGCTAAAGTGCTAGAGTGGGCCTTAGTTATGGGGAGCTTCCTGGATGATCATGCATTGACAGTTGGTACTAGTAGTGAGCACCTAGGAGCTGAGACCTCGGTGACATGTAGCCGTTGAAATTCACAAGGAACCAAGGATGCGGAAATTTTTAAGAGACAATTCCAAGATAGTGGATCATCAATAAAGGGTTATCATGATTGATTAAATCATCTGATGGAGATTTTGTGTTTCTCCTACAACGATTGGGGACATCCTGTATTAGATTGTATGACCCATCGTACAAATGATCGAGAGATGGTCGAGGTATAAGCATGGCATAGATGGGGTATAGAACCAGGTGGTCCACAAAGAGGTAGACATGGAAGAAGGACTAGTAGAGAATCATGAGGTGTTCATAGGTTTAACCTATTACCACTGCCATCCTTAAGTGGTCCACACCAATCTTAGGGAATTAGTGGGTTGAGATGAGGACAATTACAGCCTATAAGGGCCCATATCCTTGAGGATCTAGGGATTATTTGAGGTATGATATATGTATTTTATATATTCTCTATAGTTTTTATAGACATAAAAGTGATTTATTCCGCTATTTCGACTTCTTTGGATCATGAATTGGATATTATATCTGATCCTTTTGCTAGAACCTTGTTCTTAGAAACATTAAATGGAGGTGACTTAATGATTGAACACTTCTTCCAATAGTACAACCTAGTACACGGAGGCTAGAGATTTGTATGGTATTTATTTGTAGTAATGACCAGGACATATAAATTCATCTTATTTATGTACTAGCTATCCATAGTTCATGCCTAGATTTACTATTTTAGGAAGAGGAATTGGTGTGTACCTAGTGATAGGACAAGGTTTTCCTTGGTGGGTGAAAAGGAAACCCTTATAGAGAAGGATATGATCAGGAATATTATAATGGATCCAATTGCTCACCATTTGTATATACTGATTCTTGGAGTGGTGGATTCTATGGGAAACTAGTTCCTTGTGGTGGTGGAAGAGTACATGGACATATTTTATAAAAATGTTATAGGCTTACCTTCTTACATAGATCTACACTTCAATATTGAATTAAAACTTGGCATGGACCTGATATTTACATTAGAATATTGGATGGATCCAATAGATCTTTAATAGATGAGGTTATAGTTAGTGGACTTACATGAGATGGGATTTGTGAGACCCAGTGTTTCCCCATGGGCAGCCCCAATGTTACTTAGGAAGAAGGTGAATGTGAGTTTGATGTTATCTATGGATTACTAGTGCATAAACTAGGATACCTTGAAGAATAATTGTACACTACCAAGAATCAAATTCCTATTTGATCAGTTGAGATGGGAACAATGGTTATTGAATATTCAAATCACGTTAGGATTTCAATAGCTATTGGTATGGGATGTGGATATACACAAGACAACATTCAAATATTGCTATGGTCGCTATGAGTACTTGTTGATGCCCATAGATATGAAGAACTCCCTATCATTGATCATGAGAATCATGAAATAGATCATTCATCCTTTCATAGACCAGTTTTTAGTGTTCTTCATTGATGATATCCTAGTATACCATGCATCTAAAGAGGAGCATGGAAGACACTTGAGGATGGTCCTAGATACACATCAAGAGCACCAACACTATAAAATTATCTTGAAGTATCATTTTTAGATTCAAGAGGTCCTCATCCTATGACACATCATCTACGAGGAAGGAGTGGTAGTAGACATAATGAAGGTCAATGTAGTTCTAGCTTGGAAGCCACCTAAGATTTTTACCAAGGTGAGTAGTTTCCTTGGGTTGGAAGGGTACTATTTTAGTTTTCTACTCAATTTATCTAGAGTGAAATCACCGTATAAATCTTTGAATCAAAACGAGGATCCTTTTGTGTGGATGGTACAATGCCAATGGTGTTTTCGGTAGAGGTTGATGAGTCACCTCATATTGAGATTTCTACAGGAGGGTGTCAAGTAAGTAATTTTCTATGATGCCTAAGTGACCAAACTTGGTTGTATCCTATTGAAGAGGCAAGTAGTGATTGCCTGTTGGTTTAAGTAGTAGAGACAACATTATTAGAACTATGTGACCCATGATCTTGATCTAGTAGTGGTAGTCATTACCCTAAATATTTTGAGACACTACCTGGTAGGTGAGAAATTTATCTTCAACTCTGACTACAAGTGTCTCAAGTATATCTTCTCTTATAAGGATCTTAAATTGAAATAGAGATGATATCTTGTGTTCCTATAGGAATATTAATGTGATATTTTATATACCCCTAGGAAGAGAAATTTGGAGGTAGATTCTCTATTTAGGAGATCTTGTTCTCAATTATTTGTCAAGGTGTCAGAACAGTTAACCTCATTGTAATTGTACTTAGTGGACAAAGATTATTCTTCATATCTTTAGTTGATGGTAGTTACCCCACCAATTTTAAAGAATGTCAGGGAATATAAGCATTGAGATATCAACTATGAGACCTTACTTTCTCATATATCCACTGGTCATGCTCAAGATGGATATTTTGAAGGTGGGGAGCCCCTTATACTTTTCAAAGGGAATATGATGGTACCATCAACACAGCATGAGGAGGCGATAAAGAAGTTTCATAAATCCTATTTGGTGGTACATAAAGGTTTGTAAATAATTTACCAGGACCTTTTATTCCAGTTTCAGTGGCTAGGAATAATGATTTTTATTTCAATGTTTTTCTCTTGATGCCTCACTTTTCAGAAATTTAAGGATGAGCACTATGTTCTAGAGGGTTTATCTCAACCCCATGAGTTTCTAAAGAGGAAGTGGGATGGGATATCCCAATAATTTGTGATAGGGTTACCATGTACATCCAGGGGGAACAATTCCATTAGGGTGATTGTATACCTACTCACAAAGATGGCCTATTTTTTATCCATTTGAGAACAATGTTCAGTAGAAGTCTTGGGATGATTGTATGTGCTAGAGGTAGTACAGATCCATTGGATGAAACATTTGAGGTATTGTTTTCTTAGTAATGTGGTTTTATTAGGAGACCCCTGGGATATCTTGGATAAAACATTCTCCATGAGTTTGATCTAGTTCTCTCCTCTATTTATTGGTGATTTTAAGGAAGACTTAGGGACCTAATGGATGTTCTAGATGAGTGAAACCATTGTCTAGTTGAGTGTTATCCTTGAATAATGTGGATTCAAGATTATAAGGTTTTGAGTCACTCAAAAAGTGGGTTTTGTGTACCGTGGATAGAATAAAATCCAAAGGTAATGGATTATATGTGCTCCCAATATTTTTTAGAGCCCATGGTACATTTTGGTTAGGTATATAGCCGGTCCCCAATTCATTCCTCAGGACCTTTAGGACTAAAAAGTTCCCTAGATGTGTTAACCTAGATTTTCACATCACCAGTTCAGATTGTTCCATTGGATTCCTAGTTCATGGTAGATGCACATTGTTTGTGTGGTTTTCTATGGTTATTCCATGGGTTTTGGAATTTGTTCTGGTTGTGTTTAGACATCTTTGATCTCCTGTATAGATTTGGAGGATACACAAGTTTTTCTATGGACGAGTGATGCACATGCAGTAAATCTTATTTTAGGGGTTAGAGTGGGGGTAGATTTACCATTGCTATCAGGCTGAATCATGCTAGATGGATTCTTTCTTATGATTAATTTTCCTTTATTTTCAATTTTTTACTTTATTCCAGCTGTATTTAGTTTTTTATGAGGTTGGATATATCATGTGGGAATGAACATGTTATGAAAACAAATTTAAAGGCTAACCATTGGGGGTAACCTACTAAGATTTTTTTCTCACTAACTATATGCGCACCATTGTGTACGTGAAGACCTGGTATTTTTATTATGACTGGGGAACATGTTGTGTAGTAGATGGGACTACGACTCATTGTTTCTTGATTGAGTGTATCCACTCATGTTTAGTCTCAGGATCTGGCTATTTTTTCTCGAGCATTGTGGATACAAGGTCTGTAGTTTGTCTTGATGTTGATTGTAGTGCTTGTTGTATTTATTTTCAGATTTTTTTATATGAGGTCATCCCAATGGTTAGATGGTTGTGATAAATTTTTTAATCATTTGAGTGTTTGTATGTATGTATGGAACATTTCAATTATTATAGAATTCTCTATTTTAGTTTATTTATTTTGTGTAATATGAGATTGATCTATTTGTATGAGTTTAGTTATTTTCTTATTTTATTTCTCTTTGACCATAGGGTATAGTATCTGTTGACGCTCCTTTCGTCACAGAATCTAAAGATCGGAAAAGGGAATATCTCAGCTGAAAATGATTCATCCTTTGAAGAAAACATCAAAAATCGACAAAGGCATGAACAAAGGATCAACAGCAAATCCACCGCGCAAGTTATACCACTACCGCACAAGTATACTTGCGCGGCTACCTTGGTCGCGCAGGTGACCTGCGCGACTTAAATGGTAACCGCCCGGTAACCGCCCTGGGTCTTCTTTTGCCAATAAATAGACCCTGTGGGCCCCCCATTCGAGACGATCTTTTTCCAGAAACTCGGATTGAAGCTCCCGACGCCCAAGTCTCTTCTCAAAGCTTCCGAAACACTTCTAAGGTAATTTCTTACCTAGAACGGAAGATCTAAAGAGAAGAAGGAAGGCCTAAGTGTTGAAACTTATCAAACACTTGCGCGCCGACTGAATTCCTTCAATATAACTTGCGCGTCCCTTTTTTTGGAAGAACCTCAAGGGGATTCTAAAGGGTTTTATGAAGAGTCGCTCAAGTATTTCAAATTCTTATTGAAAATCACGCATGTACACCATGTGTCGCGCAAGTATACTTGCGTGGCCAATACTTGCGCACCGCCGCAGGACTTGTGCGTCTTTCAGGACTTGCGCGCCCCTACTTTTTTGGGTTCCCATCTTGCCCATGTCACCCCTCTTAAGCCATTTCACCTTTCCTTTTCAAGATTCAGTCTTCAAGACACTCTTCAAAGCCATTTATGGCATGATTTCTTGATTTGACTTTCTTACCTGAAAGGAATTCTGTGGAATCTCTCTCAAAGTCTAGTGATTTAAATATCCTTATATCACTAAAAAATGGAGAGTTCATTCATTCAACCTCATCCTTTAAGATGAGAGAATCCTAACCTGGGTCTCCTTTTCAGGAATAATCCCCAGTGATAAAACCTTTAAATCTGGGCATCTTCCTCAGGAGTAAGCCCCAAATTCTTAAAGTTCCCAATCTTGGGCATCCTCCTCAGGAGTAAGCCCCAATCAAGTCCTTTAATCTTGGGCATCTATATTAAGAATAAGCCCCAACCTCAAATATGGCAATCCTCCTCAGGAGTAAGCCCCAAACCTTAATCCCTAACCTGGGTCTCGTTTTTCAGGAATAAGACTCAGTCATAACCTTGGGCTTCCTTTTCAGGAGTAAGCTCCAAGTCCCTTTAAACTTCTCTTAACCAGTCATAATTTACCTTTGATTTGGGTTTCCTTTTCAGGAATAAAACCCAATCATAAGTCCCCTCCTAACTTGGGCATTCTCTTTAGGAGTAAGCCCCAAGATTAGAGTATTCAAATCTCCATGAAGCACATATAACTTTATGGACCCTGTTCATGGATTTTCTCCCTAAAAGTAAATCCTAAACCTTCATCTATCTGGGCAGTCATCTATACATAAGTCCCAAACAAATTCTTATGATTGCATCTTTTATGGCACAATTGTCTAAATTTTATCAATACCTCTTGTTTCTCACACCGAGCATGACTCACGTGAGCTTAGAGTGTAAAAGTAATTATGACATTCATCTTTGAGCCATCAATCATAAACATCATACCCCATTCCTCGAACTACGTGGGTTCTGATTCCTTTTCCAAAAGAAAGGATACGTAGGCAGCCCATTTATGGGTTCGATCCCAACTTTGAAATAATCTATGTCCTTCTGAATGATGATAAACTTCAAGTGCCCCACTGAGTGGCTTTAAAACCAGCCTGGTCATCATAATGACCAAGAGAATTTTATATAAATGTTTTGAAGGATACCATTGACCAAGAATCTCTAAACAGATATAGATGATTCTCTATTGATGAAGAACCTCGAATACATATAAAAGATTCTCTAAATTTCTTGCATATTTTATCATTGATTGTTAAAACTAAAGGAAATCACATTTTATACTTGGTAATGTAATAAGGATTCACGAACATAACTTAAATATATAAAGAGAGTCCCGGAGTAGACAATAATTCCCCTCAAAAAGGTGTGATGAGTCCGACCTCCCATCCTCTCGACCAATACAAATTCCTAAGTCTCATTAGTCCACAAGCTAATGAGCGCCTGCCTTTGGAAAGTAGGTCCAAACGGATGTGGAATCATTGGATGTTTCCGGTTCTACGAACAAACCCGTTAGAAACCGATCGGAACGTTTGAATCTCCCGTCCAGGAGGTCATCCCCGGATTCCGTGCGAAACAAAAATGGTGAACCCGACGTGAATCCTTAACCAAGTGAAAGTGATGTTCTTCTTATTTGTTAGGCCCCTTGGGCCAACAAGGCAATCATTGACATATGCTCATCCAAAAGATGCAGTGGCCGGATTCATCTTGATTATGTCTGTTACATGGAACAGGCACTCTTTTTTCAAGATCTTCTGTAAAAATGGCTTTCCTTAAATTCACCCCTGTGAATACTGCTGCTGTGAACACCTCTACTGTGAGGTCTGCTGCTGTGAAAACCAATGCTGCTACTCCTGCTGGAACGTCATCCGCTCTGAGGATGACATCACCAACTCAGCATCTTCAACGCTGTGTTTCTAATGCACTGGTTAAGGAGTACTGTCGCAACGGTACTATCCCAACTCTGGAGGCCGCTCGTCAATCCCTCCAAGTTAACAACTCTACTTGGTCGTCCGGACAACGGCGGCCAGCAATCAAGAAGCAGGCGGTGCTGACTACCGTCTCCAACCGTTTCGGGTCGTTATCCCCGGAACGCAATTTCCATTCACTACCTTACTCTGAGGAAGTGAATGAGAAAGTCCCTCAGGGCCTTAATTCAAAAAGACAGGAGTCCTTCCCGAGGGCTCCCATCAACAATCGCCGCCAGACTCGTGCGGTAGTGCGCCCTAAACATGATGAGGGTACCGACTCCAGGCATTCAGCTCAGGTTCCTCGAACCCGAGCAGGCAAGATGAACCGCCAGAGACGGAATCCGGTTAACAATAGGCAGGTTGTCATCCCTGCCATCTCCGGAGAAGTCCACCAACCTAACTTGGTGGCAAACAACGAGCATGCATACACACCTGCCCGTTTTAATTCAGCTGTCCAGCAGACTCGTCTGGCAGCATCAAGCCGATCCCGCCAGGCAATTCCGGCGGAGTACCATAGGCATGAACATACACCTGCTTATACATCACCAGTTAGTCAGCAGACTCGTCTGACTACATATAATGGTTCTCGTCAACCGCATTTGGCGAAGTGTAATCAGCAGGCACATACACCTACTAATACTAATCAGGCCTACCAACAGTCTTGCTTGGTAGCACCTAGAGAAGTCATTCGGAAAGTCCCGACGACAAACAGGGGGCAGACTCAACTCTCTGCCTCCACACTTGAGTACTGTCAGGATTCACTGACAGGAAAAGGAGGACAGGAGCAGGCACATACACCTACTCCAAGCCCGGAATGGACGTATATCCCCGTTCCGGCGGCTGATGTCACCAAACATATTTTGTCAATGGTGAAAGAGCAGAACCAAATTCCTGCTCATATTCTGGATGCTTGCCAGGATATCATAACAGCTTCAGCATCATCTCAGGGACAGACACATAAATCTATCCCTAGCAATGGAGTGACACATCAACGATTCACTCCAGAACAGACACACACATCTGTTCCAGTCCAAGAAGGTTATGGGGAATACTCCCCCATATCATACGGACAACCAAGTCAGGCACATACACCTGATTTGAGTGGAGATCGTCAGCCTAACCTGACCATCTTTCCTGATCAGGCACATACACCTGCTCAGAGCAATCACTTTCGTCATCAAGTGGTTTCTAAAGCGAGTAAGAAGGCATCTAAGAAAAAGATCCGCCCAACAGAGTCAGGAGATCAAAGGCCAATCTGCAACAAGTCCTTGCTCGATGCTGGAGTTCTTGAAGCCCTCAGACATTTATCTGTCGGAATTCAAGATTCTACTCCCTCAGTTCCCAATAACTGGAACATTAATTCTGAAGGTCTTCAACAGACACTTCCTCATGAAGACTTGCTTCATGAAAATTCGGTCAATCTTGAAGTTTCTTCTTCAGATGAGAGCCACAGGAACCCTCTGTGTGGTCAGAAGGCCAAGGAGCAAGAGATTTCATCTTTTGATGTAACCCATCATGACGGTCCTCCTCATGGTGATGAACTTCGCTGCGAAAGTCCTCTCCGCAGTAGTGATTCACATTGTCTCGAAAATTCTTCAGAAGGCAATGTAGTGACGAGAAAGCCCTCCTATCTCGAGGCACTTGCAAACGTAAAACCAGTCATGTCTGATGCTTTACTATCGGCAGGTGAAACTCTTTCTCCATCAGAAGATAGCCTGGGGTTCAGGTTATTCTCCGAACCATCCCTGGGTCATTCATCTTCCAGCATGAATAGTGATTTCTCTACCAATATTGTTGAATCCGATGAAGCAACAAGGAAACACCAACTCTGGTCCAAACAGGTAGAAGAATCTTCATTTAATGATAAAGAGGAAATGCTGAACATGAGGAAAAAACTGGAAAAAGGTGAAGTACCAGTCATGTTTTGGCCTTTGGCTGATTCCCAGTACGACATTCCAAAGATGTTGAAGGATGATAGAATCCATGATATTCGTCTCAACATATGGAAAACTCTTTGTCAATTAAAGAAGAAGGTATTATCTTACGATGAATATGAAAATCATCTTATGATAATAGAAGGGTTACAACGCCAGATTGATTTGGCATCTCTATCAGTCTCTCGGTATCCGAAGGCTGAAAAGCAACAGAGAATCCTTCAACGTTCATGCCTTGGCGCACTAAGAAGATTGCGTCAGTTAATTGCTAATGCTCCATCTGATGTTCATATTAGAGGATGGGGTGTTCACGGAGCACTACATTTCACAGTGCTTTCCGGTCAGCAAAGCCCTCCGAAAATGGTCTCATGCAATGTCATTGCCCATGGCCGGCCATAGTCAATGGGCTTTGTTCATAATAAAAAGCTTGCTCAAGAACAAGCTTCAACTAGTTCCTCTCAAAATCAAGTATATAGAGAACAGGTTGTTGAATTGCTCCTACATCAAGCAGGCGAGAATATTGCACAAGCATCTCGTCTGAAGCAAACACGTCATCAAATGACAGAAGTTTCGGAAATCATCCAACGGTCTGTTGAACCAGGTGATAAAAGTGGATACAGGTTAATGCATCCAGCTAATTTCCGAACCAAGATTCGCAGGATCAAGAGAGATTTTAAGAAGATCTCAGACATAGCATGTCAATAGACACCCCAGCTTGCCAGACTGGGGACTTCTCTAACCCAACCCTCAGAGTCAACGAATGGGATTCGAGGAGTTGAGCGGAAGCAGCAGGAACATCCCCAGTCCACCAGACTGGGGACTTTTTCAAATCTTCAATCCTTCCCTCAGAGAAAGTCAGTATTCTCTCGATTAGGGAATAAGCCTCAAGAGGAACGAAAAGCCAAGCTGTCAGGAGATTCTCTCCAAGTGACGGTTCTCCAAGAAATTCCTGAGGGATCAAGTCAACGGAATGCCATGTCTCATCATGGACATAGAAGGAGACAATATCACAGAAATACTGATAGAAAGGATTCCATGCAATATGCATCCATTAATGTCATCAATGCCGTTGCTGCTGATTCTCCAGATGAGGCTCAATCAGAGGGATCAGACGAAGAGGTTCCTGCTCAAGAAGTCGCGCAAACAGACCTAAATGAAGAAGGTGTGCGCACACGTAATCAAAGGCTTACCAAAAATCTAGGTATTCCTTCAAGTAACCCACTTCCCCCTCTCCGAAAAGGATCCAATAAGGGGAAAGGAAAGAATCAGGTTACTTCTCACCCTTCCTCTGAAGGAGGTCAATCGCTCTCATTAGAGCAAAGGTTTGCACAACAGGAGGAAGAAATGAAAGAATTAAGAAGGTTGAATGCCGAACTACTTCAGAGTAGTCTTCTTCTTAAGAATGCTGAAGTCCGACGGCCGAAGGAATTTGTTGTAACTACTGAGATGGATCAAGAATATCCCCCTTTATCAGTACACCCACAGAGGTCTAATCCTACGGGTCAAACGCAACAATGGTTGGCAGCACTACCATCAGTTGCAGCACCAACCACCACGTCTGTCCAAGCTCCATTCATTGCACCTACCCAAAACCAAGTTCAACCTAACGTTTCTCAAAAGTTAATAACTACTATTGAGTCATTAACAGCTCGGTTAGAAACTATGGAAGGGAAACGGGCGCAAGTTCAACCTGAAAAGAAAGTTTACCCTGAATGGGTAGACTCAATTTCTCCTCCATCCAGTTTTGGAAACCCTATTTTCCCTACTTTCAATGGATCAGGCGACCCTGAACAACATTTGTCGCATTACGTGTCTTGTTGTGATCCTATGATGGGAACTCCAGAGCAGCAAGAAGCAGTGAAACTCAGATGCTTCGTGCGAACCTTGAAAGGACCAGCTTTTGTCTGGTATACAAGCTTGAAATCCCAGTCAGTCATCGGATGGGAGGATCTTCGTCAAAAATTCCTTCTTCAGTTTAGCTCAACTTTTCCAAAAATGACAGTTTTCGATCTTACAAACTGCAAGCAAAGGGAGAATGAAAGAGTCTCTGATTTCATTGCTCGTTGGAAGGGATTAACGTATTCCTTGAGTTTATCACTCCCCCAGGAAGAAATGTTGCCAATCTGTGTGGCAAATTTGCGTGACGAATTACGCACGCCATTGATCCCTGTCAAATACACAGGAGGGTTTCGAGACCTTACTTAAATCGCTCAACAGATTGAAGATTCCCTTATACAGGCTAAGGTTAAATCTCGTGTAATTCCATCAGCTCCAGGAAGAAGAATGGGTAAAGCAGAAACTGCTACAGTTATGCTTAAACATGCACCTGTACCTATTTCTACTTCAAAACCTTTATCTTCTCGAAGGGCTCCACCTCCTGAACGCCAACAACAAAGGTTGTTTCGTCCAAATGATCAAAAAGATCAACGACGAAAACAATTTGAGTATATGAAGAGTAAAACATACTCTTTCCGAAGTGATAAAGTTCCTGGTTACTTCATTTCAGCTCTGGAAAATAATTTGGTTCAATTACCAGTGCCGAAGAGGCCAAACAAGGAAGGAGATGAAGACCGTCCCAATTATTGTCCCTTTCATCAAATGTTGGGGCATCCCATCCAGGAGTGTTTTGTCTTTGAAGACCTCCTGCAAAAGATGGTCGACTTGGGACAAGTCAAATTGAAGGGTTCTTCAGCTCATGTAGCGTGTATTACCGCTGCAGATCCAGAAGAAGGAGGCGAGTGGCAGGAAGTCAAAAGCAAAACTGCGAAAAAATATGATGATTGGATGGTCAGAAATACAATCAATCGGACCCATTCCATTTTGCGAACACAATTGAAGAATCCAATTGTGTCTCCTACAAAAGCTGCAGTAAAGCCTCCATCAAAAGACAAATCCTCAAAAGGGCAGCGCAATTCAAAGAAAAAAGTGGAATCAGGAGAAGATGAGTATGCATCAAAGCCTAAATTGTCTTTGACTCTGGTAGATTTCATTCCATCTACTTCAAAGCCACGGGCACCGTCCCACCAAACGGCACAGCCTAAACAGGCTAACCAGGCAGAGTCTTTATCAGATGAAGAGTTAATCTTTGGTTCTGTTAATATGATTCAATTAACAGATTCATATTCCAGTCTTGATGAGCCTGAATTCCCTGTATCAAATAAGGGAACCCGAGGAAATTCTAGAGGTTCAGGATATAGGGGAAGACATGGATCTTTCCGAAGCCACTACTCTAATTCTACCCCTGCTAGCACTGTATATGCAGCAGAAACTCGTCGTATAGCCCTTCAGCGAGCTCAAAAAGAACAAGCAAGTTCTTCTGCCAATGGGCAACTCAGCTTCAGCACAGTTATTTTGGAAGACCGATTAAAGGTTCTATCTTCTTTATCTCAGCAAGTAAATGGATCTAATCAGTCTAATTTTCCAAAACCAAAGATGTTGCCAACTTCAATACAAGATGCATCAGCTTCCAAAGCATCTTCTTCCAAGGTACCTGCTAAACCGCATATTCCTATTGGGAAACGCAGACCTCTAGATCAAAAATATGATATATTGAAACACTTGGCCCATGTACCAGCCAAGTTATCAATTTTGGATGCTTTGAATCTGTCAAGAGATCTTCGGGAAGCACTCATCGAAGCTTTGTCAAGTCCTCAGGAGTTTGAAGCTGAAATTGCTGCAGCTGAAATTTATCACATAGAGAATAATCCTGCAGAATGCCATGCAGTGATATCTTTTACTGATAAAGATGAAGATGATGTTGTGCATGGGCACATAAAACCTTTGTACTTATCTGGAAAAGTCAATGGTATAGATGTTCGAAGAGCTTTTATTGACAATGGTTCAGGAGTCAACCTCATGCTCATTCGCACACTTCGTCGATTGGGCCTCATGGAATCTGATTTATCTCCTTCTACCATGATGTTGCAAGGATATGATAAAAATGAACAAGAACCACTGGGAGAAGTTACGCTCAGAACTCAGTTTGGAGATCTTGTTTCCAATTCGGATTTCATGATTGTTGATCAAGACTCAGCTTTCAATATCTTGCTTGGAAGACCCTGGCTACATCAGCATGCAGCTATTCCGTCATCATACCATCAATGTCTCAAATACTGTTTCGATGGTCAAGTTGGAACATTGTATGGTGATAAGGCCCCGTTCAAGACATGTGAGTCTCAATACATTGAGGCGGAATTTTATCACATGAAGGGAAGAGAAAAATCTACAATGAAGGAAATTACCAAAGTTAATGCTCCATATGGTTTGGAAAAAATTCCAATAAATCCATTTTCACATGTGAGTACAGATTATGTGTTACCTATCAGTCAAATTGACAAAATAGGCCCAAATCAAAATACTCTTATGGGAAGATCCATAATGTCAATTACGGCAATCGAGCCAGACAACATGGGAGAAATTGGTAACTTACCAAGCAGTGATGAAAGCATAAGTGGTGACGTTTTCATTTCGTCTGCTGAAATCCAACAAGTCTATACTTCGCTAATCAGGCTAGAAGAAGTTATAGCAACACCAGAGGTGAATATTGATGTCGATTCTCAATCCATCATCTCCTCTTTATTTCCCAAAGAAGACCCTTTTTCATCAATAGGGTCGGAAATGGAAGCTTCTTCTTCAAAATGTGAAAATTTTGACATCTCTTATGATCATGATAATTTCGTTTTTTCATCTACTTTGCAAGTAGAAACGGAAGAAATAACACATGATGAAGAGGAAGAGGAAGATCTTAGAGATTCTCCTCCAGCATTTGAAGAGGGTATCTCTACCACTGTGGATGAACTCAGAGAAGTAAATCTGGGTACAAAGAAAGATCCACGCCCCACTTTAATTAGTGCGGCCATGACCCTTGAAGATCAAGAGATGTATATTTCTTTTCTAAAGAAAAATAAAGATATTTTTGCTTGGAATTATACAGAGATGCCTGGCCTTGATCCTGATGTTGCCACCCGTCATTTGGGTTTGCCAAAAGAACATCGAGGATTCAAGCAAGCCGCAAGAAGAACACACCCAACCTATGCTTCCAAAATCGAGGCTGAAGTGGATAAGATTATCAAAGCTAACTTCGTCAGAGAAGTTCAATATCCCAAGTGGTTGGCTAATATTGTCCCTGTAAAGAAGAAGAACGGACAAATTAGGGTTTGCATCGATTTCAGAGATCTTAATCGGTATTGTCCTAAAGATGATTTCCCAGTTCCGATTACAGAACTCTTAATTGATGCGACGGCTGACTATGAAGTACTTTCTTTCATGGATGGATATTCTGGATATAATCAGATCCGAATGGCCCTAGAAGATGAGGAATATACAGCCTTCAGAGCTTCTCAAGGTGTGTTTTGTTACCGGGTGATGCCCTTTGGTTTAAAGAATGCAGGTGCAACATATCAACGCGCCATGCATCGTATCTTCAAACCTTTTCTAGGGAAATTTGTTGAATGCTATGTAGATGATCTAGTGGTTAAATCCAAACAACGTTTTGATCACTTGGCTGATTTGGAAGTCGTATTCCACAAGCGTCGACAACATAATTTGAAGATGAACCCCTTAAAATGTGCTTTTGGGGTAACCTCAGGAAAATTCCTCGGCTTTGTTGTACGCCATCGCGGTATTGAAGTCGATCCTGAGAAGACCAAATCAATCCTTGGTATGTCACCTCCTCAGAATTTGAACGAATTAAAAGGACTTCAAGGACACTTATCCTATATTCGGCGTTTCATCGCCAATTTGGCAGGCAAAAGTTTACCCTTTACCAAATTATTGAAGAAAGGAGTCACTTACCAGTGGACTGAAGAATGTCAAGAAGCATTTGATGTTCTCAAGAAATACCTCTTGAGTCCACCAGTACTCATGCCACCTGTTGAGGGTAGGCCTCTTATCCTCTATGTGACAGCTTTAGAGCGATCATTGGGTGCCTTTCTCGCTCAAAAGAATGATGCTGGGAATGAAAATAGTCACTACTATCTCAGTAGAACTATGCTTGAAGCAGAAACCCGATATTCGAGTATTGAAAAGTGCTGCCTAGCATTAATCTTTGCAGTTCAGAAACTGAGACACTACCTGCAACATCACGAGGTCCAATTGGTATCTCGTAATAATCCACTCAAATTCATCCTTAGTCGTCCAATGCTTACAGGACGTCTGGCAAGGTGGGCGGTTATTCTACAGCAGTTCGACATCCAGTATGTGTCTCAAAAGGCAATTAAGGGCCAAGCTCTGGCTGATTTCCTGGCTGAACATCCTTCAGTGGAAGACACGTATTCAGATATCGAACTCCCTGATGAGGAAGTTTTCTCTATTCAAGAGAGTCCTCAAACATGGGAAATGTATTTTGATGGTGCTTCTAGAAGTCCAACAGGGAAGAAAATGGAAAATCCTAAATTCAACAAAGTTGGTTTAGGAATTGTGCTCATTTCTCCAGATAAGGCAGTGTTACCTTATTCCTTTTTGTTGTGGGAAGGTGGTACCAATAATGAAGCTGAATACCAAGCTCTCATTACAGGCTTGGAGTTAGCACTTCAAGCACAAGTAAATCACTTAAAGGTGAAAGGTGATTCAGACCTGGTAATCAAACAAGTCAATGGGGATTATGCCATCAGAAAAGAAGAATTAATCCCTTTGTATGATTATGTCAGGGAGTTAATATCGGAATTCCCTTCAGAACCGACATTTTCTTATGTCCCAAGATCACAAAATGCTCAAGCTGATGCACTAGCTAATATAGCCACAACTTTAGCAGATCCAAATCGGGACGAGACAACCATCTGTATTGCCCACCGTCGTGCAATTTCACCTTATGTTCAAGTTAGAACAGAGGAAATTAATGAAATTAGTCCCATTCCTGAACCGTATGGTCATACTACAGGATGGATGTCACCTATCAGGGAATACCTTCAAAATGGAACACTTCCACCTGATAGAGCCGAGAAAGAACAAATTCGGCGACGTGTGGTCTATTTTACTCTTTATGATGGTCCAAACCACCTCGAGAAAATTCTCTACAAACGTGGTTTTGATGGAGTTCTCTTCAGATGTATTGATGGTGAAGAGACAATGGCTGTCATAAAAGAAGTGCATGCAGGAGTCTGTGGTGCCCACCAGTCTGGACATAGACTGTATGATCAAATTCGAAGGCTTGGATACTTCTGGCCTTCAATGATACAATATTGTGTTAATTTCACAAAGAAGTGTCATTCATGCCAAGTATATGCCAACTTCATTCATCAACCTCCAGAGTTGCTTCATACAGCTAAATACTCATGGCCATTTTCCACATGGGGAATGGATGTGGTGGGACCTTACCCTTCAGCTACGGCCAAGCAGTTTAAGTACATTCTTACTGCTACTGATTTCTTTTCCAAATGGGCAGAGGCAGTACCTCTCAAAGAAGTCAGTTCTAAATGCATTGTTAGCTTCATCAAGTCTAACATCATTACTAGATTTGGTGTCCCTCATACCATATTGACGGACAACGACACCAACTTCTGTTCTTATGAGGTAAAGAAATTGTATCAATAATACAACATTAAGTCCAACCATTCATCTCGATATCATGCAGCGGCTAATGGCCAGATAGAGGCCTTCAACAAGACTCTTTCAAACATACTGCAAAAGATGGTGGATAAAGGTAAGAGGTCATGGCCTGATAAACTCTTTCATGCTTTATGGGCTTATCGGACTACCACTCGCAATGCAACGCGGTCTACTCCATATTCATTGGTATATGGAACAGAAGCAGTCTTGCCAATTGAAGTTCAATTGCCCTCACTCAGAATAGCCATTTGTGATCAGTTATCAATAGATGAGCAATCCCAAAAGCGGTTGAATGAATTGGAACAGTTAGATGAGAAAAGATTGTGCACTTTGCACCACTTGGAAATCTATCAGAATCGGATAGCACGAGCTTTTAACAAAAAAGTTCGTCTTCATTCATTCATTCAGGGAGAATTGTTATTGGTTATCAGAGCACCAATGATACCAGGAAAGAAGCCTCCCAAACTTGAACCAAAATGGGAAGGACCTTATTCAATACATAAGGTCTACTCCAATGGAGCGTATTCTCTGATCTCAATGGATGGAGAACACATCACGACTCCAACTAATGCCAGATTTCTGAATAAGTATTTTGTATAAATACAAAATATTGTTCCTAGAACCAAGACTCTTACAATTGGTTCATACAGCAATGGTCCAGTATGACCTTAAACTGCAACTTCGTCCAACATGACATTAAACTGTGTCGCCTTCAATGTCCGAGATGACATTAAACTATACTTTGTCCGAGATGACATTAAACTATATTGTGTCCTAGAAACATGACATTAAACTGTGTGGCACTTTCATCGTCCAGCATGTCGTTAAACTGTAAAAAGTCCCCAGAACTGATATCCTCATATTGGTTCACCTTAGTCCTAGCTACATGACTTTAAACTGTACAGCACCAGTTCTTCCTTGCTATATGACGTTAAAATATACAACAATGGTCCAGTATGACTTTAAACTGCAGCTTCGTCCCACACGACATTAAACGGTGAAAACGTTCCCTAAACCGTCCAGCATGACCTTAAACTGCATCATCCCTGGTCCATGTATATGACCATAAACTATTTGCAAATCCCTTATGTCCAGCAAGACGTTAAACTGTGACATCCTAAATTACATGACGCTAAACTGTATAAAAGTCCCTCACGTCCGGAAAGACGTTAAACTATATAATCATCAAAGGTCCAGCATGACATTAAACTGCACCATCCACGGTCCATGCATATGACCTTAAACTATTCACACTTTCGTCCAACATGACATAAATGGTGTGTTATTTTGTCCTTACTGCATGACATTAAACTGCACAATCCCCCTTTCGTCCAATATGACGTTAAACTATTTTTATCCCCATCA
Organism: Viscum album; assembly: GCA_963277665.1. Classification (NCBI taxonomy): domain Eukaryota; kingdom Viridiplantae; phylum Streptophyta; class Magnoliopsida; order Santalales; family Viscaceae; genus Viscum; species Viscum album. The sequence continues at coordinate 443,086,381 of OY728142.1, forward strand.
TCCTAACTACATGACGCTAAACTGTACAGAAAATCCTTGATAGGTCCTACATGACATTAAACTGTATTTTGTCCCTCCTACATGACACTAAACTGTGCAGCACCAATAGTCCTAACTGCAAGACTTTAAACTGCATAGTCCCTGAATATGTCCTACATGACATTAAACTGTGCATCGTTAAGGTTGTTATTACCTCTTGTTTCTCACACCGAGTATGACTCACGTGAGCTTAGAGAAAAACTCAACCATAACACTCTCTTTGGGCCCCTAACCATGTGTAAGTCCCAACAACATTTTAATTAGATCGTTGTCCCCAAGAAGAACTTGATCATTAATTCATTCTTTAATTGAACTACACGGACTTTGATCCTTGCCCTCCAGGCTGGGTATGTAGGCAGCCTCCCAGGGTTCAAGCCCAAAAACAATCTCTTCACATCGGTTCACCACAACCTCATATGATGTTGATTTGTGAAACCGCCCCTGGAATCAATATCTTTACATTTATTCACTTTTGTCCTTGTTATATGACGTTAAACTATACAACACTTTTGTCCGGTACGACAATAAACTACAATTTTTTTTGATTTCCTCATTCGAGAAGGAACCATTATTGACATTGATTTTTTCAATCATGTTTCATTTCAAAAGACTACGTGCATACATGGTAATGCCTAAACTTTTTATCTCAGGTTAAACCATCATTGCGCTAAAGTCCCCTTTCACCCTTCACATGTACGAACCAAATTTGTAAAAAGGGTAGTTCTAGAACTACGTGGACTTGATTCCCATCCTTATGGGATACATAGGAACATTCGAGTGTCCCTCGAATCCAGTCCCAAGTCTTTTGGGCCTAACCCCAAATTTCACTTTCAGTCCCATGGCTGAAAAGTCCTCATGAAAACACACACTGTGTATTCATTATTATGGTCCGAATTCTATGACCCAAAACTAAGATCACTCATACTTTCGTCCTGCATGACGTTAAACTGCATTTCAAGAACTACGTATGGCTTGATTCTCATTCTTATGAGATACGTAGTGAAGTCCAAGTTTAAATTCAGGACCCAGCCACAACATGATTATGGTTTTCATTGACCCATGTATCTCTATATACATTGGACAATACCCATATTTATGTATTATAATCCTAACCTTAAATATTTTCAGATCTTCATAACCCTTTTCATGACTTCTAATCACAAAAATGTCAAACATCTGAGAATTCTTTTGCCTGACTATGCAGCACGTGCCCATAGGTGGCCTTGCATAAACAGTCCACATAACGGACTTGTCAGCCAAAAGATGCTATTCATTTTACCATGCAGCCAATGCCCATAGCTGGCCCTGCATATTTCAACCCCCTAACGGGTTTTGTTAAATAATAGTAACTTCATTCTTGGGAAGAATGCCTCTTTTGTCCTTATTTGTCTTAAACAACAATATGTAGGGATCCGCGAAAAAAAATATAGCCATCCTTAACATATTTGTCCCATATCCTTTTTCATGATCTGAAAGTATTCAAGTCTATGGTTTATTCTTCTTCCCTATGTTTGGGTCAGACCTTCGTAGGAGTGATATTCATCCAATTCTTCGATATTCTTATTTGGAAATATCTTCTCCATATTCAAGTACCTCTTTCCATACAACAAACTCTATGCTTTAGAAAATTTGAATCTCCATAAACTTTCACTGTCTTTTAGCACCAGGAAAGTAAATTTCTGGGAGTTCTTTTGCCTGACTATGCAGCACGTGCCCATAGGTGGCCTTGCATAAACAGTCCACATAACAGACTTGTCAGCCAAAAGATGCTATTTTATTTGACTATGCAGCCAATGCCCATAGGTGGCCCTGCATATTTCGACCCCCTAACGGGTTTTGTTAAATAATAGTAACTTCATTCTTGGGAACTACTTCTTCTAATGCCTTTTAGCTATTTTTCATATCATTCATCAGATTCAAATATTCTTAAGCCATAGTTTACATTTTTTCTCTCATACTTGAGTATGGTAATATGTTTTCATATAAATTGTCAAGGAATTGAATCCATTTTTAATCCATTTTCGGTCAAAGCTATTTCGACCTTAAACATTAGCCCCTTTATGTCCGGCGTGCATGACTTTAAACTGCCCACACAAAAGACAAAGGAACTCTGAATAAAAGTCAAGTTCCAGCTCACTAAATATACATTTTTTGTATGATTTAGGTAATATTGAGCAGTTAAAAGATTCAAAGTTTGTAGGGTTATTTGTAATAATCCTAGTAAAAATCAAACTATGATTACTAAGCCCATTGGCTTAAGTAAATTTGAAGTAGGTAATGGAAGAATGCAGGTACAAATGATTGAAGACAAAAGTGTTTTTTTTCATTGATACACAAGAGTTAGAAGGAAATCCACAGACTGGAGTCTATTCTCTCTTTCAAGAAATTACAAAAGATTGTCAACATAAGTCTTCATTTGATGTATAGCATCCTGAGCCTTATCAGCAGTTACTTGAAGCTCGTGCACTTGACCAGCTTCACTCTTTTCAGCTTGATGAAGTGCCTTCTTAGCATCTGCGATGGCTTTCATGCCATTCATATGAGTTTCATCCAATGATTTATTAAGCTGATCAAGTTCCCCAGTAACAACATCTAACTGTTGCTGGAGTTGCACCTGTTGGACGACCTTTTCTTTGATTTTTTGCTTCAGATCCTTCATCTTGACAGCATAATCAGCTTCATCCTGGGATATCGCAGCCTCAAATTCTCCTATGTTGACTGACAATTTCACTCTGGTCAAATCTTCGCGACTTGTCTGCACTTGCTCCCTCCTGAAAATGATCTGTTTCACCGCAGCATGGATCTTTTCATACCCAAAACCACCAAGTCCCATTATAACAAATTGGGATGACAATCGGGAAATTTTTGATGGTAGCTCTTCTAAAGGAACCCCCGATATGATGTTCCATATGTTATTCCATGCCTTACGTCGTGAAAAACTAAATGCTTTAAGCATATCTGGATCTGATTCAATATCATCGTCAGAAGGGGGTATGTAATCTGGAATTAGCGCACTTAGGGAGGTGCCTTGTCCTGCCCTTTCCCCCCTGACTTGTGCTTCTTCACTTTCAATTCCCGTTGGGGCAGAGGCTGAGGCCTCATCTTCGGGTCTAGTCATTGCCGTTGATGGTCCTGCATGATTAATTGAAAGGTTTAGTCAGCTTCAAAGGATAACAAAAGAATGGATTGTCTTGCGAATAAAGTACAATCACAAATATTGTTATCCATTACCCAATGGTGGTTCAGCAACCTGAGAAGACTTCTCCTTATCTTTCCCAGTTTCAACAGGATTTTCAAGATGGGTCTCAGGAGAGTTTATTGGATTTATCTCTACTTGAGCTAATGTTTCTGCAATGATAGGGTTGACATCAGTGTCCACACCCACTTCGGGCATTGGCAGTTCAGCGGCTTCTACGGAAGAAACTGCATATTATTTTCCATCATGGTTAGAAGTATATTTTTTAAAAAAAAATTTTGGGTGAAGGGTAGAACTCACACCCAAGGTCTTATAAATCACATGACAACTTAGCATGATCATAAAATTCTTCAAAAGTCATTCCTTGATTCATCATTTCATCCAATGATACTTCAGAATCTTGGTTAGTCTCACCAGTGGGAACATTTGCTACGTCTTCTTGCCGACTTATGTCCTGCAACCCCTGACCCTGGACAACATCTTCAGTAATAAGAGGGATACTGGGAATGGATGGTAGCTCTTCTCCAGGAGCAACCAAGTCAGCCTGGGTCTGTGATTGTTCTACAGCACCTTCCACAACCTTTGAAGAAGGATCAGTCCCTTCCCTCAAGGGGGAAATTGAAGAAGCCCCTGCAATCCTCAGAAATATGAGTAACCATATGATTATGGGTATAAACTCATGATTGTTCGAAGGACTTACCACTACTAATGAAACGTTTAGCTATGGATTTCCTCCTTCGTTGCCTTGGATTCTTTTGTTTTTTCGGAGTATCAGTAGTCTCCCTTATTGGCACTTGGATTGGCGAATGAAAGGCTATGTCCAGTGCCTCATTCATGGCCTGCTGGCCTGGAGATATCTCGCCTGGTTCGCGAGGAGAATCAGCAGCAGCCCCGATAGCAGTACCACCAGGGCTATATTGTGGCGAAGGAACCCTGGTTCCTTTCTTTGCAAGCTGCAAGATGAAGAAAATAACTTCCTTAAGTAACAAAGCTTCAACTAAAATCAAGTTGCAAAGAAAATAAGGAAAGAAAACTTACATCTTCAGGAGCCACGTACTCTTGCCATTCCTCGTCTCCAGAACCACCAGCCCCCTCAGTGGTGCCACAATCAATCATTTCCTTCACCCGCCTGGTGATAGGAACCGAATTATCAGTGGCATATATGAGCATTTCCAGCTCTCTGATGTAAGCTCGCACTTCATTGGGGTTATCTCCATATTGAAGGTCTTTAGAAGCTAGAAGATATCCTATCCCAGGAAGTTGTAGGCCCTCACACAAATCCAGCCAGGCGGTCTCAGTATCATAGTATAAGCTCTGCCATAGCTGAACAACCTCTGGTCTTAGATATAAAGGCTGTGAGGAAGGTCCTACAATTTTTGATTTTAATTTCTTCCGGACTCCTGCAACTACAGATAGAGAATAAGAAAGTAAGGCTTATTACTTTATAAAGTAGCAGTGATTGAAGTTATTACAATCAAATAACTCACCAGGAGCTAATGGAGTGGGTCTTTTAACTCTGGCCGGAGGATTATATCGGGCACGAAACCGCTTTGCTGCCGGTTGTGCCTCATCATCCCCATCGTGATAATCCGATGAATCAGTTCTAGAAGAGGAGTCTGTTGAACCTATTTCAGGTGGAGAAGCGTCACCTTCATGAGGAAGAGTTTCTTTCTCTACAGTCCTCTTCCTCTTTCCCACTTGATATACTGGGTGATTCAATATCCCTTTAGGGTATGATGCTATCCAGTGTTTGGCATAAAATGTAGTCAGATAATGTGCCGCTTTCTCAACTGGTAGATCAAATACTGCCCCAGTCTTCTCTCTTTATGTCAGCAACCATAGTTGTCGAGCAACCATCGGATGTTTCTCTAACCTGACATGTACTGGAGGGGATACAACAATCTGTTGCAAAAATTTGAATTGGCGTGCAAATCTATATGTAGCATAGGCCTCACATATGATTTCTCCATCAATCCTGGCTACTAACACACCATCCATGCAAGCTAGCATGTATGACCTCAAATCCAAATGGGCTTTCCCATCATCAACAAACCGCCCGGATGACGGACTTCCATAAAGAAAGAAGTTGAATTCCTTATACATGCTTAGTCTTACTTTCATGTCATAACCATTAACATATAATGGAGCAATTCCAGAGAATGCTTGCACTGACGGTCTGAAAGAGATTCCAGGAATTTGTAATCCATTCTGTACATTGTAAGTCCTGAAATGAGTGGCGATCCATCCACACAAAACCTGGAATGGTCCCATTATTCTTAAAGGAGATTTACCCTAGAAGACGTGAAGTAAACTCCTGTGAATCTTTGCTAAAATGGGGGTAGCTAACCCAACCATTTTTCCCTCAGCCAACTTGGCCGAAATGAAGAAGGTCCCTGGCCTAACGCCTCCCTTCGAATCCCTGACCGGCAAGAGATAAACACTGAGCCACATTGCCAAGAAACCTGCCAGACGAGTTTTCTTTGGAATTCTTTGATTCACTTCATATCCCCATTTTTCAAACTCTCCTGCTTCTAGAGTTGGCCAGAATGTGCCAGGAGCTCCTCTCTTCTCAGGTTTTGGACAAGTGGTAGGACGTCTGGGCCGGGTATCCTTGGATTTCTTTTTCTTGGATCCTTTTTCTTTTGGCTCTATCCCTTTCTTCTCAGTAAGAAACACATTCATCCATTCTTCCGGATGAATATCTTTTCTAAAATGAGTTAATGAGGTCTCTGAACTCTTGAGCCTGTGAAAGATTTTAAATAATCCTCGAGCCAAAGCAGAAGTCTTCTCTGGATCATTCCAAGTCACCTTGGGAGGAATGAATTTATCATACATATCGCCCAAGATTGGAGCTCCTGAAATCTTGTGGACATCCCACAAACTGATACCTAATTCTCCATGAGTCAAATGGAAAGAATTAGTCGCTGGGCTCCAGTGGCTGAGTATCTCTGGCACGAAGTTATCATGTCTGTTAATATATGTTTGCCCAACCCAAACAGCCTCATATATTGCAGCTCTCTTCAGATCCTCAATAAACTCTGCGCAAGTCTGTCGCACCCAGTATACCCACATCCAAGTTGGCTTCACACCTCCCCCAGGACGGAAATCCCAACTTTTCTTCCAGCCTTTGGATTGATCCATCTGAGCATTTCGGAAGATTGAAGGATGACAATGTGGTTGAAGCTCAGGTGTATGTTTTTTCAGATCTGGTGTGCAAGGGCTATGATGCATCACATAAGCCTTCTCCACTGTTCCAGCAGTTTGATACTCCTCCGCCTGAGATATTTGCTGAAGCAAAATTGGTATAATTCTGAAACCATGAAAATGGAAGAAAATTCTTTACTTCTGGAATAATGACTTCTTGCAGATGACCATGACCATACAAAGGTAGATAAGTGCAGTGAGGAAAGTCGTGATGATATTTCTTCAGATACTTAGCCAAATCTGGAAGAGTACTGTCTTTGAAAGTATAGTAATCAGGGCCAATGATATCCATCATATCATCTATCCGCTTGCTAGCCAATTCATCAATTAATCCAGGTCTAAGAGCCATTGAATCTGCACAAGAGTTGAATAAATTAAACTCTTAAATGGGTTTTATTTTTTTCATAAAATTTGTGAAAGAATTTGAAAAAATAGCTAAGGCATTAAGGCACGCAAGTATGGAGATGTCGCGCAAGTGATGCATGTGCCGCGCAAGTTTTTGTCGCGCAAGTATTACCGCACAAGCCCTATTACCTTGAGAGTAGCACGACAGCGAGGAAACAGTGAAAACAAGAGACTTGCGCGGCGAGGAAGACTTGCGCGGCGAAGAGCTCGAGAAATCCGGAAATCCAGATGCATGTAACGGAGATAAGGCCGTGTATTTATAGGCTAGGAAGCCTACCTGCGCGCCACACCAGGAGCGCTTAAGGCCTGCGCGACGCAGACATGCGCACCACCCTCTGTGCAAAGAAGACTTGCACGCCTCCCTTTTCCTTTGGAGGGATTAAATTTCCTCAGAGTCAAATCCTCATTTCTCTCCGGATCCAACTCTGAGGGGGGACTTTTGTTGACGCTCCTTTCGTCACAGAATCTAAAGATCGGAAAAGGGAATATCTCAGCTGAAAATGATTCATCCTTTGAAGAAAACATCAAAAATCGACAAAGGCATGAACAAAGGATCAATAGCAAATCCACCGCGCAAGTTATACCACTGCCGCGCAAGTATACTTGCGCGGCTACCTTGGTCGCGCAGGTGACCTGCACGACCTAAATGGTAACTGCCCGGTAACCACCCTGGGTCTTCTTTTGCCTATAAATAGACCCTGTGGGCCCCCCATTCGAGAGGATCTTTTTCCAGAAACTCGGATTGAAGCTCCCGATGCCCAAGTCTCTTCTCAAAGCTTCCGAAACACTTCTAAGGTAATTTCTTACCTAGAACGGAAGATCTAAAGAGAAGAAGGAAGTCCTAAGTGTTTAAACTTATCAAACACTTGCGCGCTGACTTAATTCCTTCAATATAACTTGCGCGTCCCTTTTTTGGAAGAACCTCAAGGGGATTCTAAAGGGTTTTATGAAGAGTCGCTCAAGTATTTCAAATTCTGATTGAAAATCGCGCAAGTACACCATGTGTCGTGCAAGTATACTTGCGCGGCCAATACTTGCGCGCCGCCGCAGGACTTGCGCGTCTTTCAGGACTTGCGCGCCCCTACTTTTTTGGGTTCCCATCTTGCCCATGTCACCCTCTTAAGCCATTTCACCTTTCCTTTTCAAGATTCAGTCTTCAAGACACTCTTCAAAGCCATTTATGGCATGATTTCTTGATTTGACTTTCTTACCTGAAAGGAATTCTGTGGAATCTCTCTCAAAGTCTAGTGATTTAAATATCCTTATATCACTAAAAAAATGGAGAGTTCATTCATTCAACCTCATCCTTTAAGATGATAGAATCCTAACCTGGGTCTCCTTTTTAGGAATAATCCCCAGTGATAAAACCTTTAAATCTGGGCATCTTCCTCAGGAGTAAGCCCCAAATTCTTAAAGTTCCCAATCTTGGGCATCCTCCTCAGGAGTAAGCCCCAATAAAGTCCTTTAATCTTGGGAATCTTTCTTAAGAATAAGCCCCAACCTCAAATATGGGAATCCTCCTCAGGAGTAAGCCCCAAACCTTAATCCCTAACCTGGGTCTCCTTTTTCAGGAATAAGACTCAGTCATAACCTTGGGCTTCCTTTTCAGGAGTAAGCTCCGAGTCCCTTTAAACTTCTCTTAACCAGTCATAATTTACCTTTGATTTGGGTTTCCTTTTCAGGAATAAAACCCAATCATAAGTCCCCTCCTAACTTAGGCATCCTCCTTAGGAGTAAGCCCCAAGATTAGAGTATTCAAATCTCCATGAAGCACATATAACTTTATGGACCCTGTTCATGGATTTTCTCCCTAAAAGTAAATCCTAAACCTTCATCTATCTGGGCAGTCATCTATACATAAGCCCCAAACAAATTCTTATGATTGCATCTTTTATGGCACAATTGTCTAAATTTTATCAATACCTCTTGTTTCTCACACCGAGCATGACTCACGTGAGCTTAGAGTGTAAAAGTAATTATGACATTCATCTTTGAGCCATCAATCATAAACATCATACCCCATTCCTAGAACTACGTGGGTTCTGATTCCTTTTCCAAAAGAAAGGATACGTAGGTAGCCCATTTATGGGTTCGATCCCAACTTTGAAATAATCTATGTCCCTCTGAATGACGATAAACTTCAAGTGCCCCACTGAGTGGCTTTAAAACCAGCCTGGTCATCATAATGACCAAGAGACTTTTATATAAATGTTTTGAAGGATACCATTGACCAAGAATCTCTAAACAGATATAGATGATTCTCTATTTATGAAGAACCTAAGATACATATAAAAGATTCTCTAAATTTCTTGCATATTTTATCATTGATTGTTAAAACTAAAGGAAAGCACATTTTATACTTGGTAATGTAATAAGGATTCACGAACATAACTTAAATCTATAAAGAGAGTCCCGGAGTAGACAATAATTCCCCTAAAAAAGGTGTGATGAGTCCGACCTCCCATCCTCTCGACCAATGCAAATTCCTAAATCTCATTAGTCAACAAGATAATGAGCGCCTGCCTTTGGAAAGTAGGTCCAAACAGATGTGGAATCATTGGATGTTTCCGTTTCTACGAACAAACCCGTTAGAAACCAATCGGAACGTTTGAATCTCCCGTCCAGGAGGTCATCCCCGGATTCCGTGCGAAACAGTATCCAAACAACATATTTTAGACCATCACCACTCATAAAAAACCTCTCGAATTCTGGGTGGCGCAGTTGAGTTGTTGTGGTGGGGCATATATGGTGATGTTTCAGGCTAAACCATGTGGATTGTTTTTCAAAAATGTATTCGTGTTTTTTGGTTTTATGATTTGAGGGGTTAGTAAACATGTGGTGTAAGAACCTATGTTTTTTCGGACATTCGTTTTGATCAGAAATTTGAATTTTTTCTATTGGACACTCATGAGGAGTAAAATGGTCATTTTACCCTACCATCTGGTCTTGGATAATTTTTATAACTACCCCGTTGATCCCGGAATAAGGATTTTACCCTAGGACAGGAGTTTGGTGGAAATTTGAGCTGTTCGAATTTTGGAGGAATATTTAATATTTAATATTATTAAATTAAATATTAAATTATTCACGTAGGTTCATTTGGAAATAAATTATAAATGGAGAATCATATTGAGATTCCTTCTGTACTATTGAGTCTGGAATGGGGAGTTTAGCCTAGGGAATGCATAAACTCATGTCGGGCACCGGGGCCGGCCCGAGCCCACTTTTATTCCTTTTCTTTTCTTCTTTTCTTTTCTTTTCTCTCTCTTCCTTCCTCCTCCTCCTTTAGAATGATCCATGTGTGCTCCTCCATGGACGTGTCCCATGGTGGGATTGGGATATTGAGAAATATGGAGAGTTGGGATGTGATAGGGGTACCGATTCGAACCTCTCGACGCGCTGAGTCGGTGTTCGACATCCGTGGACCGTAAATTCAAGCGAAGCTTCAACGGTTTCCGCCCGAAGGTAGGTCCATTTATGTTTTAACCATGTATTCCATTAAAACATGTTGTATTATGTTTTTAAAGCCTTATATTTCTTTCTTGTATGCCCATGGGGCTCGATATGTTGTTTTGGGGGCGAAAACGGGCGAATCGTGCGTTTTTTGGGATTTTCCGTCGAAAAACCCAGTATACAGAATGTGTGTTCCAGGGGAACACACCGTGTCTTATTACTATTCGGGGAAGATGAGGTTTTCTTAAGTACACTCCGTGTACATCGATTATACCCCGTGTAGTGGGTGGCCTTGTGGCTGGACGTGTGAAATAGACCACGAAATAGTGGTTTTTTCGAAGTACACGCCATGTACTTTGAGTACACGCCATGTAGTGGTACTTGAGCATCTGTTTTAGTGAAAACGAGCATAGGGTGACTTTTTGTGAATAGTAAACACTGTGTACAGTAAATTACACGCCATGTACTATTACACAGGCATGCCCAATGTGTTCTTTCCATGTGCTATCACCATGTACTGCTTCAGTTTAGTAATTTTGGGACATCTTGGGCTCTGGAAGTCAAGAATTGGGCGTGTGAGTAGTCAATCCTGAGAGTTTTTCCATGTAGATTGCAATTATGGAGTCCTTTTGACATTTATATGTCATATAAATGGGGTTTTGGGGGTTCCTATCTAAATGGAGGGATTCTTTCTCCAGTTATCAAGTCCAGTAGACACCAAAGATTGAGACTTGGTGTAGATGATAGGTTGGGTGTTCGGACCAACTTAGTTGAGATATTTAAAAGGAGATGAACTGAGAGATATCTTCTATAACCTATGATTTAGAGGACGTTTCCCTTTTGAGACGTTCCCTTCTGTCTTCTGAGTCTATGAGACCGGATACTTCCAAAGATCCCATGAGGGATGCCTTTACTTGCGTAATGACCATGAGAGTTCCTTGTAGGATCCCCCACCTGTTTATCTTTTGATTGGACCCATGTTATGGAATTCCTATGTTGTCCTTCATTGAAGATCCCATGTATGATTCCTCCCTTACTCTTCGCTAAGGATCCCGTGTAGGATGTCTTCGCTCATGTTTACCTGGAGGATCCTGGGTATGATGCCTCCTCAGTGATTGACTTGAGGGACCCAGGGGGAACCCATTATTTGACCTAGCCTGAGTTGTTACATTGGGTTTGGGTAGAGATGATGATCGGGTGTCATATAGAACCCGTGCCAAACTGGTGATCCCTTTAGGATTTGGATGTATTTTTGGGTTGGGCATTCGGGCCACTCGCACTCATTTGTTTATATCTTACTTGGGTTGCTGATGCTGTAGTGGTTACCAGAGGTGCTTCCTGGTTGGTGGATGTTAAGCCTAACACGAGGCATCTTCTTATTTGTTGGGATGACTAGTTTGCCTTGTGTGCCTGATTAGTAGGTGGTCCGATGTTTATTTCCAACTATTGAGTTGAATTTGTTTATCGTTGTGCTAAGAACCCATGGTTGGGGTGTCATATGACTGAGGCCTTTGTTGAAAGATATCTAGAATTGCATAGATAATCAAATGATAAGTTAAAACTGCTGTTTGGGATCATTTCTTGGATCCAGGACCACCCTGGGGGTGCGTTCCTCTGTTTAGTCGTTTGGTCAGGGTACCCGAGGGTATTCCATGATTATTTTGTGTATTGCATTTTTCTTGAGATAAAATTTGTATAATATTTCTTGTTATACTTTGGGCTCAGCCCGGTTACTTGCACCTGAAATCAGTGTTTTACCTTACCCTGAGGGCGTGGTTCTAATTATCCTGAGGGAGTGGTTATATTAGCCTGAGGGCGTGATTATATTTAGCTTGAGGGCGTGGTTATATTAGCCTGATGGCGTGGTTATATTAGCCTGAGGGCATGATTATATTTATCCTGATGGTGTGGTTATATTTAACCTGAGGGCATGGTTATATTTAGCCTGAAGGCGTGGTTATATTATCCTTAGGGCAAGTGTTCATTTAGCATGAGGGCGTCGTTATATTAGCCCGAGGGCAAGTGTTCATTTAGCCTGAGGTCAATGTTTCATATGCATGAGGGAAGTAGCTTCTGTACCTGAGGGAAAGATTCTTATATGCCTGAGGGCACTATTCATTATGCCTAAGGGCAGTCACCTGAGGGTTTTGTTTCTTTTCACCTGAGGGTGAGGATTCATATGTCTGAGGACAATGGTTACTTGTTGTTGGTTAACTTGTTCAGAGATATATTTTTCGGTGTTGGACGAAGCAGGTACATGTCGATGGGATTACGGACCCGGAGATCGACTTAATGATACACAGCTTGAGTGGCATGACGTCCAGCTCAATTCCCTTGCACAGAATGTCCAAGAGATCGGGCTTATGGTCCCAATGATCGACTGCTGATGTGGTTTCTTGTTATTTGAATCACCTAATCATGAATATTCATATTTATTGATATATGTATAGGTATGGGACTTACATGTGTACGTATATTGATATAGACATCATTGGTGGAACTTTCCCAATCGATAGGGATTACATTCCCTAGGTTCGACTGTGGTTTCACGTTCGGTTTACTTCCTTTTTCGCATTCCAGCTAGGCTGAGCAAGTTGTTGTTGCATAAACTTTTAGCAGCATAGTTATAATTTGCTTGTTGGGGTGCCCTACTGAGATTATTTCTCACCCCTACACGTGCACCTCGGTGTACGTGTAGACATTATGTATGATTTTTAGGTTGAGCACAAGTTGCATGGTGGATAGGGTTGAGGCCCAGTGTTGCATGATCGAGAGGATCTTCTCGAGTGGTTCTACTGATTGGGCTGCTGCAGTTTGACAATGTATGGAGATCGGGTATGTGGATTGGCTCAGAGTTAGTAGCAGATCCCTATACATTTACTTTTCATTTCTTTGTACTTGTATCTGAATGGTCGGCCCAGTGGGTGATAAGTGTTATATTTTATTTCATATCTGTTCGGGATTTTACATCATTTTACTATTACAACTTGTTCTATTTCAGTTGTTTATTGCTTCCACACTATGTTTACTTTCTACTGTGTATGATACTTAGTTATTTTCGCTGTTTACTTACTCTGATATGAGGGAATAGTCTCCCCACTATCACACCGTAGGCCCACACTTCTAGTTGGCAGAATCTGGAATACGAGGAGGCGCGCTTGAGGCCTTGTGGCGAACCAGCTCGGCGCACCGATTTAGTGCCTTCCAGGTCAGGATGTTACATGTGGTCTAGGAATGTGTAAGAACTCGTAATGGATATTGATCTGTTGTGTCATGAACACCTTTGCTGATAAGAAGTCCAAGTTTCCAGGGAATGATATAATTGTTCTTGGATCATATTTTTATGATTTCATGATGTCACCAAGTGTAATTCACCTGAGTTTGTGGATTTATGGTTTATTCTAGTTTTTTTCTCTTGGATCATGGGCAAGAGGACAGTGTTCGTGCATAATTATAGTCATGTAGAATTTTATTTAAATATGAATGTCTATGGGGTTTTATTATACATTTTCTTCTGATGACATTTCATGTGGATAATGTGGAGAGAGGTTTTCCAATGTTGGAGATGAACTCCCTTAATCTGGAGTTTAATGGGAATTCTAGTGGGTTGGTAGTGGGATATGAGTTCCCTCTTAGTGGATCAATGAGGGAATGGATGCCTAAGAGACTTTTTGAGTGGGATCAAGTTTCCCTTAACTAGTGGTTCCCCTAAAGTCTTAGGTTTGTGTTCCATGTGAGGGAACTATTCTTTCCATGTGTTTTCTATTGGGTCATGTAGTGGGTCATGTGTTCCTTCTCTCACAGATAGCTTAGGTGGGTATGGACATTTTTTCCTTGGTGAGGCAATTGAGGTCCGTTATTAGCAAGATGTATTCAAGAATAATTATTCTTCATGTTTGAGTGGGGGAGTGTTGGGAGTCCTCCCTATCTTGTGGCTGGATTGAGAGGGAATTTTTGATTGGACTTCTATCCTTGTTCATTTTGGTTGTTCCTTGGGTAGCATAGTGGGATCATGGTTAAATGGTTGTGGTTTTGGATCAAAAATTGAGTGGAGGGTGGTCATATGGTTAATTGTGGCATGAGGGGGAAGCTTCAATTTTGAAGGGGAGTGATGAGGGTGCTTTGTTTTGTTATAAAATACCTACATGAGGAGCAAGGTCAGCAGTTTTTAGGCACATTATCCTAGTTTCATTATGATTTAGTCCATACAAGTGTGAATCCTATTGTGTGCTCGAGGAGAGAAGTAAGGAAACCATTGTGGTGGGGAGTGAACCATAGGATATTGGAAGTACGAAGGCTAATTTTAATTTTTTTAGTGCAGTTGATGTGGGTTTTCATCATGGTTCTTTGGTGTGAGCAGTTTGTCCATGTTTATCCATTATGTTCAGTGATGGATGTGGCATGAGCCGTGTGGTTTTTCATTGGAAATTAAGGTGATGATGTGGATACTTATATGGTTGGAAACCTCAGTTTGGTCACTGTTAAATGTCTCTCATGTTGGGAGAGAGGGTTTTGGGTGCTAGAAGACTAGTCGTTGGATGTTCAAGATAGGGTCTTTTATTCTATTGATATGTGGAGAGCATGGCTGATGGATGTCCATCAAGGATTCTTGGGGTTGAGACAATTTTTTTGTGGGAATTTTTTAATGATAAGTGTTGACATGGGTTGTAAAAATCAAGTTAAATTTAATACTTTTATTGTTTCTTGATGGGTTTAGGGGAAAAATGGTATTTTATCCCATAATATGATCTCAAATAAATCTTCTGAACACTTTATTTGTCTCAAAATAGAGTTTTCATCCTAATGTAGGTGTTTAGTGGATATCTAATCTATTTGAATTTTGACAGAATATTTAATATTTAATTATTCACAGGTGTTAGTTTATTCGTATCATTTAAATAGAGTGTTAGATTAATATTCTATCTCTTCTGTTGAGTCTCAAATGGGGGGTTTTTCTTAGGTGATGCATAACCTTGTGCAGAGCACCGAGGCTAGGTTAGGGTACCCTTTTCTTTTTTTTCTTTTCTAATTTCTTTTACTTTTTTATTTTTTTCTTTATTATTTTTTCCCTTGGATTGTCATGTATGCTGAAGGGGACCCCCCTTAGGTTCTCTTCTAAGAGAGGTAGACAGAGTGAAGAGGTAGAGGGAAGAAGGATATTCCACCCAACAGCTCATCTAGAGGAAGACCGAGGCTTTGTGAGTGTATTGTGTGGATCCAATGTGAGGTTTCAGTGGTTTCCCTCAGGAGGTAGGTTAGTTTTATGTTTAATTTTTCAAATACACATAGTTTATTTTTTTCATTTTTAAATATTATTATGGGTTGTTTGGGACCCATTGTGGGTCGATCTAGGTGTTTTTGGGTGAAATCCGGTGTTTTGGGCAATTTATGAGGATTCCCATTTAGGGAAGGCCGTATGAATGGCATGTGGTTCATAGAACACACACCGTGTGTTCAAAATGTTCAAGTAAGATAATGTTTTCAAAAGTACATACTATGTAATTTAAGTAATTTCCATTTAATTTAAGTACACGCCATGTTTTAGTACTTGACCATATACTTGGATATGTGGTAGAGTACATGGGAAGATATATCTTTAGGAATTATACACCATGTACTCTGGTTACATGGCATTTTGTTGGACATGGCCAAGTTTCCATACATGGCCATGTTGTAGTACATGAGAAAACCCCACATATTCCCTTTCCATGGAGTAGTACATGGGAATACCCCATGATTCTCTAGAAATGTAGAAGTATATGGTTAGTTGAATATTTGGGAGTACATGCTGTGTACTCAGAATTACATTCCATGTACTTTTTCTATATTGGTGGTTTCATGTGTTTTTGTTCCCTAGAGTGAAAATTAGACTTGTGAGTAGTCCATTATGAGATTTTTTCCACATAGATCATGATAATGGTATCCTATCAGTATTTAGAGACAATCTATATGGTGTTTTGAACTTTGAGAGTTGGGTAGAAGGATTTTCTTAAGGTTTAGTTACAGAATCCTCTAGTGTTCTAGGTTGTGATATTCGAGGCCCAAATGAAAGTTGTTAGATCAGTGATTAGACTGAATAGAGTGTTCCATAATTATATATTTGATATTATTTGAATAGATTCTTGTAGGAAGGTTTGAGTGGTATCTTTGAGAAGATAAGGGTTTGTCCCTATGTGCTGGGATTGATTGTTTGAGGTAATGGTTATTGAGGACCATCATCTGGGTTTAGATACTAGAGTTATTGGGGTATCTAAAATGGATTGATGCTGTGGGATGGTGGTTATGGTTGGATATCATTGTTCTGTTGAGATGAGTTAGAGGGACTCTCGAGGATTCCCTCATGGGATAGTTTCTGATCAATTGATTAGTGGTTTTTGTAGTTAGATTTTGAGAATGGTCGTATGAAATATTTTATTTTTTCTTATGCTAATGAACCCCTATAGTCGGTCTCATACTTTTTAGGTGGTCATAAGGACAATTGTGAATACTCATATTGGTGGGATTGTGCTTTTAGATACCGATCAGGCACGTTGTTGATCGAAGATCATTTGGAGGCTACTGAGGGTTATTTGGAATTATTTTTTTGTTGGGAATGTCCTGTGATCTTTTATGAGTTAGAATAACTCCTCCTATGGCATCCTTCTCTTGATTTAGCCTTTTGGCCTGGTTGTGGTTGTATCTAGGGGCATGGACAGAGAGCTTGAGTGCAGTAGGTGAGTCCTATGGTGGACATATCTTTATTCTATGATCATAGGGATCGTGGGATCCTTTAGTTTTTTTATCCTTAAGGTGGTTTATTGAGAGCTGTAGTGGGTGTTTTTTGGATTCTGAGAGACAAGGTGATAAAAGAGGCCCCATTATTTGTTGGGTGAGAGTGTATTAGTGATTTTAGTTCAGCTATTTGGACTATGGATTCGAGGTAGGATGATCCCATGTTCATTTGGTCATTTTCCATGATGTTTGAGGTATTTTATGATCAATACTATGTTTTGAGGAGGTGACCCTTGGGATATCATGGATCAGGAATTGTCCCTGAGTTTAATCTAGTTCTCTCATTCTTTGGATGGCCATTTCTAGATGATATTAGGTAGCTAATGGATGATCTAGATGATTGAAACCCCCATATAGTTTAGTGTTATCCCAAACTAGTGTGTATTTGGGCTTGTGATGAACTGAGGAATTCATAGAGTGGGTTTTGTGTACCACAAATTCTTTGTGCTTCCAAGGCTACGGATGTTGTGTTCTCCAAGATTTTTATGGATCGCATGGGACATTTTTGTGGGTCCATAGCCAGTATCTGATTCTTTCTATAGGATCTTTGAGGCCAACAATTTATCTAGTTATGTTAATCTAGATGTTCATATTTCTAGTTTAGATCATACCATTAGTGTCATAGTGCCAAGTATATGTGCGTTATTGATGTGTACACCTATGGTTGTGCTGTCGGGTTAGGAATTCATGTCCGTTTCATTTAGATGTCTTGGAACTCTTTTTTAGATTTATAGGATGTTCCAATTGCCATTTGGAAGGGTGAAACCTGTGCTATAAATCCTCTGGAAGGGGCTAGAGTGTGTGTAGATTTACAATGGGTGTCAGGCTAGACCCACTAGTTGGATTCTTTCTTGTGTTTGTTTTCATCTTTTTTGGAGTTGTTTCTTTTATGCCAGCTACTGCTAGTTTTGGTCTAGAATGGTCATATCACATGTGTATGAAATTTTTATGAAAATATATTTAAAGGTTCACCATTAGGGTGGCCTACTACGATTTATTTCTCACCACCTATATGTGAACATCAGTGTACATGATGACCTGATGTCTACTTTTAGGTTGGATCACATGGTGTAAAATGGATAAGGATGTAACCCAATGCTTCTTAATCAAGAAGTGATGCTTGTGTGGAGTCTCAGGATCAGGATAGTGCAGCTCATGCATCGTGAAGACTATGTATGCGATTTGTATTTACATTAGTAGTATATCCAATAGTATTTATTTTCAGCCTTTTTTTATATGTGGTTAGTCTAGTGGGAGTACGGCTGTTGTATGTTTTTCATTATTTAAGAGATTTTATGACTGTATAATGATTTTCATTTATTATAGCATACTATATTTTAGTTTTTTTATTATTCTTACTCATATATTTATCCCTATGTATGGGTTTATTTATTTTTCACTGCTATTTCTCTCTAACCATTGTGTATAGTCTCCCCTCTAAACTTTTTAGATCCTCACCATTGGTTTGTATCCTCTGGAATTAAGAGATGTGTTGTTGAATTCTTTTGGTGGGAGAGATTAGGTAACATGTTTGATCAACATAGGCTAGTTTATTACAGTTCATAGGTTTATTGTGTGATCATGATGCATGTTTTTTTCATATATTAATTGTGTAAACAAGATGGCACATGAGCCTCAACCCAATTGGTGAGGTATTCATAAGTACATCCAAAAGACCCAGGTTCAAAACCCGGTAGGGGCATATTTCCAGGTTACTGTAGCAGTACTATAGTAGGTAATGTAGCAAAACTATACACTGTGTGGGTACTGTAGCATAACTTCACACTATGTGGTACTATAGCAGACATTGTAGCAGTTACTGTAGTTGGTATTGTTCGTTACTATAGCAGCTGGAAATATTCACCTTGGACCACCGATTTGGGCTTGGAGTCCTTAAGGTTTTCGGGCCACCTAGGCCTTCAGGTCAGTAGGGTGTTCAGGCCACCTTTAAGGCCTTTGGGATACCTCAAGTCCTTCAGGACACATGCAATTGCCCCAGACACACTACAAAAAAGGAGCAGCCATAGAAGAGGATTCAGAGAAGGTGCACTCACCATAGCAAAACCAAATGGATTTTTCAGAATGAGAGGGTATGTCTATGCCATCGGGACTAGCCTGTGCTTGCATGGGAAGCCTAGCCAGAAGACCATGCGAAGGTGGAGAGCTACTATCACGATGCAGATTCTAGGGAGGGACAGTTCCATGTAGATAGTTTGGTTGAATTCTTTAATACCTTCGGGTCATGTAATCTTCTAAGCTTATGGGTCTTGTAATCTCTGAGCCTAAAATCCTTTTAAGGGTTCCCCCTCATCCCTTGACAGGGGGGTTATCAAAAATCAATAAAAATGAAGGCCTTTGGGCCATTCGGGCATTGTGTAAACAAGATGAGGGTATCTTTTTTCAAAAATTTGTTTCATGAACATGATGCATTCATCTTGGTTCTCAAGATTTTCTATGATTATTTTTGTGAAATAATTTCTTATTATGCTATGATTTATTGATATTCGATATTTCTATATGCCTATTATTATATCAATTATATCTTTTTTATTAGCTTAAACTATTTTTTTAATTGTATATTTTTGTTTATCTGTGATTACAAGCCTTTATATCATGAATTATAGACAAATATTATTATTCCATTTTTATTTTAAAAATATATTTCTCCCCCGATCATGTTTTCTCAAATTATTAAGATATATCCCTTAAGAAAATGCTGATATGTTTTCCCTTATATATAATTTTATCTCACCCCTTTTTTATATTTATATTACCCAAGTTATGAATATCAATATAACTTATGAGATGTATAGAATGGAGTCATATGTCTTAATTATTGATAAATTTTCACAAGTATCCTAAAATATGGTTCTTATATAGTTTATTCTCTAAAAAAAAACTTATATTCTTGGGATCACGTGTTTATTTATGAGATGCAAAGTTTAACTTATGAAAATGAGGTAAAATATTGATATGTTTAGACCGGGTTGTATCACTTTGTATAAAAGACAATGTTTTAACAAATTTCTTTTTTGCTGTAAACCTAGGAGTTTAGGTCTAGGGTAACTTAGTTAGTATTAGAGTAAGGTTTAGTTTTTTTATGATTAATGCAGTTATTGTTAGGAATTAAGGTGAAATAACTTTAGTGAAAATGCTAGGTATAAGTTTATATATAGAATAACATCATGAAATTTTGTTAATGTATATATTTCATTGTTTACAAGAAATTACATACATATATATATAATTTCATGTGGATACAGTTCTAGAACATATTCACCTAGGTGTAATCACCCTAAAAAAGGTTGGTTTAGTATCAAATCAATCATCACTCGGTGCATGATTAGTGGGACTAAGACTGTACCCCTAGCTAGACACTCATAGGGGATTTTCTTTGGTAAATTACATTCTACTTATGATCCATTATGAATGGTTTTTTATGTTAAGAAATTAGATTAAGGAGTATGAGAGAACCAAACCTAACTAAACCTAAGTTGAACCAAGATTGATTTTGGTTGCACTGAAACCTAATGCGATGGTTTCTACGATTAATACTTTTCAAGGATGATTTTTCATTATATTATTTAAGATAATTATCTTATGATGTTATTTAGTATACACTCATGTTAATACCTCTGGGTTTTAGTAGTTCTTAATGCTCAAATAAACAAAGTTAATGATGCATTTTATGGATAATGTGGTGATTCTCCCAATGAGTAATTATATGGGATATAATCTAGTTAAAAAAAACGTGGCCATGCTTACTAATATGTCATGAGTTATGATTAACAACCATATCAATAAAAATATCTAAGAATTTAAAAATAAGACAATGATGACGTTTCATTGGATATTTGAGTTTGCAGACCATAAAGTATTGAATATTCAACTTCCTATGTTCCAATTATTTGGAAAGAAGTACCTAGAGAAAATTCTCAATAGAATATAAGGATTTTTTAATTATGTAAATGGAGTACTTATAGTAATTTATCACTGATGAATAATAAATAGTTCTATTCACATGGAGGGTAATAAACTTTATCCTAAGGTTCCACTATTATTTCAATTTGGGAAACTTGGGTATTATTCAAGTCAATTCCCTAATCCAATGACTAACAAGGATGATAAGCATCATCACCCCATAGAAAAAATGAAAAATAAAGAGCATATTAAATCATTAGTATTGAAGTGGAACATGATAATGAGGTGGTGAAAGTAAAATTCACCCTCAATATGGATATATGGAAGTAACAAACAACACTTTTTTCTCCTATATAGGATAAAATTGAAATAATTATTAAAAATATTGATCATGTGATTTTGAAACCTTTTCCATAATTCTACATACATGCAAACAGATTTACAAGATATCCTAATAATATTCAATACCTTTATATCATGAAGGATATTGTGAATAATTCAATGAAATTTTGAGCACCAAACTATACCATCTTACTCATTTTGGAGAATACCATTTGATAATTTATCAAAATTTTACAAATTCATAACCAGAAAAAGGCCTTACAACACTATATTCTACTATAGTAGATGGTAACCATTTTCTAACATATGTCTTCCTATTATTAGATGACTATTTTGAATATCTAAAATAGAAACCCATATTTGAAAAAATGTAAGTTAATTCACCTCCTATTTTTTTTAGGAAAAAAAATCATAATGATATTTCAATTGTTTATGATCAAATTCCATAATCACATATTACTATCTGTCATTTCCCACACTTATTTCAAAAATGGTATCACCTTTTAGCATGGGAAAAGTAATTTTGATAATTTAAAATCCTTTTGATGCATTTATCAACTCATGGAATTTACATTATGTGCATGTAAGACTCCAAAATAAGAAATGGAATTGGATTACATAGTGATATTAATTTTCAAAATTATGCCTCTAGAAATACATAATTCTACAACCAAATATGTCATATCCCAACCCAGATCACTCTATAAACAATAACTGAAACAATTAGAGACAAGGGATCATGAGAACCTTACTTTATGCTAGATGCTACTAACTAGTAGTGATGTACTAAGGAGTGTTAGTTGGGAGATTATTCCCTCATATCAAAGTAATCAATATTGGAAATAACCTAACATCATATATAGAAAAAAAAATCAAAGTGAATAGGAAATAGTAGAAATAAGGATGAAATAATAAATGAAATATAGTAAGATCCTGAAAAACCATATCATGCATACCTTACTGATCACCCAATGATCCGATCACATATATAGGAATAAATAAAATGAATATAAATAAATGTATAAGGCTATACTAGTAACTCTGAGACAAACTACACAACTGGTCCCCAAGACACAAATGAGAAACTCCAGCCCAATTATAAGTATCCACATGGGTGAATTCACTTGATCATGAAACCATGGACCTCATCCAGAGAAAACACACATCTGGTCTCAACCATAAAGTTTTCATAAGGTCTTCATGCACATTGAGGTTCATGTCTAGGGTGTATGAAATAAATCTTAGAAGGCCACCCCAATGGTGAACCTATAACATAATACCACAATTATATCCCTAAGTAATATTCTACTCCTATTTGAAACATATCTAATAAAATAAATATATAAAAATACTATTGATCCTTATGTGATCCCGATCAGCCATACCTGCTTCAGAAAATGCCAAAAATTTCTCTCCACATGTCTTAATGGCTATGAATATGAAGCAACATGTGGGTTCTAAATATAAAAACCCTAATTTTTATTACACAATTAAACATGATTTATTATATAAATTCTTCACTTTATACAACATGAAATATCAATTGGTCTAGTGTCTTTGGGGCTTAGGAACATTACATTACAACTTAAAACATAAAACACACAACATCTTTATTGAAAACATCCTTTACATAACCACGATAATCCCTCATACTTAGCATTGCATGGGTTAACCTGAGGACATACAAGTGAAAAGGGTGATCTATAAAGACCAGTAAGGGAGTAAACAAAGAATAACATGAATAATACAATACATGTTAGGCAATAGGCATATCAATTGAGGATAAAAGAACATGAACATAAAGGCACGATATTATCATAACATAGAAATGTGGCAACAACACATAATAATGAATTTTCATGAAACAATGTCCATTGCACATGCATAATGAGTAAACATACATTTCACTTGAAATATAATTATTAAAACCTCATTTCACTTGATGTATCATGATACTAATATTTTCCCAATTCATTGGATCACTATCAGGCTGCACCCATATTAAACATTTCATTTAATGCGTAAGTGTTTCACATAGATCACACAACATGGATTCATTAAACATAATCATTTATTCCACAATAAAGGAATGTAAAATTAATACATGGAACATTATAATCAATAATTAAATGTTAATAAAGGTGAATACCCTTGATAAAGAAATGGGCATGGCATTCACTACACAATGACTTTGGCATGGAAAATCGCAGTGCAATTTCGGCAGAATATCGGCGTGGCATAAGAATTCATAAAAATGGTCGATGAGAGAGAAATAGGTGTATAATCATATTTACATGAAATGTATAGTAAGGGGGTCATATAGATATATGTCCCAATATAGTTAATGAAATTTGGATTCATAATACGAAACAATTGATTGAATGTAAATGAGGATAGAGAAATTCCTTACGGAATTTTGGCATGGTGACAAGTGTACATGGGAGACATTAAGAAAAGATAAATGGGTATCTCATCATTCAAACATAAATAGGGCAGAATGGGGGAGGTGAGAAATCAAACCCCACTATTTATAATTGAAAATAAAAGGGCATAACAATATTAATAAACATGGATAAAATGGGAAAGGAATGAATCCCTTACTTGGAAGTGTGATCCCAAAGACTTGGGAGAGTCCCGAGAGAGGATTATTGGGAGATTAAGGTTCCTTGGGAAGATTATAGAGAGGGGAGTGAAGAGGTCGGATTAAATCCAAAGCCTTTGAGTGAAGAGTACGTGGGATCTTGGGTGAGTTTATATAGGAAATGAGAGGGAATTCTTTATTATTTAAGTTTGGGACACCACACATTAAACTAATAAAAACCACAAACTAGAAAATGGGTTATTCCCTTGGTATTTTCCAAAGGAGAGTGGAAAAAACATTTTATAAGGACAATGGACAAAATTCTTAAAATAATAGGGTTGCTTATGTGGAGGTGAGTCACACTCTCAAGGAAATGAATTTAAAAAGCTAAAATGTTTTATAAGTCTTAAAGGGTCCATTAAGAATGTGTAAAATAATTAAAACAAACCTAAAATGACATTATTTTAATGATAAAACATATATTGGCCTAAAATAATGTTTATAGTGTTTTATTACATCACTATTGGGTCATTATGATTCCATAAACACATTATATATTTAAACAATATTTAATTTTTAGCTAAAAATTCAACTGGCTCAAACAATTACGAAAAATTTTCCATTAGATAATTTCAGAATCTTGATTCCAAAAATAATATTAATTTTGACCAAATAATTTTATAAATATGTGAATTCTCACTTTTAAAATAAAACTACCATTTATAAAAAATTCACGGGTTTTGAAAAAAAAAACAACTTTCAAACCTTAATAAAAATTACAATTGTATTTATAAAAATTATAAAATCATTTATAATTAAAAAATTATATTTTTTTTAAATATTATTTAATTTAAAAATCCATTAATTTATCAAGATAGATTCCTTAGTTGAATATTAACTAAAAATACTATTTTTTCTTAAAAAACTATTTACAAAGTAGAAATAATAAATTAAAGGTATATTCTTTATTATATACCAAGATAATGCACATAATCATACTACTAAGGTCTTGTTACATAACCATTTATAACACCTGCATTAGACCAAAGGGTAAGGTGTGAAATGGTGATAGACTCTTGGGGTGGGTCGGATAACATCGCTTGGGTGGTAATCTCTATCAACATCCACTTATCCCGTAGGAAGTTTTGTTCGAGCTTAACATGTTGAAGCTCGACATGGGATTGGTCAACAGCGAAGCCCAATGATTCCACCTTCTTTTTGAGATATGACAAATGGGCTTCGTATGGGGAAAGTCTACTGGATGAGTTCATCGCTTCCTTTTTCTGAGTAAAATGGATTTGTTAAAACCCTATATTTATACTAATCATTTGATCACTGTTCAATGGTTGTATTTGCAACAATCACAATTCTTAACAGTTTTTAAAAAATCCAAAATCATAAAACTAAATATGTGCGTATGTTATATAACCATTTAACATAATAATAAATTTAATAATATCAAAAATATTGTCAATTAATAAATGTTTGGGTTGTTATAATCTTCCCCCCTTAAGAAATTTTGCACTCGAAATTTCCTTTTCCCTCACTAAAACAGATGTGGGTAACTCTACTTCATCACTCCCTACGATTCCCATGTCACTTCTTCAAACTTTTTTTTTCACCACAACACCTTGACGAGGGGAATTTTATTATTTTTTAGAACTTTTTCTCTACAATCTAAGATCTTCACTGGTTGATCCTCGTAAGAAAGATCATCCTCTAACCGTACTACCTCTGAAGAGAGTACATGTGAAAGGTTTGGTATGTACTTCCTTTAGAGGGATACATGAAAGACATCATGTACTTTATACATGGTGGGTGGAAGTGCTCGTCTATAAGCCACAACCCCGACACGATCAAGAATCTCGAAAGGACTGATGTGCCTATGACTTAAATTCTGTTTCTTTCCAAACCTGATGACCTTATTCCATGGAGATATGTGTAGAAATACCATGTCTCCAACTTTGAACTCAAGGTATCATCGACAGTTATCTAAATAACTCTTTTGTCGACTTTGGGTTTCCTAGATATGCCACTGAATGGTTTTCACCTTCTCTACCATTTCATCAACCATTTCAGGTTCTAGTAGCTTACGCCCACCAAATTTATCCCAACACGATGGCGTTCTTCACCTTTTTTCATAAAGGGATTTATATGGTGCCATTCGAATGCTCAAGTGGAAACTATTATTGTAGGATAATTCAACCAGTGGAAGATATTGGTCCCATCCTCCTTTGAAGTCCATAGAACATGATCTTAAAATATCTTCCAGTGTTTGAATAGTTCACTCAGATTGGAAATCAATTTGGGGATGATAGGAAGTATTGAAGTTTAGTTCAGCACTTAGGGAAGGTTAGAGACTTTTCTAGAACTTCTAGATGAATTTGGGATCATGATCGGATACAATAGATAGTGGTACTCCATGCATCCATAACAATTCTTTGATGTAAATCTGTGCAAGTTGATCCAATGAGAAGTCCTCTCGAATCATGATAAATTGTGCTGTATTCATAAGATGATCCATGAAGATCCATATAGAATTATTTCATCTGGATTTCCTTGGAATTCCAGGGACAAAGTCCATGGTAATGTTTTTCCACATTCATGTTGGTATGGGTAGCGGTTGCATCATCCCATTAGACCTTTTCCTCTTAGCCTTCACTTTCAGAAATACCAGACACTTTGATGTATATTAATAAATCTACCTTTTCATATTGTCCCACCATTTTTTTTTCAGAGATCCTAATACATATTTGTGATACTTGGGCAAATAGAGAATATTGAGCTATGTGTGTCATTCAAAAGCTCCTTATTTATCTCTGTATCAGATGGTACATATAATCATGACCCAATTCTCACAATTCCATCCTTGTCAACCACAAACTCTATGTATTTCCTATTTCTGATATATTCCACCCTTTTCAGAATTTCCAAAAACTTTCTTTGAGAATCCTTTATTTTTTCTTTGAGGGATGGTTGAGCAATCATTTGTGAAAGGATTGATGATGTTCCACCCTTAATGATTCCCATGTCCATCATCTGCATATATAAGAATATTTAATCATTTTTAATTCTCATCATTGATAAAGATGCAGGATCCTTTCTACTTGGAGCATTCTCTACCTTGTTTGACTTATCGGGATGGTAGTGGTTTGAGTAGTCATAATCCTTGATGAGTTCTATCCATCTTCGTTGGTGAGTATTAATCTCTTTTTGTGTAAATATATATTTGAGGCTCTTTTGATCAGTATATATCTCACACTTCTCCCTATAGTGATAATGCCAATATATTTTCCATGTAAATATCATAGCCGCCAACTCCAGATCATGCGGAGGATAGTTTTTCTCATGGATTTCTAGCTGCCTTGAGGCAATGGCTATCAATTTATCATTCTGAAACAACACACAACTGATTACCTTCTTCGAAGAATCACAAGATACCAAAAAAATTTCCCCACTTGTGGGTAATGTGAGCACAAGCGCAGTGATAAACCTCATTTTCAACTCCATGAATCTCACTTCACATTCATCCCTCCAAGAAAACTTGACTCCCTTCCAAGTTAGCTTGGTAGGATGGTTTGAAAATCGTGAGAAATATCTCACAAATTGTTGATAATATCCATCTAACCTCAATAAGCTACAAATATTTGTTACTGATGTTGGCCTCATTTATCCCTCAATTGCAGTTGTCTTGGAAGGATCCATAGTTATCCCATTTCTTGTGTTGATATGACCCAAGAATGATACCTCCTTCAACAAGAACTCACACTTGCTGTACTTTGAATATAGCTTCTCCTTGCGCAAGGTCTCTAGTATTTTTTAGATGTTCCTCATGATCCTCCTTGGTTTCAGAGTATATTAGAATATCATCTATAAATACTGCCAAAAATTTTTCTAGGTAATCTCTAAATACTCTATTGATCAAGTCCATGAAGATTTCTGGAGAATTAGTGAGTTTGAAATGAATTACTATGAATTCATAGTGCCCGTATCTTGTACGAAAAGCAGTCTTGGGGATACATTCCTTCTTTACCATTAATTGATAATATCCTAACTGTAGATCAACCTTGGAGAAGTATTGTGATCCACATAGCTGATCAAAAAATCCATCAATTAATCATATAGGATACTTGTTCTTTATTTGTTAAGCTCGCGATAATCGATGCAAAGGTGCATTAACCCATCCTTCTTCTTAATGAGGAGGACTAGTTCACCCCATGGTGAAGAACTTGGGCATATAAACCCTTTATCCAGATTCTTCTGTAGTTGTTTTCTTCAGCTCCTAAAGCTCCATAGTAGCCATTCTATACAGAGTCTTGGATATTGGAAATACCCCAGGTATAAGGTCAATTGATAATTCAATATTTATTATAGGAGGAAGACTAGGAAATTACTCAGGAAACACTCCAGTAAATTCTCTCACAATAGGCATGTATTCAAGGATTGTTGCCTCCTTAGACTCAATCATCGAAGCCAAATACACGTACTCATATGGAAGTAATATCCACGCTTGAGATGATGGTGCTAAAGAAGATTCATCTTCCTCATTTCACTTGTATAGAATCAGGGGTCAATTCTCCATATGGAGAGTGATTTCCCTATCACGACAATTTATGTTGGCTCTAAATAAAGAAATCCAATCCAGTCCAAGAATTATATCAAATTACTCCAGAGGGAGTATGAAGAGGTTCACTGGGAAGTTAAGTCCATAGATTGTGACAGGGTAATAGTTATTAGGAACTATTAACTCATAAAGGGAAATCCAAATACCAAAAACAAATGATTTATAAATTACTTTTATTTCCTTAACTTAGCAATTTATAGTCTTGAATCTATGTTATTCATGATCTATTTATAAAATATATTCTTAGGGGCATTTTTTTAATTACCTTAATAATGGTTCATTCTAAGATTGTAAATTTACCAAAGCATATCCCCTAGGAGTGTTGTAACCAAGAGTGCAGCAAGGCTCATTGTCATGTACAAGGATACCCTAGGTTAAGTCTGAAACTCCTTGTCAGAGTTTTCATTCCTCAGTACATCTCTGCTAGAGCCACCTCTACCTGATCGTATCCATATAGGTATTTTTTTTGATAAACCACTTACTTAATACTCACAAAGATTTAGGGATGTTTTTATTATACTTATTCTTATCCCTAAGGCTTTTACTAGGGTTTTCTAATCCTAATCCCAAAAATAACTAAACCTTTCCTCTGATACCAACTATAACAACCCTATTTTTTATTACACACTTAAACATGATTTATTACATAACATATTCACTTAATACAACATGAAAGATCGAGATGTCTTGTGTCTTTGATTATTAGGTACAATTCATAACAACTTAAAACATAGAACACACAACATTTTTATTGAAAACTTCCTTTACATAACTATGACATTACCTCATACTTAGCATTGCATGGGATAACCTGAGGACATACTATAAATCCAAATTATGGAGTAAAAAACTCATAACATGAAGAATAAAATACATGTTAGGAAATATCCATATCAATGGAGCATGAAAGAACATAAACATAAATGCATGATATTATCATAACATGGAAACATGGAAACAACACTTAACATGGAATTATCATGATCCAAGTCTCATTGAGAATGTAGAATGAGTAAAACATCATTTAACTTTAATTATCATTATTAAACCCTCATTTCACTTTACGTATAATGATACTAATCTTTACCCAACACATTGGAGTACTATCCAGGCGCCCCCTTCTTAAACATTTCATTTCATGCGTAAGTGTACCACATGAATCATACAACATGGATTCATTGAACATAATCATTTATTACATGATAAAGGGATTTTTAATTAATAATTGGAACTATATAATCAATAACTAAATGTTCATAAATGTGAATACCCTTGATAGATAAATGGGCATGGTATTCACTACACAATGACTTTGTCTTGGAAAATCGCAGTGCAATTTCGGAAGAATATCAGCATGACATAAGAATTCATACAAATGGACGATGACAGAGAAATGATTGTTCATAATATTAAAATGAAATGGAAATTAATGGGGTCATATAGATATATGTACCAATATAAGTAAAGGAATTTTGATTCATAATACAAAATAATTTCTTGAATGTAAATGAGTAGAGAAAAATTCCTTAAGGAATTTCAGCATGGATATGGATTTACATGTGAGGAATTAAGGAGAGAGAAATGGGTTTATAGTCATTAAAACATATATAGGGAAGTATGGGGGAGGTGAGAAATCATTCCATGACATTTATAATTGAAAATTAAATGGCATAACAATATTAAGAAACTTGGATAAAATGAGAAAGGAAGAAATCCCTTACTTGGAAGTGTGATCCAAAAGGCTTGGGAGAGGCCTGAGAGAGGCTTATTGGGAGCTTGGAGAACCTTGGGAGGATTCTAGAGAGGGTTGGGAAGATGTTGGACTAACTAAAAAGGAATTTAGTGAAGAGGAAGTGGGATCTTGGGTGGATTTATATAGGTAAGGAGAGGAAATTCATTATTATTTTGGTTTGGGACACCACACATTAAACTAATCAAAAGCACAAAAAATCCCATGGTATTTGGCCATGGTTTTTGGAATAGGGGAGTGGAAATTTTTTTATAATTCCAATGGCCTAAACTCTTAAAATAAATGGATTTCTTATGTGGATTCCACTAACACTCTTAAAGAAATGAATTTAAAAAGCTAAAATGTTTTATAAGTCTTGGAGGGTCCACTAATGATCTGTAAAATAAATAAAACAAACCAAAAATCACATTATTTTAATGGTAAAACATATATTGGACGAAAATAATTTTTTTAGTGTTTTATTACTTCACTATTGGGTCATTATGATTTCATAAAACACATTATATATTTAAACGATATTTAATTTTTACTCAAAAATTCGGCTGTCTCAGAAAATTATGAAAAATTTACCATTTTATAATTTCATCATCCTGATTCCCAAAATAATATTAATTTTATCCAAATAATTTTCTAAATATGTGAATTTTCACTTTTAAAATAAAAACCGACATTTATCGAAAATTCATGGGTTTTGACAAAAACAGCTTTCAAACCCTAATAAAAATTACAATTGTATTCATAAAAATTATACAATAATTTATAAAAAAAAAATAAATTTGATACTAATTATATTTTATTAAAAAAAAATTTAATTCAAAAATCCATTAATTTATCAAAATATATTCCTTAGTTGAATATTAACTAATTTTTTTTGGCTTAAAAAACTATTTACACAATAACAATAATATAATGAATGCATATTATTTATTATATACAAAAATAATGCACATAATCATAGTGCTAAGGTGTTGTTACACAACCCCTTATAACACCCACATAAGGCCGAAGGGTAAGGTGTGCGATGGTGATAGACTATTGGGGTGGCTCGGATGACATCAGTCGGGTGGTAATTTCTATCAACTTCCACTTCTCCCGTAGGCAGTTCTATTGGAGATTAATATGTTGAAGCTCAACACAGGCTTGGTCAAGAGTGAAGACTAATGATGCCATCTTCTTTCTGAGCTCTGAAAAATGGGCTTTGTACGGGGCAAGTCTACTGGATGAGGTCATCACTTCCTTTGTTTGTGTAAATTGGATTTGTTAAAGCCTTATATTTATACTAATCATGTGATCACTATTCAATGTTTATATTACCAACAGTCACAATTCTTAACAGTATTTAAAAAATTAAAAATCATAAAACCAAAGAAGTGCATATGTTATATAACCATTTCACATAATAATACATTTAATTAGGTCAAAAGGAGTTTTCATTAATGAATGTTTGTGTCGTTACACTAAATCCATGGAAACCCCAACCAAACCTCATCACTTCAGTTATTATTCATTACCTATTACCTAGACACATAAAAATAAAATCTAACCCATGTATAATAAATGATAGTACATAGATCCTCAGTCCAACATCAATTTAAGCATCAATATCAATGGTTTCCAGATCCTCAATCTATCACCTAATCGACATATATGGAACTCCTTCGTAGAAAGATTCACTTATCATACATAGATATCATATCCTAATAGATTAATATTCATTATATAAAAAAATCCCTCCCAGAGTCATATAGGTCTAGTGCCTTTAGAAAATTGGAAACATGCAAAACTCTTTCATAAGTGAACTACATCATCACCCGCTTGTTCTTAATAAATAGTACCCTTCTTATATGAATTATATATAATAGCATTCTTCCTAACATGGGTAAAGAAAATATAATAAAGGGTGAGGGAAAATGATTAGTAAGGGCAAATAACTGAGATATCATATAACATGGGCGTAAGGGTATGATAATATGGTATTTTAAAAAAACATTATATATCATAGATAATAAACATGAGTCAAGGAATAAATCTTATCATTTAATAAGACATGAATCATAATGTAATCAAGTAAATGATCTATGATAGCATAAAATAGTCATAATAAATGGATTTTTGTAGTACACATAATCATAAAAGATCATTTTATTTGTACCCAAGTCTAATATCCAAGGATATCAAAGTGAAATGGGTTCACTCCCAAAACCATCCTAGTAGTCAAGATTGACTACCTTGACTATCATATTTGAAACAGTACCTTACTGGAATCAGTTCACTCTCCATTATAGTCTTATTTATCTCATGATAAATCAATATTTTCCCAATACATCAGAGGGGGTAATAGGTCGCACCAATAAAATAATTAAAATCATATATATGTGTTCATAAATATCATAAAACATTCATCACATTATAAAAATTTAAAAGAAATGGGTTTCATAAACATTTCATCATTTCATAACCCATGAAAATGAAATGGGTTTCTTAAAAATTTCATCATTTCCTCATTGAATAACCTATGGAAAAGGAATGGGCTTTATAAAAATTTCATCTTATCACAACCTGTTGAAAATAAATGGGTTTCATTAACTTCTATTCATGATAATCAAAAACATAATTAATCTAGAGAAAAATATAGATGTTAAAATTGTCTAATATCCCTAGAAAAACATAAGCAACACAAAAGGTTTCTATCATTGATTAATCAAAATTCCATAAAAATATTATTAAAAAATTATGGAGTAGAATATCCTTTCCTTTTTGAAAATAAATCTTTAAAATATAAAAATATCCTAAATATTATGAAAAATAATTCTTTGAAAATAACCTTAAATTGTTTTAATGTAATATTAAAATGATTGGTTGTCCATGATTGTGGAAAATCACATTCATACACTTTACGTTAAAACAAATATTCCTTTCACATTTTCGGTGAAAGTTAAAAGTACATTTTTCAGAAAACAACACGAATATTTCTTTTGAACCATTTTAAAAAAATTAAAACATGGGTCAAAATTAATTTAAATAATGTTTTTATAATTTTAATAAAAATTTTGAAAACCTTTTTAGAAAAAAAATTCTTGGAAGATAAATGGGTTTTGATCAGAGAGAATAATAAAATCAAGTTTTTCCTTAAAAATATTATTTTAGACTATTGAGCACATAAAGGGAGGATAATAAAATGGAAAAAATATATTTTTAATAAATAGATAGATGATAAGAAAATTTAATATTTTATTATGATAAATATCATAATAATTTATCTTCATAAATATAATCATAAGCAATCCCAATAAATAATTATATTTTATAAAAAACCCTTACCACATTGGAATGTTTTTAATCGTAAGACCCATAAAATATAAAACCTAAGATAAGATATGTATATGTCATAAATACCATGATAATAATAAAAAAATATATTCATGGGAGGTATATACAATGTACAAATGAAACAAGTGATGGACATGGTGTGTGACCCATAAAAATAAAAGTGAGACGAAAATCCCTTACACGCAATGGTAACTATTGAATCATAAACCCCATAAAAGAATAAATTTTAAATGAAAAATTAAATATAATTTGAATAGTTAAATTAAATATATAAAATTTAAAATTGACTTTATATACATCTAATAAAAGAAGATAGGTGCGTAACATAACATATATCCCGAAGAAAACAAATTGAGACAAAAATATCTTACCTCATGTAGTGAATTCCTTCATACAAATTGAAACCTCATTTATAATAAATATAGGTTTATTATACCTCTATTACAGAAACATACTCATATATATAATACCATATATTATTTACTTATACCCTTTTATCACCTATTCATTAATAATTCTCTCTTAAAATCTACTTTTTGAGTAATAACTGCTTAGTTTTTCATGTCTGTTTTGGTTTGGCAGTTTTGGGCCCTCTACTTTGATTGAGGTTCCATCACATCCAGACATTTTAAAAATATATAAATATCATATATATTCTTTATATATATATATATATATATATTTATACTAATCCATAAAATTTGGAGATAGAAAATTTATTACACCGTTAATGGATACGGTAGGTTGTACATACACATGAACAATGTTTCCATTTTCTCGACAATTAGAACAAAATAAAGGTAAATAATATATCACCTTTCATAAATAATTTTTTTCATAGATATAAAATATATTCCTTAAATCTATTATTATTACCATATATATTAGAATAATGTTATAATATGGACAAACAATAGGATTTATATAAGTTTGATTGGAAAACCTACCCTTATCTTTTCATTTAACCGCAAGTAAAACCATTTTAACCTTAACCTAGATAAATAATTTTTATTTTTTTTCAATAAAAAAAAGTAATCTAGTAGTAACCCCAAATCCACACTACAAGATATAGTTCTAAAGACATAAAATTTAACTTATGAATCTTTTACCAATATAGTGGATCCGATTTTCCATTCAGAACATACAATATCAAAAAGGAAATATTGGATCATTTACTTACCCAAGAACCATTTATGTTTAGAGTTTTATAGAACTATGACAAACTCTTAACCACACAGTTTCATAAATGATCGGTTTGTAATGATCTGTTTATCTCCCACAACGATCATCACATCTAGTAACCTTTTTAGACACATCATACTTAAAACCATTATTTATAACCTGGAGAAATTAATCATAAGAAAAAAGTGAGATTAAATGCTCTGTAAGGGTTACGTATCATAGAATCTATCATATATTAATAATAAATGAAGAATATTCAATATGAAATAATAAATATGGAAACTAAAATTACTGAAACACATGAAATTTAATTAATAACTTTAGCATAATATGGAAAGAATAAATAATTATCAAATAATTACATATTAATAATAAAATAAGCTTGAAACTTATCCACATATATTATATCTAATTGAGTAACCACATGGAACATCAATAATTGAATTCGTAATGATAGAATGCATAATATTGGATGCCATGATATCATAAATCATGGAATTAATACCATAATTTCTATGTGGTAGTATAGATTAAAAATATGGGTAAAATGTCATTTAGTGATAGATCACTGGTTTTTCTCAGGATACCTATCTATTCATTTAGGGGAAATATATTTTTTACCCCACCGATCACTGCGTGTCAAATTAATTCCTCATATATATAATGATTGATTTATTCCAGGAAAAATATTCCCGATAAATAAATATACATATTGAGAAAAGTGTTTATATTTATCAATAATTACCCTGTCAATAAAACAATTTCAAAGTATAACACTTTATATAGAAATGTTAAATGGTTTAGACAATAATCTTATCAATGATACAAGAACATAGATATTTAGGAGGAATGTAATATCAAATGATCATAAGTAAGTGAATGATACGGATGAGGACATATTGAAAACATATCCCTAGGGATGAAGAATTAAAATAAATATTTGTTTTAATTTATGAATAAATTTACCATAAAAAATATCATTAGAAACATTTTTTAAGAAAATATATTTTTCACTATGAAATTGAAATTTATATGAAAACTGTGCAAAGTCGAAGGAAAACATTTATTAGAAAATAACCATTTAAAAAAATAAATTAAGATTCAAAGAAAATATTAGCCATCATGGTGGGAAAATCCATTGTTTCTATAAATGTTAGAAAACACATTCCTTCCATATTTTTGTTGGAAAAGTCAAAAATTACCTTGTTTAGAAAATAATAGGAATATTCCCTTAATTTTTTATAAATATTAAAACATGAATAAAGATGAATTCGAATAGAAATAGAATAAAAATAAAAATATTTTTTTAATCATTATCAGATTACAAGGACATGAAAGATAAATATTATGCAGTAGAAACTTAAACATAAAAAACCTCAAATAATGATGAGATTTTGAAATAAGCCCTTACAACTTTCGTTACATCTGAATCATAACCCCCATGAAGTAAATAACTTTAAATTAATTATTAAATATAATTAATAGATATTAATTCATTATATAACATATAAAATGGACATTATATTCACCAAATAAATAAATAAATGGGGAAAGTGACATATGTCTCACATAAGTAAAAGTGAGATAAAAAACCCTTACCTTAGGTCAAAATTCATTCATACATGTTCAAACCTTTTTTATAAAAAATATTTATTTTATAAATATATGAAATAACTATATATAATACAATATATTATTTACTTTTAGGATTTTATTACCCATTTGTTACCAATTATTTATAAAAATCACTATTCTGGGTGATATATGCTTTGTTTTTCATGTTTGTTTTATTTGGTAGTTTTGGTCCTTATACTTTGATCATGGATTCATAATATATGAAATTTTTATGATGATATAAGTATCATATAAATTCATTATAAATATATATATTTATATTAATTCACAATAGATAGATATTGAAAATGAATTACATGATTATTGCCGACAGTAGGCTATGCATACACATGAATGCTATTTTTTATTTTTTAAAGGATGAAATGAAAGGAAGGTAAATCATAATTACCATTTAAAGAATAATTATTATATCATATGATTAATTTATATTCATAAAATCAATCATTACTACCATACAAGTAAATATAAATTAAAAATGAATCACATTGCTTCCTGGATGTGGTAGTCCACATGTACGCATGAGCGACGTTATCGTTTACCAATGATTTGGATGTTAAGAAGGTAGAAATGATATTAAAATTTAAGAAAAATAATTATGTTATAAGTATAATATATAATCACTAAACCTATAATAATTATCACCCATAAAATATGGTAATGAAAAATGATTTTTATCACCATGTGGATATGGTAAGCCATACATACACATGAGAGATACTTTCACTTCATATTTGATGGATCTAGGATGGATAATTGTTGTTTCATAATAATAATTGATTATCCAATAAAAAAATATATTTTAATTACATTTTAATGGTATTAAATGTTCATTTTTGATCTTATGGGCCTGAGTTAGTGCATTTTCATTATGAACATCCATTCTCATCATTTGTGCACTTCATGCCTAATATACACCAATTTAGGCCCAATGAGTCATCTGATTCTAAGAAATGTAATTATCAATTTTTTAAATTGATATTTTGTTATCTTTATCTACACTTAAATGTGAACATTTTTCATTCAGGGATCAATGGAGAATTCATGGAAGAAGATGGGTATATTTTGTGATGAAAGGAAGCAATTCTAGAGAAGGCAGATTGGACACTATCCCACTGATGAGACTTCGGGGCCCAACATACAGGCCCAATGAATCCCAAATTTTGTGGGATGCTAGAAGACATTCATAGAAACAAATAACTCTTCATGCGACAATGCTAATTCGGCCTCTATGGTGGTAATTAAAGCGGTCCAAGTTAGAGATACAATTCTGGGCCAGATTCTGCGGCCCAGACAAACAGTCCACTAATTTTATCATATCTCGGAATCCGTAACTCCAAATAGGCCCATCTTTTACAGGAGGTTATAATACATCCGGAGATCAATTTTCTTCTTCTATGGACCACTCTGATTCGGACTTCTAGAAGGTCTTCCAGACGTGTCTGTTCGGTAAAGGAAAGCTGGCTGCCACCTCGGGTCAAATGTGGAAATGTTCAAATTCCACAAGATTTCCACCACCTATGGCCTACCAAAATTAATTGAGATGCTTTGTACTATTTGAGGCTCGACCCAAGGCTCCCAAAATGCCTATTTAAGGCAGTGGTGGTGAAGGAGTTTGGGATCTTGGATGCGTTTTTCAATTGTAATGTTATGCTGCATTTTTGTTGCCTCAAATTTGTCTTTCACATGTAAGGTGTTCAATTCACTTTAGTTTCTTAATAAAAGTTCTTCTTCTACTCTTATTCTGTTGTTATTCATATCAATTTGATGCCGTTGGATCAAGGTGTGAATTTATTCACACCAACCCTTGTGAAATTATTCACACAATGGTGGAGTGATCATTTTATTTTTGTTGTTTTCTTTACTTCTCCATTTCCTCCCTCATGAGTCTACTTTCCGCTTTCATTGAAACCATGGGATTAATGGAGGGATAAACCACTTATGAGTTGATCCAAGGGAGTATCAGGTGGCTGTATTGGATGTTATTTATCACCTAATTAATGTATAATCACTTCTTTAATTGGGATTTTTATTTGATGATTTTTAAACTCCATCGTCCTTGTTGAATTTAAGGCCACACACTTCAAGTACTAATACGAACCTTTACCTTGAAGTGCTCAAAACTTTGATCCTTCAAGTGTATAGGTGATTAGTATTAAAGGGTGTAGGCATTAAACCAGTAAGTGATGATGTTGTTTTATCTCCTTAAATAAACCCATCTCAAATTTAAGAAATTGAAATCATTAAAAAGGAAATACGTCCAATCCACCACGAGCGATAACCTAGGATCAACTCATTATTTTAAATTGAATTCACTTAAATAAATTAGATATCTTTAAAACCCATCCAAAATCAATCCAAGTTATCCACTTCATAGCCGAAAACATTCCATAGAATGTACGTGTCTATAGGTTTCTTCTTAGGTCTCTGTGGATTCGATAACCCAAGATAAACTACAAGGACCGTCTTACCTTCTTCTCTTGGGTAAATTTGAGTGAGAATAAAATTTTGGTGCCATTTCCGGGGACCCAAGTAAGTCATCTAAACACCCATTCTATTCTCCCCCATTTCTTCTTTTCTCATCCAAATTCTCTTATCATGTCCCTTTCTCGTTTTTTTTCTTTTGCCGCATGTCCGCCTACACCCGCGATCAATCAAACCGTCTAGTTAGGGTGGATAGTCCTAGGGTTGGGGAGTCAAGTACACCAAGGTAACTCTTTACATTAGATCCTAATCTTCCTAATACTCTAGAGTCCAAAATTGAGCCAATTTCAATGGAAGGTCTTTAAAGAAAACAACTCATAAACCCGGATGGGAACCAAAATGGAAACCCAAATGAGGCAGCCCCAAACTTGGGGAATGAAATTGATCAAACCATGAATGACTACCTCAAACCATCCTGGACCAATACCCCTCATGCATTAGACACAATTCCCTAGGAGATTCCAACTACATCTTTAAACCCCATGTCTTAAACCACCATCCCACATTCCATGGAATAGAGTCCGAGATGCCCTACCTGCACATTAAGGAGTTCAATGACATTGTAGAAACCATGTGTCCCCCACATCAACTAGAATCAGCTAAGATGAGGATATTTCCTTTTCCTTTAAAGGATTGAGCTAAAAATTGGCTAAACAATTTGAGACCATCATCCATCAACTCCTGGGACCAACTACAAAGAGAATTCAACAAAAAATACTTTCCCCACCACAAAACAATTGCACTTAAAAAGAGTATCCAAAACTTTTTTGAAAAAGAGGGAGAGTCATTCTTTGAAACATGGGATAGGTTCAAAGACACTCTAAACATGGTTCCACACCATGGTTTTTCTATTCCTAAACAAGTGAGAATTTTTTATGAAGGTTTGGGTCCGGGGAACAAACAATTCATTGACATGATGTGTAATGGAACCTTTAAAAACAAAGCCCCAAATGATGCTTACGAGTATCTAGAAAGCCTTTCTGAACAAAACCAAACATGGGGAACTTCACCTTATTCTGAAAAGCCACAAAGAACTACTAGAATTCATACAATTAGAGAAGAGGAAAGCCTTAAGGCTAAACTCGTAGAACTCTCTAGGAAGGTTGAAGAGATATACCTTAGGAAAGTCCATGAAATCCAAACTGTTGACCCTGTTTGCACAATTTGTGACAAATATGACCATAAGACAGACAAATTCCCAACCATTCCATCCATCAAGTATGTTCTCTTAGGAGGAACCCCAACAGAAGTAAATTCTTTGAACTTCCAAAATCCTCAATACCAAAACACCTTCAACCCAAGGTATAACGACCACCCATGATTCCGCAGGAAAGATAACCAACAACCTAGCCAACCACAGGGACAAAATACTTACCCCCATCAGAACTACCAAACCCATAACCAGTTCCAAACCCAACCTATCCAATACCAACATCCACCGGTCCATTTTCAACAAACCATCCCACCTCCAAAATATCCCCCTGGGATAAACCAACCTACTCAAGCACCCACCCAAACTCTTCCACAAAGACTAATAGAACAACTGTGCAAACAAATGGAGAGGATGAACTCGGAGGTATCTTCCCTAAAAAAAGAACTTCAAACCATCAAAACTGGAAAGGCACCCATGCCTACTCAGGCGGTGCCATCCTCAACTTCAAGGGGAGAGTCAAGTTGTGCTCAAACAACTCATGAACAACTAAAGGCTGTGACTGTTTTAAGAAGTGGGAAATCAATTGAGAAACCTGAACAACTAATTCACAACCCACTTGAAGATTCAAACTTGGATGAAAATTGAAATGAACCACAAGATCAAACTGAGGAAACTGATAACATTTTCAAGGAAACAACTCGTAAACAAAAGACCCCACAACCTGCCCCATTTCCTCAATGCATAAGGGGGAAACCCAAGCCTGAACTGAGTGAAACTTTGAGGGAAATCTTCTCACAAGTCAAGTTGAACATTCCTCTTCTCGATGCCATACAAACCATACCTGCCTACTCAAAGTACCTTATGGAATTGTGCACTTTTAAAAGAAAATTTTCACATAAAAACCAAGTCCTTTTGGCTGCTAATTTGAGTACAACCATTCAGGGACCATTCCTCCTAAGTTGAAAGACCCGGGTTTCCCTTACATCAATTTTGAACTAGGAGAAAGTAATGTTGTCAAAGCCTTGTGTGACCTAGGTGCTAGTGTCAATCTCATCCCATATGCTGTGTACTTCCAGTTAGGCCTAGAAGAACTCCAACCCACATCTGTCACACTTCAACTTGATGATCATAGCATTAGGGTTCCAAAGGGGATTTTAAAGGACGTTCTGGTAAAGGTTGAAAACTTCATCTACCCTACTGATTTCATTGTCCTTGACAACCATCCAAACTTAGTAAATAAGGAACAAACCCCAATCATCCTTGGTCGTCCTTTTCTTGCAACAATCAACTCTGTTATCCGAGTTCGAAATGGGATCATGACCATCACCTTTGGGAACATGAGTCTAGACTTGAACATCTATAATGCAAGCTCACAAATAGGGGATGACGGGGACATTCATGAAGTAAACATGATAGGAAGCATTGATAATGAATCCATGGAACTTCAAGGAATATTTGATGAATGTTTAAGTCAGGATGAGATTGATTTCCCTTGTTCATATGAAGGAAGTTTATCTCCTTGGCTTGAATCATTTTCAAATTTCTCTTATGATGAAGTCTTAGGTCCAACAATCAGTGAAACCTTTCAAGAAACCACTTTCATAGAGACCCCTCTAAATTCCTTCCCTAAATCTGATCAAGCCAATATAGTAGATAAAACTTCTACATGTGAGGAATCAATCCTATCAGAAACTCTAAAAAAAGAAATTGATCTTGATCTAATGTCCCAATATTCTGCTGAAATTCTGAACCAACCTGATCTTGAATTGAAGGAACTTCCTGATTCACTAAATTATGCTTTCCTAGGGGACAATCAAACACATCCTATTGTCATTTATTCTTCTCTTGAAGCCAATCATGAGAGAATGCTTCTATATGTCCTTAGGAAGCATAAGAAAGCCATCGGTTGGACCCTATCTGATATTCCTGGGATTAGCCCACTTATCGGGACTCATAGGATTGTTCTGGAATCTGATTCAAAGCCATGTCATCAACCTCAACGACGACTCAATCCTAATCTCATGGAGGTAGTAAGGAAAGAACTTCTGAAACAGTTAAAAGCTGGTATCATCTATCCCATAGCTGAGAGTGAGTGGATGAGCCCAATTCAAGTGGTTCCAAAAAAGGCTGTAATCACAGTGATAACAAATGAGGATGGAGAGATTCTTCCAACAAGGGTGAGTAGTGGATGGAGGGTCTGTATTGACTATAGGAAGCTAAAATCATTCACCAAGAAGGATCATTTCCTCTTACCACTCATTAACCAAGTCCTTGAGAGAGTGGAAGGTCATGCCTTCTACTATTTCTTAGATGGGTACTCAGGGTACAATCAAATTGAGGTCTCCCTAGAG
This sequence comes from Viscum album, assembly GCA_963277665.1. Classification (NCBI taxonomy): domain Eukaryota; kingdom Viridiplantae; phylum Streptophyta; class Magnoliopsida; order Santalales; family Viscaceae; genus Viscum; species Viscum album. The sequence goes on from OY728142.1 coordinate 443,128,799, forward strand.
GATCAAGGGAAGACTACATTAACATGTCCTTTCAGAACCTTTGCTTTCAAACGCATGCCCTTCGGGTTATGCAATGTCCCTGGAACCTTCCAATGGTGTATGATGGGAATCTTCTCAGAAATGGTAGGGGATTTTCTTGTGGTCTTCATGGATGAATTCTCTGTGTTTGGGGATAGTTTTTGAGGGATGTCTGTAGAATGTGCAGAGAGTCTTGTTAAGATGTGAAGAAAAGAATCTGGTCCTAAACTGGAAAAAATGCCATTTCATGGTTAAAGAGGGACTTGTTCTAGGCCATCTAGTCTCGAGTAGGGGGATTGAAGTTGATAAAGAAAAGGTCTACATCATTCGTCACCTTCCATCACCCAAAACTGTCAAGGAAGTGAGGTCTTTCTTAGGACATGATGGTTTCTATAGAAGATTCATCAAAGACTTTAGTTCAATATCCTGTCCACTTTGTGCTCTCTTAGTAAAGGATGCTCCATTTGTTTGGACAGAAAGCTGTGAGGGTTCATTCTCAACCCTCAAATCCTCTCTCACCTCTCCCCCCATTACGAAATCTCCAAATTGGAACCTTCCTTTTGAACTTATGTGTGATGCCAGTGACTTTTCTGTTGGAGCTGTGTTAGGACAACGTTGTGATAAAACTCCTTATGTCATTTCTTATGCAAGAAAATACTTAAATGATTCCCAAATAAACTACACCACTACTGAAAAGGAGTTACTTTCTATTGTGTTTTCTTTAGAGAAGTTTAGGTCCTACCTCTTAGGATCCCCCATCATTGTGTTCACTTACCATTCTGCACTGAAATACCTCTTCCAAAAACAAGATTCCAAGGATAGACTGATTAGGTGGGTCCTTCTCTTACAAGAATTTGACCTCACAATCAAGGATAAAAAGGGTGTTGAAAATGTTTTATCTGATCACCTCTCTAGGATGGAATTCAAAGACAACTCAAATCACCTTTCTGTGTCTGATTCGTTTCCTGATGAACACCTATACTCTGTGAGTGACTGCCCTTGCTATGCTGACATAGAAAATTTCTTAGTGATAGGAGTCATTCCAAAATTCTTAGGGACTCAAGCTCTAAGGAAATTTATTTCTGATGTTAGACACTATTCGTTTGATGATCCATACCTTTATAAGTTCTGCCCTGACCAAGTCATTAGGAGGTGTGTTCCAGAATCTGAACAAGAGTCCATCCTTAAATTCTGTCGCAGTGAGGCATGTGGAGGTCACTTTCCCTCTAAGAAAACATCTGCTAAGATTATTTAATGCGGTCTTTTCTGGCCCACCCTCTCAGGGGACTCCTACACATTTTTTCAAAGTTGTCCTAGGTGTCAACAAGTAGGGTCCATCACAAAAAGGAATCAAATTCCACTCACTCCCATCTTAGTGGTTGAAATATTTGACTGTTGGGGAATTGATTTCATGGGTCCCTTCCCAAACTCTTGGGGATACCTCTACATACTCTTAGCTGTTTATTATGTCTCAAAATGGGTTGAGGCCATTCCCACTATGTCCAATGATCATCAAGTTGTGATTCGATTTCTAAAAGAGAACATATTTTCAAGATTTGGAATTCCTAGGGCTATAATCAGTGATCGAGGAACCCATTTCTACAACCGCCCATTCGCTTCACTCATGTCTAAGTATGATATTTCTCATAAAGTGTCCACTGCATACCATCCTCAAACCAATGGTCAAGCTGAGTTAGCGAATAGGGAGATTAAGCAAATTCTTGCAAAAACTGTCAACCCCTCTAGGAAAGATTGGTCTGAGAAACTCTTAAATGCTCTTTGGGCCTATAGAACTTTATATAAAACCATTTTAGGAATGTCCCCATATAGGTTGGTTTATGGTAAAGCATTCCATTTTCCAGTAGAGATTGAACATAAGGCCTTTTGGGCAATTAAGAAAATGGATTATGACCTCTCATTGGCCGGAAAAAAAAGGAAATTTGATCTCAATGAACTGGAGGAATTAAGGATGGAGGCTTATAAAAATTCAAGGATCAATAAAGCTAGAGTTCAAGCCTACCAATCTAGGAATATCAAGGTAAAACATTTTGAACCGGGAAAACTTGTGCTCTTGTATAGTTCAAAACTTCATTTACACCCAGGAAAGTTAAGGTCTAGATGGTCAGGTCCTTTCATAGTGCATCATGTATACCCCCATGGGGCAGTAGAGATTCAAGATCCCACAAGTGGTCACATTTTCAAGGTCAATGGTCAAAGGTTAAATATATTCATTGAATCATTCAATAAACAAGAAATAGATGTTGAGTTAATTGATCCAATCTATGAACCAGGAAAAAATTGATAAATTTGGGATCTATGTCGGGCTAACGACGTTAAACAAAGCGCTACACGGGAGGCAACCCGTGGTTTTTATGTTTCTAATCTTTCCGAATGATATTTATTTTTCAAATAGGATTACCTAATCATTTTTATATTTAAAAATAAAAAATATACTTTTGACCTGTTCTTCTATTATGAGTATGGATTGGTATGAAAGAGGAGCACCATATTCATCCGTGTCACGTGGTGTGATCCTTGAGTAATACCTTACCCAGAAATTTAAAAATAAGACAATGTATCATCAGTTTATTTTGTTTTATTTTTATTATTTTATAGGTTAAGATAAAAATAAAAATAAAATAACAATAAAAAAAAGTCCACGCCATAGGCCGTGGGGAAAACCCCGTCACAACCGGCGGAGCCGCGGGGACTCAAACCCGGGACCGAAGGGAGACAGGGGCGCGTGCTTACCACTGACCTACGGCTTCTTATTCTTCCTTATTCTATAATTTTTATATATATTCTTATATTTTACTTCCTTTATTATATAAATATATATATATATTGTTTGTTTTTGTTTGTTTTGTTTGTTTTGTTTTTCCTTTTTCCACTAGGGAACTTTGCAAGCGACATGGATATCAAAGGAATAAATTCGAGCGGCAAGAACTTCAAACTTCAACCACCAGGTGAATTCATTCCATGATCCTCATATTTCAATTTCCTTATTGAACTCCCCTTTTTATTCCTCTACCCCATTCTAAATTTTGTTTTTATGAAACTAGGGAAAGTTTCATTCTAAGTTGGGGGGTGTGGAAACAAAATGTTTGTTTAAAAAAAAACAATGATAACAAAAAGAAGTAAAATTCCTTTATCATTCATATAAGAACATCTTTGCTCACTTAAAAAATACATATCAAATAATTATTATTTCCTTGACTCTTAATTTAATTCATGATTAAGTTTAAAAGCATTGATTTTGGAAGTTTGGTTGTCCAATGAAAATTTTCATCATTTTTATTTTTATCCATTAAATCAAAATGCCACAATGCAAGTCCTTTAGAATGTGGGGTAATAATTTGAATTTTTGGGGTCCCATAATAAATAGCATAGGCTGGTTTGATTTTTATGAATAATATGAGTATTCAAAAAAAATAAAAAAAAAATTACGTGTAGAGCAATGGATTGATAAAATGCGTGGATTTCAGCACTTGGGGATCATGACTCCAGAGTTTAATAGCCCTGTGTTTTTCAATATATCTCTATTTATGGTAATATGACTTTGTTTTTGATTAAGTTAACTCGAGACGATGCCCGAGTATGTGGGCTTCACTTGGTGCCCTAAGGCCTTTGAGTCTGGGAGTCATCAGCAAAGTCTTGCTACATGGGTTAATTTGATTAATTGAAATCTCAATTACTATGGCAATATTTAAAAAAAAATAAAAAATTAAAAAAATAATAATGAATAATACTCATATTAGGATTAAATGTGATTCCACCTAGAGCTTCCATGATTTCCCCCTTGAATGAAAATGAACCCCCATATCTATTGTGATACACAACACATCATTACACCTAATTGAGTTGGATGAAGTATGATGATGGATTTGATCAAAGGAATGAGCTTGGTATTGGGATCTTCTTTTAAATTCATCTTGTTTTAAATTATCTTGATAGGTTATAAAAATATATTTGTGTGCAGTTTACAATGTGAGCACTGTTTGTTATAATGTGTTTGAAGAAAGGAATTCAAATAAAATCATTGAATTATTTGCTCGGGACTAGAAAATATCAAGTTGGGGGGTGTGATTATCCAATACAAACATATATTTTAATTACATTTTAATGGTATTAAATTTTCATTTTTGATCTTATGGGGCTGAGTTAGTGCATTTTCATTATGAACATCCATTCTCATCATTTGTGCACTTCATGCCTAATATACACCAATTTAGGCCCAATGAGTCATCTGATTCTAAGGAATGTAATTATCAATTTTTTAAATTGATATTTTTGGAACATTATCTAAACTTAAATTTGAACATTTTTCATTCAGGGATCAATGGAGAATTCATGGAAGAAGATGGGGATATTTTGTGATGAAAGGAAGCAATTCTAGAGAAGGCAGATTGGAAACTAGCCCACTGATGAGACTGTGGGGCCAAACATACAGGCCCAATGAATCCCAACATTTGTGGGATTCTATAAGACATTCATAGGAACAAATAACGCTTCATGATCCAATGCTAATTCGGCCTCTATGGTATTCATTAAAGCGGCCCAAGTTAGAGATACAATTCTGGGCCAGATTCGGCGGCCTAGAAAAACAGTCCACTAATTTTATCATATCTCGGAATCAGTAACTTAAAATGGGCCCATATTTTATATCCAGTTAGAAGACATCCGGAGCTCCATGTTCTCCTTCTATGACCCACTCTCATTCGGCCGTCTAGAAGGTCTTCCAGACGCATCTGTTCTGTGAAGGAAAGCTGGCTGCCACCTCGGGTCAAATGTGGAAAAGTTCAAATTCCACAAGCTTTCCACCACCTATGGCCTACTAAAATTAACTGAGATGCTTTGTACTATTTGAGGCTCAACCCAAGGCTACCAAAATTCCTATTTAAGGCAGTGGTGGTGAAGGAGTTTGGGATCTTGGATGCTTTGTTCAATTGTAATGTTTTGCTGCATTTTTATTGCCTCAAATTTGTCTTTCACATGTATGTTGTTCAATTCACTTTAGTTTCTTAATAAAAGTTCTTCTTCTACTCTTATTTTGTTGTTCTTCATATCAATTTGATACCGTTGGATAAAGGTGTGAATTTATTCACACCAACCCTTGTGAAATTATTCACACAACGGAGGGCTAACCCACTTATGGGTTGATCCAAGGGAGTAGAAAGGGGATAGATTGGATGTTATTTATCACCTAATTAATGTATAATCACTTCTTTAATTGGGATTTTTATTTGATGATTTTTAAACTCCATCGTCCTTGTTGAATTTAAGGCCACACACTTCAAGTACTAATACGAACCTTTACCTTGAAGTGCTCAAAACTTTGATCCTTCAAGTGTATAGGTGATTAGTATTAAAGTGTGTAGGCATTAAACCAGTAAGTGATGATGTTGTTTTATCTCCTTAAATGAACCCATCTAAAATTTAAGAAATTGAAATCATTAAAAAGGAAATACGTCCAATCCACCCCGAGTGATAACCTAGGATCAACTCATTCTTTTAAATTGAATTCCCTTAAATAAATTAGATATCTTTAAAACCCATCCAAAATCAATCCAAGTTAGCCACTTCATATCCGAAAACAGTCCATAGAATGTACGTGTCTATATGTTTCTTCTTAGGTCTCTGTGGATTCGATAACCCAAGCTAAACTACAAGGACCGTCTTACCTTCTTCTCTTGGGTAAATTTGAGCGAGAATCAATAATAAAAATTTAGAACATTTAGGTTACTGAATTTAATATTTTATGAATAATATAACATATTTATGGGGTGTAAAAGAAGAATCAAAAGAAAGTTATCCGTCAAGTCGATAACCTATTCTTTGGGGTGACTCCCTCTGATATATTCTAAAGGCATCTAGGGTTAGTCTTTGGAGAAGACCAAAACCTATATAATGTGACTAAGGAAGTTTAGAGGATAAATATTTAGGTGATTATTAATATATAATTCTCAAAGTGGTGAAAATAATTTAGGGAGAGGGTCCACTTTATAATTGAAGTGAGGGTTACTTTTACAATTTCACAAAAGATTATAATATAATAGGACTATTATAGAGTCAAATGCTTCAAAAATTACCAATATATGAACGGGGGATGAAATTTTCAATCATATATTATCCTACTTATCCTTATTTAATATTTTTATTATTTTTAAATAATTTCATAAAATATTATTTTCATAAAATAATATTATTATCAATTTTGACACTATTAATTACATTTACTTTAATAATATCATGAAAATAATATAAATTTGAACAACTTTTTTTAATAGATCTCTAAAATATTATTTTAATCTATAATATTTATGGATAAAATTAATTATCTCAAATTATAATACTTTTAATATATTTAATATCATTTATTTCTATTTTCACTTAATTAAATAATTACTACATAAGCATTTTCCAAGCATATAAATTAATTTTATTTTTAATAAAAATTCAAAATAAATTAACAATATTATAATAAAAAATTTATCTTTAAAATAATATTTATACTCGAAAATATCTTTTTAATAACCCCATTTTTTGAAATATTTTAGTTATTAAAAATAAAAGTGTGATATGTTTGAATTTTCATGAAATAAAATATTATAAAGGTCATAATCTCATCCAAATGGCCATAAAATGACTTATAACTGAATATTGAAATAATTTTGACGAAGTAGACACATAAAATAAAATTAAGGTAAGTGTTAGGGTCATTTTATAATCTTTATCATTTTATTTTTAACTTTAATTACCAGATTTACGCTTTATCTTGGTAATAAAAAAATACTAAAGTTGCTACTCATATTGACAAAAACTAAAAGAGAGGTATTTAATAAATTTGGACCTCATGATTAATAATATGGAATCAATTTTTCAAAATTCAAAACAAATAACTGGAATGATTTAATTTAAAATCAAATCGGTAAAATGTGTTGACAATCTGTTTTTCAGAAAAATTCCATTTTAAATATTAAATGTTTTTATTCAGAATTAAAGTGTAAAATACATTCAAAAATCCATAATTAAATAATATTTAAACAAAAATAACTAATGAAAATGTAAAACTAACCTAAAATATGATTTTAGTTTATTAATAATTAAGAAGAAAAATAGAGTTGTCAAAAAAAAATCAATATTTTTCTCTCTTAATTAAGAAATCAATATTTTCAAAAAGCACCAAAATTTCACCCAACGATAACTTTGGTATGATAACTTGAATAATTAAATTAATTTTTTTAGATAAATTTTAAAAAAATTATAGAAATTAATTATACTATTCACTCATAAAAATCAAGAAAAACTTTTTTTAAGAAAACATATTTTTTGATGAATGTAAAAGAATTTTAAAAAACTAAGTTCTTAATTTTTCAAAGAATTAATTAATACACCAGCAGTGAGACCATTATATATTTCATAATTTGGTTAATAATATTCATTTACATTAATCTAATGGATAGGTTATAATGGTTACATTTAAATAATAATATGTTTGGGTTTGTTTAAGCTCGGTGTTGTGTGTTGAATACGATGTTAAATTTAGTATTCTTTTAAAATCTAGAAGTGTTAAATACACCCATTAAATAAATTGTTCCCTCATAATTTGACCTTATTTTTGGAAATAAATGTTTTTTATTTCATAATTACCATGGGGAAAACCCACATCATAAAAATTGTTGATAAAACTTTCTCTTTCAAAGAGGGAAAATAAAGTATGATGGTAAGAAAAAAACAGGTTTCCAAATATTGTAACATTGGTGGGAATTAAAAATATAGTCACGGAGGATAAAAATAACACCCAATTTTTAATAGAGTGTGATATAGAACACGGACATGATATAGTTATCATTTAAAAATCCATAAATTTGTGGGGGGTTAAAAGATAATGGACTCATAAAAAGAGAAGGTAATAAGACAATATTTCTAATTAAAAATACTTCTCACAATTTTTTAGAATTAAATTTACATATAGAATAAAAATATAAGTAAATAAACTTACATTACATGAATAATTTCATAATTTAATAAATTTTCACCACAAACTCATATATTTCTCTAAACGATGAGTATTCAAGATTAAATTTGTATGCCTGAATCACTAGAATCTACTTCTAGAGATCAAGAAAATACATTAAAAAATAAAAATATATTCCTCATATATTTATTCATTAACCAAAAAATTTTTTTTTAGGAAAATACAAGGTGATTCCAAAAATAAATCACCCTTCATATGAAGAAATATAATATTAATATCCAAAATTCAATAGTAATAATCCAAGTTAAAATCAAATAATTCCACAAATAACTATCCTTAAAATTATATAACATATTCTCAACTATTTTCAGAAACAAAAAATTAAAAGGATTTGGATCACATATTGTTTTTAAATTAATTTAACATTTATCTCTAAATAACATCAATCACTTTTAATGTATCATACCAAAAATGTATATTCCCTAATAATATAATCTCAAAGATATACTAATCATTTTTATAAATCACTTGAATAAACACAAAGACAGGGAAAATACATATATTATTCTAATAGATAATTCAATCTTTATTACTCAAATAAAATCCCACAATATTATGTTAACATTAATCCTACAATGATCCCCAAAATTAAAGTAATATTTGTTTCAAAATAACATTTACCCCTAATCATGAAATCACTTATTAAATATCATGTTTATCTGTAAAATAAAGAATTTTTTTCCAAAATCATATTAATATTTTTCTATCACATGAATTACATAAAAAAGAATAATTTCATAATAACTAGGACATCATATAGGCTAGTGGTTGGCACTGCACTCTTTTCAATATTTAGTAGTGGGTTTAAGTCCCACGACCTTTCCGGATGTGTTGGGTTATATCCAAACTTGTGATTTGGACTTTCATTTTATTATTATAATTCCTATAACATTTAAAAAATATGATGAACATCTTAAAAAATTTAATAACCTATAATTAACTCAATATCAACGATCATATAAACCCTAAATGCTATCAAAAACTTTAAATATATTTCTAAAAATATAATTGAATTATTTCTCAAATAATATTTATCTAAAAACCATACTAAACCCAGGGGTTGTATTAAATTTAATTTTTCCAAAAATAACCTTAATCATATTATATTTTCACCTCTTAAAACCTCAAAAAGGGTTTCCAAGACATTGAACTTATGATTAACCTTAAACCTATAAACCCACATTGGCAGCCATAATTATTAAGATAACCTCACATGAAAAAACAATAGTCTTGAAAGTTGTTTAAATCCTACTATGAAACCACCTATAGTAATCCCAAATACACACTATCGGATATGGTGCTAAAGAAATAAACTTTACATTTCTAGAATTGATTCTAGTATAATTAACACAGTTTTTTCTATTCGAAACGTACAACATGAAAAGGAAATATTTGATAATTTATATACCAAAGGTCCTTTTAGATGCAGAGTTTTATATAATTAAGAAAAAAACATAACCACATGGATTCATAAATAACTTGTTCATAAATATCATCATCATCTCACACTAAGATCATCACATATAGTAACTTTCTTAGGAATAACATACTTAAAAGAAGTCTTTACAAGCTGGAGAAAAAACACAATAAAAGGGTGAGATCAAATGCTTAGTAAGGGATATGTATAATAGAAGTTATCATCGATCAATAATAAATGAATAATATTTAATAATGGATAATACATATGGAAACGTCAATAGCAGAGATTCATGATATTTAATCAATTTCTAGACCATAAAATGGTAGGAATAAATAATGATCAAATAATGCTATATAAATAATCACTTGATCTTGAATCTTATCGATGGATATTATAACTAACCAAATAACCACATTAAACATCAATAACTAAATTCGTCATAATGTAATTCATAATAATGGATACAAAGATCTTATAAATCCTGTTATCTATACCATTAAGGCCTTGTGCCAAGACAATTTAAAACCTTAAGTAAAATTCCATTTAATTCTATCTTAATGATTTTTCTTATGACACCCGTGGATGCCTTGAGGGGTTATATAATTTTGTGGCTCACTCATCACTATATGTCTAATGAATTCCTCATATATTGAATGATGGATTTAGTTCATAAAAAATATGCCTTATCAAAAAATATTTATATTGAGAAAATAATACGAATCAATAAAAAATTTCCCAATCAATCAAATACTTTTAAAGTGTAAAACCATATGTAGAAATCATATATGGTTTAGGAAATAATGATATCTAGGATACAATAATATAGCTATTTAATAGATATTTATTATCAACCGATCACAATTTAGTGATTTTTTCAAAGGATGATATCATTAAAATATTTCCCTATTGGTGAAGAAGTAAATTAAAAGGTTTGCATTCATTGATGAACAAAAGTACCATAATAATACCATTAAAAATATTTTTGAGGAAACTAACTATTCACATTGAAAATGAATTTTATATAAAAACAATTTAAATATGAAGTAAAACATTTTCTTTAAAAATAACCTTGTAAAATTATAAAAAAAGCTTCAAAAAAAAATATTATTCATGATGGTGGGAATAATCATCATTGTTTATGTTTTTAAAACATTCCTTCTATATTTTTTAGGAAAAACCACAACATTCCCTGTTCCGAAAATGGAAAAAAGATTCCATTATTTTTTTTGTAAAATGTCCAAAAAGATTAAAAATTACTTTAAATAATCATAATAGACTAATAATTTTTTGAAAACATTTTCAGAAAACATGGACATACAGGAGGAAAGTTTCATAGTGGAAATATAAACATAAACAATCTCGAATAATGATGATATTGTGAAATAATCCCTTACCATTTGGTAACATATGAGTCATAATCCCCATGAATTATATAGACTCAAATGAAAAATTAAAAACCATGAATATAAATAAATTAATAATATAACATATAATGAATCAAATTTTCTTTGTATTATTTTTTTGATAATGTATGAATTATTTTCAATACTAGGCAATGAGGTGACAAGCTATTTAGAGACTCAGTGTTCCCGAAATAAATGTTTGAGATGGAATAAATATATTAAATAATTCACTTGCATATTTTTCTTTAAAAATTGGAATAAATTTCAAATAAGGGAATTGATCATACATCTGAGGGCACTATTCAGTTTAGAACATAGGAATTACCTAAGAAATGAGATAACCTTGGTTGATACAAGATATTTGTAGAAAAGTCCTCACATGCATGAAATTAATAAAATAATTAATAAAATTATTTTACTTTTATTTCATTGATGCAGTGACTAGTGATTATTTAATTAGACTATTATGATAGAATAATAGGTTTATCCACATAAACCTGGGGCCATTAGAGAACTCTTGGAGAGAGCGTTTGAGGATCTCTCTTAGAGGAACTTCCACCGGATAATCGATCAGTGATTGATGTGAAACAAAACTAAAGGATCTTTCCAACCAAAATGACACCGCTTTTTTGATCATCAGCTATTGATCCAAATTGATGTATGAATTTTTTATGTTTGGATTATTTCCCCATTCTTAATTTCTATGATGAAAACAGATGAGTAAACAAACAGATTGATCCATGGATCAATTTTTTTTTGGGATGGGACATATTACAGGGAATTTATTGTGAGAATTTATTCAAAATTATTTATTATTTTCTTGTATTTATAATGAAGATGGATCAAGGAGAAAAATAACATTGGTTGAGGTTCATTCTTCAGGTTTGTGGTTGTGCATTTCTCCCATATTTCTTTATTCATCACAGGTGTTCTTCATTGACCCATGGTCCAACACCCACTGGAAAATCAATCATTATAAACTTATCACTTGGTGAAACAATTATATATTGTAGATATAGGATTGGGACAACATGATAGTGGTGTGGAAATAGATATGGTGGAGGAACTTATGGTTTTGGATTCCCAATTTTGTGTTCTTAATCTTGTAATGAAGAACAAAGAATGAGGTCGATTTCCAAACAGATAGAAGGGATAAAATTTAAGAAATGACCATGGAGAGGTTCGGATGGATCAGATCCTTGATTTATGTTAATAACAAGGTAGGATTTCTAGGTGGTAGTGACATGTGAATTAATTAAAGAAATGAAAATGGTTTATGAAAAAACCGGTGCATAATCTAGGATCACATATGGGTCCCTCCTAGAGGCAGATAAGGTCTTAGGAGGAAGTTAAAGATAACATATCAAGTGGCCCTATCACATGGATTATAACCTCTCCTCGATGGGTTGATGTGTACCTCAGAGTGTACAAGGACATAAGATGGAGTACATGGGCATAGGAATTCCATGCACTCCCATATAAATATATCTTGGGAAAATGTACATGGGCAAAGCTATATTCTGGTTCACCAGTATAGTACATGGGACAAACTCACACCATGTACTATTACATGGACATGAGACACATTAAATTTACATGGTTAGGACATGGGGTCAAAGGAACATGATTTGTAACCCTACTACATATCATTTACTCTCTTAAAGATGGCTTGGATCCATTTTACTTTGCCTCTTAGGAATGTTAAGTTAGGGTACGTTCTTCCTATCATTTCCCAAACATTAGTATGGAATATCCTCATGAACATAAGATAGTGATCTATTCAGCATGAATTCTTGGATTGAGATTTTGGAATCCCTGTGTTTGGGTTAATGTGAGATCGTCTATTCATTTTCATACCCTAGGTCGAGGTATTGGTATCATCATGACCAAAATTATACGGGTTCTGATCCTCTACATAGTAGGTTAATAAAGACAGAGTTATTGGTATACACCATGGAGTTGATTGTGATCCTCAAATAAGTATATTATCTCTTCCAAATATCAACATACACTTATAATGGTGAGAACCTATGAGCATTACCTCTGAGATGAACATCATCCGCTCTTTCAGAATCCGGAGTGTGTTCTCCTAGATGAGGTTTATGTGGAACCTTAGAGCTAGAATTTTAGGCTGGTATTATAGTTGTGACCTAACTTTAGAGTATGGGACTTGTTGAGTATAAATAGATGGTCTTGTTGTTTGTGCCATAGACATATACATGTGTAGAGATTACTATATTATTATGTTGTATGATTTGTGGTTTCAGGGTGTTCTACTGGGTATTGTTATACTCACCCCTACATAGGAATTACCCACACATGTCTTATCTTGTAAAAAAGATCAACCTTTTGGAAAATTCCTAGATGGACTAGGGCCATATGATGCTTTGTGATACTAGAGAAAAAGGTATGTTAATGTAGTATGTTAACAATATTCCCAGTTTTACTTTTAGGTTGGTCTTGTTTTTAGACTATTTGTGGTGGGATTGTATTTGGAATAGTTTACATTCATTTACTTACCATCGTACTCTATTTTTGGTATTTATATATATGAATTCATGTTTTTTCAATTGTTTTTACATTTTAGCATTATATAATCTTGGAGATATGTTATTGTGTAGAGATACTTAAGCTAAGGCCTCCCAGGTTAGTGATATGACTATTCGGCACTAGCCACCATCCCCTGGTCTATTGGAGGTGGGCTTGGGGAGTCAAAACCTGGGTTCTACTAGGAAGGTTCATGAAAGAGGTTTCCATACACCCTCAATGGTACATGATGAGCCACTTGGGAGAGGTCACACACCATGTGACAGGGTAACAAGCCATGTGATCCTTAACTTCCTCTCAAAACTCTAGCCATATCTGGGAGGGACTGAAATGAAATATAATCCAAGATTTCATGTAGTGTGGGACATGTTTTTTGAGAAACCCTCATTATTCCTTCCATGCTGTCTGAACCACTTCCTAGAAGTCTGACCTCGTTATAGTTCTCCTTTTTGGATGGAGATGGAGAAGCTTACCTCTAGTAGATGGTTGTCACCCCACCGCTCTTGCAGTGAGTTAGGGAGTAAAATTTTGTTGATTATGGATGTGATACCATATATACTCATATATCCATTTAATATTCTCATAATAAATTTTATAAAGGTGGGGAGTATATCATTTTTTTAAAGGACACATGATGGAACTGTTGATATTATGGGTGGAGGTTCTGAAAGAGTTTTATAGATCTTATATGGAAGTACATCCAGGTGTGTCTAATATGTACTAGGACCTACGACATTAGTGTTTGTGTCTAGGGATGAATAAGGGAGTTGCTGAGTTTGTCTATTGAGGCCTTACTTTTTAGAAATTTAAGGATGAACACCAAGTTCCAAGGGGTTTAGCTCATCCCCTTAAAGTGCCAGAGTGGAACTGGGATGAGATATCGATGAAATTTGTGATTGGATTACCATGTATGTTTAGGGGTAAAAATTCCATATGGGTGATCATAGACTGACTCATAAGTTCATCCAAATTCTTAGCTATCCAAGAGAGGATTCCATTAGAGATCTTGAGATACCTTTATATACATGATATAGTCTAACTCCTTGGAGTTCCATCAATGATTTTTTATAAACGTGATTCTCACTTCACATCTCGGTTGTGGAAGGGATTATGGGCAGTGATTAGGAAATAATTATTCTTGAGCACATTATATTACCCCCAAACTAATAGGAAGATAGAGAATACCATTTGGGTTTTTGAGGACATGTTTTAGGTTTACATGAAGGACTTTTTCCGTATTTGTGAGGATCACCAACCAATGGTGGAGTTTGTGTAAAATAATAGCTACCCTTCCACAATCAGTATAACACCATTCAAGGCTTTGAAATGTGACCTTTTATATCACCACTTTGCTGGAATGTACCAAGAGATTCAACACTCATGGGCACAGAGTTAGTGAAATAAACTATTGAGAAGGCATATATAATCCAGTGGCATATTATGATTGTATAGAGTGATCTGAAGTCTTATGAGGATAGACGACGAAGGCCTTTGGAGTTAGAGGAGGAAGACCATGTGTTCCTACAGGTTTAACCTCAACATGGTTTATAGTGATTTTATTAGGGAGAATATATATCTCTAAGATTAATTGTCCCTTTCCAGATACTACATATATTCAGTGAGGTATATTATCGCTTAGCTCTGCCACTATAGTTAGACTGGGTGCACAATTCCTTGAAAATTTTGCAGCTGAGGAGGTACATGCATTAACCATAACACATTATCGACTTGGGTGAGTTGGACATCAAGGATGGAGATAACTTTTCTATGTACCTAGTAGATATTGATTTAGTATATAGAGAATACTTTGTGGGTGATAGATTACATTGGTGAATGTTTGGTGGTAGTATGAGAATCTCCGGGGGAGCATATGGGCGTGATATGATCAGATTCATTATCAGTATGCACATCTCCTTGTGTATCCATTATTTTGGCTTTTCAGGAAATAAATCCATAAAGAGGTGGAGAATGTAATGACCTAAATTTTCCATGAATTTTTATTGGATGATGTGTGGATTATTGTTTAAACCATTCACTATGATAGTGTTCGATTATGAGGCCCGATGTGCGTGGAATAAATTATTGAAATATATTAAATATATTCAATAACACAAAGGTATATATTTATTAAAAATATGGAATAAATTTTAAATGGAGGCCTGAATCAGTAATATGAGGGCATAATTGAGTTTAGAATACAGGTTTTACACTAGGAGTGAAAAAACCTTTGTTGGCATGAGAAATTTATAGTAAAGTAATTGTAGACATGAAAGGAAAAAATAATTAATTATTTTATTTTAATTTAATTTAATAGACCCATTGACTAGAGTGTATTTAAATTGGATTTATGATGGAATTATAGGGTCAGCTGCATAATACTAAAGTTCTTGGAGAATCCTTTTGGAGATAGTTTGAGAATCTATCTGAAATAAACTTCCAATGGATTTTGGATTGACGATCGGTGTGCAATGGAATAGATGGATCTCACCAGTGAAAATGACATTGCTTCATTCTTCATCAATAATGAATTAAAATTAAGGTAGTATGTTTTTTGTGTTTTGATTATTTCTCTATACTTAATTTCAATGATGGAAATGAGTCAATCAATAAATATGTTTAATTGTTGACGAGTCATTTGTGGGATGGGATTTTTTGTGGGGACATTATTTAGATAATTGTTTCATGATTATTTATTCTTTTCTTGTAATTATAATGGTGCCTAATCAAGGAAAACATGAGAATTACCCAGGGTTGGTTCCTTGTGTTTGTGGTTGTGTATTTATTTCATTTTTATTCATTCATTGTATGTGTTCTTCGTTGACCCTATGTATGACACCCTTTGAGAAATCAGTCATTGCACACCCATTTCTTATCGTAATGATATGATATTGTAGATATAGGATTAGAACGACATGATGGTGGTGAAATGATGGAAGCAGTAGAAAATCAGGGGGTTTTGGATACCTCATTTAATGTTCTTCAGCATGTAATGAAGAATGAAGAATGAGGAAGATTTCCAAAAAGATCAAAGGGATGGAATCTATGAAATGACCATGGAGAGGTTAGACAATATTAGATACTTGATATGTAGAAAGAATGAGGCTAGGTTTTATGATGGTGGTGGAGATTGTACACATGGAAAGAAGAATGGTGGCTTTGGTATAAAACTAATCCACATGGTGTGTAATCCGACATTACATGGAATGTGGATCCCTCCTAGAAGCAGACAGGGTTTCATGAGAAAGTTAAGGATCACATGACATGTGAACATGTCACATCAAATGTGACCTCTCCCTAGTGGCTCGACATGTACCTCAGAGGGTACATAGATAGAAGCTAGAGTACACAGTCATGGGCACACCGTTTAATCCCACACAGACATGTCCTGGGAAAATGTTCACAGGCTAAGCTGTGTACTTTTACAGATGCATTGTAGATTTTAAATCCACACACTTTGTACTGTTACATGGACACATGTTATGGTACATTTACATGGAAAATACCTAGGGTAAATGGGACACAACATGTAACCCTACTACATGCCGTGTACTCCCTTAAATATGGATTAAAGCCCTTGTTGTAACACCTAGTTGTTTTTATGAAATATTTTCTTTAAATAATTTTTATTCTTTAGTAGCATACTTTGAACTCAATTGTGAGTTTAAACCAACCAAGAGATGCCATTAATATAAAATAACAATTATAAACTATCCTTTAGGTTAGCGGGAATAATTATAACTAACTTATGAAAAATTCATTATGAATTCATGGGCTATTAATTATTTATGAAAAATATAAATCAAATTGATATTTGTATTTTTGAGTGAATTACTTTTGGTAATGAAATTAATGATATATATATGTGTTATATACTCAATAAAATATTTTTGATATTTATCCAATGGATATTTTAGTCACAGGGTATGAATAAAACCCTCTATTATATATAAGAAACTATTTTTTTAAAAGGTTAATTTTTTAACATTGAATGGGGAAGCCATTTTAAATTAATATTTTGAAACATTAATAATTTATATATGAAAAAATAAAAATTTTATTTTAAATAGGGATATAAAAATTTAATTTAAATAATTTTTTGATATTTTTCTGATAACTTTCATGTTTTGATGAATAGTAAAAACATGTTAAATTTTAATTAATTTTTTTTCCATAGAGATAATTTTTATGGATAAATTATAATATCTAATGGTTTTAATGTATAAATAGAATATATTTTTACCATTTAATATAATTTATATCATTATGATAAATTTTAAATTCTATTCATAGGTAAAAAAATTTCAATCTTTTGCTATGTTTTAACTCTTAAAACTCATTTTATCATTTCAATAATGGGACTAATTTTAAATTAACTACTTCAAAATATGTGTTTTGAATTTTGAAAAATGTATTCCATATTTGGAATCATTTGGTCCAAATTATGTTAATAAGCTACTTTTATTTTTTGGCATTATGAATAGTAACTTTAGTAATTATTTTATTACCTTGGTTAATGGTAAATTGAGTAATTAAGGGTAAAAATAATATTATAAAATTAACTTAACTCCTGTAAAAATACTATTTTATGACTAAATTCAACCCTTATAATTTTTTCTAGAAATGGAATCACTTTATGGACACTTACCTATGAATATGACCTGAATGTAATAAAAATTAATGAATGTGACAAAATGTCACAATCTCATTTTATATAAGTATATTAATTTTAATATATAGGTAACTAAGAGATAATATAAACTATATATAGTATCTTAAAATATAAATTAATTAAATACATAATATAATTTTATTTATAAATTTTAGAGATTAAATAATTACCATTAATGATGACACAATTGTGATGTAAAAATTATTTTATTAATAGAAATACCAAATAAACAATTTTAAAAATATTAAAAGAAATATCATATAAAATAATTAAAGTTATCCACAAATTTTCTATGTTTCTATGACATGTTATAATTTTATTAATTATTTTGGTTCTAATTTATCATCTATTTTAATTTTATTTAAAATCAAATAATTGAATAGGGTCAAAATTGACATTATTGGCATTTTATAAAAATAACATTCTATTAAATTATTTAAAAATAGGAAAAATATTTAAATGTTATAAGGTAATAATTATAAGGTCTAAAATTTAATAAAATATCCATTTATGATCAATTAACACCATATAGTTAAATATTTATAGCCATTAAAAATTTAGAATGTTATTACCACAATTAAAATTAAATAGAATAACAAAGTGTTAATGAAAATGATAATGATTAAATTAACATAAAAACTTGTATAATTTTCTTTTATGATATCACAACAATATCTCATCTCATATTCTAATTTGATACATTTTTGAAGTTTTTAAGTAGGATTTGACTTTATAATAAATTAATATTTTCAGAGTTTCCAAAAGTGTCCCTATCCTCTTTTATAAAATAGAACCTCCTCCCTCTCTTATTCACTCCATTTTAAGCCTTAAATATCATCCAAAAAATTCCCATATGTTTTATCAACTTTCCTAGTTAAATTTTAGAGGTTCTGGTCTTCTCAAAAGACCAACTCTAGTGCCCTAAGAGGAAATTTAAAGGAGGCACGTTGAGGAAGAGGTAATCTCTTCTACTTATTCTTTCAAATTCATTTCTTATTATACTTACTCTTATTAGGTTGTCTAATTATAAAGGAATAAAATAAGTACCACTAATATATTTATATGTTATTATAAATATTAAACAACCTTTTTTCACTTGCTATCCATCATTCAAAAAACAAAATCACCACGCGTGTGTACGTACGAATTACTGTCTCCACGCCGTGGTGTAATCTGTTTTTCACCACCTCCTTAATTGGATGGGTATAATGGTTGAAATAATAACTATATTTGATTATTATAACATTATACTAATTTTGATATACTATACACCATCCAATTTAATACCATTCAACAATTATGGGAACGATATGGTCGCTCGTGCGTACATATGGATTACCGTCTCCATGGTGCGAAGTGATTTGTTCTACATAATATTCATTAAAACATGATTATATAAATGAATTGAAATAATAAATATGATATATATTATAATAATACCATTTTGTAAATGACAACCTAAAAATAGGAATAAGAACTTATCTGACAGAACATGTATAAGAATATAAATTAGTTAATACCCGAATAACGAGTAAGAATGAAATGTTACTAACAAAGGGATGAAAATGTGATAAAAAATGTTATCATAAAAATGATTATTATTCTAGAATAAATCATTAACATTATTTAAATCATCATATATTAGGTTTAGATACATAAGAAGCATATCAGACCTAAGGTAAGGGATACCTTTGTATATCTCATTTTTTCTTAGATTGGTTATTTGTATGTATTCAATGGGGTATAATTTTCACCCACATACATTTTTCCTAAATATGTATTTTAAAATATTCTTTATATCCTTATATAATTTTTAAAAGTTAATATTACCCATTGTTAAATTTATAAATGGTATGAATGGAATCTTTTGTAATTTTTGGTAAGAGGTCCTTTTTGATTTTTTCGGAAAAAGTATGAGAAGAATGTTTTTTACATATATGACTTGAATGAGTTTTTATGCTTTCATAATTACTTATTTCCTATAATATTTCCCTAAATTATTATAAGGTTATTTTTACATAAAATTATTTCTTCTAAAATGTGTGGCATTTTGAGGAATGAAAAAGTGTTTGAAGAAGAAATGATATTTTCCTCAGGAATTAATTTTAAGTGTTTTCTCAAAATTATTTTCCATATAAGATGACTCTCTTTAACTAGGGTAATATTTATAAACCTGATATCTGTATTATGTTATTATGATGGAATGTTATTTAGGAAATATATTTTTTTAATATCAATTAGGATTGAATGATGTTTAAGAAACCCCTTTGATTTCATGGGTTATGCTATTGTAAATATTTTTATATTTTTTTGGAACACATATGAATGGATTAATTATGCGATGGGTGGGACCTATATCTTCCTAAAATGCATTGGATAAATATTTATATCTCATGATATAGACCTGACTCGAACGAAAAGTAAATCAGGTTTAGTAATATAGGGTTATAACAAGGAGTGAACCCAGTTCAGTAATGGATTTTATCTGCTATGATGGTCTTGTCAGTGAGCCTTGACTAATATAAAATTATTTTCTATGATTATGTGTATATGCCACAAAATTTCATGTATTATGTTATGAATATTGGGATTACATTTCACTTTTATGATTTATCCCATGACATGATATTATGATCTTTTAAATGCAGGAGAAGATTTTAAAATGTTATGTTATTTTGAATATGATATGATTGATATATCTTTTGTTTACCCCTAATGAGTATTTGAGATCACCCTTTGATATATTTATTTTCCCCAGGTCATGATTAAGGGTATTAAGTATGA
Organism: Viscum album; assembly: GCA_963277665.1. Classification (NCBI taxonomy): domain Eukaryota; kingdom Viridiplantae; phylum Streptophyta; class Magnoliopsida; order Santalales; family Viscaceae; genus Viscum; species Viscum album. The sequence continues at coordinate 443,149,678 of OY728142.1, forward strand.
TATTTCAAAAAGTAGTCTAGTTATAATGAATAAAACAGGAGGCAATGTATATGTTTTATGAACCAGTTGTTTATGTATCCCAATTTCTAAAGCCACTATTCCTATATAGTCCTGTTATGGTTATGTTATATGTTGTAATGGATATAATTTAATTCTAAAGTAATGTCAATATATGTAACGTATGAGACATTATAGTTTGTATAAGAGGAAAGGTATGGTTAACCTTCGGAATCTAGGACGTGAAAGCCTTAGTAAGAACCCTAAGGATATGTCTAAGTATATGATACAATCCTAGTATTTTATAAATGACCCTGAATAACCTTTGATAAAACCAAAAGTGTCTTAAATTGAAATTTCATCATTGATTATGTGATTTTCCTATTATTATAAGTGTTTCTTACACTATGATTCTTGGTTTTAGTGAATTGATGGAATCTGAAGGAACCACGTTAATGCTGAATGCGATGGGAAATGCAATGATTTTCCCCCTTAGAAACCAAATGTTATGGGAGTTGTAATGAAAAATCTTGTAGCCATGCTCACAAAAAATTCTTAAGCTATTAATCATGCTAGACTTCCACACGAGCAAAATAGGGAGCAACATTCTGTTGAATCCTTTATGAGATAGCATCCACCTTCATTCAACGAGTCTTCTGATCTATTAGTTGCTGAACAATGGATCAGTACCACTAAAAAGTTATTTTCATTTCTAGAATGTTCTAAACATGATAAAGTCATCTTAGATGTATATCGTTTGGAAGGTGAAGCTGATCAATGAGGGAATCTTATCAAGAATATTAGGCAAAGAGATGAAATTGAGTCCACGGAATCAGATGAGTTCAAGAACTTATTTTTCAATTATTAATTCCCTCATATTATTCGAACAAATATGGAGAAGGAGTTTCTTGAACTAAAGTAAAAGGACTAAGAATACATTGTTACCTACAAAAAAAATTTAAAATACTTTCAAGGTACACTTATGGAATTCTTATTCAACCTAAGAGTAAGATCAATTTATTCTTTAGTGGCTTATAACCACGTATCTGAAGGGCATTAGCCATAAGGGACTTCAATAGATACGAGGAAAATTTTTAATGTGATCTCAATGTTTAGATGGAGATTTGAGTAACCCGTTAGTCATATGGGTTTGATAAGTAGAGGAAAATGGAATTCAAAGAAAAATATAAAGACGACACAGAAAAGAAGATGAGTTTTCCCTTATGCTTAAATCATGGAAAGAGACATGGGGAGAATTTTTTTAAGGGGACAAGTAAATGATTTTGGTGTGGAAAAGAAGGTAATCAGGCAATTGAATGCCGAAGTGATGGGAGAAAGATTTCTTATTATGCAAACAAAGAAAAGGCTACCCAGAATGAAACTCCTACAATTCAACGTTATAAGTGAAAGGAAATGGGAAATTATTCCAATAAATTACCTAATACAATGGTTATTTATGACGATTGACTTCAAAAAACTCTTAAGGCCAATGAAAAAGGAAATTCACATGAAATTACAATCAGTGATACAGAGTATGATAATTAAGTTGTGAAAGGTACACTTACCATCCACTCTAAAGTGTAAAATGTTTTATTTAATTTTGGTTCCACCCAATATTTTATTTATGAAGAATTTTCTATGGGAATCACCATTTTACCTCAACAATTAGATGTTATGTTAGATATGAAAACTCTTAAGGCCACAATAGTCACATAAAAATTTTACAATTATTCTCCGATTGAAGTTTGTGGGAAGGTGCTTCCTACAAATCTTTCGATCCTCCCTATTGTGGAATTTTATATGAGTCTTGTAAAGGATTGGATTTCTTTATATGGAGCTCATATCAATTGCCAAATAAGGGAAGACACATTTCATATTCTTGATCAATCTATGACCATCTATCAATAAAAGGATGAATATAACCTTCAAGTAGAAATTTATTCCATCTAAGGGGTCTTGAATCCAATAAATAAAGGTTATTTATCTCAAATGGTTGGGGGGAAAATCACGATTAAGAATACACCCATTGTACGAGAGGTTGATGATTTCCTTCCAGAGAAATTTCCAGGACATCCACCAAATCGTGAAGTTGAGTTTTCAATAGAACTCATACCGGATTATATTGCTATTTCAAATACACCTTATAGAATGGCTTGAATTGAGTTGCAGGAATTGAATAAGACACTCCAAGAGAATCTTGAAAAGGGATTCATACACCTTAGTGCATCACCTTGGGGAGCACCAATTCTATTTTTTAAGAGGAAAGATAAATCAATGAGACTCTACATTGATTATCAAGAACATAACAAGATCACTATCAAGAAAAAATTTCCTCCCCCACACATTGATGACTTATTTGACCAACTATGCAGAGATCAATACTTTTCCAAGATTGATCTTCATTCAGGATATCATCAATTAAGGGTCAGAAAGGAGGATATACCGAAGAAGAAATTTCTTATAAGGTAGGGACACTATGAATTTATATTTATTTATTTTGGTCTTACTAATGTCCCTACTATCATCATGGATCTAATGAATAGAGTCTTTAGAGACTATCTTGATCAGGTTTTGGTAGTCTTTATAGATGATATTCTTCTATATTAAAACCGTGAAGAAGAACATGAAGATCACTTGAGAAATGTAATGAAGACTTTGAGAAAGAAGAAGCCTTATGAAAAATTCACCATGTGTTAATTTTGGCTTCATAACGTTTCATTTTTGGTTCACATAATTTCATGATTAGGGATATATGTGGATCTAGCAAAAACAGAGTTTATTGAAAGATAATCGAGATGAATAACAATAACTAAGATCCAAAGTTTTATTTATTTGGACGAATATTATTGACGAATTTTGAATTTTTTTCAAAATTATATAATACAATCACCATATTGACTTGTAAAGGAGTTAAGTTCATTTGGATGGTGGAATGTGAAGATAATTTAAAAGAGATAAAAAGAAGGTTAGCCAGTGTACCTGTTCTCACACTGCCCTGTAGTGGAGAAATTTTTGTGATCTACACTGATGCATACAAGAAGTGGATGGGGTGTTTTCTCATGAAAAATGATATGGTGATAGATTATGCCTCACAATAGTTGAAAATCCATGAGAAAAATTACCAAACTCATGATTTTGAGTTAGTTGTGTTAATATTTGCATTAAAAATATGGAGGCATTATCTTTATTGTGAATGGTGTGATATTTATAATGATCATAAAATTTTAATGTATATTTTCACACAAAAGGATATAAATATGAACCAATGAATATGTTTGGAGTTGATTAAAGATTATGATTTATTAATACATTACCACCCTAGGAAATAGAATAAGGTGACATATGCTTTTATTCGAAAAGACCATGCTAGCATATCCATGATGAGGATCATGAAAGATCCAATATTTATGGATCTGCAAAGGATGGATCTTGAAATTTTAATGGAAGGGGAGAAATATTATCTTTATCAAATGAACGTTTGACCATCTATACAGTTGAAGAATAAAGAGGCACCAAAGGAGTATGTAGAGTTACAGAAGAAGGTGAGAAATGTTCATGAATTCAACCTTGATTCTGATGAAATAATAAGGTCCAAGAACCAGATTTTAATTCCTCCCATACAAAAATTAAAGAAGGAATTATTGGATGAGGCTCCTAGTTATTAATTATCTATTCAACGTAGAATCATAAAGATGTATAGGGACCTGAAAGAGTACTTTTGGTAGGATGTAATGAAAATAGATATTGCTGAATATGTCCCTCGATGCTTGGTTTGTGAGCAATTTAAGGCTGAAAGACAAAATTCTAAGAGGACGTTACAACCATTAACCATACTAGAATGCAAATGGAAAAACATCCCTATAGAATTTATTATCGAACTTACCAGAAAATCCATAGTAAATAATGCTATCTGGGTTATAGTTTATCGTCTTACCAAGTCTTCACACTTCATTGCTATTATAGAGGATTTATATTTTGATCATACAACCAGGATATATGTAAACGAAGTGGTAAGATTGCATGGAGTACCACTTTCCATTATACTTGATCATGATCTGAGGTTTACCTCGAAGTTATAGGGAAGTCATCAGTATGATCTGGATACATAGTCAAGTTTCAGCACTTCTTATCATACTCAAACAGATAGTCAGTCTTGAAGGACAATTCAAACTCCAAAATACATGTTAAGAGCTTGTTCTATGGATTTTAATGGTGGTTGGGATCAAAACCTACCATTGGTGGAATATTTTTACAATAATAGCTTTCACTCTAGTGTTCAAATGGATCCTTATGAATCCCTCGACAGGAAGAAGTGCAGAACTCTATATTTCTGGGATGTTATAGGGGAAATAAATCTATTAGGCCCTGATCATGTGGATGAAATGGAAGAGAAAGTTAGATATATTCAAAAACACATAAGTGCATCTCATAGTTGATAAAAAGGTTATGCTAGAAACTGAAGAAAAGACCAAGAGTTTTAAGTGGGTGATAAGGTGTTATTATGAATATCTCCTTGGAAGATAGTATTGAGATTTGGAAAGAAGGTCATGTTGAGCCCTAGGTATATCAGCCCTTGTGAAATACTGAATTGTGTTGGGAAGGCAGATTGCCGATTGGAGCTTCCAAAGAATCTCTCTCAAGTTCATGATGTGTTCCATGTATCTATAATAAGAAATTAAATACCCGATCCTTGACATTTACAAAGCTCAGAAGTCATAACACTGGAGCAAGATATTTTTTATAAAGAACAACCAATTGAGATTCTGGATCGTAGTGAAAATGTTCTACGAAACAAGACCACTCGCTTGGTTAAAGTTTTATAGAGAAACCACTAATTTTAAGAAGCTACATGGGAACTTGGGAATATGATTAGGGAGAGGTATCCTCATATGTTTCCAAGTGATGAATTTTTAGGGAGAAATTATGAACAAGGGGGGTAAAATTTAACACACAGATGTTTTTATGAAATATTTTCCTTAAATATTTTTTATTTTTCAGTTGATTACTTTGCACGAAATCATGAGTTTAAAAAACTGTGAGATGCCCTTAATATAAAAATATCATTATATCCAAGCCGTTAGGTGAGAAAGAATAATTATAACTAACGTATTAAAATTCATTTTGAATTCATTCTCTATTAATTATTTATGAAAAATATAAATCAATTAGATATTTGTATTTTTGAGTGAATTACTTTTGGTAATGAAATTAATGAGATATATATATGTTATATACTTAATAAAATATTATTTATATTCATCTAATGGATATTTTAGACATATGGTTTGAATAAAACCCTATTTTATGTATGAGAACCTATTTTTTAAAAGGTTAATTTTTACCTTTAAATGGAGAACCCATTTTAAATTAATATTTTCATACATTAATAATTTATATAAGAAAAAATAAATATGTTAAATTGAAGTGATATTTAAAAATTTACTTTGGAAATTTTTTTGATATTTTTCTGATAACATTCATGTTTTGATGAATAGTAAAAATACAGTAAATTTTAATTAAAAACAACTTTTTTCATCGAGATAATTTATATGGTTAAATTATAATTTTGAGTTGTTTTAAAGTATAAATTTAATATATTATTACCATTTAATATAATTTATTTCATTAGTATTAATTTTACATTGAATTTATATGTAAAAACATTTCAATCTTTTGCAATGTTTTAACTTTTAAAACATGTTTTCTCATTTCAACAAGAGGATTAATTTTTAATTAATTATTGTAAATTCTGTGTTTTTAATTTTGAAAAATGGATTCCATATTTGGAATCAGTAGGTCCAAATTATGTTATTAGGATACTTTTACTTCTGGGCATTATGAATAGTAACATTGGTAATTATTTTACTACTATGGTTAATGGTAAATCAGGTAGTTATGGGTAAAAATAATATTATAAAATTACCTTAACACCTATACAAATCCAATTGGATTACTAAGTTATACCCTTATCATCTTTATCTCTAAATATAATCACTTTATGGCCACTTACCTATGAATATGACAAGAATGTAATAAAAACTAACGAATGTGACAAAATGTCACAATCTCATTTTATATAAGTATATTAATTTTAATATATGGGTATCTAGAAGATAATATCAACTATAAATAGTCTCTAGAAAGGCAATAGAATTAACTAAAACCAATAAATTTATTTATAATTTTTATATATTAAATTATTACCATTAATTATGACACATAAGTGATGTAAAGATTATTTTATTAATAGAAATTTAAAAATAAATGGTTTTAAAAAAATAAAAAAGAAATATTATATGAACTAATTAATGTTATAAAAAACTTTTATAGGTTTATATGACATGTTATAGGTTTATTAAATATTTTTCATTGAATTTATCTTCTATTTTAATTTTACTTAAAATCAAATAAATCAATAGTGTCAAAATTGGCACTATTGCAATTTTATAAAAATTACATTTTATTAAATTATTTAAAAGTTAGAAAAATATTTAAAAATTACGAGGTAATAATTATAATGTCTAAAATGTCATAAAATATCCATTTACGATCAATTAACACCATATAAGTAAATATTTATAACAGTTAAAAATTTAGTATGTTATTACCACAATTAAAATTAAATAGAAGAAAAAAGTGTTAATGAAAATGATAACGCATAAATTAACATAAAAACTTGTATAAAATTTATTTTTAGATGAGATTACAACCCTATATCATCTGATATTTTTAATTTGATACATTTTAACAGTTTTTAAGTGGTGTATTAATTTATAATAAATTAATATTTTGAGAGTTTCAAAAAGTGCCCCTCTCATCTCTTTTAAAAGGACACCTCCTACCTCTCATCTGAACTCAATTTTAAGCCTTAAATCTCAAATAAAACATGCCCATTTATCTTCTAAACTTCCCTAGTTTCATTATATAGAATCTTTTATTCTCAAAAGACCAACTACAGTGGCCTAAGAAGAAATTTAAAGGAGGCACTTTGAGGAAGAGGTAATCTCTTCTACTGATTCTTCAAATTAATTTATTCTTATACTTCCTCTTATTATGTTGTTTCAATAAAAAGTAATAAAATCGATATTACCAATATACTTATATGTTATTATAAATATTAAAAAACCCTATTTTACTTTCTATCCACCCTACGAAAAACAAAATCACCACGCATGCGTACATACGACATACCGTCTCCACGCCGTGGTGTAATATATTTTTCACCACCACATTAATTAGATGTGTATAATGGTAGAAATAATAACTATATATGCTTTTTATAACATGATAATAAATATGATATAATATACACTATCCACTTAAATACTATTAAAAAATTATGGGAATCATATCGTCATTCATGCATACATATAGCTTTCCGTCTCGATGGTGCGATGCGATTCGTTCTACATAATCTTCATTAAACCATGATTATATAAATTAATTAAATGAAAAAATATGGTATATATATATATATTAAAATAATACTATTTTGTAAATGATAACCTCAAAATAGGAATAAGAACTTATCTGATATAACTTGCACACAAATATAAAGAAGTTAATACCAGAATAACGAGTAAGAATGAAATTTTTCTAACAAACGGACGAAAATGTGACCCTAAATGTTATCATAAAAAATATTATGTTTTTGGAATAAATAAGGAAAATTATTTAAATCATCATATAGGAGGTTTAGAAACATATGAAGCATAGCATACCTATGGTTAGGGATAACTTTGTAAATCTTGTTTTTTTCCATGATTGGTTATTAGTAAGTATTCACTGGGGTATAATTATCATCCACATACATGTTTCCTAAATATGTATTTAAAAATATTCTCTATATCCTTATCTAATTATTAAAACTCGTTTTTACCCATTTTTAAATTTCTAAATTGTATGAATGCAATCTTTTTTCATTTTTGGTATGAGGTACCTTTTGACTTTTCTGGAAAAAGTGTGAGAAGAATATTTTTTACTTGTACAACATGAATGAATTTTTACGCTTTACCAATGAATTATTTTATTGAAGCATACACTAAAATATTATATGTTTATTTTCATAGAAAATTACTTCTACTAAAATTGTGTGGCATTTTGAAGAAGGAAAACATTTTGGAAGAAGAAAGGATATTTTCCTCAGGAATTAATTTGAATTGTTTTTTCGAAATTATTTTCCATCTAAGATGACAATATTAAAATATGGTTGTATTTCTAACCTTTTTATTACTATTATTTTATTATTATGGAATGTTATTTAGGAAATCTATTTTTGTAGTGTCAATTATTATTGAAATATGTTTAAGAAACCCATTTGATTTCACGGGTTATGCTATGGTAAATGTTTTTATGTTATTATGGAACATGTAAGAATGGTTTCATTATGAGATTGGTAGGATATTTATCTATATCCAATGCAATGGGTAAAGATTTATATCACATTATATAGACATAAATTTAAAGGTAAAAATATCTGGTTTAGTAATATAGGGTAGGAATGAGGAGTGAACTCGGTTCAGTAATGGACTTTGCACGCTATGATGGTCTTGGCTATGAGACTTAAATAATATGAAATGATTTTATATTCTTATGTGTGTATGCCAAAAAAAAATCATGTATTATGTTATGACTATTGGGATTAAATTTTACTTTTATGAGTTATCCCATGACATGATATTATGATCTCTTAAATGAAAGAGAATATTTACAAATTTTATGTTCTTATGAATTTGATATGAATGATATTTCTTTTTTTTACCCTTATAAAGAATTTGAGCTCACCATTTAATATGTTTATTTTCCCTATGTCACAAAGACGGGTATTAAGTATGATATTCCAAAAAGGAGTCTAGTTATGATGAATAAAAAAAGAGGAAATGTTGATGTTTTATGAAGTAGTGGTTTTTGATTCCCTGTTCCTAAAGACACTATACCTATATGGTTTTGTTATATGTTGGAATGAATAGAATTAAATTCTGAAGTAATATCAATGTATGTAAATTATGGGACGTTATACTTTTCCTATATGTCTTGGAAAATCTTAGTTAGGGTGCGTCCCCCCTATGAATTCCCTATCAGTTAGTATATAATCGCCTCCTACATATAGGAAAATGATCTCTTCAACATGAATTCTTAGATAGAGTGGTTGGAATCCCTCTATAAGGCCCATAGTGATATCCTCTATTCATCTTAAAGCCCTTGGTGGAGTTATTACTATCATCATGACCAACAATAAATGGGTCCATATCTGATACTTTGTGGGTTAATTCAGATTGAGTTATTGGTATACCCCATGTACTTGGGTGTGATATTCATATGTGGATAGTATCTATTTGGACTCTCATATTATACTTATAATTAAGAGAACCGATGAGCATTACCTATTAGAAGGAAATAATTTGTGCTTTCAGATTCAGGAGGGTGTTTTCCCAGATGAGTGAAATGTGGAACCTTTAAGCTTGAATCCTAGGTGGGTATTACAGTTATGAATTACCTTTAGATTGTGTGTCTTGTTGAGTGTATCTAAATATTCTTGTTTTATCTGAAATAGAAATATACTTGTGTAGAGCTAACTATATTCTTTTTTTGTATTATTTGTAGTTTTAGGTTTTCTAATTGGTATTGTTATACTCACCCATACACATGATTTTCCCACACAGGTAATGTATTGTGTATAAGATCAGCCTTTTGAAAGAGTCCTAGATAGTCCTAGACCAGATAGTTCTTATTGATATCAGATATATTGAGGTGTCTTTCTATAGTATCTTGATAGTAGTCCCAGTTTTACTTTCTGGTTGGAAATGTTTTGAAACTCTTTGTGGCGGGTTTGTATTTGGACCTATTTAATTTCCTTTACTTAATACCATAATATGGTTATGGGATTTGGATGTATGAATGCATGTTTGTTCAGTTGTTTTTACATTTCATCATTTTATAGACTTGGAGATGTGTGTGTTTGGACATGTACTTTTGATAAAGCCTCCCATTTTAGTGATATGACTTCTCGGTACTAGTGGCCAACCTATGACCTGTTAGAGGTGGGGTTGGGGAGTCACAGAATGGGTCCCATTAGAATAGGTGATGAAATAATATATCAAATGGAAATTATATACACTACATAGATAAATAAGTGGTGAAAATGGAATATGTCTCATAGAAGTAAAAGTGATATGAGGAACTATTAACATAAGTTTGACATCCTTTATAAATGTTGGAAACTCATTTATAATAAAAATAGATTTATTATAAATATATTAAATAACCATAATCATATATATCATCCCATATTTTTTTTACTTATATACTTTTATTACCCATTTTTTGTCAGTTCTTTATTTTAATCACTTTTCTAGGTGATATCTGCTTTGTTTTTCATGTATGTCTTGGTATGGGGGTTTTGTTACCAGTAATTTGATCATGATTCCATCACATATAGAATGATTATAATTATATAAATGTCATATATATTAATTATATATATATATTAATCCAAAAGTGTTAGACTTAGAAAATGTATTAGACCGTTAATGGAGATGGTAGACTGTATGTAGGCATGAATACTATTTTCATTTTTTAACAGATGAAATGAAAGAAAGGTAAATAATAATTATCATTTCAATAATCATAATTATATCTCATAAATCATATATATTCGTCTAACCAATCCTTATTACTATCCAATAAAAATAGAATTGAAAAATTAATGACATCGCTTTGTGGAGGTGGTAGTCCACACATATGCATGGGCGACATTGTCATTTCTCAATTATTTGAAAGGTAAAAAGGTAGATATGATATAATTATTATTTAAGAAGAATAATAATTTTTTAAACATAATATTTAAACATTAATCCCATCATAATTTCCACCCATAAAATATGGTAATGAGAAATGAATTGTAACACCATGTGGAGATGACAAGTCGTACTTACAAACAAGCCATACTTTCACTTCCCATTTGATGGAATGAGGGTGGATAAATGCGAATTCTGGATAATAATAAAAATTAAAAATATATAATATAATATAGATATTATTTTATGAATAATATTACAGACTTATATGAGGTAAATAAGAGTCAACAGAAGTGATCATTTTTGGTGATTACCTCTTCTTTGAGACGACTCCCTTAAATATGTTCTTAAGAGCTCAAGGGTTGATATTTTGAGAATACCAGAACCTATAAAATGTGTATATAGATGATCAGAATATAATTTTTTATGATATGATTGAGATATAAGGATCTAATTAGTGTGAAGAAGTGATGGAGGAGGTGCCATTTTATAATTTAATTGAGGGACACTTTTGGATATTATTAATAGATTAAAATATAATAGGACTATTTTAGAGAAAAATGATTTCAAATGGCATATAAATTCATAAAGAATAAAAATTTAGACCATATATTTCCCAATATATCCTTATTTAATATTTTTACGATTTTTAAATAATTTAATAAAATATTATTTTCATAAAATATCACTATTTTCAATTTTGACACTATTCATTACTTTGAATATAATAACAAGAAAAAAATAGAAATTGAAACCAAATATTTTATTAAATCTATAAAATATAATTTTTATCAATAAAATTTTCATATTAAATTAATTATCTTAAATTATAATACTTATAATATTTTTAATATCATTCTTTTTATTTTTACATCAACTAAACAATTATCGAGTCAGCATTGTGTATGATTTTAATGTAATTATTTTTTCACTAAAAATTAAAAATAAATCACCATGATTATTATAAAACAATTTTTTTCAAACTAATATTTATATTTGAATATATTTTTTGTATTATCCCATTTTAACAATATTATATTTATTAAAAACAAGAGTGTGACATGTCTCAATTTTCATGAAATAAAATATTATAAAAGTCATAATCTCACAAAAAAGAAAATAAAATTCCATATAACTGAATATTGAACAACTAAAGACCAAATTTAATCATATTATAAAATTAATACAGGTGTTAGGGTCATTTTATAATCATAATAATTTTATTTTAAACTATAATTACCTGATTTACCCTTTATCTTGGAAACAAAAATTATTAGTTACTCTTCATATTGATAAAAAATAAAATGGGATAGATTTAATAAATTTGGATCACCTAATTAAAAATATATAATATATTTTTAAAAAATCAAAATACAGAAGTTGTAGTGATTAATATAAAATGAAAATTTTAAATCCCGATGATTTTATTTTTTTGGGAAAATGACCTTTTTAAATATAAATTATTTTTATGCTAAATTGAAGTATAAAATATATAAAAAACCAATAATTTAATTAATTTAAATCAAATATGTAAAAAAATTAAAATTTAAAACTAATCAGAAATATAGTCTTTCTTTATAAATACTTTAAAATAAAAATAATTTTTTCAATTAATATTAGTACATTTCACTGTTCATTAAAAAATAAACCTTTTTTGAAAAATACAAAAATTTCAATCTAAGATAATTTTTGTATGAAGATTTGAAAAATGAAATGATTTTTTCCAAATAATGTTTCCAAAATTCAGGAAATTAATTATAATATTCACTCATAAAAATAAATAAAAACTATTTGTGAAGAAAACATATTGTTTGAAGAATAAAAATGACTTTACAAAAAAAGAGTGCTTAATTTCTCCAAGAATTAATTAATATATCATTAATCAGCAATCCCATCAGATATTTCATAATTTACATAATAATATTCATTCCCACCAATTTAATGGCTAGGTTATAGCGGTCACATTTATGTAATAATACTTTAGGGTTCGTTTATGCTCGATGCTGTGTATCGTAAATGCTATAAAATATAGTGTTCTTTTAAAATATCATGGTGATAAAAAGTTGAATTTATTATATAAAATTAATTATTATGATTAAAAATTTATAATCCATTTTTAAAAATTAAATTCAAGTATGTGGAATAATTTAATTTAAAATTAGGTCTATAAGCACGATTAAAATTTGTTTTCCAGATTAAAAAAAATAGAATATTTGTATATAAAAAATCATCATGAAGTTTATTCAAACAAAATAAATTGGATTAATTATAATCTATTTCACTTATTATTACTTTTAAAACCATTTTAAAATGTAATTTAACTTTTTAAATACATTAAATGAAAAGGAAATTTTAAATAATAAGAAAAGTTTTCACTATTAATCGAAAACATTAATCCTTCCAGAAAATTATAAAAAATTTACTCTTAGATAATATTGAAAAGATGATTTCAAAATTTAATTTAATTTTTTCATATAAATTTTAGAAAATGATATAAATTAATTATATTATTTTTTCAGAAAAAGTAGTAAAACTATTTTTACGGAAAAATATATTTTTTAGACATATAAAGACTTTAATAAAAAATATATTTGATTTATCTAAATATTTTATATATATTTTTCAAAGGAGGTTATTACTATTTATACCACCTAATTTAGTGGAAATGTTATACTGACCATGATTAAATAATAATATTTTTCTTATTTTGTGATTCATTAAAACTCGATGATGTGTTTAACCTAATATATCAAAATTACATATGTTTTAAAAAAATATATTTCATAAAATTTTTGAGTGTATCATTATAACCCCCATAAAATGAATTTAACCATTTAAATTACATTTTCTAATACAAATAACTAAGGATACTTATACTACATTATATCCTTAGGTTCTTATTTTTCTTCATTGAGTTGGTGGTTCGCCATAAAATCTTTACTAGGTGAGTGGTCCTGTTTCATAGAACATTATCTCTACAATCCAGAATATTAATAGGTTGTTATTCATAGGAAATACCTTGATTCAGTGGTATTAATTCATAGTTAAATACCTGTAAAGGATCAAGTATGTACTTCCTCAGGAGTAATATATAGAATACATCACTAACTTGAGAGAGGTTCAGTGGAAGTGATAAGGGATAAGAAACCATCCCTAATTGAACAAGAATATCGAAATGGCCCAATACACCTAAGGATAAAATTTAATTTCTTTATGAATATGATAACCTTCTACCTTGTAGAAATTCACTGAAACATCATCTCAACATATTCAGATTATAGGTAATGTCGAATATTATAAACATATATTTTCTATTGATTTTATATTGACTTATGTGTTTGGGATGGATCTAAAATTCTCTTCCATTTCTCTAGATAGCTCTGGTCCAAATAGATTTCCTTATCCAAATTCAACTTGAAATATTGATGACATACACTTCCTTCCATAGAGTTCTTCATAATGAGTCAACTAAATGCTTGAGTGAAAGCTATTATTGTAAGAAAACACAACCAGAGGAAGGTATTGATACCAAACACCTTTGAAATCCGTATAATAATATCTCAAAATATTCTATTGGGTTTTGAATTGTAATCATAGACTAACCATATATCAAATGATGATAATGTATTCTAAAAAATAACTCTATATCTAAATCCAATTAAATACATCTCCAAAACATTGAGGTAAACCTTGGATTTTGATCAGATACAATCAAATGGGGTAATCCATGAGACATTTCCACTTCCATTATATATATTTTGGAAAGATGATTAAGAGAGAAATATTATATGATAGTGATCATGTGTTCTTACTTCATAAAGTGAACGAATAAAATTCATATATAATTATTCCCTTTATCTATTTTGGGTAGTTCAATTAAAAAATCCATAGTGGTGTTTTATCTTTTCTATTATGGTATGAGTAATGGTTGTAACTTCACTTTAGAATTTTGTCTCTCAGCCATAACTTTCTAACTAACCACGCACTGAGTTACAAACACTAAAATATCTCTCTTTATGCCACCCCAACATAAATACTCTTTTAAATATACATTCATCATTGTACTTCCATGATAACTAGAGAATAATGACCTATGATATTCCCCTAACAGATCCTTCAATTCTGTTATAAATGGTAAATATACACAGTTATTGAATCTTATCATTCCTTCATAATCAAGGATAAAATCATGAACATTATAACCTTATTTTTTATCTTTACATATTCCTTATGTGACTCTTTAATCTTCAATTGGGATGATGGATGAACACTAATTTTAGAAAGATAATATTTGTCCCCTATATTCAAGATTGTTAGATCCATCCTTTTAAAATCTATAAATATTGGATCTTTTTTATCCTCTTCATGGATAATCTGTCATGATATTTTGACTAAAATCATCAGCCATCATGTTTGATTTCCCAATGTGGTAATATATTAAGAAGTCATAATCTATAATCAACTGAAGCCATATTATCTAATACATTTTCATCTCTTTCTATGTAAATATATACTTTAAACTATTATATTCAGCATATATATCACACCATTCTTCATAAATATAATTCCTCTATATCTTCAATAAAAAATTTATTGTAGCTAACTCGAAATCACAAGTTGGGTAATTATGATCATGAAACTACATTTTTCATGACACTACAACATAAATCACCTTTAGAGATGGTCACTTAGCGGCGATTTACAAAACCGCTGCTAAACATTTTTTTAAAAGGGTTTAGCGAGGGTTTATTAAGAACCACCGCTAAACCCCCTGCCCCATTTTTTTACAATGGAGACACTTCCCCCAACACCCAACCCAGACACCCCTTCTCCCCCGACCCCCGTGACCCCACCTTCTCCCCTCGACCCCCGTGAGCCCTGAACCGTTGATCTGCTCCCCACCAATACTGTCAGTGAAGGTTCTCACCATCTATCAGCTTGCCTCACTGCCCATCACCGCCGACCCCTCGAAGCCCTAGCTCGCCTCCCCACTGCCAGTCCTAGACCGTGCCACTGTTGGATGCTTCTCACCACCACGCAATGCACCTCGCCACCCCTCACCGCCATTGACTGCCTTTTCCACCCCTCCATGCAGGTTTGTATACCATTATTGTGTGGTTGTGGTTTGGTTTTGGGTTGGTTTCTTTAATGTTGGTTGAATATTACTTCTTTTTTTTCAATCTTGATTGTTGTGGTATGTTCTTCCATTTATAGGTTCCCATTATGGTGTGGATTCATGTGGTTTCAATAATGGTCATATATGATCAAGATATTAATTTACCTCCCAATTGTAGAAGATTTTGTAGAATACTTTTTTTCATCATTTTTTAAGCAATACTTTTCATCCTTAGGTGGAAGGTTAGATAGAGAAAATAATATAAATGCTAATGGGTGTGTTGAAGATGTTTATTATTAATTTTATTGTCTCTTAGGGGAATCATTTTCCTTTGGTTGAGTTTTACTATGATAATAACGATTGATTAACCATTAGCAAGACTCCATTTAAAGATTCATATGAGTGTTCTTACATATCTCTATTGTGTTTGAATGAGGTTAGAGAGTTAATTAATCTTTGAACAAATTTGGTGAAGATAATGATAAATAAGGTTTAGCTGCTCTATGAGTGAATAAAATATGATCAAGACCATCATGTGATGGACCTAGGTATATATTTGTTTAAGTGAGATGGGATTGAACCAGTGAACAATAATTTATTCCTCTTTTTATGACTTCTTCAAAAATAAACCAAATTTACCTATTAGAGTGGGGAAACACAATACTTAAATCATACAAACTATGGATACAAAATATAAAAAAACACTTGGTATATAAGTTTCACCATCCAAATTGATAATTTAACCCTTGGCATGATCTATAATCGCCTAAGCTTACATGATCCACTAGAATAACCATGATGGATGCAATGAAAAGGTTATATCTTTAACTTGTATTATAACATTAACAAAAATTTCATCACCCAAAATAAGTCATTATTGTTTGTATATTTAATAAAATATGAATTATCCTTTTACTCAATTTAGATTATCTTCTCATAATTATATAGTACTCTCACTCTAAAATGTTAATGCACACTCCACACTCTTAAATGCCTACATTATGATTAATAGATCATCTTTATTATATTATGTTTCTGTAATCTTAAACTATCGTATATGTTTGGTCATTTTATATTACATGTACTTCTATCATAACATGTGATCAACTCTCATGAATCCATCAAGGTCAATTTCTAATTCACATGGGCCACATGCTCTCTTACTAGTAACACCCTGAAAAGAGTTTACAAATGGATGCTTCAACTTTACCTTTCTAAATTACACAATAACATCCAATTCAAACCATGTATTCTAATCAATTTCCATTTTTGTAGTAAGACGTCACTACCATGCCAAGACAGTCCACACTAGGACCAAGAGAAACAAAGAAGACAACCTAATCTCTATATTTCAAAGAAGACGTTGATTTTTCGTAATATTGTTATTCCACTTATACCTACCCACAAATGGATCAAATAATACATTGTATAGTTACCTATATACTTATATAATAAAAGGAAAACATCACAGGTCCAACTATAATATCTTTCTGATAGAGGTCCAACTTATATTTCAACCCCCATTGACGTTCCATGATCGACCCCAGATCTGAAAAATTTAATCACACGCAGGGTCACAACATGTTTCAAACCATAACAATTCACCATGATACCCCACATGTTCTAAAATTCTCAACCCAAACCCTAACCAACTCTTTTAATCCTAATTATAGGCCACTAATTTAAGGTAAGAGTTTGTTTTCATTTCATATTTTTAACATCTTATCAATTATTATATTATTTATCAAGCCCTTTCTTTAGTGATATCAAAGTTATGTCATCATCAGTTTGTCCATCTATTTTTGTGGAGCATGAAATACAAAAAACTACAGGGATGGGATCCTTGTTCTCATCTTCTTTTATGGATCTTTTTAATTTGCATGATTTGGATTTCTAGTAGGTTATTTACCATCTGTATTTATATAGGAAAACCTTATGTAACATATTTACAATTTTTTAAACTAGTATGTATGAATATAATTCCCTATTTCGTAGTAACTATGTGTTTTAAAATTTTTAAAATTGTGTTGGTACATTGTGATATACATGGATAAAAGATGGATCACACTACGAAGGAACACACCTCAGTATGTTAAGGGTTTGAAAGAGATTTTAGATTTTGAAATTTCTAATCAATTTTTTGAAGAGAGAATATGATTTCCAAGTCCTAAATGTTAATTTAGAAGATGGTTGAAGAGAGATGCAGTTTATGAACAATTAATAATGAAGCAATTCCTTGTTCAATATTTGTATTGGATTTGGCATGGAGAATCGAAAGTTACAGAAAGGTTGATCACTGATGTTAATCCATATAATGAGCTCCCAACTTCATCATCAATGGAAAATGAAATGAAAAATCTCATAAATGATGTATTCGGCACTGCAATACACCACTATCAACATCAAAACATAATAGAAGAACCAGATGAGGGTGCTAGAAATTGGAACGTGACAAGTGATGTTTTTGAGACAACAACACAACCGGATCAAGATTGTATCATATCATTGGATCCTCTTTTTGATTCTATAGAGATAAATTTATGAAAAAACTTTACTAAAGAAAATACGTTTCATGATTTAGTTGACGGTGGAAATCAAGAGTTGTATAGTGGATGTTTGAAATATTCAAAGCTTTATTTTTTCCTAAAGTTGTACCATATCAATTGACTGTGTGGAATTACAAATAAGGTAATGTCCATGATATTGGAATTGTTGTGTGATTCATTTCCTGATGAAAAAAATGCTCGAGTCTTTTTATGATATGAAAAAAGTTGTTAACAGGCATGGTCTGAATTATATAAAAATACATGCATGTCCCAATTATTGTATGCTTTATTGGTGAGTGGATTCAAGTAGACAGAATTTCAAATAATGTTATTCTAGATGGAAGTCAATGGGTTATGTTGGAAGTATGAATCAACATACTTTCATGAAGAAGAAGAAAATAAACACACCTGCAAAGGTTTTGTGTTACTTTTTTTTAAAGTCTATATTGCAAAGATTATTCATGTCATGGAAAACCGCCGAACACATGAAGTGGAATTCTGTAGATAATAACAATGATTAGTTAACGAGACATCCACGAGATTCACAAACGTGGAAGATATTTGATTCATTATATCCAGATTTTCAGCTGATCCTAGGAATGTTTGATTAGGATTGGATGCTGATGTATTCAACCCATTTGGGACTTTTAGTACCAGTTATATCATTTGGCCAGTTGTTTTGATCTCTTATAATCTATCTCCATGGATGTGTATGCAACAAAAATCTTTTATCATTCTCATGATTATTCCTAGAAAACAATTCCTGTAAATGATATTGATGTATACTTGTAGCCTTTCATTGAAGAATTACAGGAGTTATGGTGCAACGGTGTTGATAAATTTGATGCTTCTTCTAAAAAAATGTTCAAAATGCATACTTATTTAATGTGAACCATTAGTGACTTCCATGGTCTTGGGAATATATCTGGTTGGAAAATTTACATGGGTTTGTATTTTCTTGTTTGAAACTTTGGTATTGAGACCAAATAGCTACCTCACAGTAGAAAATTGTGCTTCTTATTTCATCAAAGACTTCTCGATGCATCTCAGTGATTTCAGATGAACAGATCAAAATTTAAAGGATTCATTGACCATAGACCACCTCCAATGTTGTTAAATGGTTCTAAAATGTTGACACAACATGAAAATGTTGAAAGAAAATTTGGAAAGGTTCATCATTTGAATAATATCGGGAAATAGGTTTGAAGTGCATCATCAAGTGAAATCAGAATGCAACAATGAAAGAAAAAAAGTATATTCCTCAAACTTTGATATTGGGAATTTAATTTGTTGTGGTATAATCTTGGTGTGATACATATTGAGAAGAATGTTTGTGACAATTTGATTTTCACATTGCTTAATGAGCATGTAAATTCAAAGGATCTTCTCAATTCTCACAAAGACTTGCATATAATGAACATAAAATGTGATCTCTATCCAGATTAGAATGAAAAGTATGCTACGACAATTTTTGCATTGAAAAATAGGGACACAGATACATTCCTTTGAATATTAAAGAACGTGAAGGTATCTAATGGGTATTCAAGTAACATCTCAGGGTTTGTCGACTTGAATAATCGTAAGTTACACGGATTGAAAAGTCACAACACACATATAGTTTTACAACAGTTGCTACCATTGGAATTGAGTACATTATTACCTGAAAAAGTTACTGCTATTGTACTTCAATTGTGCACATTATTCAGATAAATATCTGAGAAATATCTACATCCATTTCAGCTTGACTACCTCCAAGAGAGGTTTGTATTGACCCTTTGTGTAATGGAGATGATCTTTCCCCCATATTTTTTTTACTTTCATGATTCATTTAACTGTGCATTTGGTTGAGGAAGCTAAATTAGGAGGCCCCGTTCATTATCGATGGATGTATCCAATTGAGAGGTACTTTATTTATATATATATTTTTTCAGTTAAGTAATTTTTTTTCACTTAATTAAATGCATAATTATGTTTATTTTATTTCACATATATCCTGGGAATTTGAAATCATACGTGAGAAATAAAGCTCAACCAAAAGGATATATTGCGGAAGGCTATTTGGATGAGGAGAGTCTTACCTTTTTTTCTAGATACTTGGATGATATTGAGACAAGATTTAATCAATTTGTATGCGTTGACGACACATCGACTCAATCTAAAATACATCAGAAATAAAAAAAATTTCTTGCTATTGGCCGATCAGTTGGGAGGACCTCAAATGTGATACTGATAGAATTGGAATTATTATAGGGACATAGATTATAAGGCCCCAGCCTTAAACCTTACTTAATCTTGAGTTATTACATGATTACACATTGAGGATCTTTTAAGGTTTAGAGTTTTAGAGAATTAGATCATGAAACTTGCATTACATTCCACATTTAAACAAAGTGGTTACATAAAAGACAGTATTCATTCTTCCCATCAACGGAAACATATTTAAAATATAACACGGATTCTTTCTTGACACATCCTTGACACTATCATCACATCATGTACCTTTCCCTTGAACTGTGAAAAACACTTCAAAAACTTGGGATGAGAACAAAAAGCTCAGTAAGGGATATAAAAATATGGAAAGGAAACATGGGTACACATATACATAAGAATGAGTTCATACTTTACCCATAAAACATAAGCACTTTATCATACCTCATCAAATCTTGAATAAATCATAGAAAACATAAGACATAAAGGTAACTTGAGGCATTCATAACATTCTTACGTAGGGAGTAACCCTCTTGGTTACGTTTGGAATACCAATCACAGTATATTCCCTAAATCTCTTCGGAGAAACCTTAACGTTTCACTCCTTCGCGTTACCCAATGCATTGGAGAGCTATATCGGGCTCACCCGCCCTTATTTTATCACGGAACCACCCGTCTTCAGAATAATGCCCAAGAAACATAACGTATCACATAAAACATGCATAAAGGAAACATAACATTTCCACATCACAATATAACATTTTAGTATATTGAAATAATTAATCCATTCAAAAAGAAACCATTTCCAAAACCATTTAAAACATTTAATAAAGAGAATTTTGAATCAAAGTGTCCCATACCACCTTGAAGCTTTTAAAATGTTAAACCATTAATATCCATATAAATAAATCCTTAAAACCATTTTGAAAACATAGATATTAATAATAACAAATAATTAAAACATTTAAAGCGATATTTTGGTTAAAGGTGTTTTACCAAAATTAGAGAAACTTGAATACAATAATGGAGGAATAACATTTAGTCATAACTTTGTAATATCATGAGAATAATTGGATTCATGATATAATACTCCAAAGGACAGTATATACACCATATAAGAGCGAATTGGTGCATAACAATAATGAACCCTCAATAGAAATGTCAAATGTGATGAAATCCCTTATAAAGAAGGTATCCTTAAATTAAGGACAAATCAATCTCAAAAATATGTGTGAAAAATATGAATACACCCAATATAAGTGGATATTAAGTGTAAAACAATAAATGGTCATTCACACATATTCAATGGATGACATATTCAATGACTACATGTTGAACCCAAAGAAATCGAAATTGGGTTAAAAAGTTCCCTTGATAGCCCAACGACATCACATCAAAATGAGTTGATGAGAGATAAAAAGTGTATCTAATCACTTGGACATAAACTTTACATCAATAAGGATATATGAGAACATATCCCAACATAACAATATGTAAATTAAAAGACCCAACAAAATAAGTCTTTTAAAAAAGAGGAGGGTGAAAGGTTCCCTTACCGACTTGGGTATCTTTCAAAACATACACCCCATGAAAGAAGGACAATAGATCATTGATGTAAATACTCATAAATGAAAGTATATTACACAAAGAGTATAATAATGGGCAGTACATACACCACTCAATGGAATTTGTGGCAAATGTAGCATAAATCTCACGAGAATAAAAGTGAGATGAAAAATCCCTTACGAAAACTCGGCAGCCTAACGGCGCCACATAAAACTTCCGAATATGGATTTATGAGATCAAATAGGGTATCTCATCACATTAAAATATAATGTACATCAAGAGGAATATAAAAGAAAATCCCCCAACATTACAAAGAGGAGATTAAAAGAAGTGACATAAAGGAGAGTACTTAAAAAGAAAGAGAGAGGTTAGATCTCTTACGAAAATTCGGCAGCCTAACGGCGCCACTTAAAACTTCCAAAATGGATTGATGAGAGAGAATAGGGTCTCTCATCACATGAACATAAAAAATAAAGTAAGTGTAATATAAAAGATCATCCCAATAACAAGAAATATGAGCTTTAAAAGGAATGACATAAAAGTGTGTACTTAAAAAGAAAGAGAGGAGTAGGATCCCTTACCTCGGGTCCGACTTGACTCGATCGTTCTTTAATCTCCTGAATAATAAACTTGAGTTAATTTCTATTTCCTTAAGAACCTTTTCCAAGTTCATTATTCCTTTTATATCAATTATTGACATGTTATAAACATTATGTAATCATTCAAGTTAATAATGTTCATTTTGTCGGTATTTGGTTCTTAAGTCGAAAGTGGACTTTTTACAATTACATGTTGTTCGTGTGGCCAAATGTTTATTATAAACAGAATTGTATTCATGATGTAGATATCATATATGTCATATATATCCAGTACATGCATGCATTTATAACATTACATAATCATTTAGAGGTAAGAAATGAAATGCACCGTTCATGGAGACGGTAAGCCGTACGTACGCATGAACGCTACTTCCATTTCTATTTCGTTGTTTATAGAATGGAATCATAATGATATAAAAGTATATTATAATTCCAGTATAATATCATATATAATATCATAGTTCCATCCTTTATACGTCCCACATATGGTATTTAACGAATCAAATCACTTTGAGGGGGCGGTAGTCCGCACTTCCTTAAATGAAGATATCGCGTATACCCATAATGGAAGAAATAAAGGTAAGACAAAAATGAAAAATACAGAAGCATAAGTAAAACATTAACATATTATATATCATATATAAAAATAGTGACATCATAATGTCCACCTTTGAAGGTGTTAAATGAGTATTGAACAATCATCATTTCGGGAGGAAGAATCTCACCATCCACGGAAACCGTATGTTCTTTAACCATTTGATGTAGTTGTGTGAGAGTGTAGCTCGAATAAATCTTATAATAACATCCTAGTAAATTTAAGATACTGGTGTTGTTACAAAATAAGTAAATAAAAAGAGTTTAGGGGGTTGGAAAAACAAAATAAAACAAATGAACATGAGAGAATGAATTACCTTTAAAAGTGTAACTCCTATTGATTTGAGCCTAAAGGCTTCCTTTGAAAGGATTATGCCCAAAGGGAATCCTCTAGGATGAGGATAGTGATGTGGAGGGAGTAAATTGGCGGTGGTTGGCCGAGCCAAATGCTTGAGGAGTGTGTGAAATGAGGTAGAGGTGGGGGCCTTTTGTAAGAGGAGAGGAGGGGCACTTTTGGAAAGTAAGAAATATTACTTTATTTGAAAATGTATTTCGGTTTTAAAAGGTCCCACATTGATATAATTCGTGGATAAGGTGATAAGGGTTCGAAATCCACCCATCCAATAAGTTTTGGACATTTGTAGTTCATATATTTTACATTATCTTTCCATTTTATTTAAATCGTCAAATAATGATGTCATCGCTGCATCATTATTATGTCATAAATAATTTACTTTATTTAATGTCTAAAAATTATAAAAAAAATACTAAGATGTAGGAAATATTTTTAGATTTCCAATTACTATTTATAATCAAAAATATGACTTGTATAACCCCTCGTAAAAATTGTTTTAGTAAAACATATCATGTTTGTGTCATTTTTACTTTTACAATAAATAAAAAGTTATTTATGTCATTTCCCAACCAAAGTGGATCCATGGGGTCCCCAAGTTGACCCATGGCTTGTATTGGTAAAAAATTACACATCCAATGTGTCAAGTTCATTTCATATTATTAAAACACTATATTTACCTTAAACTACACTAATTACCTCTAATTGCGATTAAAAACTTAATAAGTTACTATTCACCAAAAAATTATTTTAATCTCATTGACCCAAATTTTACTTCTTAATGACAACCATTTATGTCGGATTTTTGAAAATCAAAACACAATGATGGCAAAATTTCATTTAAACAGAAAATCAGTTTTTATAAGTACCACTTAGTGGTTTCACTATTCATCAAAAATTAATGTTTTTCAGAAAAATCCCAAAAATTCACCATAAGCTATATTTGATATTCCGAATTCAAAAATGAAGTCCGTTTTACAAAATTCAAAACATATTAGTCACATTAATTAATTTAATAATTAATTCCCGCTGTCAGCGCAAATAGCGTGTTTTTATAAAACAATATGTATCAAAAGATTGACACTAGTTTAAGTCTGATTTCAAAGTGAAATTAATTCCAACGACCACTATTGGATTTGTAACGCCCCGACCCCAGCTACCCAGAGTCGGTGCATTACTTCGTAACATTGGCATGATCACAAGAAAGATCAAATCTCGAAAGACCGATTGGTTTAGTAGCCTTGGAAACACTAGATATATTCATAAGTTTTACATTACATCATAAAATGAAAAACGACTAAAACAACATAATGTTTCCACAATCCACACTATTAACCCCTCATAAAATCCCTGCAGGTCATTCATAACTTACTTCTTCACATCCTGGGAAAAATAAAACATAGAAAATGGGTGAGCTCAAATGCCCAGTAAGGATAACAATATAGCGGAAACTTTCATAAATAAGAATAAACATTTAAGGCAACGTATAACTAAAACAAAAGCCTTTTAAATATGAACTTTCAACATGGTATGGCATAAATAAAATGAAATAATTCCATTTACTTATTCACATGGATATTCTACTAATCGAATAATCACATGCAAAAATCAATAACCACTTTCATAATGTTGGAATGCATAATGCTAAACTTTAATTACTTTTCAAGGCCTCGTCCCAAGACCTTGGGGCTAACTGTAACCGGAACCCAACCCGGAGTGCCTCTAATAACCGGACACCAACCCGGAGTGCCTCTAATAACCGGACACCAACCCGGAGTGCCTCTAATAACCGGACACCAACCCGGAGTGCCTCTAATAACCGGACACCAACCCGGAGTGCCTCTAATAACCAGACACCAACCCAGAGGGCTTAATTTTACCAGTCCCTAACCTGGAGGGCTTACTTTTACCAGTCCCCAACCTGGAGGGCTTACTTTAACCAGTCCCCAACCTGGAACATACTTGTCCAACACATTCATATGAAGTAAAGATTGAAATATAACATA
Source organism: Viscum album (assembly GCA_963277665.1). Classification (NCBI taxonomy): domain Eukaryota; kingdom Viridiplantae; phylum Streptophyta; class Magnoliopsida; order Santalales; family Viscaceae; genus Viscum; species Viscum album. The sequence goes on from OY728142.1 coordinate 443,175,458, forward strand.
GACATTCTTATTGGAACTAGCATACGAAATGTCAATACTTTCACCATAAACTATGAATGGTATAAAAATAGCACATCCACAGTCAAACATATTACAAAACTTTAAATACAATATAGAAGCTTTGTATTACAATAAATCAACTTCAAATAAGCGTAAAATCCATCAAAGGATGTTGACATAGATGAAATCAAAATTCTTTTTAAAGAAATATCACTTTTTATTTTGAAATCATTTAAGATCCATATAAAATAAAACATTTTCTTTGAAAATATTCTTATAAGCTTGTAAGGAAAGCTTTGAAGATTTTATAACGGCGTAAAATAACCGCACCTGCCGTATAAGTTAAAAAAACATTCTTACCTCAATTCTGTCGAAAAGGTTAAAAAGGAACTTGTTTTGAAAACGACGGAAAGATTACTTTATAAACCTCTTATAAAAAGTCAAACAATGGTATAAATGACTTTAACCCATATTCTTGTAATAGTAAAAATGTTTTGAAATACATTTTTAAGAAACATGGATGTGGATGATAAAGAGATCCCAGTAGATTATTACGTATAAACAACCTTGGATAATGAAGAGGTTGTAAAGTAAACCCTTACCTTGTACTTTTCCTTGGTTGGGGTAGGTTAACCTCCTGTATAATGGTGAAATAATTGTTATTAAATTATACAAGAATCATATATATTAATATGATATCATATATGATCTTTTAACATTGATTTGTTAATAATATCTTAGAATTATCGTCGTTTCGGGTGTTAACTTACTTGTTTTCTTTTATATGTTTTGTTACGTAAGAAATGTTTGTAAAGGATAGGTTGTATATTATTCATATCCAGAATTATATCAAGTCCTTAAACATCATTTTTAAATCATCAAATGATAATTATACTTGAATGGATACGATGGAGAATGAATCTCATCGCGTTCGTGGAGACGGTAGTCCGTACGTACGCACGAGCGACAATATCATTCTTTTGATATTAAAATAATATATAAATGGATGGTATATCATATATACAGAATCATTAACATGTTATATTTATTATTTACATGAGTTACACATAATTATTATACCCATCCAAATAATAATATATTGAATAACAATTACACCACGACGTGGAGACGGTAAGCCGTACGTACGCACGTATGGTGACATGTTATTCAAAGGGTGGATAGAATACTGAATATGGTTGTACCATATTTATAATAACATCACAGTATATGTAAGATACTGGAGTTATTATTTTATAATTGTAATAACAAAGAAAGAGGAAGTGGAAGGAGAAAAGAACTTGGAAAAGGGTGGTGAAATCATTACCTCTTCTTCGGGTTCTTCCTTTTGATTTGATCAAAAGGGATCCTTAGGATGGCTTTCTTATCAAACTAAGGCCTCTAGGTTGTAGTGAGGGATGTTGGGAGAGTATTTGGGAAGAGTTTGGCCGAACCAAAAGGCTTTGAAGGTGTGAATAAATGAGAAGGAGGAGTGCCCTTTTATAAGAGGGGTGAGGGGCACCTTTGGAAAAGCTAGAAATATTAATTTATAATAAATTCATATTCGGTTTCTAATGGCTCCAAAGTTGATTATTCAAAGGTTAAGGTGGGTATAGGTCGAAAAACACTCAACCAATAGAATTTAGACAGGTTTGGGTACTTATATTAACCTTATCTTTAAGTATTAACTCTAAGTTAATTAGTTTCACTTTTACAATGTCTCTTTGTATTTTTATATAATATGGTAAATAAACATACTATATACATCCAAGCGACCCCCAAGTGGTCCATTAATGATGAAAATATCATGATATAAGTCTCTTGGACGAACCTTAGATTTTTAGGAATTTAATATCAATTAATAATATAATATTTGTTTTAAGAACTCTTTTATGTCAATTTTGACACTATTCAATAGTTGATTTTTTTGAAACTCATAACAGATTGATTACTTCGAACAAAGTCAATTAAATCAATTCTAATATATCATATTATCCTATAAAATTAGTTTAATTCATTAAAAGTTTCATATTATATTTTTTTGGGTATTTATAAAATCAATTATTTTAATTTTTCACTATTATAGTAATTACTGCATCATCATTGTGTCATAAATAAATAAATTATTTAATGTCTAAAAATTATAAATAAAATATAATTATGTAGGAAATCTTTTTAGATTTCTAATGAATTTTTATAATCTAAAATCCAACTTATATAACCCTATGTAACAATTGTTTTGCTAAAAGATATATGCTTGTGTCATTTTTGTATTCATTTTGACTTAATTAAAATAAAGTGTCATTATCACTTACAAGTGGATCCATGGGGTCCCAAAATCGACCCAAAGATTCCCATGGTCGACCATGTATCAAAAAAATGGTTAAGACACGTTTTAGGGTAATTTAGTATTATTATAATATTATTGTTTAACCCTTATTTACCGGATTTACCCTTAACCATGGTAAATAAAATATTTACCGCAGTAATTATTCAAAATGTCTAAAAATAAAAGTTACCTATTTACACAATTTGAACATCCTGATTCCAAATATGGAATCCATTTTTCTAAATTCAAAACACAGAAGTGGCAGAAATTAATTTAAAATTAATTCCCGCTGTCAAAACAAAAAGCGTGTTTTTAAGAGATAATAACTATCAAAAGATTGACACTTGTTTATGTTCGGTTTAATTGTAAAATTATGTCTAATGACCAACATTATATTAAATTGTAAAAATATATTCTAAATATACTTTAAAACCACTCAAATTCATAATTTATCACTATTAATTATTTTGATTAAAAAAGTTGTTTTTAATTAAAATTTAGTAATTTTCACTATTCATCAAAATATGAAAGTTATCCGAAAAGTACCAAAATTTCACCTTAGGCTAAATTCGATATTCCGAATCCAAAAATGAAGTCCATTTTGAAATATAAAATATATATATTTTCAAAAAGTAGGTATTACTATTTATAACGGCTAGTTTGATTGGTTATGGTGTGTTAGAACTCGGTGTTGCGTACAACACACGCTATCACATTATTCAAAGGGAAACGTACCGTGGAAGCTTGGGGTGTTTCATTTTAAATTTTTGATGTCCCCATTTAGTCAAAAAGTTTAAAATATTGTATTTAAAAAGGTTTTACTATTAGAAGTTGATAAAAATGAAATACTGAAAATGAATCTGTTCTTGCATTATGACTAAGAAACTCATAATAGGGATTCTAAAATTATAAGGATTATATAAAGATCAAAATGTAGTTAATACTATTCATGACCTCTTTTAATGGTGTGATTGAACTTGGTGTTGCGTGTAGTGCAAGTTATTGAATTATTTTTAAGAAATAACACACTCTGAAATCCTGGGGTGTTACATTCTCCCCTCCTTCAATAAATTGCGTCCTCGCAATTTGAAATTGTTCTTCGAAAATAAAAGGTTGAAAGTAGAAAATATATTTGTGGGAAAACCCACATTGGAAATTGGGTTACTAAAATTTAGTCTTAATATGAGGAAAAGAGAAATTAAAGGGTCACCACCAAATTATGATCTTGATTAGGAGAACATTGGTGGCAATTAGAGACATATAATTGGAGGAAAAACGTAAATATTTATAGGTAGTGATTGAGGTCATCAATCACAAACAAGTATAAAATTGAGGTCCTTAAACTCATCAATCCATGATGATTTGAAGTACCATCGGTTCAACAAAATATATGGTATTGGGACAACACATTTTTGACATTTCAAAATATCTTAGTTGAAATCCCACATCGAAAAATGAATTAATGAGGCCTCTATTTAAAATAAAGAGTGGAAAGTATGAAGATTACCGAAAATAACACATACTAGGGTTCCATGTAGGAAAATATGGATATGGAAGAGAAATCTAACCATCAATTATCTGATGGAGAGTGGTAGAGAACATGGCTATGAAAAGGCCAACAATCCCAAAGCCATAAATTTGTGATGATTTAAGGTACCATCTAGGACAACATTTTTGTTCTAAGTTTCTATTATTAATGTTGAGGAATTTATTTATGAGATTGGATAAGGTAATAAGGAGATATAATTACTTTATAATTAGAATTTTACCCATTAATAAATTTCTACCACAAACTCATCTTTCATTCTAAAAGATAATAGAACGTAAATTTTTTTTTTCTATTTATACTATTCGTACAGGGTTCCAAAATAAATGAATTATAATTCATCTACCAGATCTTTTAAAAAAAACTACATTATTTAATTCAGGACATCTCGTGGGACAGTGGTAGGTGATACACCCTTGTCGCCCTTCGGTTGCGGGTTCAAGTCTCGCAGCCTTGCCGGACGCGACGGGTTGCCGCCCGACCTCCGGGTTGTCCTTTTATGGCAATCCAAAATAATCCAAACTAGAACTATCCAAAATACTTCTGTCTAAACTCACAGTCCAACATTTATAAGGAAGGTAAACATAATATAGATCCTTTTTACCCCGTAATAGAATATGAATACCTTCATCATGTATTACCATATTCCTTATTGATTACATTCATGCTCCCTTATTCCATATAGAATGCTGGATATACTTCATTAATCCAAAAATGTTTTAAACCCCATCAATGATGGAATATACAAATCATTAATCAGTTCCAAGGTAGTCAAGAATATCCAATATAATTTATCCAAAACAATCACATATTATTCCAAAATCACTACCTCAGTATCAGAACTATATTATGATTTATCATTCTCTCAACCATATATTTTCCAAAAATTTATCCTGCTATTGAGTCACTTTTCTTTGTTCCACACAATCTCAAGTCCTTAATGAAATAGTACTACAGTACAATCCTTATATACTCCATGATTATTGTAACAAGTACATTGGTGATACAACACTCAATTTACATAATCAACATAAGAACTCTAATCATTCCTCTTCATCTGTGGTAGTATCATAACTTGATTATTATCCAATAGCATCATTTGCGTCATAGTCTGATGACTGGGACATAGGTTCACGTAGTGTCCAAACTCCTTTCAAATGAAGCATTGTACATTTGAAACCATTTTCTTACCCTTGCAGTCACGTACTTTGTGCCCTTTTCCTCCACACTTATAACAAACTCCCATTCCTTTCAGGCATGTTCCAGGGTGTTTCTTTCCACAGTTACCACATATGGGAAAATTCTTCTTTTCCCTCTTCCCTTTATCCATCTTTCTCTCTTCTATCCTTTTCTTCTCTTACTTCCCTTCAAAGCCATAGGACTCAGTAATCTCTTTACTTATCTTATCAATACATGATATTATTTCTTCATATGATGATAATACATGGGAGACTATTTCTCTTATAAATTCTAGCTTAAGACCATGAAAGATATGATCCTTCCTTCTCTTTGGATCATGTGCATTTCCGGAGTTCTCATTCCTTCTACTGGGTGCCATTTCTAAACAATGGCATAAACTAGATCAGTTTATGAATCAAAATACATAATCCCATACTTATAAAACACTTAACATAAATTGAACTATTTATGGATATAATCCATAATCATAAGAATGTTTTCTTTAAGGATGTATATACTCATAAACCCTTCAAAATGATTTGTAAAGAAAATGAGAGTTATCCTAAGCATATCCCCCGGGAGTGTCGTAACCAAGAGTGCAGCAAGGCCCGTTGTCGTGCACCAGTTCCCGTTCGAGTCTAGCTCAAAGCGGTGTTTTCGGGTTTTACCCCTAGGTACATCTGTGCCAGAGCCGCCTCTACCTGCTCGTATCCAGACAAGGATGTATTGCTCGAAAAACTCACAAAATCTCTACAATACCAAAATTCTAGGAAGTTCTTCTATACTAATCCTCAAAGCTCATCTTAGGTCTACGTGCTCTAATCAGAGTTTATCTAAATCTAGCTTCCAAGGTTTGTACTAAACTTTATCTGATACCAACTGTAACGCCCCGACCCCAGCTACCCAGAGTCGGTGCATTACTTCGTAACATTGGCATGATCACAAGAAAGATCAAATCTCGAAAGACCGATTGGTTTAGTAGCCTTGGAAACACTAGATATATTCATAAGTTTTACATTACATCATAAAATGAAAAACTACTACAACAACATAATGTTTCCACAATCCACACTATTAACCCCTCATAAAATCCCTGCAGGTCATTCATAACTTACTTCTTCACATCCTGGGAAAAATAAAACATAGAAAAGGGGTGAGCTCAAATGCCCAGTAAGGATAACAATATAGCGGAAACTTTCATAAATAAGAATAAACATTTAAGGCAACGTATAACTAAAACAAAAGCCTTTTAAATATGAACTTTCAACATGGTATGGCATAAATAAAATGAAATAATTCCATTTACTTATTCACATGGATATTCTACTAATTGAATAATCACATGCAAAAATCAATAACCACTTTCATAATGTTGGAATGCATAATGCTAAACTTTAATTACTTTTCAAGGCCTCGTCCCAAGACCTTGGGGCTAACTGTAACCGGAACCCAACCAGGAGTGCCTCTAATAACCGAACACCAACCCGGAGTGCCTCTAATAACCGGACACCAACCCGGAGTGCCTCTAATAACCGGACACCAACCCGGAGTGCCTCTAATAACCGGACACCAACCCGGAGTGCCTCTAATAACCGGACACCAACCCGGAGGGCTTACTTTTACCAGTCCCTAACCTGGAGGGCTTACTTTTACCAGTCCCCAACCTGGAGGGCTTACTTTAACCAGTCCCCAACCTGGAACATACTTGTCCAACACATTCATATGAAGTAAAGATTGAAATATAACATAGACATTCTTATTGGAACTAGCATACGAAATGTCAATACTTTCACCATAAACTATGAATGGTATAAAAATAGTACATCCACAGTCAAACATATCACAAAACTTTCAATACAATATAGAAGCTTTGTATTACAATAAATCAACTTCAAATAAGCGTAAAATCCATCAAAGGATGTTGACATAGATGAAATGAAAATTCTTTTTAATGAAATATCTCTTTTTATTTTGAAATCATTTAAGATCCATATAAAATAAAACATTTTCTTTGAAAATATTCTTATAAGCTTGTAAGGAAAGCTTTGAAGATTTTATAACGGCGTAAAATAACCGCACCCGCCGTATAAGTTAAAAAAACATTCTTACCTCAATTCTGTCGAAAAGGTTAAAAAGGACCTTGTTTTGAAAACGACGGAAAGATTCCTTTATAAACCTCTTATAAAAAGTCAAACAAGGGTATAAATGACTTTAACCCATATTCTTGTAATAGTAAAAATGTTTTGAAATACATTTTTAAGAAACATGGATGTGGATGATAAAGAGATCCCAGTAGATTATTACGTATAAACAACCTTGGATAATGAAGAGGTTGTAAAGTAAACCCTTACCTTGTACTTTTCCTTGGTTGGGTAGGTTAACCTCCTGTATAATGGTGAAATAATTGTTATTAAATTATACAAGAATCATATATATTAATATGATATCATATATGATCTTTTAACATTGATTTGTTAATAATATCTTAGAATTATCGTCGTTTCGGGTGTAAACTTACTTGTTTTCTTTTATATGTTTTGTTACGTAAGAAATGTTTGTAAAGGATAGGTTGTATATTATTCATATCCAGAATGATATCAAGTCCTTAAACATCATTTTTAAATCATCAAATGATAATTATACTTGAATGGATACGATGGAGAATGAATCTCATCGCGTTCGTGGAGACGGTAGTCCGTACGTACGCACGAGCGACAATATCATTCTTTTGATATTAAAATAATATATAAATGGATGGTATATCATATATACAGAATCATTAACATGTTATATTTATTATTTACAAGAGTTACACATCATTATTATACCCATCCAAATAATAATATATTGAATAACAATTACACCACGACGTGGAGACGGTAAGCCGTACGTACGCACGTATGGTGACATGTTATTCAAAGGGTGGATAGAATACTGAATATGGTTGTACCATATTTATAATAACATCACAGTATATGTAAGATACTGGATTTATTATTTTAGAATGGTAAGAACAAAGAAAGAGGAAGTGGAAGGAGAAAGGAACTTGGAAAAGGGTGGTGAAATCATTACCTCTTCTTCGGGTTCTTCCTTTTGATTTGATCAAAAGGGATCCTTAGGTTGGCTTTCTGATCAAACTATGGCCTCTAGGTTGTAGTGAGGGATGTTGGGAGAGTATTTGGGCAGAGTTTGGCCGAACCAAAAGGCTTTGAAGGTGTGAAGAAATGAGAAGGGGGAGTGCCCTTTTATAAGAGGGGTGAGGGGCACCTTTGGAAAAGCTAGAAATATTAATTTATAATAAATTCATATTCGGTTTCTAATGGCTCCAAAGTTGATTATTCAAAGGTTAAGGTGGGGATAGGTCGAAAACCACTCAACCAATAGAATTTAGACAGGTTTGGGTACTTATATTAACCTTATCTTTAAGTATTAACTCTATGTTAATTAGTTTCACTTTTACAATGTCTCTTTGTATTTTTATATAATATGGTTAATAAACTTACTATATACATCCAAGCGACCCCCAAGTGGTCCATTAATGATGAAAATATCATGATATAAGTCTCTTGGCCGAACCTTAGATTTTTAGGAATTTAATATCAATTAATAATATAATATTTGTTTTAAGAACTCTTTTATGTCAATTTTGACACTATTCAATAGTTGATTTTTGTGAAACTCATAACAGATTGATTACTTCAAAAAAAGTCCATTAAATCAATTCTAATATATCATAGTATCCTATAAAATTAGTTTAATTCATTAAAAGTTTCATATTATATTTTTTTGGGTATTTATAAAATCAATTATTTTAATTTTTCACTATTATAGTAATTACTGCATCATCATTGTGTCATAAATAAATAAATTATTTAATGTCTAAAAATTATAAATAAAATATAATTATGTAGGAAATATTTTTAGCTTTCTAATGAATTTTTATAATCTAAAATCCAACTTATATAACCCTATGTAACAATTGTTTTTCTAAAAGATATATGCTTGTGTCATTTTTGTATTCATTTTGACTTAATTAAAATAAAGTGTCATTATCACTTACAAGTAGATCCATGGGGTCCCAAAATCGACCCAAAGATGCCCATGGTCGACCATGTATCAAACAATAGGGTTAAGACACGTTTTAGGGTAATTTAGTATTATTATAATATTATTTTTTAACCCTTATTTACCGGATTTACCCTTAACCATGGTAAATAAAATATTTACCGCAGTAATTATTCAAAATGTCTAAAAATAAAAGTTACCTATTTACACAATTTGAACATCATGATTCCAAATATGGAATCCATTTTTCTAAATTCAAAACACAGAAGTGGCAGAAATTAATTTAAAATTAATTCCCGCTGTCAAAACAAAAAGCGTGTTTTTAAGAGATAATAACTATCAAAAGATTGACACTTGTTTATGTTCGGTTTAATTGTAAAATTATGTCTAATGACCAACATTATATTAAATTGTAAAAATATATTCTAAATATACTTTAAAACCACTCAAATTCATAATTTTTCACTATTAATTATTTTGATTAAAAAAGTTGTTTTTAATTAAAATTTAGTAATTTTCACTATTCATCAAAATATGAAAGTTATCCGAAAAGTACCAAAATTTCATCTTAGGCTAAATTCGATATTCCGAATCCAAAAATGAAGTCCATTTTGAAATATAAAATATATATATTTTCAAAAAGTATGTATTACTATTTATAACGGCTAGTTTGATTGGTTATGGTGTGTTAGAACTCGGTGTTGCGTACAACACACGCTATCACATTATTCAAAGGGAAACGTACCGTGGAAGCTTGGGGTGTTTCATTTTAAATTTTTGATGTCCCCATTTAGTCAAAAAGTTTAAAATATTGTATTTAAAAAGGTTTTACTATTAGAAGTTGATAAAAATGAAATACTGAAAATGAATCTGTTCTTGCATTATGACTAAGAAACTCATAATAGGGATTCTAAAATTATAAGGATTATATAAAGTTCAAAATGTAGTTAATACTATTCATGACCTCTTTTAATGGTGTGATTGAACTTGTTGTTGCGTGTAGTGCAAGTTATTGAATTATTTTTAAGAAATAACACACTCTGAAATCCTGGGGTGTTACAGGATTTAATGGAAAAAATATTTTCTAATTTCAATTTAAAACCAATTCAAAATATTATCTAATCATATAAATAAATTAGATTAAAAAGAGGTTTTGAATTAAAACACAACATTTTACACTATTCATTAAAAAAATGAACTTTATCGAAAAAATACCAAAAAATTACACAAAGTAAAATTTGATGACCCGATTCTTAATAAGAGTTTTATTTGGTCCAAAATAATGTATAAGAGTGATAAAAACTATATTTAATGACGGTTCGCCATCAAAAGGTGATAAGTGAACCTTTAGTGAAAACTAGGGCATATACGCCTAAAATTGAATTCTTTCCGTATTTTAAGCCTTTATCTTTTATTGTATAAATGTAAAAACATTTAAGAACATATATAATCATATTTTAGTTATTTCTATCTATTCCCGCCATTACAACGGCTACATGTTAACTACCATTTAAAATAATATTATTTTATTATTAGAGTGCAACGCAATATTTCCAAGAAACTCGTTGTTGCGTGTTGGGTACGCCATCAAGCATAGCGTCCCCTTTAAATTCATATTAATATTTTATTCAAAAATATGGATAAATATGAAAATGTCATATTCTTTATTTACCTGGGGTGTTACATAGATATGTGCTGATGAATAGTGAAATTATAGATCCATTTATTGAAGAGTTGAGGATAAAAAAAGAGATGAATGGGAGGCCAAACATGAAATGAGAAAGATATAATGAATTCTATTAATAAAGAGCTTGTAGAATGGTTTTCACGATGTGTAAGTTCATAAATATTGCAATAAATACAAATATTAGTTTGACACATATATTTTTTGTATATGATAAAGTATATTTATTTTATTAGATCATGAATACTGATACTTGAGCAGAGTTTTCAGAAGATTTTATGTTTCTTGCTTGAGGTCCTCTAAAATAAATTAGAAACTTCGACACTTACAACATGAATGGCATTAGATTTCATACAATCAATCGAGAAGAGGGTTTAAAAACACATAATAGTAGTATATTTACTTTTTTGAAGTGGGATACTATGGAAAGATGACTAATATTATAAAATTAAACTACCATGGAAATTTTTTAGTTGTTTTATTCAAATGAAATTGGGTCGATATTATCAGAGGAGTTAAAAAATATTCTTTGCAATTTGCTTCCGTGAACTTCTCTCGATTGATGGATGTTGGTGATCATGAACTGCATGATCCATATATCTTATCATCACAAGAAAATATGGTATATTATGTGAATTATTTTTTAAATGAAGGGTGGAGTGTAGTTTCCGACGTAATATAAAGAGATTTGTATGATATGGGTGATGAAGTAAAAGATTTGACCTCTGAAATTGAATGTCATCAACAACATGAAGTAGAATTATTTTTCTATGATGATATTGAAAATATTAGTCTAGAAAGGATTAATGAAGTAAATTAAGTAATGGAGTTGGAAACTGACATTATTAAAGAGGAAAATTATTATATGTACAGTTATGTATTCATTCTGTAACCACTTATTTCATTTGTGGAGTCATTCATTATCATTGTTATGTATATTTTTTTGTTAGTACTTGGCATCGATTATCATTTTTAATTTTTTTTGAATAATTTTTTTGAATTAAATGTTATGAACTTAATTTTATTTGATTAAATGACATGAATTACAAGGAGGAAGCGATACACTATTTCATCCACTACTGCGACAGATGACGATCCATCTGTTTCCCTCCATACGGCATCTGAGGCACTAGCTTCCTACCCCCAACACTATCTCCCCCTGCACGATCTTTCACACCCTCTATGAGAATCTCTTTATAAGATTAGTCATCGACTCCCACTTTAGTAGACTTAGCTATGGGGCGGCTACACGCCATTTATAGTTCATCACGGGAATACTGGATGGTCACTATTATATGTACAAATTTTAATATAAATAAATTTATTTCACTTTTTTATACTAGTTTTTTTTCATTAAAGATGAAAAAAATGAAACTGTGGAGAAAAATATAAAAAGTTTAGATGTGTGTAATATTTATAGAGAGAGTATAGTTGTCCCATTTGATTTATATGGGGTCCCTACGGATGATGCCGAAGGATTACTTGGACAAATTCTAGGCTAACTGGTAGAGGAGCCCATTTCACTTCCTATTTATTATGATGATTGGTGACATATGCCTCCATGTTGGAAAAATGAAGTTTTTGATTCCCAAATAAATGTTATTTTAATACATTATGGTGTAATTGAATGTCATGTTATTAATATGTTCAAAATTAATTTATGTATACAGATGTTTTTCAACTTTATAGTTGCTGAGGTGATAGCACGAAAGTGGATGTTGAAAAATCTTGTTAAGAAATGGAAGGAATTCAAATGGATATTTTGGAGTGATGTCAATAATACTTCGTTGACCGTCTAGGAAATGTATTAGAAGCTACCAAATGGGGTACCCAAAGAATAGTAAAAAGTTTTTGTTGATAGACATCGTGATGAGAAGTAGATTGTATTTAAATACATATTATTATATTAACCTCATTTTACATTTATACATATATATAAAGAGAAAATGACGTTGAATACATTACTATTAAATTGAATTTTATTTATTTCAGGATATATCAAGAAAAAATTCATCAAATAAGGCTAATTAAGTTATCCCTCACACTGCGGGGTCAAAAATATTTTCTAGGAGCCTATCGACTCTGGTAATCTTTTCATTAGTTTAAATATTTATAAGAAAATAGTATATGTTTAAAAATTAAATTTTTTATTTATCTTTGTTTAATGCAGTCAAAGAGTTTAGGGCATGAAGCATCTCAAACTAAAGTGTGGTTGGATGTTCACAAAAAATCTGATTGAAGTTTTGTTAATGAGACTGCCAAAGAAGTTAGGTTATGAACTTATTTTTCATTATAATAACTTCTTATCAGTTTTTAATATTTTAATATATATTGATATTGGATTTATAGGTAAAAATTAAATAACTATGGGATTCCAATCCTGGTTAGTCCTACTCAGTCTCCCAGGATGAACCTGTTGCTAAAGTCCTTGTGAAGGATAATATGGGTAGAGTGTGTGCGATGAGTTTGGGACTCATACCATCTAAGGTCTTTGGCAGGCCATCAGGGATTAAAAATACATCTACTAATGGTTGTAGTCTGTCTATACCGGGAGATGAGCAGAGAGATATTGCTTCTCTACGAAACATAGTTCAAGACCAAGGGGCTCAAATATCAGTTTTGCAGAAAGAGTTGACTGGTATATATTAGCAGATGAGTAGATATTCCCCTGATGATATTGCATCAAATGGTGGTGAGAAGGTAAATAACAAAAATTAAAATTCATTTAGTTTTCAAACTTTTATTGGTTTAATGTTTAAATGTAAATATGCAACACTATTTAATTTTCAATATAATGTTCTTATAGGTGGTAGCATGAAGTGGAGATGGAGGTGGAGAGGGTGATGATATGTGTTCACCATCGGACCATGATTAGTTGTATTGTTGATATGTTGGAAAAATATGGTAATAGTCAGTTTGTATATGTATCATATGTGGCACATAGTTTCCAGCAAACATTTTCCCAAAGTAACATAATATTGATTTCTCATGTTTCCTTTTATGTATTTTATTTATTTATGATGTTTCCTTTTATGTATTGATTTATCAAGTGTGGTATTCACCATATATGTCGATTATTTATTGTGATGATTCATTTTTTTATGATTCATTTTTCCTAAATTTTTTAGGTTTGTCATCCCTGGGTGAACATCCCACTTCAAAGCATTATAGGATCTCATAAACTCATCTCTCATGGAATATGTGACCATTACCAAGCTACGAACTATAAACACTCCATGTATGTCAAGATTCAATCCTGAAATAGTTTCACATTCTTAGAACCTATCACACATTATGATAAATTATAGAACAATATTATAACTTGTATTTACTTATTTAACCAATGAAGACATTATATCTAAGGATACCCACAATGATTCTCCAAAACCCTCAACTACACCCACCAACTAGTCTTAAAGTGAAGATAAGATATTAAATTAAACTAATGAAATCAGTTCTCCCATATCCTACATTTTATAGACCAATGCATTTACCACTACATTTCCATTTCTAAGATTTAAAAATATTGAATATCAAAATTTTCTACTTTCCCTTGTATTTGTGATACTCTTGGTCTTTTCTACTTTCTCTAAGACTTATTTATATCTATTCATCATTATTTGAATATGAGATTCTATCATATTGTCAATGAATGGATATTTTCATTTGGTAAATTATGTGCTAACAATTATTTTTTCCTCTATTCCAAGACACATATATTTCAAGGAAAATTATTCATGATCATCTCTAACTATTTTCCATCCATGCCCCACCTAGTATTCTTCTTAAACCAAGACACTTGGATTTCTAGGGAGAACAATATGGTTTCCCATGACCATGTTCTTATCATGAAACCATTTAGAGGCCTTTATAAAGCTTAAAACCCAAAAACAAAAACAACCTAAGAATTCACCCAATAAAATGATATCTCAAAAAAAGTTAAAGAAGGGTAGAATGTAAGTCTTAATGACCCTGAAAAACTTCAAGTCATTATAATGTCCCCTCTGAGGATTTATCATCCTTGAGTAGTGCCTCTATATTTACCACCCAAAAAACTAGGTCTATTGAGATCTCACATCATATTATCACTTGTATGACTCTTCATGCGTACATCCATGCTCCCATATGACTCTAACAACTGAGATTGGATTTTTTCAAAACATTTTCTCTCTACAGTCCATGATTAACACAGAGCGCTCCACAAATGTTGGGTAAGGCTCCAACTAAAATTCTTCATAGTTGACCACATAATTTTGATCGATAATGTACAACTAAATATAAGAGACATGTAAAACATCACTAATTCCTTGATATTGTGGAGAAAATTAAAAATAGAATTCCACTATCATGACACTCTAGATAATCCCGAACAACCCCATGAACTTCAGTTCCAACACCATTTGCTTCTACAATCATTGATTCCCAAATTGAGAAGTATCCCATAATAAAACTCATTCAACCACAGTGAATTCCATGTTTTTCCTCCTACCATTGTTATATGATCTATATTTCAAATGATAAGTGATTAAATGGCTCTTGATCTAGTAAAATCTCAAAAATGCCTCTAAAATCATGAATGACCCACAATTACTACCTCCCATACTAATTCTAGCATATTAGTGAGTCAAACATCCTACCGTAAAATGCATAAAAATGTGTCATTTGAATTGAATTCTGGTTTTATTTTAATGTGAAATCAACCAAGGATTGTATATCAACTGAAGTTTCCCTAAAGTATAATATGATGAAAATCATTGTGAAATGTAATTTTGGTTATAATTTTATTCCAAAATAATAAAATCTATATTTTTACTATTATATTTTTAATTAGAATTCGATGGAAATAAATTTATGCCTAATGCATGTTTATATAAATTGTTCCTCAATATGTAAATGGAATTGTATAAAGATAATGAAGTTGAAAATTCATGTTGTTTTTAATATTAGAGGCATAGTATTGTGAATTTATTAATTAAATTTAATTTAAACAAGAATATTTCATGGTGGACATTCTAGTTAATTTACATTTTCAATATTAGTAACACATCAAAAATAAATTGATTAATCAAAGAATTTAATTGAAAAATTAGTTTAATAAAGATAAATTTATGGTATCGAGTAAGCCCATTTTTTTATTATGGATGGATTTTTATTTTAGGGACTAGATTCTATATTGACTCTATTTGTTGTTTTTTTATTTTTATTTTTCAGGATATAGGCATTTTATATATGATGTTATGTGATCTTGGGATGGATATTGGTTGATGACGTATGGGTAGGGAGTCCTGAGTTTTTGGAGTAGTTATCACTAATGATAGTTGGATGTATGTTGATATGACTGGTTATGTCAAGGTTGGAACTAATATAGATGGAATAGGTTGAACCAAGGCTTGGTATTTTTTTATTAAATATGACATACATTTTTGTTTATAATTTTGTTTAAAGTTCTAATGGACATGTGATATGTTTATCTTCATTCCTTTACCCACTGAATGATTCATTTAGTTATGCTTAGTTAAGAATATCTTTTCATATTGACTATAGTATGTATTATTTTTGTCCTTTCGTATTATTGGAATGGTTTTTTTTTTCAGGGCACTGGTACAGGGGCCGCAGAAACTACTTATTTTTATTTTTGTAAATCTGCTTTTTTAAGCGGTTTTAACCACCGCTAACTCTAAAAAGTATATTTAACAGCGGGTTTAACCACCTCTTAATGTCAGTATTATTCTATTAGCAGCAGTTCTAACCACTTCTATGGTCTTAGATTTAGTAGTGGTTTTAACCGCTACTAAAAAAGGTAATCCTCGGATCGGAAAAACTATCTCTAAAAACATTATAACCACCATAAAATGCACAAACTATGATATCCCCCATAAATATCCCCTAAAATTCTTTTACCATCAACAAAAGTTTCCCGACACACAATTTAGGGGTGGTTTTCAGAAACCAACGCAGAAGCATATAACAGCGTTTTAAACCACCACCATATCAAAAAATAACAACTGTGAAATTGTAATTTTCTTATAGTGTGAGCCATAATCTATCACTATATAATTATGCATTAGAACAAATCCAAGTACTTTGTTTGATGCATTATAAAATATTACAAACTCTACTCCACAATATGGTAATGTTAGCACATGTAATAAAACTAACCTTCTCTTTAGTTCCTTGAAATTTTTCTTGTATTCATCTGTCCAAAAGACCATGTATCCCTTCTATGTTAACCTGGTGAGAGGATTAGATTGTTATAATAAATTATATAAAATCCATAATTAATATCCAACCTAACCAAGGATAATTTTGATCTCAATAACCATAGTTAATCTGGTCCATTTCCCAATAACTTCCATCTTTTGAGGATCTACATATATCCCCTCTCGTGAGATTATGCGAACCAAAAATGAATCCTTTTGTATCCAAAATTCACACATGGTAATTTTTTCATAAAAAATACCATTCCCTAGGGTATAAATCAAAATTATCAAGTGATCTTAATGTTCTTATTTTTTATCTGAATATAAAAGAATATCATCTATAATGAAAACCATAAACTAATCATGGTAATCTTAAAAGACTTTATTAATTAAATTCATTGAGATAGTGTGGGAATTAATAAATCCAAATGACATCACTATATATTCATATTGTCTATACCGTATAAGAAATGTTGTATTAGGTATATCATCTTTATTAAACCTCAAATTGATGATATCCATAATGAATTTCAATCTTGGAAAAGTATTGATATCCACCAAGTTGATCAAAAAATTCATCAATATAGGGAAGTGGATACTTTTTCAGGACTGTAATATTGTTCTTCTCCCGATAAACAATGTATAATCTCATTAATATATCTTTATTCTTAAAAAAAATAATTGGTTCACTCATAGGTTACAAACTTGGACAAATGAATCCTTTTTCAAGATTATCTTGGTATTTCTTATTTAATTCATTTAACTCAATCGGGGCTATTCTATATCGAGTCCTTGAAATAGGTGTGGCACTAAGTATGAGTTACAATGATAACTCAAATTCAGAATTTGGTATAAGACTAGAGAACTCTTATGAAAAGTCATAAACCATCTCCCATAATATAAAAATATCATCAATGTTGAGTTTCTCCCCAACCATCTGAGATAAACACCCATTTGGAATAGGAATCAAGACTCATATTATAGATATGATTTCCATAAAAAGTTTATACTTATCATCACACTGATAAATGATTATAGGTTGGTATGTAAAATCAAATTTAACTTACCTTCCTCGATAATTGATGTGGTATTTAAATAGATAAATTACTTCCATGCCAAAGGTAACATTAGATTTATCCTCAGGGAGAATAAAACGATTTAAAGGATACACATTCCCATAAACATTAATTGGAGAAGAATCGTAGACTTATGATTAGATCATCATAAAATTAGTGGTTTTCAATGATAATTCAACATCTAATAATTTAGGATAGGAATTAACATTCCTAGAGACTTTTAATGATATAAAGTAATTTATCTAAGCTTGAACATTTTAAAAAGTGATAAATTATATAATCCTAAAAATAATTAATAGATTGTAAAAATTATGACACCATATTTTAAATCCATGAAATAATAGGTTTAAAATTTTCCATTAATATTCATTATATTTTAAAATAAATCTTTATGGTTCATAAATTGTTTGTGAATTTTTAAAATACATCCCCTAGGAGTATCAAAATGGGTGTAAATCAAGATTCATTGTCATGCACTAGGTGATGATTGTGTAATATCACAATGCACCCTTTTCAAGGTTATTAACCTAGGTAAAAATACTATAGATACATATCAAATTATTTTATCGAGACATAGATGTAATTTCTTGGAATCTATTTACTCTATTCTTTACTAAAATTTCAGGATATTTTCCTATAAATAGAATTATTTTCATGGTTCTCACTAATTTTATATTATACTAATTTCAAAAGGTTATCAAAAAATTACTATGATACCAACTATAAAAACCCATACTTATCATACATAGATATTATGTCTTAATATGTGAATATAAATTATAAAATAAAATAATCCTTTATAGAATTGTATTGGTCTAGTGAGATTAGAAACTTGGAAACATAAAAAAATAGTTCATAAGTGAATGGAATCATCTCCCACTAAGTTCTTTATAAATATATCCTTATTATACATATCATACACAATAAATATTTTCATAACATGGATAGAGGTAATATAAGAAAGGGAGAGTTCATGTGGTCAGTATGGGTAAATACAATACATATCACATAACACAAGCATAAGGGTATAACACTATAAGAATTAAAATTGAAAACCATACCCTACATATCATTGATCATAAAATTGATTCATGGAATAAATCTTGAAAGTTCATAATAAATGATTCATAAAGGAATAAAAAAACCTAATCCATGAGAGAATAATGCATGCATAAGAAATGTGTTGGTGGTACACACATAAGCATAGAAAATAATTTTTCTAATAGTCAAGAATCATTTAAAAGGTTATCATAGTGGAATGGGTTCAGTCCCCAAACCCTATTAGTTATCATGGTTCACTCCCAAGACTTTCATAATGTATAAAGTAACTCATTTAACTAGGTTTACTCCCCATTCAAGTTATTTTTATCACATGAGATATAAAAATATACCCAATTCATTGGATGAAGATTTCGGTACTAATCATAACATGATAAAAATCATATATATGTGTGACAAAATATCATAAAATATTCATAATATTAGAACACATGGAAAATAGAAATGTTTTATAATCATTTTATCAATTCATAACCCATGAGAAAGGAAAATGTTTCATAAATATTTCATCATAACATACCTCATGGGAAAGAAAAATGTTTCATAATTATCACTTAATCATAATCATAAACATAAACCATATAGAGAAAGAAAAAGGATATTACTATTGGATAATATCCCCAATAATAAATAAGTAACACCAAAGTTTATTATTGTTGATGAATAAAAATTACATAAAAATATCATCGACACATTCTTCAAGAAAATATCCATTCCATTTTGAAATAAAATACTTAAAATATAATTTTATACCAAATATTAAGGGAAAAATTTTATTTTATTAGATCCATGGAAAATTATAAATGAATAATTAAATAATTTATTATTCATTAAGGTGGAGAATACCATTCATTACATGTATGTTAAAATAAGATTCATTTCATATTTTTGGTAAAAGTCAAAAGTACCTTATTTGGAAAATGAGAAGAAGATTTCTTTTAAACCATTTTTTGAAAAGTAAAACATGGGTAATGTTGAATTTAAAAAGTAATTGTATAATAGTAAAAAATATTCTTGTATTTTTTTTAGAAAACATCAATATTTAAGAGAATTTTTTTTTTACCGAAGAAATAAGGAAATTCAGTTTTTGCTTAAAATATTATTTTAGAATCTAGGATACGTAAAGAGAGGAGAAGAAAAGGAAAAAAATTATTTTTAAGAAATTACTAGAGGATAAGAAATTATATATTTTTATGAGAGATAGATCCTAATATTTTATCATTTTAAACATAATCATTATCAATACATAAAAACAATAATATTGTTTCATAAAACCTTCACCACTTTGGTAACTTTTGAATCATAAGCCCTATACAATGAATAAAATTTGATGGATATGTATATCACATAATTTTAAAGATAATAATCATAAAATAAATTCCTATATATTATATACACCATATAAAATAAACAAATTGTGAATATGGCATGTGTACCATGAAAATAAAAGTGATACAAAAATCCCTTACCTTATTTGGTAACTTTTTAACCAGAATCCCAGGGAAAGAATAAAATTAAATGAAACATTAAATATCATGTGACTAAATAAATTCAGGATATATCATGTAAATGTGATGTATATACACTTCATAAAATAAGATATGTGCATATCCTAACATATGTCCCAAAGAAGATAATATGAGACAGAAATACCTTACCTCAAGTATCGACTACCTTTGTACATGTTCGAACATCCTGTATAATTTAAATAGATTTATTATACAACTATTACCAAAACATAATCATATATATCATATAATATATTATTTACTCATATAAATTTATTACCCATTCAATAATAAGTCTTTCTTAAAGTCATTGTTTCAAGTAATAAATTCATTTTTTTTCAAGTATGTGTTGGTTTCGTAGTTTTGGTCCTTATAATTTTATCATAGTTCCATAATTAAATTTTTTTAACCATGATAATAATATCATATATATTAATTATATATTTATTCAGATTAATCCATAAAATTTATAGATAAAAAATAGATTACACCATTCATGGAGACGGTAGGCCGTACGTATGCACGAAACTTGTTTCCATTTTCTTAATGATCAGAATGATGGTAAGATAATTAATATATCAACTCTACATAATAATTTTATGTCATATATATCATATATAAATTCATTTAATCTATCCTTATTACCATAAATATCAAAATAGAATGAAAACCTTATCAAATTGCTTCGTGGAGGTGGTAGTGTTCACATACGCACAAGAAACACTATCATTATTTAATGAATTTAAAGGTAAGAATGTAGATATGATATTTTAATTACAAAAGTATAATTATCTCATAATTATCATATATATAATTTTAATCAAACATTATATCCACCCATTATATGAGGTGATGTAAAATTAATTAAATTGGTTAATGAGGTGGTAGTCCACTGTACACATGTTTGACGGTTTCATTTCCAATTTTATAGAAGAGGATATGGATATAGGTTATAAAATTAAAATAATAAAATATAAATATATGGAATATAATAATTTTATTATATTATCATAGTTGAATAATATTTTAAGGATGAAGATGAAGAAAAAAAATGAAAACACATAGTCAAATATTATACCTCTTCTTCGGAGAACCTCTTTAGGTTTACACTTAAAGCCTTATTAGGAGGGTTCCCTAATAAAATTAAGTTATATAGGATGTTTTTAGGGAATTAAAGAGTAAATTTGGTTAGAGATGGATGAAAAAAATAATTTTGGGAGTATAAGGAGGAGAGGATATGTGATTTCCTTTTGTAATTAGGGAAAAGAGCCCACATGGAAACTACATGGAAAGTTCCAAAAAGATTCTAAAATGATAATGTAATTCAAAAAAATGAATCAAAATGACCATAGATAATAAATTAAGGTATTATAAAGATTAAATATATCTATATACTAGGATTTAGGCAAGTTGTATTGGCATACTTACAATTACCTTCAGGTTTAACCCATAGTAAACTCGTTTTACCCTTAACCTAGATAATTAAGTTTTACTATTTTTACTATTCATTAAAAAAATAAAGTTAAAATTATTATATAATATTAATAATTATGATCCCTAATATGGAATATATTTTTCCAAATTCAATTCACAAAGTAGCAGAATTTAATTTAAAATTAAACCCTCATATACGACAAATTAATAGTTTTCCAAAGAAAACACTTTCTATTTGATAGAAACATTTTGTATCAAAATTAAACATAAAATTGGTTAAAATGAAATAATTTGGATTAATTATAATATAATTGAACTAATTTTAGTTTAAAATAAAATTAAAATATAATTTAACTTATTAAATACTTTAAATGAACAACATTTTTCAATAAAAAATAGTATTTTTCATTTTATCAAAAAAATAATCCTTTTAGAAAATTATTTAAAATTAACTCTAAAATAAATTTGAAATGATTATTTAAAAAATTAAGTTCATTTTTTAAAATTAATTTTATAAAATATATAGAAATTAATTATATTATTTTCTCACAAAATGTTGTAAAACTATTTTTGGAAGAAAAAATGTATTTTTGAAACATATAAATACTTTAATTGAAATGAAATTTTATTTATATAAATCCTTAATATATATATTTAAAATTATTTCATTAATATTCATACCTTAGAATTTAATTTCAAGGTTATAATGGTCATGAAAAAATAATAATATTTTTAGTATATTGTGGTATGTTCAAAATATGTATTGCGTGTAATAAAAACTATGAAAAATAAATCTATTTGAAAAATTATATTTCATAAAATATTAGGGTTTTAAAACCATATCTACTAGTCTCATCATATAAGTGGAGTTCCATGTCCACTAATCACAATCATATCCATGAAAATCTATGTATGTTGATCGTAATCATAACTGTGGAATGCTAGGTTCACTAATAATAATCATAATTGGACACCATGTCCACTAATCACAAACATAACCATGGAATTCCATGTCCTATGATAAAAATAATAATTGTGGAACACCATTTACACTAATCACGATCATAATAATGGAATTACATGTACTCTAATTACAGTCAAAACTATGGAATTCCAAGTCCACTGATCACAATAATAACTATGGAACGCCATGTATGGTATTCTAAATCATGAATAAAGTAATTTCATTTAACCTATAAGACAATTCAAGTCATTCCATACAATGTATTAAAGTATTGATCAAGGCATACAAAGGTATATCCTATGAAGTAAATATTGGTATCATTGTTATAGCATCACATTGTATAATACCCCTTGGGATGAGTTATAGGAAGCCCATCTGGAATTGTAGCTACATCAATAGTAACTTAGTGAAAGAATAAATAAAATAGTGAGGTTTGAGAAATTACTAAATCATCACTATTTCCATATCCCATCAGACTTAAAAACATGATTTATTTTCTAGGGTTACACCCTTTTATATCTCTACTCGAACCCATAACACTCTAGTTTAGGGTCGTTGAAATACAAAGGCACCCAATGGGTACCATAAATCAAACATAAACTACTACAGAAGAGGCCTTGAATAGTGCAAGAATATGGCTTTATCCATTCTAAAAAAATAGTTGACTATAGAAGCACAGTTAAAATCCCTAGCCTTTTATCGGTGCTAGACAAGTGTTGATACATGGGTCCTTTAACAGCTCTAACAAAAGCACCGATAAATTACCCCTTTATCTATAAGTTTTTTCACTATTAAAAGAAAAATTTAAAGGTAGTTTTTAGAACTATTAAAGGACCCATTTAACAAATTTTTTTATCACTGATAATGGTCCCCTTTAATAGCGCTAAAAAGCACTCTTAATGAGGTCAAAATTATATTTTTTCGTTGATCTTTAAGCCTGAACCCCTTTATCAGTGCTTCCACAACCACATTAGCAATGATCCCCATTTATTAGTTATTTTTACTGGACCCCCTTTATTAGTTCTTTGAGAATATTCAGCCTTCTGTGCCTAGCTGGATTCAAACCCTACACCTGTCCTTTGAATATGGAACGCCTTTACCACTAAGCCATGTTTTTTTTAATGATATTTATATTTATTTTTATATATTTTTACAAACATATTTCTTAGACATATATTTATTTAATTTTTTATATACATTTA
Source organism: Viscum album (assembly GCA_963277665.1). Classification (NCBI taxonomy): domain Eukaryota; kingdom Viridiplantae; phylum Streptophyta; class Magnoliopsida; order Santalales; family Viscaceae; genus Viscum; species Viscum album. The sequence goes on from OY728142.1 coordinate 443,199,701, forward strand.
TAAAATATATGTGTGTGTGGGTGAGTGATATATATATATATTTAAATATATATATATATATATATATTATTTATTTAGATATATTATAATATAATATAAATATATATCTATTTATTAGTACACACATATATGTATATATAAGCATTATATATATTTTTATAATATAAAAAATGGTTATATATTGTTTTAAATAAATTTTATAGTATTTATTTATTTACATATATTAGAATATACATTAACATATATATATTTATTAATTATTGACAAACACAAGTTTATATATAAATAAATAATAAATTTATAGGTACATATATACATATGAATGAATTTTTATAAGGTTAATAATGTGGATAATTTTCTTAATTTAAATAAAATGAATAATAAATATTTATTTTACATATTTAAAAATACATTCTAAATAAATATGTTGATATATGTATTTATAAAGGTGATTTATTATAATTAAATGTATGAAAATATGAATATAATTAATTATAAATAAAACTAATTTGTGAAAAATGATAAAATTTTAAAACTATACTGTCAACATGAATTTAATCCTTGGGAATAAATTCACTCACACATAAAATGATAAAAAACCCCCCTCAAATGGGGCTGAAATTCTATCAAATGTTAAAAAATTAGGGCAACTGACTAAAAATTTTTATTTGGAGGATTTATGGGACTTTAATGGTCTAGAAAAACATGAAAGGGGGTTCCCCCATTCATGTGGGCCTATATCGTATTGAAAGCTTCAATTTGATATGTGATAAAGCCAAAAGGAACACCTGGATTAAAAGTTATGACCTTTTGAAGTTAGAGTTATGTTTTCAATGTAATTTAGATATTTTATTATTATTTTTGATTTTTATCTTCTAATTGTAATTAAATGAAAATTAATTAATAAAAATTAAAAAATTATTAATTTAAATGACTTTTTAATTATTTTATAATACATTTTCACTAAATATCTTATATATAATGTGTAAATTTATTTTTAGAGTCATTTAAAACATATTTAAAATATATATATTATATTTATATTAATATAAATATTTTTATATATTGATATATTATTTTTAATAAATTTTCATAATATATACCCTTTATCAGTGCTAGTAAAAAGCACAAACAAATTGGGGGTCATTATTAGTGCTTCTAAAAAAGTGTTGATAAAGACCCCCCATTATCATCAATTTTTTACTGGCACTGATAAAGCCCCCTTTATCAGTGGTATTTACTAGAAATAATAAAATGAACCCTTTATCAGTAATTTTTTACTTATTCTATTAAAGGGGGGGGGGGGATTTATCAGTTCTTTTTTACAAGCACTAATAAAGTCCCCCCTTTGACATCAATTTTTTAGTGCTGTTAAAGGGGGGGGGGATTTAATAGCACTTTTTTTAGCACTAAAAAGGAGTTATTTATAATAACTTTTAGGTAGAGTAGTTATATACCTAGCACTTGATAAACCCAATTTTTTAGTAGTGATAGGAGAATAATCCCACTTGGGATCCATGAGGTCCACACATAAGAAATGGAATCCCACGTGGGATTCTCTAAGTCAACATGTATGAAAAGGAATCCATGTTGGGATCCTCTAAGTCAACACATAAGTAGAGGCATCCCACTTCATATCCCCTAAATAGAAATCAATAAGAGGCATCCCGCTTGGGTTCCCCTTTTTTGGAACATAAGAAAAGGAATACCTTTTGGGATCCTTGGAAATGGTAAGTAAGAAGTGGAATTCTACATTAGGATCCCCATTCATAACTAATCTCATGGGTGGACATATCCTATAACCTCGTCTCTAATATCTCATGGAATATTAGGCCAAAATGGAAAATATTATAAGGGATACATCCTCATGTGGAATATTTATATAAGAATCGGTCAAGAGAGATAGATCAAGGACCATATTAGTATAATATTTCACTCTATGTTGGCCTGAACACCAAACTTATCATTCCCACAAGTAGTATATATTTCCTAGAATCCAGAGAATGGTCCCAAGAATATATAAAATAAATAAAATGGGGATCCAATTATACTCCCATACACAATTTATCCCAACCCTAAACTTGGTCTCATCCCCTGTATCACTTACAAGAGATATATTGAATTCATTTATAGGTGTATAAACATCTCTATCAAAGCTCATAAATCCCTAAATGGCTCTTAGGAGCCTTAAAATTACCTCAATGGTTCCACTATCATGATTTACTTGAAAAAAATACTCAAAATGGACTCATATTATTCTAAATTATGACTCTGAGTCATAAAATAATGAAGAACCATCAAAAGGGTAGAAAAGGGAGATGTATAGAGTGTTTATACTGAGTACACAACATTTACTCTCAATTCTCAACCTATGAATATACTTTAGTCAGACTTGGTGTGTAATACCCAAGTATACTGCCTATTAGTTATTTACATGGAGTGTTCCTTACATGGGGTACCTGTCAGTATGACACACATGGTTTAGCCACATGTGTTTTCATGGAAATTTACTTCAACATGTCTTGTATCAAAAATGAGGTCTTCCTATGCACCATATATGGACAGTTACCCCAACTGGGTTGTCTATGAAATACTCAGATACATGGAAGAGTACGACTACATAATTTGTACCCCAGGTAAAAGGTGTTTAGTTATGAAAACATTAACTACCCATATACTTTGCTACATGGCTGAGTACAACTATAAGATGTGTACCCTAAGTACACGGTGTGTAGTTCCAAAAAAATTATCTACTGATATAATTGGATACATGGAAAAGTACAACCACACAAAATGAAATAAAAGCAAAAGACATTTACTTAAAAAAAATTATCTTCCCTAAATATGAAGAACAGAAGACATGTGTTATCCGAACCACACATTGTGTAACTAGGATTTACAAATGGGAAACCCTATCATTAACCTAAAACACCTTTTTCCACCCATTTAAATGTATATTGACCCCATGGGTGTCTTTAAAAATAATAATAGGTCCTTAAAACTAAAAACTGGTAAATATATGGGGATTTATAGCATAAAATAAAAAAGTCCTACCTTTGGGAAGAATCTGTAAAAGCTTCACCCCTATCTGCATTCCACCACTGCCGCACAATGATTCAGATCCTCCTGAGCTTCGTTGTGGAACCCCCTTATTCCCTATATCTCACAGCTATGCTATCCGAACTTTCTAATGACCAGTTTCATATTTTAAATAACTCTCTCATAAGGATGAAATTTAACCATGAATTCTATGGGACTCCCCACCATAAGAGAATCCTTTTTGTCACCACATAACTAAAATATAAGCTTCGTGGACCAGGATCTATCCATTAACTAATGAAATGACTTGAGTGGACAAAAATATGATCATTTCCATGTTCCAACCTACACCATCAACTGTCCTTTTATCCATAGAATATTTTCCATGTAAACTATTGGTTCTCAACACATAACAGGGGTCACCCCCCCTCAAACCACCATTGGCGTTCTCCCCACCACATGGTTTACCTTATATTACTCCTTGAACACAACCTCAATATGTTACATCACCAAAAACATGTTTCTCTTAATGATCCAAACTCATAGTCTTGTCAATAACTAGCCAATATTGAGATATATTGGTTATTCCATGACACCTAATCCATTTTAATGTCTCTTATATAGTGATGGGAAAATAATAATTTTATCACAAATCATGGGAAACCATTCCTGTGAAATTTATTTAAAACCATATGTCCTTGGTTCACACATGTAAATTCATCATTTAGTGATATAAATGGAACCACACATAATCAAAGAATACCATTACCATATTTCCTACCACAACCTGTGTGTAATCCCATTCTACCCAGTTGTCACCTGACTCACACTCTTTTGATTCTCACACTATTAGGGCCTATCTAACCATAATATATGGCACATCAGTCTCATTAATCCAAAAGATCCTTTAAAACTTCTCTTCAAAATTATGCACTCCATCCATGCCACAATTTAATCCATGACCACCCATCATACGATGTCATTCCAGTTACACGTTTCTACATGTGCTCTGACCACATTACTGAATGAAAAAACGTTTATTAATAGGTCCAGTCACCTGAACATTCTTTCCCATTGAACTCAGTCTTGATAAACAAAAACCCTATGTTCTTACTCATAAACCAAAGGAAATAAGCTTCCTATATCACAAAACTGAAGTACCAACCATTCATCAGTCTCAAGAATAACATGCAACCAATTTCACTACCTAAAAATTATAGTGTAAAACCCAAGAAAATCCTACTCACAAGTTTCCCATGATCGAAGCAAACACAAGATTATAAGGGTTTATGTCACTACTCTGGTCCTCTAGGTCTCCCAACTAGCCCTACCGATAATGTTTTAAGATGGCTCACTATGTCCTACCACCTATCCCATGGTCCAAGAATCATTCCAAGGTTACATATCAAGGGGTGTCATCTATGTGCCCATATAAAAATAAGGCATCGAACATGCATTTCAACCATATATAAGGGAGGTAAAGTTAAAATTGAGCTATGTGGGTCAAAACCTTTCCACATGGGTTGAGTTATATAGTTTCTAAATTATAATTTATAAAGAAAAATACCCTTTCATTTCTAATTGGAAATCCATTTTAGTGAAACTGACTAGTAACCACTATGTCAAGGAAATTTTATAATGGTATCAACTTCCAAAAAATAATAAAAAAATCCCCAATCCTCTCTAAGAATCCTCATAATAGATTTCTACCTATAGGATCATGACATAAACATAGAAAATTTCACTAGGCATCCACATATGGTAATAACCCATTGAAGTCCTAATTCACTATAAAAATTTAGGTACCTATCGACATCACATAAGGGTATCTAACTAGATAACCCTAAAAAAAGCTCAGTTAAGTAAAATATCACATCACCCTAGATGGGAAAAACTCTATATATGTTTTCACAAACCTTTATTTAACCACACATATTAATATAAACCCAATAAGCATCTACGAGAATGGTATCAAATTCCATCATTGATCTACAATAGGGCCACAATAATTCTTCCCAATACTCAGAGGTAGCTTACTAGTAGCGAGGGCCTAGGTTATGTTAGGGGGGATACTATTCCATCATATCAAAATAATAAGTAGTGAAAATAAAAAAACATTGTACATTGAATAAAATTAACAGAGTAAAAAATAAACATATTTAACATGGATGGAATAATAAATGAAATGCGGTTAGGGCCCAAATATCCATGTCATAAATACATCACTGATCTCCCACTGGGTTGATCACATATAAAAGAGTAAATAAATAGAATAAAAATAAAACTATAAGGCTCTACTAATAACTCTGATATAAACCATATACTCATTTACCAATACACTTCCCATATCCTACACCTCATTCAAAATAATCAACATGAGTGAGTCTTCTGGATCAAGAAACCCTTGGCTTCAATTATAACAGTCATGTATCTATGCTCAAGCTGAAAACATAAATAATATTTTCACACACACCAAGATTCATGTACATGGGGTGATAAATAAATCTCAGTAGGCTATCCCAATAGTGAACGTATAAAATTATTCCATGAGTTTATGCTCATTAAATATTCACATCTTTTAAAAAAATAACTAATTAAATAAATAAGTAAAACCATACTTTATCAATGGGTTTCGGATCTCAATCAATCATACCTTCTTCTTCCAATACCGAAAATGTCTCTGAGAATATCTCAATGATCATGCATCCTAATTAACTTATGGGTTACACATAAATGGAAACCACAACAAAACCTTATCAATTCACTCATTATTCATTACATGGTACCTAGACATGTCGGTCAAGAAATTTAACGCATTTATTATAAATGATAGTACCTAGAGCCATAGTCCAACTCCTATCTATGAATAAATATTGAAGGTTCCCAAATCCTTAGTCAAACAACCAATCCACTTATGTAGAATTCCGTGTACAATAGTATCATCATATATATAGAACTCTATGTCCACAAATCATAATCATAAGCATAGTGTTACATTTCCATTGATCAAAATCATAACCATGGAACTCCCTGTCCACTAATGAAAATCATAACTATGGAAATCCATGTTTGTTGATCACCATCATAACTAAGGAAAACCATTTCCCATGACTATAATCATAATTGGGGAACTCCATGTCCTCTTATCGTAATCATAACCATGTTACAACTTATTTGTTGATTGTAATCAAAACAATGTAACAACATGTCTGTTGATTATTATCATAAACCATGGAGAACCGTGTCTATTATTCTCAATCATTCATAATATAATCTTATTTAACCTCTGAGACCATCAAATTAATTTCATATAATAAATATAGGTGTCACTCGAGGTATAAGAATATATATCCAAGGAAGAACCTTTGGTAATATTTATCATAGTATCACATTGTATTATCCCACATGGGATGAGTTCCACGAACCATGTATGGAATCATAGCTCCATCAATAGTAAATTTTTCAAAATATAAATTAAATAATGAGGTTTTAAAACTATTAAAACCATCATTAATAACATATCCCATTGAAGATGTAGATTTAGTGCAGGTTCTAGGGTGACACCCACTACCATCTCTACCCAAACCCACTACACTCTAGCTTAGGGTCAGTTAAACATCAGGCCACCCATGGAGTCTCCTTAATCAAAAATAAGATATTTATTCAAATTTTTATCCTAAAGGTCCACACATAAGTTAATAAATCTCACTAGGGGTCCTCTAAGTCATCATGTAAGAAAAGGAATCCTTATTAGGAATCTTTAAGACAGTACATAAGGAAAGGCATCCCACTTTATATCCATAAAACAATAAGTAAGCAGAGGCATCCCAGAATGGATCACCTAAGTCAAAAAATTAGAGAATGAATCTATTTTTGGATCCTTAGAAATTGTATGTAGGTAGAGGAATCCTATGTGGGGATCCTCGGTCACAACTAATCTCATGAGTGGACACATCCCACAACCTAGTCTCTAACACCACATAGTCTCTCGGGATAAAATGTCACATATCAGAAGGGATAAATAATCAAGGATAAAATCCATGTAATTATTGATCAATAGAGATAGATCATGAACCATTTTAGTTTAATATCTCACCATAGGTTGGAATTATCACCCACCCTATCATTTTCTCAAGTCATACATCAATCTCGCCAATCCGGTAATTGTCCCAAGAAAATATAAAATGAGTAAATTGAAGATCCCATGCTGTGTCCATAAATCATTTTCATGACCATAAATAGGGTCTTATCCCTGAATCACTTAAAAGAGATAACTTGTATTAATTTAATATAGGAATTTTATCTTGATCAAAGATTATATATCAAAAAACACCTCTAACAAGTCCTCAAATCACCTCACAGGTTCCACCATCATGATCTGTGTGAAAAAACTCTTAATGGAATCCTATTATGTCCTATTCCAGCTCTGGGGAATAAAAACATGAAAACCCCTCAAAAGGGAAGAAAGGGATAAGTACATGCATATACTACCTAATATCTATATGGGCAAGTACTTTAGATGGAATTGGAATGTAAAACCCAAGTACATGGTTTGTAGGCTATGTAAATAGTTTGTACACTACATGGTGTACCTTCCCATGCACCCCACATGGCCTGGAAATGTGTTCTTTTCTAGTTGTTTACTTTTTTATAGCGTGTATAAAAAAAAGAGTCTCATCATTTACAATATACAACCACGTACCCTTAAATAGGTTTTCTAACCATGTACTCAGCTACAAAGTAGAGTATGACTACACGGCGTGTACCCAGGGTACAAAACATGTAGTTTTAAAAAATACATCTAACCATGTAATTGGATAGATAACCAAATACTAGAACACAACATGTACTTCAATTACAGAACATGTACTTACAAAAAATCATCTTTCAAAAATATAATTAACACATACAATGTTCTATTTTAAATACACAACATGTGATTGGGATTTCAAAATGGGAAACCCCTACAATCAGCATGAAATACCTGTTTCCCCCAAATTAAGCATAGATCGACCCCATGGGGTTCTTTAGAAATCAAAATACGTACATAAAACTATAAATTGGTTAATATATGGGGATTTTTTACATTAAAATAAAAAACATCATGAATTTTGGTGGAATATTCTAAATCTATTCCTGTATACGAATTTCACTACCATCACATGATGATATACCTCCCCAAGCTCCGCGACAACACCTCTCTTATTACTATTATTATTATTATTATTATATCACTACCTATCTTTATCCATCTCTATCCCTCTACCTCTTCTATTTAGATTGCCTAAAAGGCGAGAAAAAAAGGTTCATAAGTAATAATATTTGGGAGAATAGGAGATAAGAAAAGGAAAAAAAAGGAAGAAAAAGAAAAGAAAATTAAAAAGTGGCCTGAGACCAGTCCCGATTTTCGATATGAGTTTATGCCTTCACTAGTAAAAAACCCTAATTCTGGACTGAACGATGAAAAAACCTCAATTTTATGATTCTCTAAAAAGTTATATATGAAAAGACATGGGAGAGTAAATTATTATTTAATTAATTAAATTTTAATTATTAATTATTCCATGAAAATTCGAATAGTTTGGAATTAAACAAAACTATGTCCTAGGGTAAACACCCAATTCTAAGAACAAAATAGTGGTAAAAAAATTATTTGAGATCAACTATTGGGGGACCATTGTACCCATCATAAGCATCTGAAAAAAAATTAAATTTATGATTAATTTCCTTGTCTGAAAAAACATGGGTCATTACAATCTAAGGAATAATAATTTTAAAAAAATGGGTTTAATATATTCTAATTACAAAAGATAAGCTTCCTAGTAAAAACAAATTTAATAAGATGGATATTTCATTAGAAATTATATCTTGATTATTTAATTCACTGTGCATACTATCATCTATTTCATTAGTTAGAGAAACTAAAATTACAAGAATGAAATTTATTTAATTGGAGAGAATGTAATGGCAAGATATTTTGGAATATATATTAATTCTAAATTTATATTATATTTGATATCTTACTCTAATAAAAAAAGAAAACTGAAATGATCATTGACATGTTAAATGAATATTATTTTGAAAATAATATTAATAATAATACCTATAGTAAATAAAAATATATTTATCAACTAAGATTTCTTATATTTAGGGATAAACAATTAGAATGTTTTAATATTGAAAGGATTATTCTTTCACAAATAAATATTATTTAATGTGATTTATATTTTATAGTAATAAATTAAAATTACCAATTTTAATATATTATTATATATAAAATAATATATTAACATTATTTAAATTATAATTTTATATAAAAAAATATTAAGAACACTTAATGTTTATAAATGAAATTTTTCAACAATTTTTTTCTTTATATATTGTATTTTCATTTAAATGATAAATTTAAAAATTATATAAATATAATTTTATGAAATTAACATAATTTTGAAATTTATAATTTCAAAATTATCTTAGAATGAATTTTTTAGTAATTTTTTTGAAATAATTGATTTTTAGTTGAATAGTGAAAAATACAATTTTTTAATACGATAACATTTTTGATATTACCACGATCTAAGAATGAATAAAAAATTTTATAAATTTTTTTTAATGATCATGAATGTTTTTAAGTATTAATATGAATTATTTAAGAATTATATGTTGAATTTATTCAATACGTGATTTAATTTTTAAAACATACGTAATATTTTATTCTAATAAAACATTAATTTTTCATCTTCTTTTTTCTAATTATATTTTCACATAGTATAATTATATTTTGTATTAACTTTAAATCCAAATTTCTATTATTTATATCATATTTAACTAATTAATATTATTTAAATCAATAACTTTGATAATTTTATCTTAATCATAATTTTTAAGTATATAAATAAAATTATTCTAAAAATAGTTTTTATGCGTTATGTGTGCCAATATTAAAATTAATTTTTATCACCCTTATAAAGTTTATTTGAAATTTTTTATTTCATGTTTTGAATCATTAATTATAAATTATTTAATAATTACCATTTTATTTTTATGCACTAAGGGTAAATTACTTAGATAAAAATTAGTTACTACAATGAAAACCAAAAATGGTAAAAGTTAAAAATATTAGAGTAAAAGACTTATATATATGTTAAAAAAACTTATAAAAATGTGTGTTTGAGTATTTTTTTTCCTTATATATACCCATATACTTTATTTTCTATTAATGTATCCATTTGACCTCTAAATAGTGACTTTACCTTTTATATCATTGGAAAAATGTCACACCATTTACTTATAAAACGATCCACCACCACCCCAATTTTATTAAAATACAAATCCCCTTATATTTAGCTTAAATATACCAAAATAACTACAAAAAAATCTTAACACTTGATATATTTCCTCGTTTTCTAAAATACCACCTCTCTAATCATTAATCCAATTTTAAAAAGACATCTTCTAATGGGTTTGGTAAAATTATTAATCAACCTTTTTTCTTCCCTTTTTCCCTTTATTTAATAATATACCTCTTAAAATATAATATAAACATGTTGAAAATATTACATGAGTATCATAATTATATATAAATATTATTATTTTTATGTGATAACCATTTTCTATCATCATCTCGACCATTCGAGAAACAAATATGTCACAATTGATACATGCAGACTACCACCGCTAAAAGCGACATGATCCATTTTTCGTAATTTACCTATATGGATGATTTAAAGGTGGTATTTAATGGATTAATATGATTTTTATATTATTATTAATATTATAAAATTATAAATCATTACCTATCTTCCTCTCATTTTATGTAAATGAAGTTGTTGTCCGTGTGTTTGTGCGGACTACCGCCTCCAAGAAAGTCACATTTTTATTTTTTCTTATTTTATGCTATTATTTATAAAAATATTCTAAAGCATGATTTAATACCTTAAAAAACTATATAATATAATTATTCTTATATAATAATTATACCATTCTGAAACAATTACTTTATTAACCACACTCACTGATAGGTTATAACATGTTCTGGTTTGGGTCGATTTAACCACCTACTTGAACAAGGCTATAAATTTATATCATAGGTGGATATGATAAATTAAAAATTTATTTCCTTATAAATTAAGGATAAAATAATTTGTTTATTATACTTTTTAAATTATTATACTAATATTTTTATTTTTTATTATACAATAGTTTTATTTGTTACAAATTAATAAAACAAGATTCTCACGAACTTCATCATCATGAATCATAAATAAAATACATATGAAATGAAATTATAACATTAGAAAACAATATTAAACATAAATTATAGGATATATATTGATCTTATAATTATGAAAAGTTAATCTATAAATAATAATTGAAAATAGTATAATGAAACCAGTACAAAAGAGACAATTGAAACCGATTTCATCTGATAATGAAAATAAAATATAACTAAAAAAATATTATTAATAAATTATTATAACTAAACGTTATAAAATTTTATATATAGTAATAATATTCTTAAATAGGTGATTATAATAATTATTTTTGTTATATAAGAGGTTAGATCATGTTTGACCATGCGAGATTAAAGGTAAGGGTGTTTTGTGTCAATTTCCTTCCTTTGAGACTTAATTTATTTTTTTCACATAATTTAATTTAATTGGGGTATATTTCTCTAATTTAATATATAATTTAATTAATTATCTTTTATTAGGGTAATTGAAGTTCAATTTCAAGTTCTCTCTTTAAATGGGTTTTTTTTAAAATGTTTATTCAACTATAATGGTTATTGATAGCTCCAAACTTATTTTTTTGAGATATCATATTTCTTCATGAAATTATTTATTCTATGAATGGGTTATTCAGTAATAAAATTTTATTATATTTAATTTTATCTTCATATTTTGGGAAAATAGATTTTTAATTATAAATTTCTTCATTGATGATTTTTATTCTCATAATAGTATAATGTTGTTAAAAATAACTATCATCCTTCTCAAGTAGATTATTTTTCATACATATCTGTAATTCCCTGACCCCAGTTACCTAGAGTCAGCGCATTATTACATAACATTGTCTTGATCACAAGAAAGATCTAGTCTCGAAAGACTGGTTAGTTTAGTAGTCTTTGAAACACTAGATACATTCATAAAGTTTACATTACATCATAAATTGAAAACTAAAAAAAAATCTTGACTCCACACTAATAACCCCTTATACTATCCCTATAGGTCATTCATAAAATACTTCTTCACATACGGGGAAAAAATAAAACATATAAAGGGGGGAGATCAAATGCCCAGTAAGGATAACAATATAGCGGAAACTTTAATAAATATGCATAAAAATCTAACGCAATGTATAACTAAAACAAAATCCTTTTAAACATGAACTTTAGAATAATATGGAAAAAATAAAATGAAATAATGCCGTTTACTTATTCACATGGATATTCTACTAGTCGAATAATCACATGCAATATCAATAACCACTTTCTTAATGATGGAATGCATAATGCCAGACTATCATAACCACATAGCCAAGGCATCGTGCCAAGACTACAAATAAGATTTTGTTGAGCCATTGTGCCAAGACACTAGTTTGTCTCATGAGACCTACCGATTCATTGAGGAGCTATAGCAGGCTCCACCCGTCAATTATTATGTCCAATGCATTCTTCATATGAACAGGTTTAAACATAACATAAAGATTCGTATTAAAATTAACATACGAAATGTCGATACTTTCTCCATAAACCATGAATGGTATAAAAATAATACATCCACAGTCAAACATATCACAAATCCTTCAATACAATATGGATGTTTTGTATCATAAGAAATAAACTTCAAATAAGCATAAAATCCATCAAAGGATGTTGACATAGATGAAATGAAAACTATTTGAGAGAAATATCTCTTTTTTTGAAATCATTTAAAAGTCACATAATTATAAAATAAAACTTTTACTTTGAAAATATTCTTAGAATCTTGTAAGGGAAGCTTCAAAGATTTTATAATGACGGAAAATAGCCGCACCCGCCGTATAAATTAAAAAAAACATTCTTACCTTAACTCTGTCGAAAAGGTTAAAAAGGACCTTCTTTGGAAAACGAATAAAAGATTCCATTATAAACCTCTTATAAAAATTCAAACAAGGGTATAAATTAATTTAACCCATATTCTATAAAATAGCAAGAATTTTTTGAGATACATTTTTATGAAACATGGATGTGGATGATAAAGAGTTCCCAGTAGATAACTACGTATAAACAACCTCGGATAATGACGAGATTGTGAAATAACCCTTACCTTGTACTTTTACTTGGTTGGGGGTAGGTTAATCTCCTGTATAATGGTGAAATAATTGTTATTAAATTATTCAATAATCATATACATTAATATGATATCATATATGATCTTTTAACATTGATTTGTTAATAATATCTTAGTATTATCATTGTTTCGGGTGTTAAATTATTCGTTTTATTTTATATGTTTTCTTACAAAATCCATGTTTGTCATGGATAGGTTGTATCTTATTAATATATAGGATGATATAGAGCCCTTAAAAATTATTTTTAAATCATCAAATTATAATTATACTTGAATGGATACGATGGAGAATGAATCTCATTGCGTTCGTGGAGACAGTAGTCCGTACGTACGCACAAGGGACAATATCATTCTTTTGATATTAAAATAATATATAATTGGATGTTATATAAATCATACAGAATAATTATCATGTTATATTTATTATTTACATGAATTAAACATCATTATTATACCCATCCAAATAATAATTTATTGAATAACAATTACACCACGACATGGAGACGGTAAGCCGTATGTACGCATGTATGGTGACATGTCATTCAAAATATGGATAGATTACTGAATATGGTTCTACCATATTTATAATAACATCACATTATATATATGATACTAGATTTATTATTTTAGAATGGGAATAACAATGAAATAAGAAGTTGATGAAGAAAGGAACCTGGAAGAGGGTGGTGAAAACATTACCTCTTCTTCGGGTTCTTCCTTTTCATTTGATCAAAAGGGATACTTAGGTTGGCTTTATGATCAAACTAAGGCCTCTAGGTTGAAGTGAGGGAAGTTGAGAGAGTATTTGGGCAAGGTTTGGCCTAACCAAAAGGCTTGGAATGTTTGAATTACTGAGAAGCGGGAGTGCCCTTTTATAAGAGGGGTGAGGGGAACCTTTGGAAAAGCAAGAAATATTATTTTATAATAAATTCATATTCGGTTTCAAATGGCTCCAAATTGGATTATTTAAAGGTTAAGGTGGGAATGGGTCAAAAACCACTCAAAAAATATAATTTAGACAGGTTTGGGTTATTATAGTAACCATATCTTTTAGTTTTAACTCTTAGTTAATTAGTTTGACACTTACCATGTCACTTTGTATTTTTATATTATATAGTTAATAATCGTACTATATACCTCCAAGAGACCCCCAAGTGGTCCATTAATGATACAACTATCATTATATAAGTCTGTTGGACGAACCTCAGATTTTTATAAAGTGAATATAAATTAATAATATAGTATTTGATTTAAAAACTATTTTATGTCAATTTTGACACTATTTGGAAAATTGATTTTTGTGAAAATCATAACATAATGATTACTTAGAAAAAAGTTAAATAAATCAATCGTAACATGTCATATTAACATATAAAATTAGTGTAATTCATTAAAAGTCTCAAATTACATTCATTTTGATATTTATAATATCAATTATTTTAATATTTTAATTAATTAGGTAATTACATCATCACCATTGTGTCATAAATAAATTTAATTATTTAATGTCCGAAAATTATAAATAAAATACCACTACATAGGAAATCTTTTTATATTTCTAATTAATATTTACAATCAAATTGATCTTATGTATAACCCTATATTAAAAATGTTTTAGTAAATAAACTCTGATTTTAACTCTTTTAACTCTTCTTTGAATTAAATAATAATAAATGTCGTAATCTAATACAAGTGGACCTAAATGATAATATTTTTTTCCTAAAGTTGTTTTTGGTCGATATACACTAGTCCAATAGAATTAGGACATGTGTTAGGGTAATATTAATATCATTTTTACCCTTAATTACCCTATTTACTTTTAACCGTGGTAAATAAAAGTAAAAAAGTTACTATTCACCAAACATTATTTTCATCTCATTGAACCAAATTTTACTCATTGATATTAACCATATCTCTCGGATTTTTGAAATTCCACTCACAAAAGTGGTAAAATTAGGTTTTCTGAAAAAATCTGTTTTTCAACTACCACTTAGTGGTTTCACTATTCATCAAAAAATGATGTTTTTCAGAAAACTACAAAAAATTCACCCTAGGCTAATTTCGATATTCCGAATCCAAAAATGAAGTTCATTTTGAAAAATAAATTTTATAAATTTCAAAAAGTGGGTATTATTATTCATAACAGCTAGTTTGATTGGTTGTGGTGTGTTAGAACTCGATGTTGCGTACAACACCTGCTATTGCATTATTCAAAGAGAAGCGTACCGTAGAAGCTTGGGGTGTTACATTCTCCCCTCATTCAAATAATTTCATCCCCTAAATTTATATATTAATAACGCATGAAAAGACTAGGTTGGTTCTTCATCATAAGCTCCTCGGGTTCCCACGTTGCCTCTTCCATCTTATGGTTTCTCCATAAAACTTTTACCAGACGAGTCGTTTGGTTTCTCAGCACTTGTTCTCTTGTATCAAGAATCCTGATGGGATCTTCGCAATAAGACAGATCGGGTTCCAGTTCTAATTCCTCATAGGTGAGTACATGCATTGGGTCAGACATGTATTTTCTCAACAGTGATACATGGAACAGATCATGAACTTTGGAGAGATTTGGCAGAATTTCCAAACTGTAAGTTATATCCCCAATTCGTTCTAGAATTTCGAAAGGACCGATGTACCTGGGACTCAATTTACCTTTCTTTCCAAAATGTATAACTCCCTTCCATAGAGATACCTTCAAGAAAGCATGATCTCCCACTTGAAACTCCAAATCCTTCCATCGGTTATCGGTATAGCTCTTCTTCCTACTTTGAGCAGCTTTGATGTGGTTTGGGATTACCTTCACCTTTTCCATTGTTTCCTCCACCAGTTCTGGGCCTACAAGTTTTCTTTCACCAACGTCATCCAACAGGTTGGTGAGCGACATCTCCTTCCATATAATGCTTCATATGGTGCCATCTGAATACTCGAATGAAAGTTATTGTTATAGGAAAATTCTACTATAGGTAAATATTGATCCCACAGACCCTGAAAGTAAAGTGGGAAAGATCTCAACATGTCTTCTAAGGTTTGAATAGTCCGTTCCGATTGTCGATCTGTTTGAGGGTGGTAGGCAGTGCTCAAATAAAGTTAAGTATCCAAGGCTTTTTGAAAACTGTCCCAGAATCTTAAAGTAAAATAGGGATCACGATCAGAAATAATCGATAGGGGTACTCCATGAAGTATCACCACTTCATTAATGTATAGCCTTTCTAGAAGTTCAAGTGGTAAATCTTCCCTTATAGCATGAAAATGTTCTGACTTGGTAAGACAGTCAACAATGATCCATATTGCATCATTCCTTCTAGAAGTCTTTGGTTGCCCCATGACAATTTCCATCGTAATATTATCCCACGTCCACTCTGGTTTGGGATGAGGATGCATGAATCCTCAAGGCTGTTTCCTTCAAGATTTCACTTGTTTACAAACCATACATCTTGACACAAAATTATAAATATACCTCTTAATTTTTCCCACAAAAAATGTTCCTTCAAGTCTATACATTTTGGTGCTCCCATGGTGTATAGAGAAATTGGAACAATGGGCATAGTTTAGCAAATCCTTTTTTAAATCAGGTATATCGGGAACACAAAGTCTCTTCCGGAATTTCAAAATTCCTTCTTCATACACAAAGTCTCTCAATCTCCCATCATTCAAAGCTTTAATATTCTATTGAAATTATTCATCATTGGTCTGAGAACTCTTAATCCTTTATAGTAAAGATGGTTTGGCAACCATTTGAAAAATCACTGATGTTTCACCTTCCATGATTATTCCCATATCCATCTTCACTAGATCCATGAAAATAGGATCCCTTTCAATACTAATCATGTTCAAAACTCCATGATCTTTTCTGCTCAAAGAATCTGCCACCTAATTTTCCTTCCCCGGGTGGTAGTGTATCATGAAATCACAATCCTTGAGTAGTTCAAGTCATCTCCTTTGCCTCATGTTGAGTTCTTTTTGTGAGAAAATATACTTCAAACTCTTGTGATTAGTATAAATCTCACATTTTTCACCATAGAGGTAGTGTCTCCATATCTTCAAAGAGAAGATCACAGTTTCTAACTCAATATCAGGAGTAAGATAGTTTTTCTCATGAATTTTCAACTTTCATGATGCATAGGAAACAACCCGATCATTCTGCATAAGGACACAACCAAGTCATTTCTTCGATGCATCACTATAAATAACGAACCCACCATTCCCCGATGGTAGAGTCAATATAGGAGAATTGACTAATCTTATCTTCAGTTCTTCAAAACATTCTTCACACTCTTTTTTCCAAACTAATTTAACCCCCTTACACATTAGATATGTTAATTGGTTAGCCAATAAGGCAAAATTATGGACGAAACGTCGATAATAACCTGCTAAACCAATAAATCTGCATACCTCAGTTATAATGGTAGGTGCTGGCCAGTCTTGGATTGCCTTGGTCTTAGAAGGTTCAATAGATATTCCATATTTAGATACAATATGTCCAAGAAAAGAAATATCCTGAAGCCAGAATTCACACTTTCTAAACTTCCTATATAATTCATGTCTTCTCAGAGTCTTCAGGATAATGCGTAATTGATTTTCATGATCTTAATAGATTTTGGAGTATAACAAGATATCATCAATAAATACCACCAAAAAATCATCAAGATATTCCTTGAAAACTATATTAATTAGATCCATGAATACAGAGGGTGCATTAGTCATCCCAAAAGGCATTACCGTAAACTCGTAATGCACATACCTTGTTCAAAATGATGTCTTCAGAATTTCTTCCTTCTTCACACACAACTGATGGTATCCAGATCGAAGGTCAATCTTTGAAAAGTATTGGGCTCCATGCAGTTGGTCAAATAAATCATCAATGCGAGGTATGGGATACTTGTTCTTTATTGTTATAGAATTGATCTCCCCGTAGTCGATACATAACCTCATAGATCCATCTTTCTTTTTAACAAAAAGAACAGGGGATCCCCATGGAGAAACACTAGGAAGAATAAATCCCTTTTTAACTAATTACTCTACTTGTTTCTTTATTTCAACTAATTCCATAGTGGCCATTCTATAAGGGGTCTTCGATATAGGCCTTGATCCAAGAATTAAATCAATGGAAAACTAAACTTCTCGTTTTGGAGGATGTCCAGGTAAATCTTCTAGAAACACATCTACATATTCTTTCATAATAGGTACATCCTCTATTTGAACACTCCATTCCTCACCCACTGTCATTTCATTCTCTTCCTCCCCAATAATTTAATTTATTTGAGCTACTGGGGGTGGATCTAGATAAGAATTAGGTGGTGATGATTCTTCTCTAATGATAAGGTGTTACTTACCATAATCATCAAAAATCATAACCTCCTTCTTCTTACAATAAATCATCGCATCATGGTCTGAAATCCAATCCATACTAAGGATTATATCAAAATCAATCATAGGTATGATGATGAGATCACCGGATTAAGAACATTTATGTGCTCTAATGGGGACTGATTCACAAAACGTTGTTGTAGTGATATTTCCCTTAAGAGTTTTTACGGACAACTACCTTGTTAAATCAAATTGGAAATATCTAATTTTTTTAGCAAACTAGGAAGATAAGAAACAATTCGATGATCCAAAATCAAATAATGCATTTTCTAAACTTGAGGAAACCATTAAATTACCTGCCACCACATCTTTTGGAGCTTCTACCTCAGCAGTAGTGATAACATAAGCTTGGCCTTGATCCCTTGGCCTTTTCTGAGGTATGTTCCCCTGATTCTTAGGAAATTCATTTGAATAATGTACCATATACCTGAAATTATTGCATTGGACATCAGTAGCTTCCTACTTCCCCTTGCAATCATGATCTTGGTGGCCTTTTTCACCACACTTGTAACAGACTCCCATTCCTTTTAAGCAAGTACCGGGGTGTTTCTTCCCACATTTACCACAGGATGGATATTCAACCTTTCCCTTCTTTCCCTTATTTCCATTCCCAGATTGATCAGCTGATCTATTCTTCTCTTGCTTTGCTTTAATGTCAAAAGACATGGATAATTCCATTTTTTTCTTAATAGCACGTGAGACAATGTCTTCGTATAATGAAAAGGAGTGTGAGACACATGCTCGACGGAGAAATGGTTTTAACCCATCAAATAAACGATCAATATTACTTATTTGGTTACCTATATAATCTCCAGCATAACTTTCTAACCTTGTAAAGTTAGCCTCATACTTTGCAACATTCTCATCCTCCTTTTGTCTCAGACTCAGAAATTGCCTTTCCATATCTGCTCGATGGTCACGATGAAAGTATTTTTCTAAATATAGATCTTTGAACTCCCTCCATTCCATATTTGATACTTCATCATCTTACTTCATGTTTTGAATCAATGAACACCATTGATCAGTATCTCCAGTGAGGCAGTAAACTTCCATGATAACTTTTTTCCTTTAACTACTCCCTAAATCCTGAAATATTTTCTCTAGGGAACTTATCCATTGCTCAGCTACTAATGGATTTGTACTCACATTGAATTTTTGGTTGCTGCCTCATGAAGAGATCTAACATTGATCCTCCATGATGTGGATCAGGGTGATCCATACGGGTAAGGTTATTATTCATAACCTGAGTAAGTTGTCCCAGTATGGTGATTTGTTGATCAACACCAGTTGTATCACCAGCTCCACTATAATTATCTTGAGCAGGAGGGAAATCCCTACATGGAGTGTGTGTAGTTATATGGTTTCCATTTTTTCCACTAGAATCCATTTCTAAAAAATGGCATAAACTAGATTAGTTTATGAATCAAAATACATAATTCCATACTTATAAAACACTTAACATAAATTGAACTATTTATGGATATAATCCATAATCATAAAAATGTTTTATTTGAGGACGTCTATACACATAAACCCTTCATAATGATTTGTAAAGAAAATGAGAGTTATTCTAAGCATATCCCCTGGGAGTGTCGTAACCAAGAGTGCAGCAAGGCCCGCTATCATGCACCAGTTCCCGTTCGAGTCTAGCTCAAAGCGGTGTTTTCGGGTTTTACCCCTAGTTACATCTATTCCAAAGCCACCTCTACCTTCTCGTATCCAGACAGGGATGTCTTTCTCAGAAAACTAACAAAATCTCTACAATACCAAAATTCTAGGAAGTTCTTCTATACTAATACTCAAAGTCCATATTATATCTATGTGCTCTAATCAGAATTTATCTAAATCTAGCTTCCAAGGTTTGTAATAAAATTCTTCTGATACCAATTGTAAGTCCCCGACCCTAGTTACCCAGAGTCGGTGCATTATTACATAACATTAGCATGATCACAAGAAAGAACAAGTATCGAAAGAACGATTAGTTTAGTAGTTTTGGAAACACTAGATAAATTAATAAAGTTTACATTACATCATAAATTGAAAACTACAAAAACAAATTGACTTCACACTCATAACCCCTTATACTATCACTACAGGTCATTCATAAAATACTTATTCACATCCTGGGAAAAAATAAAACATAGAAAGGGGTGAGCTCAAATTCCCATTAAGGATAATAGTATAGCAGAAGCTTTAATAAATAAGAATAAACATTTAAGGCAATGTATCACTAAAACCAAAGCCTTTGAAACTTGAACTTCAGCATAATATGGAAAAAAATCAAATAATTCCATTTACTTATTCACATGGATATTATATTAGTTGAATAATCACATGAAATATCAATAACCACTTTCATAATGATGGAATGCATAATGCCAGACTATCATAACCAAATATCCAATGCCTCGTGCCAAGAATACAAATAAGATTTTTTCGAGGCCCTGTGCCAAGACAATAGTTTGTCACATGAGACCTACCAATGCATCGAGGAGCTGTAGTGAGCTGCACCCATCACTTGTTAAGTCCAATGCATTCCTCATATGAACAGGTTTAAACATAACATAAACATTCGTATTAAAATTAGCATACGAAATGTCAATAATTTATCCATAAACCATGAATGGTATAAAAATAACACATCCACATTCAAAAATATCAAAAAACCTTCAATAGAATATGGAAGTTTTGTATAATAATAAATAAACTTCAAATAATATTAAAATTCATCAAAGGATGTTGACATAGATGAAATCAAAAATATTTGAGAGAAATATCTATTTTTTTGAAATCATTTAAAAGTCACATAATTATAAAATAAAAATTTTACTTTGAAAGTATTCTTAGAAGCTGGTAAGGGAATTTTTAAAGATTTTATAATAGCGGAAAGTAGCCGCACCCTCCGTATAAGTTAAAAAAACATTCTAACCTTAACTATGTCGAAAAGGATAAAAAGGACCTTGTTTGGAAAACGACGGAAAGATTCCTTTATAAACCTCTTATAAAAAGTCAAAAAGAGTATAAATGAATTTAACCAATATTCTGTAAAATAGGAAGAATGTTTTGAAATACATTTTTAATAAACATGGATGTGGATGATAAAGAGGTCTCAGTAGATAATTACGTATAAACAACCTCGGATAATGAAGAGATTGTGAAATAACACTTTCCTTTTACTTTTCCTTGGCTGGGGGTAGGTTAACTTACTATATAATGGTAAAATAATTGTTATTAAATTATACAAGAATCATATATATTAATATGATATCATATATGATATTTTAACATTTAATTGTTAATAATATCTTAGTATTATCGTTGTTTCAGGTGTTAACTTGCTCATTTTATTTTATATGTTTTGTTAAGTAAGCCATGTCTGTCATGGATAGGTTGTATCTTATTCATATACAGAATGATATCAAGGCCTTAAAAATTATTTTTAAATCATCAAATGATAATTATACTTGAATCGATACGATGGAGAATGAATCTCATCATGTTCGTGGAGACGGTAGTCCGTACGTACGCACGAGCGACAATATCATTCTTTTGATATTAAAATAATATATAATTTGATGGTATATCATATATACAGAATAATTATATTTTTATAGTTATTATTTACATGAATTACACATCATTATTATACCCATCCAAATAATAATTTATTGAATAACAATTACACCACGATGTGGAGACAGTAAGCCGTATGTACGCATGTATGGTGACATGTCCTTAAAATGATGGATAGAATATTGAATATGGTTGTAACATATTTATAATAACATAACAATATATATAAGATACTGGAGTTATTATGTTAGAATCGGAATAACAAATAAAAAAGAAGTTTAAGAAGAAAGGAACTTCAAAGAGGGCGGTGAAAACATTACCTCTTCTTCGGGTTCTTCCTTTTGATTTGATCAAAAGGGCTCCTTAGGTTGGCTTTTTGATCAAAATAAGGCCTCTAGGATGAATTTAGAGAAGTTGATAGAGTATTTGGGTAGGTTTTGGATGATACAAAAGGCTTTGAATGTGTGAATTAGTGATAATGAGGAGTGCCCTTTTATAAGAGGGGTGAGGGGCACCTTTGAAAAATCTAGAAATATTATTTTATAATAAATTCATATTTGGTTTCTAGTGGATAAAAAGTAGATTATTTAAAGTTTAATGTGGGTATAGGTAGAAAACCACTCAAACAATATAATTTAGACAGGTTTGGGGCATTATATTAACCTTATATTTTTGTTTTAACTCTTAGTTAATTAATTTGACACTTACCATGTCACTTTGTATTTTTATATTATATAGTTATTAAACTTACTATATACCTCCAAGAGACCCCCAAGTGGTCCATTAATGATACACCTATCATGATATAAGTCTCTTGGCCGAACCTTAGTTTTTTAGAAATTGAATATAAATTAATAATATAATATTTGTTTTAAAAACTCTTTTATGTCAATTTTGACACTATTTGAAATATTGATTTTTCTAAAAATCATAAAAGAATTATTACTTAGAAAAAAGTTAATTAAATCAATCCTAACATGTCATATTAACCTATAAAATTAGTTTAGTTCATAAAAAGTTTCAAATTACATTCATTTTTATATTTAAAATATCAATTAGTTTAATATTTCATTAATTAGGTAATTACTGCATCACCATTGTGCCATAACTAAATTAAATTATTTAATGTCCAAAAATTAAAAATAAAATACCACTAAGTAGGAAATATTTTTATCTTTCTAATGAATGATTAAAATCGAATTTATATTATGTATAATTCTATATTAAAAATGTTTTAGTAAATAAACTTTGATTTTAACTCTTTTAAATCTTCTTTGAATTAAATAATAATAAATGTCCTAATCTAATCCAAGTGGAACTAAATGATAATATTTTATTCCTAAGGTTGTTTTTGGTCACGATAAACTTGTCCAATAGAATTAGGAATTGTGTTAGGGTAATATTAATATCATTTTTACCCTTAATTACCCTATTTACTTTTAATCGTGGTAAATTAAAGTAAAAAGTTACTATTCACCAAAAAAATATTTTCATCTCATTGAACCACATTTTACTCTTTGATATTAACCGTGTCTTTCGGATTTTTGAAATTCCACTCACCGAAGCAGTAAAATTAAGTTTTATGAAAAATTAAGTTTTTTAACTACCACTTAGTGGTTTCACTATTCATCAAAAAATGAAGTTTTTCAGAAAATACCAAAAATTCACCCTAGGCTAATTTCGATATTCCAAATCCAAAAATGAAGTCCATTTTGAAAAATAAAATTTATAAATTTTAAAAAGTGGGTATTACTATTCATAACGACTAGTTTGATTGGTTGTGGTGTGTTAGAAATCGATGTTGCGTACAGCACACGCTATTGCATTATTCAAAGAGAAGCGTACCGTAGAAGCCTGAGGTGTTACAATATCCATATATTATATTACTATGAATTTTTTTCTTCATATTTGGAAACCTAATTATGTTCCATCTCTTGTGATATTGAAACCTCCCTTTTCCCTTTTTAATGAAAAATTTTACTACTCTTTTTAAATGTGGGATTTTCAACAAAATAATTTTAATATATTAAAAAGGTTTTTTTATATGATTCATTATTTTATCTTCTAATACAAATTTTCTTGAAAAACTACTTCTATATTTTTAAATGTTACACTATTTATAGTTATTTTTAAAAGTAACTGATTTCTAATGTTTCCACTTCGGCTTTTTCTAAAACAACTTTTCCATGTGATTTCATTTTTATTTTTTACAACAAAGATAATATAATTTTATAAAAATTATTTTATGTATTCTATTCGATTTATCTATTTATACCTAAATGATTTATTTCCATGGAAATATTTTTTCATTGTTTCCAATCTAAATGTTCTTATTAAATAATCTTTTTATGGTGATTGAATTTTGGGAATCAATTGTTCACATTTTTTGTGTTAATTTTTGTGATACCATCCATAAATATTAAAAACACCCTTTTTATCGAAGTGTTAATTATGATGTGATGAATGATTGTTTTCAATTATCAAAAATAAAATTGGATTCTTGATGGTTTGGAATGAATATTTCTAAAAAATTCATTGGTCAAGGTTTCATATCAAATGAGATGATGAAATGTTGCATGAACATGATTCATGTATCTTCATTCACATGTTTCATGTATGAATGCAATTCATGTAAATTTTTTCACAATATTTTTCATGTTAATGTGATAAGTATCCTTATTCATAGGTATGTTGTGTGAATTAGGTGCATGTATCATTGTTCAAATGGTTTTTGTGAATGTGATATAGGTAACTTTGTTCATTGATTTTGTGTGTGAATTTGATGTGAAAATATTTGTTCATAAATTTGTGGTGTGAAAATGATTCAGGTAACATTGTTCTCAATTTTTTTGTAAAAATTTTGTAGATATATTTATTTATAAATTTTTGTATGAACATGATGTATGCAACATGGTTCACAAGATTTTGTATACTTATTTTCGTTCCATAATTTCTTGTTATGCTATGTTTCAATGGAATTACATGTTTTACTATACCTATGATTATATCCATTAGCTCATGTCTATTCTCTCACACTATTTTAACATTATATATTTTTTTCATTTAAGATTATATTATATTTTATGATGAATTAATGAAAACCGATATTATTTGATGTTATTTTTATAAATATATATCTACCCTTATCATGTTTTCTCATATTCCTTGGCAATAAACCTTCTTGAAATACTGATATGTTTTTCCATACTAAGAATTTGAGTTAAACACTTTCTTATGTTTTATTCCCTAGTTTTTAAATATTGTAGTAACTTATGAGAAGTATAAAATGAAGTATAATGTGGCTCAAAAATGGATAAAAGTTCACAAGTATTCTAATATAAGTTTTTTATATAGCTTATCATAAGAGACACTAAAACTTCTATTCTTGGTATTGTGGGTTTATTTGTATGATTTAATTTTTAACACATGAAAATTATGTAAAATAAATATATGTTTATCTTATATTATATCATTTGTAGAAAATTGTATGTTCTAAGAAAATTATTTTAGCACTGGACCCGAGGGTTCGGGCCTAGGGCGCCTCAGGTAGTAAGTGAACTATTTTGGCCTTGATGTTGACAATTAGATAAATAGTATAATAACCACTTTTTAATCTCATTACACTAGTCACAAAGTCTATTATTATTTACTCCATTTTTATATAGGTAGGGGAAGTGGTTTGAAGATACCAACATTCCATTGATGTTCTTTATTCACTTATTTGAGATTTAAACATCCTGAAACAAAATCAATAACCTCACATTTCATATTAAAATAATAAAAATATTTATATATATCATGATATATTTTCATATCATCAATATTAACTAACCAACTGAAATAATGATTTTCTTTGTTCATTTTATTCCTCATTATATCTGGGACTTGAAGTCTTCCTTGAACATAAAAGAAAATTTATGAATCTTGAGACCAACAATCAAGGATATATTATCGATCAAGTATCTCCCGAATTATGATACAATAATAATCTCATATCCAAGAGTTCAAAATTTTCTCCACTAAGAATAAAGTGAGACTGATATAAAATAATAATATTTCACCAGGATCCATCGTGATATCTTGGTGAATATCATCTTGCAATGAAGTAAATCTCAATCCTTTCACAAACTCTTTCACCTTTTGAGGTTAGTATTTTAAACTAATAGTATCAACAATAGAATTTCCCTTCCCAAGTGCATATAATAGATCAGCAATCAAATTATTTGAGGTATTAGTCCCATCAAAATTTCATATG
The DNA here is from genome assembly GCA_963277665.1 of Viscum album. Taxonomy (NCBI): domain Eukaryota; kingdom Viridiplantae; phylum Streptophyta; class Magnoliopsida; order Santalales; family Viscaceae; genus Viscum; species Viscum album. Next base: position 443,226,269 of record OY728142.1, read on the forward strand.
AATTAAATATCACTCTGAAATAATATACTTAAGGCTTTTATGATTAGTTTTTAATAATCCTTTGATACCCAAAACAAAGTTCCTCCACAAATTTAAAGCATTCGTGAATATGAATACTTTTAAATCATGGTTGGGATAATTAAATTAATGAGGATATAGTTGTTTAAAACCAAACATCTCTACCTAATTTTTCTTTTTAATAATAAATCCAATTTCTAGAGAGGGATTATCACAATAGACCTCAAACCCTTTACCTAGTAGCGGTAATATGAAAATGTGATATATAATCATATATTTTTTTTAAATATTTGAATGATTCATCACATTGATAACAATATATATATTTGACCCATATTTTCTCATTGTAGTTTTCATATAATATATTCTGAAAAAATTCAAAATTATGGGTTGATAATATACAATAATGCTAAGAAAATCTCTAATTTCAAAGGATTTTGAGGAGTCATTTTTTAAAATTTACACTACTTCCTTATCATTATCTATTAATATTATAGATTCATAAACAATAATCTTAATTAAATTTATTTTTCAAATAAAAAAGAATAATTTCAATGGTTTTTCAAACAACTTATACTACTACATTGTTTCCAAAGTAATTTTAAGATGAAAACCATTCTCATCCCATGATTTTGAATTCATAGGAATATAATCCATAAATGATACCACGGAGGAGTCTAGTAATGGATGGAATATCCTTTTAAATAGATACATAAACACAAAATGATTATTTTTAAACCAATTATATTGAATATATATTCAAGGAGACCATATCAGCTTTAAAAAGGTATGATAACAATATTTTCTCCTTAAACCTTGTGATGAAGATACCTTGGACAGAAGTAAATATTTTAAAATCACTATTAACCTTACTATTTATAAAATAAATAATTATTTTCTAGAATTTTTTGAGGTTATTAATAATTTTAAGATTAGATCTCCACTATTCAACACAAGATCATAGACATCAATTGGTTTTCATAGTAAAAAGAACTAAATCTCATGAAGGAAGACTTCCCATTCAAATAATCTCCTTTTCCTAAATATGTCATAGTTATATTATTATCTATCCCATGTCACTTTATTATATTTGATATGTAGGTATATAAATAGATTTGGTTCTAGGTAATAAATCAATAGAAAAATAAAATTCCCACTTTGAAGGTTGGTTATAAAAGTGTTTAGTGATGGAATCTAGGAAGAGGTGTACCACAAAAGCTAACACCTAATACTATTTAACATTAATAGATACAAGTTATATAATTTTCATTTCAATAGTGACATATACTACCTCCCCTTATCTAGTCTATCCCAAACTACTTTTAACTATTATATTCCAATGAGGGTATACTGAGTAATAGGTGGGGATGAGAAAGAAACCCTTCTTTAGTAATAGTTTATATGAGTATGAAATATATTAAACAGAAATTATTATTAAATTACTTAATATCAAGGATAATGAAACATAGAAATATTTTCGCAAATTTGTATAAGATAAAAATTTCATATTACATTCTACTCTCTAACCATGATGAGTGTGAATACTTATTATCTTTGAGAAAACATACATGTTAAATTAAAAAAGATACAATTGTTGTTTAGATATAAAGGAAATGAGATGAATTTTATATCAAATAACACACATGTAAGAGTAAATGCTAACAAAATAGTGCATGTCACTATAGAAGGACCGATTTTTGGTAGAACTTCTTATCTGAAAATAGTTTCTTGATGGAACCTAAAGAGGTGTCTAAATATATTAAATCAATAAAATAATTAAAATTTAAATATAAAATAATGTTTAATGTTTGTTGGGTTACTACACTAATGAATTTTCTAAATGGGATTCTCAAGTGATAATAATTCTACCTTGATTTCATAAAAATAGTATATCTTATCCCATCTATATCTAATACCATTTTACCGGAAAATATTTCTCCCATATTTTAGCTCTAAATTATTCTATTATGACACCAAAATATCTAACCAATATTGGGAAAAATTTTCATGGGTAAATTATACCACAAACAATTAGTGTTGATTTTATATTTCATTACTTTCATAAAGTAAATAAATCCATTCAATAAAATATTTGATATCTGGTTGAGATTTTTCCTCCAAAAATTTCAAATGAACCTTAGAAACTATAGGTTCCCATTGTGAAAATATTTATCCTATAACTATAAATATTTGGAATTCCCACTCTCAGTCCAGAGGTTCAACAAAAGATTTAACAGATGGATCGTGATGCATAGTAGTAGAGGGACAATGTGTAATAACTCAAGATTTGTTAAACAGAATTTCCCTTCTTATTTTATATTAATATTTAAGATTTAATAATGTATTACATTATAAAACATAGATACAATATAACAAAAATAAATAACAATTTATTATATTAATTCGAACAATGAATCTATAGAATAAATATAGACATAAAAATTTAAAGTGTTTCAATGGGAACACAAATATAAAATAATATAACTATAATATCAAAATTTGGATTAACACATTACCCTAAAATGATCACACTCATGAACAAAACTATTGAAATGTAACATAATAATATAAATGTAATATTCATTTTCAATATTAAAATATATATTAATTTTAGAGAAAATATAATTGAATAAATAAGTAATGAAATATAATGCATTTATAGAAGGTATAGAAATCATATGACTGTTACAAATTTAAAAATTGGAAAAATAATATGATTATTAGGATAATAATATAATCGTTTGGAATAATAACCTAACCGTTATAAATATAAAATTATATATATAATTATAATAAAATATTTTATTATCCTCTTCAAAGAAAATATAACAAATTTATATCATGATACAAATAAATAAATATCTTAACAATGATAAAATAAGTTTTTATATTTTTATAAATCACATATTTTTTATTTAATTTTTATGATAAATATATAATTTTATAAAAAAAATTATTTTACTAAAATTGTTTTATAAAGTAATATTATTTTTCATTAAAATGATAATATAATTTTGTAAGACCATGAGTGATTTTTGAAAGGATAGAAGAATTGACCATAATATTTAAATTGGTATTTTTTAATTAAATAAATATTTTATTTTAAAATTAATTTTCAGATATTTAAAATTTTTTTCCACAAAATGGATTTCATTTCTTCAATCTAAATGTTTAAAAATTATTTAGGAGAATTTTTGGTAATTTTCTAAAATAGTTATTTTTTTGGTGAATCATAAAAGATGGCAAAATAATGTGTTTAACATTATAAGGTAAATTCATGATTTATTGAGTCATGGATGATGTAAGAAACTATTATATAGAACTAAAATGTTATAATTACTTTATTTAATCATAAAAATATTTACTGCTTGTACTCTTGAGAAAAAAATAATAAACTAATGAATGTTATATTAAAAAACACCACACTCCTCCCCTTATAAATACCACCCCTCAACAACCCTTATCCTCTCACCTTATAAGCATTGTATACTTAAAAATTTATACCCAATTATCTTTCTAACCCTCTACACCACATCATTATAGTGCTCATATTACCAAAAAAAATTAAAGGTATCTTAATTTGTATTTTGAGAGATGATATTCAAACGATGATATTCTTAATCTCTCCCTTAAAATCCTTTCTTCTTATACCTCCTCATCACTTAAATTATACCAAATAAAACAACTAATAAGATATAATAAATATACTATAATTTTATTTTTCTATTTTAAAATCCATTATCTGACCACTTCACAATTTATTCTATAAATAAAATGTTTTTTTATTACAATGGGTTCACCATCTCCATGAACAACATAATTCAATTTTCTCCAATGACATCATTGATTGTTAAAAAATAATTTTATAGTTAAATATGATGATTAAAAGTATATCATAACCTATTCACCATTCTATAATTTTTTATAATAATATAACTAAATTAAATGAATCAAAATCACAATGGCTGGTAAAACCTCCTAAATGAACAACTGTTTAATGATAATGTTTACAATAAAAGATTAAAAACTATATAAAAAATAGGGATATTTGTGGCCATTTAATCTTATTCAAGTAAAAAAATATAATTTAATTTTACTTATGGAATTTAATTCCCACCGTTCAATAATTATCCAAAAACCAATGTGACCTTGGAACCATGAAACAAATGACCTTAGGAAAGTGATTATAGAAACATCATCTTAATTAAATGCCTTTAAACTAACATAAAATCATTATAATAAGAAAAAATATTTGATTAATGTTCTCATTAATGTATTTAATAAATCTTATTTCATTATTTTTTATGTTATGTGAATGTGTAGAGAAAATCTGGACTGATGTAAGGGAACTCTCTGAACCAACCTCTTTTCCTGTGGTTGTGATTTTTTCCCTCCACCTCACTTTTAAATCTATTTAATGTTACACAATGGTTATAAATTATATATATTTATGTTTCTCACATATATACCTAACTTATTCTCCATTTATTCATGAGGGTTTTATATACATTATTTTCATTTCTCGATACCTTATTTAAAGACAAATTCGAGAAAGGGGAACATTTCTATCTCTTAATAAATTCATGAAAAATTCTCCTAAAGAATTTTTTACACTAAATATATTATAATATAAGAACTATTTTTTGTATAATCCTTTTGTTTAAACTCTTATTTTAATGGAAGTTACATGATCATTCATTTTTTAATAGTCTTTAAACATTTTGTTAAAAATGCCATTTTGAAAGTATCATTTCTTTAACCAATTATCTACCCTTTATCAAGATTTTCTATTCAAATGAAATAAATATTCTGGGACCATTATTATTGATTCAAATATTAATTGAAAAAATATTTAATTCCCTCTTCTCCCATGAATCCTTATGATATATCCTTTGACAAAAATTTGAGGCAAGATTATCATACCCATTACTTAAAATGGGTATTTCTTATGATTATGCCTAATTTTTTATTCTATTATGTGGCATACATGTACATATAGTTTTTATTATGAGTGTACCCATATAGAACTATAATGCATTGGGTAATGTTTGTATCTCATTAGAGAATATGTATGATATTTGGTATTAATCTTAATACATGACGAGTCTCTATTAACAATGTCATATTTCATTGAATGTGAGATTTGACTTATGGGTATGTCGTGTTCTATGTAGAATAAACATTAAAATTATGCCATTATTTTATGATGAAATATTATTTATGTCATAATTCCATTTTATTATTCATTATACTTTCATTTTATGATATTATGTTATTTCGTTTGACTCATATAGTATGCTTCCTTATCATGTTCATTCCCTTATTGCGCTTTATTGCTCACCCCTTTTTGTTATGTCGTCCCCAAGTTATCATATTTAGTTTTAGAAGATTTAATGGATCTATTATCACATTATGGATACTAATATAATGAATTTTTATTTTAGTTCAATTTTTATGTAATATGAACCCAGTTTCCAAAATACACTTGGATTCTTAATCATTTGGTTGTGTGTATTGATATTTATTTTATAAATTATCTAATAATATATGTAAGAGTTTTGTGTCACTATAGTTGGAATCAAAAGAAATCCTAGTCATTTTTTGGGATTAGGATAAAAATAAATTAGTAAAAACGCTATAGATAAGTGTATATATAGGAAAACATCTTAGAATTTTGTTGACATATGGATCTGGTGGTTTCCAAGCTATGAAATCTCTAATAAACATTAAGAGTAGATGTGGATATGGAATAGTTTTTCCATCAGGTAATAATATCAAAAGGGATTGTTGGGTATTAAATCGAATTAAGTATATTGCATGAAAATAAAACTTTAGAGAGACCTAGTTTGACACTAGCAAGGTATATAATTTTATAAATTCACGAATTCATTATAAACCATTATGATGGAATTGAATAGATTTTATGGTTGGAAAACCTAATAGGAAAATTACCATTGATAACATAAATTAGAACCTAGGGAGACATAAGTTAGGATATATATGTCATTTAAAAGTTATTACTTCTATGTTAATAGTTTTCATTTTTATATTTTTATTAGTTTAAGTAATCTCATCCATAGTTCTTCTTTATTTTAGTTAATAGATGAAAATATTAGGAATCATGCCATTAATTAATGTGATAGGTAATGTGATGACTTTATTAATGAGTTACCTAACCTGATAGGTGTAGGAGCTAATAAATTAGGGAAGTACTAGCTCAATTAACTCAAGTTATTAATAATATCTTGAATCATTTGGAAGGACATACTTCTCCTAAGAAAAAATAATATCTCATTTGAGTCCTTTATGAGATAAAGGACTCCAACCTTTAGTAGATATTCATATCCCCTAATCACATAACAATGAATTTAATAAATTTATAAGATATTATCTATCCTCTAATTATCTGAACAAGATAAATCACACTGACAATATATCACATATATGAAAAATTTGATCAGTGGTGGACACTAATCAAGAACAAAAAACCCGAGGAAGAAATCGAATCCATAGAATATAAAGGATTAAATAAAATATTTTTCAAAAAGTATTTTAACACAAATCTATTTCTTAAAATAGATATGGGGTTCCTTGGAATAAATCAAAAGGAATATGTGTCTATCATATCTTAGGAGAAAAAACTTCACATGGTATGAAAGATACACAACCTAATTTATTATTGATAGAAAAATTATGGTGGGCTAGTTATTTAGTGGATTAAAGTCAAGTATAAAAAATAGTTTATGATTTGAGGCTTTGATAGCTATTAAGATATTGTTTGTTTTTCCCTTAAGGGTGAGATGAAGATTGGAGATTATTAGTGGTATCAAGTAGACGGAAATAAAAAATGTGAAATTGAGTTTAATTTGATACGATCTATGGATAATATCCAAGGATGAAATAGATACCAACCACCAACATGTTAAAAGTGTTGGAAGCATCATCTCAAAAATTCTCTCAAGATATCTTAGTGATACCTCAAGTGTGGAAAAAAGGGGAATCAGGATAATTAATATAAAAGGGAGAAAAAGAATCTGGCTAATGCAATGGAAGATAAGATGGTTATTATAAACACTCGGACAATAGTCCAATGTTTTAACTATTAGTAACTCATGCATTATAAAATACAATGTCCAAATCAACGAGTTGTCAGATATAATGAATGAAAATTACCACTAATGATTAGAGATAAAGGATGTGATTATGTTATCACTCCTACTGAGGTAGATTTTGATAATGAATTGTTCATACATACACTAGTTATTCATTCAAGAATGGTGAATTTATTATTTTATTTTGGTACTTTACATTCATTCATATCATGAAAATTTAGTAGAACTATTCAAACACAACCTTAACACATGGATGTTGTGTTATCTTTGAGAATATAAAGTGGGGAGATTATTTCGTCCTTTGTATATGATTCCTCCATAGTCATTTTTTGTTTAATGAACCTCCGAAAAAATATTTTCAACTTTCTTTAGTATAATTTTAAGCTATTATGAGCGTGGATTGTTTTTCCTCATATAAATCTAATATCAACGATCAGTTGAGGAAAATAAATATCCATATACTTAATAATCCTCCTATTCTATTCAAGTGTAAGTATTAGGATGAATCTTCTTTAGAATCATCTTCTCAAGAGTGGAAATTATTGTTTTATAAGAAATAATATCTTACTCAAATTACTATGACAAAGGAAAAAATCATGATTTAAGACATTCCCATTGTGGGGGACTATATAGATTTATTTTATGAAGAGTTCCCCTTTCTTCATCCTGACCAAGATTCTGAGTTCTTAATTGAACTTATAAAAGTATCTTTAACCATATCCAAGCCTCCCTAATTAATTTCCACCATTAAGTTAAAATAATTGAAGAAGTAGTTACAAGATAATTTGGAAAAAGGGTTTTAATTGACTATATGCTTTACTAGGGGTTTATCATATCCTATTCATTAATAATAATGAGGTTTCAATGAACCACTTAATTGATTATCCTAAACTTAATAAAATAAAAATAAAGAATAAGTATCCCATACAAAAAATTAATGATTGTTTTGATAGAAAACATGGGGAAAATACTTTTCAAAGGTGGACCTCTGGCAGGTATATAACCAATTAAAGGTGAATAAAGAATATATTACCAAGATGATATTTTGAACAAGGTATAGATAATATGAGTTCATAGTGATTCCCTTAAAACTCATTAATTCTTGTTCAATCATCATGGACTTAATGAATATAGTCATTAGAGATTACTTAAAAAAATTATTTTAGCAATTATAAATGAGATTTTGATATAATCTAAAACAAAGGAGGATAATGAGGATCATTTAAATGTTTTTTGAGAAACTTATCATGACTATATGACCTGATGAACAATATTATATGAAATGGGGTGATGTTTCTCTTGACTAATGAACATGGAGATAGATTCATGAAATTAGAAAAATTCTTGTGACAACACTAGTACTGACACCACCCATAAGTGGGAAAATATTCATGGTATACAACGTTTCATTTAATATATTTTAGGGATGTGTACTAATGTAAAATGATAAAGTGAAATCCTATACCTCAAGGAAGTTAAAAATCTTGTGTGCTGAATTTTCATTCACATGATATGGATTTGGATAAAGAAGATTTTTCATTGTGGATTTTGTGGAAATATCTATATCGAGATATATGGGAAATTTATATGAATAATAAGATCATAAAATATATATTCACAATGGGTGATCATAATATACCCCATTAAATGTGGTTAAATAAGAACAAGGACTATAAGTTGTCAATTTATTACCATTCTAGGAAGAAAAATAATGTTTCATATAATTTAAGTATAAAAGATCCTTCACCATTATCAAGAATAATAATTATAAGGAATAAATCTTCTTATAATTGTAATGTTTAGACCTGGTATTAAAAAAAATAAGAAACAAAATCCTACCGAGATAAAATGACTCCTAAAAAATCCTTTCTAGAGATGACAAAGGATGATAAAACTGATGATGTGTAAATATAGAATAAGGTGAAGGCAATAAGAAAAGTGAAATACTTGGAGTATAAAATTAATATATAAAGATTTTTAATATTTGAGTCATAACTATGTGCACTATCAAGGACCGAGAAAAAGAAATAGTTGTTAAATGATGCATATAGCTCAACATTATCCATCCACATAGAGATCAGGAAGATGTGTTGATATGTCCAAGAGCACTCTTGGTGGGGCAATATGATGAAGTAGATTATTAAATATAAATCAATGTTTTTGGTTTTTCAGGAAGAGAAGGAAGAGAGTAAAAGGTATTAGGGAATGCTGAAACCATTACCCATACCTACAAATAAATGGAAAAATTGTCACTGTGGACATTGTTAGAGTTCGTCTAGAGATATCAATAGGAAACAATTACATATGGGTGGTAGTGGATCATCTTAAAAAGGCTACTTACTTAAATATAATTTTAGAGGAATTATCACTTGATAAACCTACAAGGATGTACATTAGGTAGTGGTGATGTACTATGGAACAACACTATCAATTATATTTGATCAGGATAGAGTATTTACCTCCATGTTTTTAGAAATTCTATAATATTTTATAATCACTCATATGAACTCCTATATGAATTATTACCCCCAAAATGATCTGCAAATTGATCACACTACCTAGATACTTGAGTACATGTTTGATATCTTGATCAATATGATTCAAAGGGTTATATGATAAACATTTTTCATTGGCCCTGTTCTCATAAAATAATAGTTTCCAATCAAGCATACAAATGGATACATATGAAGTCTTTTATGGGAAGAGATGTACAACACATATAGGCTAGGATCAAGTTGGTGAAAACAAGCTGATGAGACTTGAAATGGTGAAAAAGTGGTACAAAAGGTTAATACCATTCATCAAAACATCATGAAAACTCAGATTCGAAAGAATATTTATGTTGATAACCTTTAGAGAGACTTGGAATTTTAGGTTAGAGAAAAGGTGTTCCTCTACATATCTTTGTGAATGTATGTCATTAGATTTTGGAATAATGGAATGATAAGTCCAAGATACAACAACCAAACATTAGAGCTGTGGCCTATTGATTAACACTGTGAAAAACAATATATTAAGTATGTGAAGGGTTCCATGTATACTTTTTGACGAGTTATATACCAGATCCCTCACATATATTGAATTAATAGGTGGTAAAATTAGAGAACAGAATCTCTTATGCGGAGAAATGAGTGAAGGTCTTTGCATATAGAGACAAAGTTAAATGAAACAAGACTACTCACCTAATTAAAGTAATATTGAAGAACTGTAAGTACAAGGAGGTGACACAGAAACTAGAGGAAGAAATGAAAAATAAGTACCCCAATCTGTTTTTATCTAAGTGGTTAAAATAAGGATATGTGGGTTATATTTCTTAAGGGTGGAACAATCAAACTTCCACAAATTTTTTAAATTGAATTAACTTAGGATTTAATATCAACATGTAATATTTACTAATGTAGTATAATATATAACACAAGCACCATGTGAGGAAAATTAGGAACAAATTTCTATATTAAATGAATCCTTAGATATAGAGAATAAATATATCCATCATTTTTTAAAATATAAAAAACATAAACTAAGATAGCAATAATATGAAAACTAAGATTAAGTGAATCCCCTAGACTGAACGCATTCATGAACAATATCATATAACAGAAACAAAATAGTAACAATGAAATATTCAACTTGAAAATAAATATATATATAACCTTTAGATAAAGTATCATAAAATTAAGATTGAATGAAATATTATGTATTTATAAAAGGAAAGGAACCCATATGACCATTAAAAGTATGACTATTAGAATAGTAATCGAGCCATTTAAATAGCAATATGACCATTAAGAATAATAACCAGACTTCTAGAATAGTAACATTAACTATGTAAATGTAAAATAATATTTAGTTATCTTATAAAATGAAACTATATCAAATTTAAATTGAGATAAAAAAATGATAAAACAAGTGTTTATATTTTTACGAAATTCATATGTTTTATTTACATTTTTATGATAAATATAAAAATTTCAAAGAAAGTTACTTTTTATAAAATGGGTTTATAAAATAATATTATGTTTAATTAAAATTTTAATATAATTTTATGATACTATACATAATTTTTCAATGGGTCAAAAAAAATCATAATATTAAAATTTTCATATATTGAAATAAATAAAAATTTTATTAAAAAATCAAATTTATCACATTTAGAAAATTATTTTCATAAAATATATTTTAATCATAGAATTTAAAAGTCATTTTTTCAGAGTGATGTTTTGGTATTTTTATAAAATATTTAAATTTTTATGAATAGAGAAATACTACAAAATACAATATTTAATTTTATAAGTTAAATACAATAATTTTCAAGTCATGAATAATGTAATAAGAAATTATCTTAAACTCATATAAATTAATTACTATATTTAGCCACAATAATTGTCACTATTGGTAGTATTGTGAGAAAATAATAAATTAAGGAATATTATTTTTAAAAAAACCCCTCACATCCCTTTATAAATACCACCCTCACCACCTCTTCTTATAACATATTTTAATCCCTAGATCTTTCCAAATTTATACCCAATTATATTCCCAACCCTCTCCCCCACGTCCTATTAGTTTTGTTCTTATTTAATGGTAAAACCAAACTACCTTAAGGGGTATTTCAATTTATGAAATTCAAAGAGGTAATATTCTCAATATATTTATTTTAAATTCCTTTTTATTGTAACACCTCTGTAATTCCCCCGTACAAAAAATTAAACTTTTACTAAAGTATAAAAAATATACTATATTTTTATTTTTTTAATGGAATATAAATTATCCAGCCTCTTCTTATTTCATTATAAAATTAAAAAGATTGTTTATATTGTGGTGAGTTCACCTCCCCATAGACAACTTATTTTGTTTTTATCCAAAACTTTATGAATGGGTATAAAAATAATATTATGGTTATATAAGATGATAATAAGTTTATTATAACTTATTTCATCTTCTAATATTTATTAATAGACATAAATAAAATGATTCTTGTTCATGATGGTCAGTAAAACTGTATGAACAAACTAGTCTTGTAATGATAACATTTATACTAAACGAATAATCTATATGTCAGAAAACATATGGATACATAGAACCCATTAATATTATATAAGGGATTAATATCATTTAATTCCACTTTTCAATTTTTATACCCATTTTCATGATCTTCAATAATTATCTACAAACTAAAATATCTTTGGAACAATGAAATAGTTGACTTTGAGACATTGATTATAGACATATTATCTCAATTAAATAAATATAAACTAACATAAAAACTTGATAATATTTCCAATATATTTTAGTATGTTTATCAATAATTTATTTGATAAATCTAGTTAAATTATTTGGGATGTTATGTGAAATTACAAAATGAATTTAGACTTGAGGTATGTGAACTCTCCGAACCACACTATGTTTTTCAGGCTTTGACATTTCCTCTATAACTTAGTTTATATCTATTTTTAATTTTATTAACTATATATAATTTTTTTTATATATGCATCTTAAATATATACCTATCTTATTCTCCCTTTCTATTTTTGGGTTATACCAGTCTTACATTCATTTATCAATACATTTTTTCAAATCTAACCCAATTAAGGGGAAGCTTTATATCCCTTAAACCATTCATGAAACACTCTATTATTGTGTCTCACCTTGTAAGAACCGAGATTTTTATGAAGGTAAGAATCATTGTTTGTTCAGTTTTAATTCTTATTTTCTTAGTAAATATTTTCTAAGGCTTAAATAAGGTCTGGGGAGAGTCCGAGACTTGGTCGGAGCCCAGAACTCTGAAAATTATAGTGAAATACTAAGCCTCATGGTTTGACCATGATTATTTATAACTGTGAGACTTAAATATGTGAGGAAATTAGTGCACTAGACAGGTCTCATGGTTTGTCTGCAACAATGTGGGATTGGAAGCATGCCCATGTGGCATTGAAGAGGTTTTGAATGCACCTTTTTGCACAACTTCCAAGTGGTAGACAAACCGTCCACCTAGACTGTGTGATGGGGGTTCCTAGATAGTATATGGAACATAGTTGGTGAATAATTTGGATAAAAATTCATCCAAACCATTTTACTCCTTAAATGAGGTGTAATTTTACCATTTTAGCTTAAATGATTTAAAATTATCATCCCTATTCGTCCTTCCTTCTCCAATGGATGTGCACATATTTTCTCTCCCATGGATATATCTTAATCCTAGGTTAGGATTTTTGATTCCTATTCCATCCTAACTCCATTTTCATTACCATTAGTACTTTTTGATCCCCAACGAGCATTGGTTCATTCTTTTGATTTCACTTGTTCAAGCTCAATTCAAACATCCACACTGGATGAGGAGACTGATACGAAACTAAGGTAGGTGGTTGATTATCCACTAAATTAAGATAATATTAATTTTTAATATATATAACATTCTTGTGATTTATTATTCTTAAACAGCATTTTATTGCATTTTACACTTTGAACATAACTGTACATTAGGATTGTATGTACTTCTTAAAATGCACGATTACATGTTATATTTTTGAACACCATATAAAATACCCAATGATCTCGATTTTATTTTCATATTTAATTTTCTGGTTTCTAATTACATTGGAAAAATTAATACTTTTGGAATGCTTGAAGATTCACATTGGAAGACCACCAAAATGGGCTTTCGTGCCAAGACATTTTGGGAAAATTAAACTGGAAAACATCCTAATAAAGAGACTATATAGGCCAAGATACAATACCAATGATTCTAAAAATTCCACATAAGATTGAGTAAATAATGGATAAAATTTCCTCAAAAAGTTGAAAGAGCTAATTATGAAGGTTTAATGGTGTTCTAGGAAGCCCAAGTTGGAGAAAAAAAATTCTAAGAAAGATTCTGTAGCCCAGAAAAACTTCCCACCATATTACACATATCTCGTAAAACATATACTATTTTGGTATGAAAGTTCAGATAATGTTAGTGGACATCCAGAGATTCTTTTTCTTCTTCTCTGTACCACTCAAATTCGTCCATCTAGATTCTCATTTAGGCACATCCATTTTGTGGATACAAGCTGGATGTCATTTCGGGTCAAGGGTGGAAAAGTTAAATTCCACAAGGTTTCCACCACCCTAGGCCTACCATACTCAAGTGGGAAGACTTGTAATATTTGGGGCTCTACCCAAGACTCTTCAAATGACTATTTAAGGCAAAAATTTTGGATAATTTTATCATATTTGATCTTTATTTCATTTTAATGTTATGCTTTTAATTTGATGTTCTAATCGCATTTCTTCAATTTTAAGTTTTCAAATTTCCTTAGCCTCATTATAAAAGTTCTTATTTTCCTCTTATTATATTATTATTCATATCACATTTAAACTTTTGGGTCAAGGTGAGAATTTATTCACACTAAACCTTGTGAAATTATCATAATAGTGGGGTGATTGTTATTTCATTTTTTTCTACTTCTTCAATTCCTCCCTCATGAGTCTACTTCCCACTTCCATTGAAACCATAACATAAATGGAGGGATAAAAAACTTATGGATTGACCCAAGGGATTATCAAGGGGTTTTATTGGATGTTATTTCTCACTCCATTAATTTCTATTCAATTATTTTAATTGAGAGTGTTTTTCGATGGTCATTAAACTCTTTCATCCTTGTTGAATTTAAGGCTACACATTTCAAGTGCTAATATGAACCTTTAACTTGGAGTTCTAAAAAAATTGATCCCCCAAGTGTATAGGTGATTAGTATTAGGGTGTTTTGGTATTAAAACAGTAAGTGATGAAGTTGTTTGATCTTTTTATGAACCCATCTCAAATAAAATAAATTGAAATTGTTTAAAAGGAATTCATCCAATCCACCCCAAGCGATAACCTAGGATCAAATCATTCTCTTAATTTGAATTAACATAGAACTATTAATGATCTTTTAAAACCATTTAAAATCAACCCAAATTTGGAAGATTAATATCAAAAAACAATCCATATAATTTACATGTCTATACATTTCTTCTTTGGTCTCTAAAAATTTGACAACCCAAGCTAGACTTCAAGCGATCGCTTAACAGTAAAAACTTGGGTAAATTTTGGAAAGAAAATATTTTGGATCCCTTTCCGGGGACCCAATTAATTACTCTCAACACCCATTATATTATCCAAATTTCTTATTTCTCACCCCAAATTTTCTTTTATTTTCCTTTTCTCTCTCTTTTTTTTCTTTTAGAATATGTATGTGTACACACGTGATAACTGAAACAAATTAGTTATGGTGGAATGTCCTGGGGTTGGGGAGTCAAGCACACCTAGGGGTCTCTTCCCATTAGATCCAAAATTCATAATACTTTGGATTCAAAAATTGAACCAATTTAAAAGGAGGGTCTTCAAAGTAATCAATTCACAAACCTAGGTGGGAACCAAAATGAAAATCCAAATGAGGTAGCCCCAAACATGGGGAATGCAGTCGATTTGACCATGAATGAATACCTCACACCTGCTTGGACCAATACAACCTATTTTATAAGGCATGTTTCCCAAGTATAATCCCACTATGTTTTCAAACCTCATGTTTTAAACCAACTTCCAGCCTTCTATGGGATGGAGTCAGAAACGCCATACCATCTTGTCAAGAGTTAAATGAAATTATAGAAACCATGTGCCTACCACATCAAATTGTTTTATTTTAGATGAGGTTGTTTACTTTATCAATTAAGGATCAAGAAAAGAATTGGTTAAAAATTCTAAGACCTGTATCAATCCACTCCTGAGACGAATTTCAAATAGAATTCTACAAAAAATACTTCCCCCATCACAAAAGAATTTCACTTAAAAAGAGAATCCAATACTTTTTTGAAAAAGAAGGGGTGTCATTTTATGAAACATGGGAAATGTTAAAATACAAACTCATCATGTAACCTCACCATGGATTTTCAATCCCTTTTTTTTATTTTCTTGGAAGGGTTGGTTCTGGGAGACAAATAATTCATTGACATGATTTTTAATGGAACCTTCAAAAAAAATCCCCAAATGATGATTACGAGTATCTAGAAGGACTGGCTGAACAAAACCAAACCCGGGGAACATCACCTTACTATCAGAATCCACACAAATCTGGTGTAATTCACACACTTAGAGAGGAGGAAAGTTTTAGGGAGAAACATGATGCACTCACTAGGAAGGCCGTTGAGATCGATATTAGGATGGTCCATGAAATTAAAGTTGTTGACCCTATTTTCACTATTTGTGACAAAAATAACCACAAGACAGAAAAATTCCAATCCATTACTGGCATTAAATATGTTATTCAAGGAGGACCACTAGCGGAGGTCAATGCTCTGAACATTCAGAAGCCATAGTACCAAAACACTTTCAATCCAAGGTACAATGACCATCTATGATTCCATTGGAAAGATAACCAATAACCCAACCAACATCCTAGTTAGCCACAAGGACCAGAACCCTACCCTCCCAAAAATTTTCAAAACCACAACTAGTTTCAACTACAACCAGTCCAATACCAATACCCTCTTATCCAATAACAAAAACCCATCTAGCAACCCATGCGACAACCAAAGTATCCTCCTGGGATAAACCAACCAGCAGAAGCCCATACTCAATATTTCCCTTTTCCAATACCTGAGCAGTTGTGTAAGAAAATAAGGAAAATGAACTCAGAAATCTCATACCTTTAGTATGAACTAAAAACCAGTAAAATTGGGAAGGCACCCATGCCTACTCAGGAGTTACTATCCAAAACAATAAGGGGAGAATCCAGTTACAAACAAACCTCTCTTGGAAAACTCAAATAAGTGACTATTTAAAGAAGTAATAAATCCATTTTGAAACCTGAACACACCATTATAGAACCACTAAAATATTAAACAATTCATGGAAATGGTGAAGAACCAACCACAGATTCTGAAAAAACTAATGAGAAAGTGAAGGAACTACAACCACACCAAACAATCAAAAAACCTTCTCCCTTCCCTCAATGCCTGAGAGAAAAATATAAACAATATCTGAAATAAACTTTCTGGGAAATATTCTCTTAGGTCAAGTTGAACTGTACCCTTATCGATGAAATAAAAACCATTCCTATCTACTCAAAGTACCTTAAGGACTTGGGCACTTTTAAAAGGATAATTTCACATAAAAACTAAGTACTTTTAGCTGCTAATGTGAGTAAAACCATTCAAGGGACCATTCCTCCAATGTTGAAAGATCCTGGATGTCTATACATCATTTTTTAGTTAGGAGAGAAAAATGTTGTCAAATCCCTTTGTTATTTGAGTGCCAGTTTTAACCTAATTCCTTATGCCATTAATTGTCAGTTAGGGCTCAAAGAACTCTAACCCACATCTATTACTATTCAACTTTCGGATCATTGTGTTCGAGTTCCTAAGGGGATATTAAAGGTTTTTTTTAGTTAAAGTTAAAAATTTCATTTACCCAGCTGACTTCATTTTCATTGAAATCACCCAAGATTAGGTCATAGGGAGAAAACCCCAATCATTGTTGGCTATACATTCCTTGTAAAAATCAAT
The DNA here is from genome assembly GCA_963277665.1 of Viscum album. NCBI lineage: Eukaryota > Viridiplantae > Streptophyta > Magnoliopsida > Santalales > Viscaceae > Viscum > Viscum album. The sequence continues at coordinate 443,243,926 of OY728142.1, forward strand.
TCTTTTATCCGAGTTCGAATTTGGAACCTGACCATCTCCTTTGGAAACATGAGTTTAGACTTAAACATATACAATAAAAACTCTCAAATTGGGGATGATGAAGATATATATGATGTTAATTGGATTGTTAGTGTTGATAGTGATCTCAAGGAACACCAAGGAATTACTAAAAAAAATTATGTTAAGAAGAGATTGATTTTCTTTATTCACATGAGAGAAATTTGTCTCCTTGGATTGAATCTCTTTCAAATTGATCATGGATGATTTTATAGAATAAAAAATCAATGATACCATTGGTGAAATCAATAACATTGAGTCCATACCCATTCATGACACCGATCTGGCCAATTTAGGGGATGAAAATCTTGTTCACAAGGAACTAATTTTTTTAAGAAATATGAACAAAGAAACTGAGTTCAATTAAATGTCCCATCCTTTCTTGGAAAGTTATGACCAATATGATCTAGAATTTAAGGTCATACCTTCATCACTCAAGTATGCATTCTTAGGATACAATCTACCCTTTCCTATTGTCATTTCTTCCTCTCCTGAATCTAATCAAGAGATAATGCTTCTGGATGTCCCAAGAAAAAATAAAGAAAGAAATTAGATGGGCCCTTTATTAAATTCCTAGGATTAGAGCTCTAATTAGAACTCATAATATTATATATGAATATAAATCCAAACCATTTCATTAACCTCAACGGAGACTCAATCAAAATCTTATAGATTTGGTAAGGAAATAAATTCTTATGTTGTTAAAAGTAGGTATCATCTGCCCATTCTTGAGAGTGAATGGGTAAGCCCAATTCAAGTTGTACCGACGAATGTTGGAATCACTATGATCACCAATGAGGATGGAGACCTTCTTCTCAAAAGGGTTAGTAGTGTATGGAGAGTTTGTATTGAATATAATAAGCTAAACTATTACACTAAGAAAAACCATTTCCCCTTGACGATTATTGATCAAGTCCTCCAGAGAGTGGCAGTTCATCAATTATATTGCTTCTTAGATGGATTCTTAAGGTATAATCAAATTGATTTCTCCTTAGAGAATCAAGGAAAAACAATCCCCACTTGCCCATTAGAAACATTTTCTTTCAAGCGCATGCCCTTTGGGTTATGTAATTCACCGGGTACGTTCTAGTGGTGCATGATGGGAATATTATCAGACATGGTGGGGGATTGTTTAGAGGACTTCATGAATGACTTATCCATTTTTAGGGATAATTTTGAGGGATGCCTTCTGAATGTTTAAAGGATTTTATTAAGATTCAAGCATAAGAATTTCATCCTAAATTGGAAAAATTCCATTTCATGGTAAATGAAGGACTTATTCTAGGCCATATGGTCTATGGTAAAGGGATTGAAGTTAATAAAAATAAGGAAAAAATCATTCATCACATTCCCTCTCCTAAAACAGTTAAGGAAGTGAGGTCCTTAATAGGAAATGTTGGTTTCTATAGAAGGTTCATTAGGAATTTCAGCCTTATTTCCCAACTGTTTTTTGATATATTTGTAAAAGATGCTCCATTTTTATGGACATAAAACTATGATGAATCATTCTCTACCATGAAGTTATCTATTATATCTCCACCTATCATGAAATCTCTAAATTGGAATCTTTCTTTTGTGCTCATGTGTGATGCGAGTGACTTCACTGTTGGAGCTATCTTAGGAAAATTGTGTGAGAAAACTCCATGTGTCATTGATTATTCAACAAAATATTTAAATGATGTAGAAATAAACTACACCACAACTGAGAAATAGTTTCTTACCGTTTTCTTTGACTTAGATAAATTCAGGTTCTGTTTCTTAGGATCACCCATCATTGTCTTCACTGACCATTCTACCTTGAAATAAATTTTCCAAAAAAATATGCAAAGGATAGATTTATTAGGTGGGTAATTATTCTTAAATATTTATATTTAACAATTAAGGATAAATAGGGTGTTGAAAATGTTGTATCTGATAACCTCTCTAGGATAGAATTCAATGAAAAATAACACCACTTTTATGTGTCTGATTCATTTCCCAATGAGCACCTCTATTTTCTGAGTGATTTCCCATGGTATGCTGACGTAGAAAACCATTTGCTGATGGGTGACATTACAAAATTCCTAGGGTTCCAAACAAAGAGGAAATTAATTTCTGATGTCAAACACTATGTTTATGATGATCCTTACCTCTTCATGTTTTGTCCTGATCAAATCATTTGGATATGTGTTCCAGAGTTTGAGGAAGAGTCCATTCTAATTTTTTTTCATGGGGAGGCATGTGGGGGCTACTTTTACACAAAGAAAACCACTACAAAGGTCCTCAAATGTGGTTTCTACTATCCTAACCTCACTATGTATTCCTTCCAATTCTGAAAAATTTGTCCCCATTGTCAACCATTAGGATCCATTGCCCAAAGGAATCAAATTATCCTAACTCCCATTATGGTAATTAAAATCATTTAATGTTGGGGAATTGATTTCATGGGACACTTCTCAAACTCTAGGGGATACCTATACATCATATTAGCTGTTGATTATGTCTCAAAATGGGTTGAGGTCATTCCCACCATGTACAATGACCATTATGTTGTGATTCATTTTTGAAATATCACATTTTTTATAAATTTAGAATTCCTAAGGCTATAACCAGTGATCGAGGAACCTATTTTTTATACATCCCATTCTCTTAAATCATGTATAAGTATTAAATTTTTCATAAAGTTTCCACTGCATACCATCCTCAAACCAATGGTCAAGCTGTGATAGTGAATAAGGATATTTAAAAAATTCTGGAAAAAACTATCAATCCCACTACGAAAGATTGGTCATAGAAACTCTTGGATTTCCTTTGGTCTTATCATACAATATTAAAAAACAATCCTAGGAATGTTACCATATAGGTTGGTTTATGAAAAATCATTCCATTTTCCTATTGAAATTGAGCATAAGGACTTTTGGAAAAAAAAATTAACTTTGACATTTATTTTGCCGAAGAAAAGAGGAAATTAGATCTTAATGAAATTGAGGAACTTATGATGGAGGATACTAAAAATTCAAGGATAAATAAATATAAAGTTAAAGCCTACCAATCTATAAATATCAACGTCAAACACTTTGAACTGGGAAAATCTGTGCCCTTGTATTGTTCAAAACTTCATTTACACCCAGGAAAGTTGATGTCCCGATGGTTTGGTCCATACATAGTGCATAAGGTGTATCCCCATCAGGAAGTATAAATTCAAGATACCACCAATGTTCAAGCCTTTAAATTTAACGGTTATAGAGTTAAAAACTTCTTTAAACCATTCAAAAAACATGAAGTTGATGAAGACTTGTGTGAACCAAACTTAGATGAGGAAAATACTTAAATAATTAGGTGTTTAATTGGACCTTGTAATGTTAAACAAAAGCGTTGCATGGGAGGAAACCTATGGTTTTCAGGCTTCTAATCACTATGAATCATATTTATTTTAAAAAAATAATTAGTAAATAAATTTGATATTAAAAAAAACTTAATCAATCAACTATAAATATGATAGTACCTTAGGCCATTGACCTATTCTTCTATTATGGGTATGGATGGGTATGAAAGTGTAGCTCCATATTCATCTGTGTCACATGGTGTGATCCCTGAGTAATACCATACACAAAAATTTAAAATGAAGACAACATATTATCAGTTTATTTTATTTTATTTTTATATGTTTTTATGTTAAAATAAAAACACAAAAAAAATAATGTTTTTAAAAAAATTAAAAGGATACATCGTTGGTCTTGGGAAGACCCCCGTCACAACTGGAAAAGCTACAGGGACTCAAACCTGGGACCGAAGGGAGAAAAGAGAGTTCTCCCACCACTAACCCACAACTTATAGTGTTTCCTTAATTTATTTTATTTATATATATACTTATATTTTAAAATTTATATACCCACATATATATATATATATTTCTAATTTTTACTTGTTCCAAGTATCAGTCTTTGGTATGATTAAATAAACAGGAGCTTTTTTTTCCTTTCATTTTTTTGTTTACTTAAAGGGACCTCAAGTAATTTCTATTTTGTTCCTATTGTGTTGGTGTTTAAAATTCAGGGGATTATGAGTTCATGGATTTTTTAGAAAAATAATTATATATAAACTCAGACTATCACCATTGATGAGGCTTCTTCAAGTGACATGGAGATAAGGGATTAAAAGGGAGAAGTAAGAACATCAACTTCATCCACCATGTGACTTCATTCCATGATCCTAATTTTCAATTTCATTTTTGAACTTACCTTCTCTACTTCTACCTCATTCTAAATTTTATTTTCTTGAAATACTGGGGACAATTTTATTTTATGTTGGGGGTGGGGGATGAAATAAAAAATTGCTTTTTTGTGCAATTTATTTTCTATTATGTGAAATAAATGATTTGAAAAAAGTGTTCCTTAATGGAATTAAAAGTTCCTTTATCCTTGAACAGGATAATACGCATTTCACACTTTTAAATTTAATATCAAATAACTTTGAATGGACTTATTTTGATTTTAATATAGTTTTATGTTCATGTGCATAGATTTTAGAAAGTGCAGTTTTCTTATGTGATTTTTCACCGTTTATATTTTCTTCCATTTAATAACAAAAAACAATGCACTTCCTCTAGATTGTGGGGTATTATTTTAAATTCATGGGTTCCCCCAAATAAATAACATATGTTTTCTAATCATTTTAGTTTTAATAATAATATTCAATAAAAAACAAAAAAACATTAGAGTTTAGATCAATGAAATGACCTCATGCGTGGATTTCAACACTTAGGGATGGTGACACCATAATTGTCTGGCCCTAAGTTATTAATTTATCTCAAATTGTGATAATTTGACTTTGTTTTCAACTAATTTAACTCGAGATGATTCATGAGTATGTGGGCTTCACTTGGTTCCCTAAGGTCTATTAGCTTGGGAGTCATCGACAAAGACTCGCTAAATGGGTTGAATATGTTGAGTGTAATTTCAATTACCAATGAAAAATTGCACAAAATAAATTAAATAAATAATATATATATATATATATATATATTTAAATAATAATATTAATATTGAAATGAGATTCTACCCAGTGCTTCCATAATTTACCCCACGAATAAAGTTGAACCCCCTTGTATATTGTGATATACAATACATCATTAGGGTTAGTTGACATTGGATGAAATATGGAGATGAATTTGAACAAATGTATGAGATTGGGATTGGTATATTCTTATTAAAATATCTTTTATTAATATATTTTTATGGGTTTCATGATTTTTTGGTATAAGGGTTCTTGGTGATCTTTGTGTATTAAATTTTTTTGCAAAAGGGAATTCGAATTTCACATTTTTGAGTTATAATTTTCTCAGGATCCACAAAAATCAAGTTTGGGGTGCGATTATCCAATGAATGAGGGTACGATTAATTATTAATATGTATTATATTCACAGGCTTTATTATTATTAAACACCATTTTAGTGTATTTTACACTTTGAACATCATTTCTCATTATGATTGCAAGTCCTTCTTAAAATGCACTATTACAAGGTACAATTTTAAACACTATATAAAAATACAAAATGGTATTCATTTTATTTTAATAATTAATTTTCAGATTTATTTTTACATTGGAAAAAAATCATACATTTTGAGTACATGAATCTTCACATTGGAAGTCCACCAAAATGGGTTTTCATGCCAACACCTTCTAGGAAAAGGAAAATGGACAATAGCTCAATAAAGAGACTATAGCGGCCAAGATACAGCCCAATGATTCTCAAACATTATCTAAAGATAGAGGAAATAATGGCAAAGATTTCATCAAATAGTGAAAAGATATAATTAGTATTATTAATAGAGTTCCAAGCAGCCTATTTTGGAAATACAATTCTGGGATAGATTCTGCAGCCTAGAAAAATAACCCACTATTTTATACATATCTCGTAATCCATAATCTCTTTTAGGCTAGATCTTTACAAAAAGTTAGGGAACATCTAGATATTAAATTTCTTATACTAAGTACCACTCCAATTAAACCATCTAGAATCTCAAGTAGGGGCCTCTATTTTGTGTATGCAAGATCAATGTCATTTCATGTCAAGGGTGGAAGAGTCTAAATTCTACAAATGTTGCACCACCGTAGGCCTACGATACTCAAATGAGAAGACTTGGAATATTGGGAAATTAGACCAATCCTCTTGAAATTATTATTTAAGGTAGTGGTGGAGGAGGAGTTTATCATATTCAAGCTTCATTTCATTTTAATGTTATGCTTCCAATTTGATTTTGTAATCACATTTCTTCAATTATAAGTTTCTTAAATCACCATAGATTCTTTATAAAAGTTCCTCTACTCTTATTATTTTATTTTTCAAATCAATTTGATACCTTTGGTTCAATGAGTGAATTTATTCACACCAAACCTTTTGAAATTATCACACAACAGTGGAGTATTCATTATTTCATTGTTTTTTTTACTTCTTTAATTCCTCATTCGTGAGTCTACTTCCCACTTCCATTGAAACTATATCACCAGTGGATGGATAACATTATTATGGGTTGATATAAGGGAGTAGAAAGGGGATGTATTGGATGTTGTTTCCCACTCTATTATTGTATAATAACTTATTTTAATTGAGAATTTTGTTTGATGATATTAAAACTACTTCATCCTTGTTTAATTTAGGGCCACACATTTCAAGTGATAATAAAAATATTTACCTTGGAATGCTCAAAACATTGATCCTACAAGTGTATAGGTGATTAATATTAGGTTTTTTGGTATTAAACTAGTAAGTGATGAATTTGTTTGATCATTTTATGAACCCATATCAAATATGAGAAATTAAAATCGTAAAAAAGGAATTCATCCAATCCACCCCCAAGTGATAACCTAGGATCAAATAATTATCTTAAATTGAATTCAAATAGAACTATTAGTTATATTTTTAAATTTTTGAAAATTCAAAGAAAAAAATAATCTGTCGAATATACGTGTCTATAGGTTTCTTCTTAGGTCTCCAAGGATTCAACAATCCAATATACACTATAAGCGACCACTTACCCTAAAAACGTGGGTAAATTTGGGTGAGACCAGTGGTCTAATGATTTTCCATATTGTTTTAAGTGTTTTTATAGCGTCAACATTGAGATACATTCTATAAATTTTCATTTTCTATCTTATAATTTTGACTACCATCTTAATTTAATTGAGCTATGTTACAATGCTCTTGTAGACCCGTGATAAATTATTATAGGTTTATCACCTCTTGGATTCCACCCCTATGGATGCATTGAATGGATTTACATCATTGAAATACGTTTTTAATTATCCCACCCACTATATAAGTGGTATTTCTTGAACATTAATTTTGAATTTATTTTCTTAATCAATTAAATAGATTGGATTAATTTTATGGAAATGGATGCAAAGGCTTCCCCACATGTTGTATGTTTATAAATACGAATTATATAAATTGTGCACCCTTAGTTAACTTGTGTTAGATGATTACAAATTCATAGGGGTAATCTCTCATTATTTTTATGATTAGGACATGGGTAGTGGCTAGTGGAAAATTATTAAGGGACTTGTTGAGCATTGAATTTCATGCTCCCTTATGTTGGGTGATGGCAATGATGTCACAAACCATTTACTTATATCAAGATAATGGGTATAATGCTACAAATTATTTTTCATCGGGTGTTGGGATTAATGAATCAGCCCACTATCTGATGTTATGGTCATGATGTATCACATTCATATGAGATTTAGGGATTTTACCCTTTGTTGGAATCTATGACTTGTTAGACTATTTATGGATGCTTGAGTTTCACCACAGGTCCATCTAGCACCAAGTATCCATGTATATCTTCTAAATATTCTAACATATATAGTGTATATACATGAATTCATATGATATATATATTACCAATACATATATATGGTTACTAGTACTATAAATATTTCAGCCTATTCCAAAGTAGGTAGAGTCTACCCAATGTCCTTCTGGACCCTGAGCCGACTAGTATTTATTTTTTAGAATTGTTTATTGTTTTTATTCCTACAATCTTATATGCTATATAAACTAGTTGGATTGTTCTAGACACCATTTTTGGTGGCCTAATGAGTTTATCTCACACCCTACTCAGGAACCATTTAGCACCCAAGTAGAATTTATGACTGAAAGTGTGGATTAGGGAAATATCCCTTACATGGATTATAAATCTATTATCTTGAAGAATAGAGAATGGGATCAAAGGATTGAGTGTGTTCTCTTGATTCTAGTGGATCTGTCTTTTTGACATTTTAAATTTTTGTATAGAATCTTGAAACTTCCAATCCAATGTATTCCTTATTTCCCCATTTTGTTTATCAGAATTCCATGAAATAATTTTGATTATAACTCAAATAGTGGATTTTGATTATGATTATTTTATTTGATTGGATGATTACACTTTTTCTACTGATATTTGTATCTATTTCCATTATTCTATCTGATATATCGAGATTCCGATATTTATTTTCTTTGTTTATATCTTCCTTTCTACTCCAATATGAGGGAATAGTTTCCACACAATATCACCTTGGAGCCCTGATGCTGGTCATAAGCCTCTAGAATATGGATAGGCACACTTGGGGCTATGTGTCCCACCAACTTGAGGGACCTTTCTTGTTAATCCTGGGTGAAGATGTTTCAATGGGGTATCCAAACCTCTTATCTTTTTTTATTACTATTTGGGTACCAGATAGTATACTAGAATGTAATGCAATTTGGTAATGAGAATGTTCCTGGGATTAGCTTACCCACATACAGGGAAAACCCAAATTACTTGGGATGGGTTGTTGGTGTTATTGGTTTAATATTATTACAGTTGATACAATTTCACCATTGGGAGACACAATTTTTTTTGATGTTATTAATAGTGATAATATTATATATATGGATTTCCTTTTTCTCCTTTGAATCCTACATGTAGGAGTTAGCATATCATGCATCATTATATCCACCTTATGAATTATATGGATTTCATTTTTCCATGTCACATCTACTTTGTTTGTTAATTTTCCTTCTGCATATATTTTGTAACTTTATTATTTTATATATTGAAGTGACAATTCTTCATAAAGAGAGAAATAATTGGATTAATTAAAGGTACTATATCAATATAAATTATGTTTTCATACATATATTGATGAAGAACCTTAATTGGCCAATTATAGCATGTTGTGGGTTCTGGACATACCGGTTTTACACCATGATATGTATATATTTAGTATAAAAGGGTATGAAATTAATTGAGAAAATATACTTTAAAAAAAATGGATACTGATAAATGGGTATTCCTATTGCAAATAAAATGGTGTTTTCATCTATACCTTGAAATTGACACTACATACACTGAAACCTTTATCATATGATATTCAACCTAGAACCAAACCTAGCATTAATATTAGGTAGACAGGGGTGTCTTTTATGATTCTTATGGCCTGTTATGGCTTTCCTTTATCACCTAGACCTGGATTTTGGTGCCTGTAGAGTGGTGTCACCATTAACACAGGAAGGCTATGTACTAATTTTATTATGTTTCTGTAATATTTTCAACTACTATTTTTTTGAGATGTTCATTTTTTATTTTAGAATCATTCCACCACAATGGACTCATCTCATATACCTATAAGATGATGGTGACCATTCTCTAAAGGTGGTGATCCCTAATCCATTAGTGATACCTCTCATCATGACACCTATATAACTACCTGTTATTCTTGAAATGGGAACTAATGCACAGTTTTGAGAGATTTTCATTCATATGATGCAGTATATGAATGGAGTCTCTCTACCTACCCGACCATGACATAGTTGAATTGAGAATTCCAGTGGAAACATCCTTCCACTTTCTCAGGGGATGGTGGAACACATGATGCTAAGTATTGGACAAAGGATATGATTTCTATCTTCAATCATCTTTATATGCATTCATATTTGAGGGTCAATATTTATACTTATATGTTGTTTGATTTTTCCATACAATGGAGGGATGTCATTAACCAGGCATACGAACATCGAGATATGATATGGGTGGATTTACATATAGTCTTATATGTATACTCTTTTCTATATACATTGCGGGATGACTGAGATATATAGTTCATTAATTTGTAGTAGCGATCTACATCCACGATGAAGTAATTTTATTACATTGTTGATATATAATGATTCTCTTCGACTATATTCAGTAAAGATCTTATGAATGCGAGGAGATTCAAGGATGGGATGACCTATGCCATCCGATCGCGGGTCAATGTGTTTCAGTTGACTAATATTTTGGAGAATATCAATCAGGCTCCCATTACTGAGTGGAATTTTAGGGAAGCCAATAGTGTGAGCTAGGGAAGTTCAACACCCATACATGGAAGTGGTTTTTCTAGTAGTTAATTGCATTGCTTATAAGTCACTTGTAGGGATAATAGTAGTCATAATCCTCATACTGAAGGTTTGTTCATCTGCCACCAGTGTGGGAAGATGGGACACATGAAACCCCTGTGTATGAAAGATATATTTGAGAAGAGAAGATGTTATAGAATAGGGAACATTCAATGCTTCGACTAGACCTTTCCACCAGTACATAGAGAGGGCGTAAACTGAATCCATGCTCTGGAGCATGAATAGTAGTATCTTTCTAGGAAAGTAGTTGGAATACCACTAGATTCTTAGTTTTAGGTGGAGATTGAGGTAGGGGGAATCATAATCTGAACTTATAGTTCTAGAAGAGTGGTCCTACTCAGGGTAGTCAGGTTGTGAATCAGGTCCATAGTATAGGCGAGTTGCATGTAGTCCAACCTATGATGTAGGAGTAGAGAACTTAGCCTTCTACTGTTCAAGTAAATATTTTAGTAGCTTTTTCTTAATATTTTTCTTTATTTTTCATAGTAACATCACACTATTTTATATCGTCAAAAATTATACAGTGTATCGGTCTCAAAATAGAGTACATTTTTTAGTGTGGTGACACTCGATGTACATTTGGGTATCTGATCAAAGAGCTCTCTCCAGTGTAAGGATTATTGCCTTAATATATCTAGACATCTTTTTGTGTGGAATATTTTATTTTTTATATGATGGGGTTTGATGTAATTATCAAGATGGATTGGTTGGTTTTCTATTAAGACCATATTGATAGTTATCACTGGAGGGTGAAATTTACATCACTATAGGGTGGTAGACACTTCCTCAAAGGTGAATTGGATTTCAATGTGCCTCAAGAAGGACCTAAGAATCTGTGGTAGGGAAAAGTGACATATGATATTTCTATTATTTTATTAGATGATCATGGGTTATGACATGTTATTTTAACAACTGTGGTGAATCATTTCACAGATGTCTTCCCTGAAAACCTTTTTGTATTACCTTTTATGAGATAGGTATAATTCACCTTTCATATAATTCATGAAGTGGAACCAATGACCATTTCTCATTACAGGATGAAAACTATATAGATTGTAGAGTTCAGAAAGTATTTTGAGGATTCATAAGAGAATTTTTCTATCTAACATAGTTCCTCTAGAAGGGGTTCACCAGTCCTTTTTTCCAAGAAGGTGATGGTACCCTTAGACTCTTCATAGATTACGGATTTTGAACTGATTTACGGTTAAGAACCGGTATCCAATACCATGAATAAATGACTTATTTGATCATATATGAGGAGTGAAATTAGTTTCAAATATTTATTTGAAGTTATACTATCATCAGGTGTGTTTTAGGCATTTAGAAATACCACATATATATTTATAAAGAAGGTATGGTCTTTAAAAGTACATGGTAACGTCGTTAGGTATCATAAAACTGCTATACGTTTTTGTGGTTCTAATGAATCTGGTTTTCCAATTGTATTTGTATCCCTTCATGGTAGTATTTATGGATTCTATATTGGAGTATTCTATCTCTTGAAATAACTATGCTGAACATCTTGAGATAATGATGAATACAATGAGAGATCTTTATATTTATGATAAAATAAAAAAGATTCCACTTTTGTATTGAAAAATTCCACTTCCTAGGTCACATCATCTAAGATTTAGTTGTTTTAATAGACCTAGATAATGAAAGAGCTATATTTACAAAGGATTATCCCAAAGAAATTATTGATATAAAGAGTTTCATGGGTAATGATGAGTATTACAAATTCTTCATCTTGGATTTCTCAAGCCTAGAAGCACCTCCTATGGTCTTTAATAAGAACGGAGTGAAGTCTGTATGTTCTAAAGCTTGTGAAAGAGAATTTTAATAATTTAAGGGTGATTATAATTCATCATTGATAATGATTATTCTAGATCCATGTAGAATTTTATAGTTTATTTTGATACATCAGGCCTCATATGGGAGTATTTTTGATGTAGCATGATCAAGTCATAGCATACAGGTTTCATCAGTTGAGGCATAATGAATGTAATTTCCCGACACATGACCTTGATATTGTAGCTCTAGTTCATTATTTACATTATTTGAGGAATTACTTACTTGGAGATCATTTTGTGGTATTCACATATCAGAAAACCATCAAGTATATCTTTACATAGCATGATATGAATACTATGAAACATAAGTGTATTGAATACCTGTAGTCCTCATGGGTTCTCACTTTTCTTTAAAAGTGTTTCTAAAAAAAATTCTATCAGTCTCTAATTCAAAAGACTCAAACATAGGTAGTTCAGGATTCTAGTGGTGAGTGGTAGCTCATGAACTTGTTTTTAGAGATGCATGTTAAAGTTCAAGAGGATAGTGGGCAGAAAGTCCCATCATATTTCTTAGTGAACCATAACCTTCTAGAATGGGTAAGGATGATGAAGTTTTTGGATCTCAATGGAATATTATTAATATAAAATACCTCATATGAGGGTTCATTTTCTGTTTGAACCATGGATGATGATGATACCTTACACATACAAGAGTGTGTCTATGTTCCAACAGACATACAAGAGGAGATGATGTGGTAATTTTATGCCTTGACTTGGGTAGTATATCCCAGTGTCACAAAGATGTACCAAGACTTACATCACCATTATTGGTGGCCAGTTATGAAATAATAGATAATTTGATTTATCAGCCAGTGTTCCTCCTTTTATTAGGTGAAGGTGGAACATCAGAGATTGGTAGGACTTCTATATTCATAGTCTATTATTAAGTGGAAATGGGATGATGTATCTATGGAATTCAGGAAAGGTTTACCGAGATTTTATTGAAGAAACAATAAATTTTGGGTATTCATTGAGAATTAGATAAAGGTCACATATTTCTTACCTGTATGATAGACCTTCTTGGTATATATTATTTGGAGGGTATATATCAGGGAGGTTATAGGTCTTCATGGAACTCCTCAATCTATATTATTTGATATGGATTCTAATTTCACATCTATATTATAGAAGGGTTATATAAGTTCATGGGTAAAAAGGTTCTTCTGATTGCGGCCTATCCCCCTTAGACCAATAGACATATAGTGTGCATGATTCCGGCATTATAGGACATGCTCCGTACATGGGTCCTTAACATTGGGGGTTCTTGGGAGAATCATATTCCACTAGTCAATTTCACTTATAATAATAGATTTTATACTACCATATATATGGGTATTTATGAGAACTTATATTATAGTACATTATTATTACCTTTGTGTTGGATAGGTGTTGGGGAGGTAGCTTTTCTTAGACCACATCTCATATAGGATACTTTCAAGAAATTTTATCTAAGTAGGATGCAATGGTTGACAACTTAGTCTAGGCAGTGGTCATTTGCCAATAAACAGTCTCTAAATCTTGATTTTGAGGCCAGTGGAAGGGTTTTCTTATGAGTTTTTACAAGTATTGTCCACCTACAGATTCCAAATCAGGGTAATATTTCACCCCGATATATTGGGTATTATGAGATCATAGAGAGAATTAGTCCAGTGGATTAACATAGAGCACTTATTAGAGATTCCAGTCCATGAATGATGTTTTTAATGTGTTTAATATCCACTAAATTATCCAAACCCCTCAAATGTTCGATATCTTTATGAGGTTGAGTTATATGTGGATGCTTCCATTGAGGGGTACCCACTGTGTATTGTGGATCAGAGTGTGAAGACTCACTAATACATGTTAGTTCCTTCAGCATAAGAGCTATGATAGAATGAATGAGAATAATATGAGACATGGGTGTGGGAAGCTAACATATGAGCCCAGTGGATGGATCTTTTCACCTGTGATTCCTCATTATCCTCAAAAGTCCAATTTGAGGATGGGTTTCATTAAGGAGGGGAAGTTGTAATGACTTGAATTTAAATAAAGGTAAGAATCATTGTTTATTTAGTTTTAATTATTTTTTTCTCTTTGTAAACATGACCTAAGGATTAAGGAAGGTATTTGGATAGTCCAATACATTTTCAGATCCTAGAACTCCAGAAATTGGAGGTAAATACTAAACCACATGGCTAGAACACAATTAGTGATAAATGTGTAACTCAACCATATGGGAAACTTAGTATAGAGAAGAGGCCACAAAATTTGTCTGTATTCATGTGAGATTGTGCACATACCCTAATATGTTTTTCATAGGTTATGTAAGTTGGGTTTTAAATGGATTTTTCATGGTTAGTCAAACTGTGAGCCTAACCCATGTGGGGGGGGGGGGTCTTGGATAGTGGGGGGAGCATGGTTTGTGCATGGTTTCTCTATTAGCATGTCCCAACCATGTAACCCCTTAAATGAGGGTTAATTTTACTATTTTACCCTTAAATGATTATATACCCTCACCCATATTTCTCCATCCTTCAATAGTGTATGTGATCCCCTTTACATTCTCATGGAGTTCTCCCCTAAATAGGTTAGGCTTGTTGATTCCTCTTCAATACAGACTCCATTTTCTTCACCATTGATTATGTTTTATCTACAACAGAAATTGATCCGTTCTTTCAATTTATCATGTTCTAGTTTGATTCAAAGGAAAAAACTAGATGAGGAGAGTGCTATGAATCTAAGGTAGGTGTTATAGTAATTTATCTCAAAAGTTAAATTTTATTTATAGAGTTTCTATTATATCGCATGAAAAAAATTTATATAAAATTATATATAATGTGAATTTCATTTTTAATTTAATAGAACCATTTTACAATATTCCCATTGATTGGAGATAAATTATAAGAGGTTTCCTATATATTGGATACCATCTTATTGGTTATGTTGAATGAATTCCCCTCAATTTAAATGTTTAATTGGCCCATCCACCATCTTAGTGGTCTAGCATGACCATTAAATTTGAATCACTCATCTTAATCAATTAAATTACTTGGATTAATTTAATGGAAGTGTGTGGCATGGAACCACCACATGTTGTGTGTTTATAGACATGAATTATATAAAATTTTCACATTTGGTTAACTTCTGTTATATGATTATAACAGCCTAGAGGTAGTACCTCATTATTATTATAATTATTCCATTTATAGTGGATAGTGAATAATGATTAGGGAAATTGTTGAGCAAAGAATTTCATGCTTTGTTATATTGGGTTATGGGAATGACGTATCACACTATTTATGTTTATATTGATGATGATAATGATGATTCGTGTTTCTTCGAATCGATTGTCGGGAATGATTAATCACCCCACTATCTTGAGTGATGGATACGATGTCTCACATTCATACAAGATTCTGGGCTTGTACCTTTTATTGGATCCTATTGCTCATTAGACAAGTTATGGATGCCTGAGTTACACCCCAGGTCTAGATAGCAACTTTTATCCATGTATATGCCTATAAATTCCCTCACATATAGATTGTATATAAATTAATACATTATATATATATATATTACATATATATGGCTTCCAGAAATAGACATATTCCATACAATGATAAAGAAGTTAGAGACTTCATGGTTCCCTTCCAGAACCTGAGATGACTAGTATTTAATTTTCAACATTGTCTATTATTGGTATAATTTAACACTACAAATATATGTATAGTGGATGATATATTCTAGACATCGTTGGTGGTATCCTACTAAGTTTATTTGACACCCTACTTGGGAAACCTTTGGTACCCGAGTAGACCTTATGACTATAGATGTGGATAAAAGAATGTTCCATATCATGGGTGATTGGTCTGTTAACTTGTAGCATGGAGCCTGGGAGAATAGGACCAAATGTATTGTCATGACTCTAGTGAAGATATTTTGGGTCTTTTAGCATATTTTTATAACATGTGGTATATTCCTATACCCTATATCGCCTATTTCCCCATTTTTATATCGTAATTCCAAGACACCATTTGGATTATGACTCAACCTATGACTTTTGATTTTTATTATTTTAGTTGTTTAGAATATGACACTTAAATGTACCTATTTATTTCATGCTATATGATATATCAAGATTATATTTTTTATTATATTTGTTTATATCTGTTGTGAGATTCTGATATGTGGGTATAGTCTCCCCACTCCATCACCTTGTACCCTTGCTATGAGTCGGCAGGCTCCGACATACGGGGTGGTGTGCATGGGGCCATGTAACCCACCGAATCGGGGAACCATTTTTGTGGATTATGGGTTCGGAGATTAAACACCCATTCCTGATTTCATAAAATAAGAATTATTTTAGTGTTAACCAGTTTTGTTTAACCTCTAGTTTCAAATTAAATTTCATGATCATTTCTTTTTTAAGTGTTTTATGGATTATTTAAAAATACCATTTTTAAAAGGTTCATTTCAAAATCCAATAATATACTATTTTTCATGGTTTTTCTTAAAATGAACTATATATTTATGGAAAATGATTATTGATTCAAGTATGATTTTCAGAAATATTTAATTCCTTCCAATAATTGGAATCCTTATGATTAATCCTTTTATTACGATTCGAAGGAAGATTATGTAACCCATTACTTTACATGAGTATTTATTATGATTATTTATTCTATTTAATTATCTTATATAGAAAAAAAAAATATGAAAATATTATGATGGGTACACAATAGTATCCCTATAATTACTTGGGTAATTTTTATATTTCTTAAGATGATATGTATGAGATTATGGAGTAAACCTAACCCATGATGGGTCTCTATCCACCATGCTATATTGTCTTGGTAGTGAGACTTTACTTATGCTTATACCATGTTTCATGTTGTTCCCAAATTTATATGATTCTATGATCTTATGATTACATATTATTTATGTCATGATTCGATAGGATTGTTCACTAGCCTTTCTTTTAATGATATTATGTTATTTCATTTGAATCATATCCTTTTCTTAGTTATCATGCTCATTCCATTACTGAGCATTATAGTTCACCATTTTTTTCTATGTATTTTCCACATTATCTTATGTTGTTTTAAAATATTAATGAGATATAGGTACACATTATTAAGACTAAAATAAGGAAGGTATATTTTTCCTCAATGTTGATGTAATATGAACCTAGTCTCCCAAATATACAAGCCATCTCAATACATAGTGATGTTTATTGATATTTATGTTAAAAACCTTGTAATAATATATCTTGTAATATGACTAGTTTCTATATATATACACCTAATGATAATTCATGTCACTTAAAGGAATATGATTAACATGATGAGAAAATAAATATAGAACCTAGTATACATTTGGTAAGTCAATATTCTAATATAATAATGTCAGTGGGATATATTTATGGGTTATATCCTGAGTCCTAACATTCTTATATTATATTTTGTGAAAAACCCAATAACCTTATTTATAATCTAATATAATTTTTTAATTACTTAAACTAGATATCCCATTAAACCATCTTGAATTTCCACAACACCTAGGAATACTTACCAATCATGAAATCCTCATATAAATTTCATGAGATTTCATATGTAATTTCATGGGAAGAGATTTATCTCTCTAATAAAACTAGAATTAGTATTGAATATTATATAAAAATAGTATAACTATTAAAACACATTAACAAATGAAAAAAAAACCTACATGATAAGTGTATCTATACACTATGAATACCCATCATACCTATATAATAGTAAATGCAAGAAACTATTTGTAAATGAAATTCCATATAAACATAGACTAATAATTCCTCGATATATCATCAACTAGGTAAAAAAGACATAAAAACATATACTTGATCAAACTAAAAAAGGATGTTATGAGGTATTAAATTAAGTATCATTTTTTGGAAAATCTATATGTAAATACCTTGTATAACACATGATATTCATAAATAGTTAACCCAGAAAAAACTTCATAAAGATCCATTACTTATCCATGATACTTGTCCCATGGAACTGAAAGATCATGAGAATCTACCTTACATTATGTACATATTAGAAAGTCTATATACTTCCTGAGATGACATGTGTAGTTTTTGAGTACATCATTATATTTATGATTTCACCACCTGATTCCAAGCCACATATCTTAAATACAACAAAAAGTAGTAGTAGTATAAGGTGGGTGAATATACTAGTATAACAATAAGAATTAATTACATATAATAATAATAATTAATGTAACCACATGCTATAATACTAAAACTCTTACTATGGGGTTCGATTCAACCTATCTTTTGTTCTGTAATCCAACCAACCATGATTTCTTCAAGAAAACCTCAAAATCATAGTAGAAATAATATATGAGTATGGTCACTAATAACCCATCCAAATTTTTTTTTGAATTTTTTTAAATTTATTATGTGTATTAAAAAAATTAAATGATTCTAAAATATAAGAAATAATAAAACTAAAATTGTTTTAATACAATCATGGACATTCAGAGTTAATTTTTTTTGGAATGCACCAAAAATAATGGGAAATCATGACCAATAAAATTATAAAAGATAGAAATGTAATGAATCAATAAAAAAGAAAACAAGAAATAAGAAAGAACATTCGAATATAAGTTTTCCTACCAATAATTAAAATAATAATTTCTAAAATACCTAGAAAAATAATCAAAAATTGAGACCCACTCCTGCCACTATCATACTATGACAAGAGTCCACATGGAACAAGAACTCCCCAAAATGTCAACATATTAAGAGAGGTAAAAAATGGGTGATAGACCTATAACTAATGGAATCTTGATCAATGATTCATTTATATCCAATAATATACATCTGATGGGTTTAATAGAGTTCATTAAATAAGGTTGGCAATTAAAAAACCAATTATCAGATTTATCTTTTACATATTCAATAATATATAAAACAAAAAATATAAACAACCATACACTAACTTCTATGATTTCCATATTTGAATCTTATAAATTTTATGATTTGTGGAGATCATGGAACAATCATCCAAATAACTCTAAACTCTAAGGAATTATACTATCATTTGGATCATTATTCATTATAAGATTATTTCTATTAATCAAAAGTGTGTTAGTTATTCTTTTAAAGAAGAGGAATGAAGAAATAAAATCATGCGGAGGCCATGAGATAATATTTCATTAAAATGGATAATATTTATAGAAGGGATACAATATATTCTATATGACTCCCATTCAATTAAGAGATTCATAATGCCTACAACATGAGCTTCCACATCGTGGATGTTTATGAATTACTTCTTATGGGAGGTTCTATTCATTGAATACATTAATGAATATTTGTAACCAATTAATCCCTCAAAAGGTTATGAATTTTTATACATTTAATGAATTAATATTATTTATTCATCACAAAATAAACCATGTTGGATGATGTGTTGGTTTCATGTGATCAACACCATAAGAATATTCATCACATTCCTACTATGATGGCGAGATCATAATTTTGAGAACCGAATCAAGGTTTTATTGGTTAATAATGTATCCTCGAGATCTATATACATCATATGTGTATATTTTTCTCCGATATAAGGGGAATCATACTATATGATATCCCCTTTTAGCTCATATACAATAATCTCCAACTTTTAATAAAATTCCTAAGGAGTAAAACTTCATATCTCTGTAAGAATCCATCCAAAATACTTTTTTATATCGTTTATCAAACTCTCTTGATTTTAAAATAAAATATTTTAGACATATTAATACATATAAAAAGGCCTCAATAGTTGAACTAGTTATCCTTTTAAGGGTTTATAATAAATATTAAATCCCGATTTCATATATGTAAAAAAAGAGAGGGATATTACAAAGAATCAGTGCTACTTAATACTTAAAGGGGTCTGGTGTATTCTCAATCAAACACACTCATATCTTTATATGAACATATACACCACAAAATGTATCATATAAATATTTGTAATACCTATATAAACATTTTTTCTATGACATATATTAACCATTATATAAAGAACGTTTCAATCTAGTATATCCCATGTCATTAGTTCATGATACTTTGAAATAACCTTACCAGGTTGATGAATACGCCAGATGTAATTAATTTAATAGATGATCAAATAACTAGTCCCACGTAATTTTATTTGAACAGATCATATGTGATTCTACTAATCATGTCCATTCGTTTCCTCGATTTAATTAAACCAAGGGATTTCTTGTCTTTTATTCTCAGATGAGTGGATAAATCCCATCTTAGTTGAGATCCAATCGATAACATGACTAGTAACATACACAACCACTCATTATTAACTAATCCTAAATTATTATGTAAGAATGGTATAAAATTTTCACATAATGTTCAAGGTAAATCTCCTTTTAATTTTTAAGAGGTTATGTTTTAGGATTAAGAAGTGGAATATATGGATCAGTGACTCTTGCAGTGGCTTGGCCTTTGTCTAAGTTACAGAAATCCACCAACCAGTCTACATGATGCCACAAAATAGACAATTGTTTTATATAGAACCACCTTGGATTGAAATTCTACCAACCAAAAGATGGAAACCCATGATATTTAAATTTTTTGAATAGCCATCGACAATTCGGTTGGTAACCACTGACTAGTTGGTGGGTCACCACTGACCAACTATTGGAGTAGTTGGATATCCAAAAGCATTATTCCAAAACTCCTAATAAATAAAAGTTTTTAAACTCTTATAAATCACTTTATTAAACTAAAAATATTTATTTAATGACCTAATTCTACTAGTGATCTTATAGAGGCTTCTCTTGGGTGTTCTTGGATCCCTTAATCATCCCCATGTGTCACTATGATCAAAGATCAATCCAGAGTGTTCAAATTGTTATTTTTGATCCATTATCTTTTGTTTATCCTTATTCACTTAGATCAGAAGTAGATATATGTTTCATTTATATGATCTAACAATTATATTATGTTTCTAAAATTTTCACTCATAGATTAATTGTGTGTTTGGTTTCTAAAGGCTAGATTAGGTTTGGTTGTGGTGTGGATCTCATGGTTGATGAGGTATGTGATCAACTTTCTTCTACACAGACCATGCGATCACATAATATGATTCCAATTATGTGGGAATTTTATTTTTATTTTCTCATATTATTATATATTGCGATCTATTTCCTATTTTTGTGTGAATCCTGCAGTTTCTATTGTGTGAACCAAGTGTTATTTTACTTGGTTTTGTATAAGGTATTTATTTCATGAATTCCATATTTTCGTTGTTTTATAAACTATGTTTCTAAATGGTTATTGTAGTGATCACTGATTTAGGAAATTTGTGTGTATTGGTTTTTTATGTAAAAATTTTTCCACTTGAATGGTGATAAATAAATTATTAATTCATATAATATATGTTTTTTCATGGAAATTGTTCTTCAAAACATAATATTAAATATATAAGAAGGGTTATGAAATTGTTTTTTGAATTAGGATGATCCATTTTTAAATGTTTTGATAAGTTAAGCACATGTGAGCCTTATGAAATCAGAAGAGTCTTGGTATTGGGACTTGTATTTTTTTAGGTGGGTTCACATGTAAGGACATTTCTCTCCACCCTATTTCGGTGCGCTGGGAACTTATTTACATGATATTTTTTGGGGGAATAACACATAAAGGTATTTTTATGCTCTTTTTTTCCTCATACTATGGATAGGTTTAGTGTGAACTAGTCATGATTTATCACTATATGAGAAAAACAGTTTTCCTAGACTTATGCTATCCTAGGGGTAGATTCTATTATGCTAGGTTGTAATATAGTTTTTGATGCATTCTTTGAAAAATAAAAAATAGTTTATTTAATTTACTTTTTAAATATTTTGACTGGTTTTTTAACTTATAAAAATAAATTAATTTAAATGATTCTAATATAAATTGATGAATTTTTTATTATTACATGATTTTTGTAAGTTTTAGCATGCCATGATTTATCTAAAAAATACATCTTATGGAACATTTGGTGTGTATCACCCCATGTTTCAGGTAATTAACCATTTATTTATTGATTTTAATTATAAAGAGTATTTGGGTGACATTTGGGAAGGTTTTTGAGAGATTTGGAGTGTTTTTTGTGATTTTCTAGAAGCTCATGGTTTGATCATGATTAATAGAAACTGTTCACCAACTTTACGAAATAGTGAAAGGGGAAACATAGATCACTTGGTGGGTGCATAGGTTTTAAAAACCATGAAGCCACCCATGAAGAAGTGTGATTTTATTAATAGAGGAGTTGAGAATGGTCGGTTCAATGTTTTTGTAACGATGATAACCAACCATTCAAGGAGTTCTCGGATATAGTGGATGGGGCCAAATTTTCAAATGGTTTTCCTAACCGTGCGAATAAACTGTGCACCATTAAAAATGAGATAAAGATTTTGTGGATCTAATACAATTTATCACCTTAACCCCTCATTATTCAATTAATATGACCCTAAACCGATTTTCTATCTGCCCAAAAGTTGTGTAGACTCTTCCTCTTGACCTGTGATAAATCCATTGGATAATAGTTGTGATTTTAAAACATGAATTTATTGGTAAGTTCCCATTCTTGGTTTGTTTTAATTATATTTCATCTTCTTCCCTCACTTGGATTCATGGATATAATTTGTTGAGGATAGGTCTATGTTGGTTGATTCCAATAATGTGGGTATATGTTTTTTTGTTGGAAAGGGAAGAATATCTATGGAAGGTATTTGGAGTTTCAACCTATTTTGTTGAAGGATTTATACCTTTCTTTGTTTTAACCAAACTTGGGAGGTATGAAGCTTCAGTCTCGACTCCTATTATTATAAATTGATGGATTTATTTAAATTGATTGAATTTATTGAAATGAATTATGAAATTCATGTGAAATTCTTGATGGAAACCCTCTATAGTGATGGTTTTTAGAATTGTGTAAGTGTTTGTTTGGATGGTAAGTGAAAATTTTAAATTATTTTAAAATGAATACATTTAAATGGTTTCTTGGATTTTTTTCATGAAAAATTGGTTGTAAAATGTTATCAATAAAATTATTTTTTTATTGAAATATTTTGGCATATTTGGTTTGGGCTTGGTTTTTCTCATAAATGTTTGTCATGTGTTTATGTGCATTTAGGATAGATAAGTACGTGAGGTTTCCACTATCAAAAGAATGGGATGGATAATTGCATTAAGTTTCCCCAGAAAAAATGGTTCACCAAGTGATGGAATGGTTAATGTATGACTCACCACTTGTGAGTGTAGGGAGGTCCATGGTTTCAAGCAGGGTTGGATGTGTTATATGTGGAATGAAATGGGTAATGAAAAAATGGAATTTGAAAAAAAAATTTATAGAATTTTTTTGTTTCTCTTAATGGAAAACTTTTTTAGTTTAAAAAAGATTTTTGGTTTAGTATTTTTTTAGTTTTTATAAATTATTTTATATTGTTTTATAGAATTTTTTTATATAAGGTTGACAACATGTTCTATCCATGTTTTTTGAGAATGGAATTCATTTTGGTAAAAACTATAGAATTGTATACCCACCCCCTACTCGGTCACTTTGGTGCATTTACATATATTGTTTTTCGATACATAGGGAACAAAAAGTTATCTCATTTCTTTAGTGATGCATCATGATACCTTGATCATGCATTGTGGAGTTGGAGCTTAGAGCTTGTTTAGATTTGATGAGTTGGTGTCTTTGTAGGCTTTTTGATTGGTTGGTTTGGTATTTTCCTGTTTACTATGGTATTGGTATTGGTTTTCTCTTTGTACTCTAGTAAAGTATGCAGTTGGATTGGTTTATTTGAGTTTTATTACAAATTTTCTCATGCATCATATAGTGATTGTTTGGATTTGGTGTAATTGGTTCTGGTTTTTTTACTTTGAAAGGAAAAATATGCCCCAAATTATATTTAATTCTTTGGAATTTATTTCCAGACTTTGGTGTCTTGGGTATATCACTTAAGGACAAGTAATGCCCCATCTCCTTTCTATGATAATGGGGAGGGGTAGGATGTTTCAAATTGAATCAATATTTCTCATTCTATATTATTTTCGGACAAATGGTATTGATTGATGGTCTTGGAGTTGGAAATTTGATATTTATTATTCCTTGAGTTGGGATTTTTAGAAAGAAGTAATATTTTCAGAACACTAAATTTTGAGCATAAAGAGTTGTTAATGAACTTTTTATATTGAACCTCATGTTACAAGTTATTTGGGTACATATTTTTTTGAGACAATTTTAGGAGATGTAACCACATTGTCATGGGTTTATCCAATGATAAGATCAGGCCATGTATTGATAGAAATTAATTCCCACCAATAGTGATTATTTTATTTTGAGTAATGATTTATGATTGTGTTCAAAAGTGTTTAGTTTTTAAAATTTTTGAAATAATTTTCAAAATGTTAGAATTTGAATATAAATGGTAGTGGTGTTTTGAAAATGGATTGATTTTTAAAAGACAAGATGGAATTTTAAGAAATTTATAAAAATAGAAAAATTAGATATTTTGGAAATCCTTATTATTATATGTGTGATGTGATAAATTCAAAATTTTAGCCTTAAATTTATAAAGAGTGATTCTAAATGTTGTTTTGTTTTGGTTATAGAAATGGAACCAATTAGGTGTAGAAAAAACTATCAAGAAGTGGTTATTGAGAATGTGGTTTAACCTCAACCACATGTGAACCAATAATTGTTCAAAGTATTGACTAATATTTTCAGGATCTGGTTACAGGGAATATGACGGATGCAATTAAGAAAGTGGATAATTAATTTTTGTTTTAGAAGAATAATTCCCCCATATTTTGGGGTGATTCACAACTGGGGAAAGAATAAGTGAAGCTGAAAAGGATGAATCAAATCTTTAATTTCCTAGGCGCACCAGTAGAGTTGAAATTAATTTTAGTAATGTTCATGCTAGAGGATATAGAATACTAGTGGTGGGATTTAGAATTTAACGATAAATTAGACCAAGGCATGGAATTTTAGGATTTTGAGGAATTGTTAAACAAACAATTCGACAATAAAATTTTTAGGATTTATACAATGAAGGAATTTTTCAACTTGCAGTAGGAGAATCTATCAGTGAAAGAGTATGAAGTTGAATTAAAAAACATAGAATATTTTTCATCAGAAGTTGTTAAAATGGATTTTGTGAAGGCAAACATTTTTTATCATGGTTGATGAAATATATTCGCTTGAATATTTCTATGCTTTTCATAAAATATTATACAGAGATGGTCAGTAGAGATATGGTAGTAGAAAGAGACAAATTTGGTAGTGCTGGAGGAGGATGCATGTTGATAGCTGTGGGAAATGGTGGGAAATCTAATGCTGTGAACAATAGAAAGAGGGAAACTTATTTACAAGTTAGTGTAATAAATCATAATCAGATGACTGGATCAATGAATCTTCCTATAAAACCAAAGATAAATAAAAGATGTTTTCAATGTGGTTCCATGGATCACATGAAGTGAGATTATATTGAAGCACCTAGATAATTCAATAATTGAAACCATATGGGGAAATATTATTTTTATTTTCATAGTGATCCAAGGTTGGGTTCTAAGGACAGATCTAATATTTTGACGATGTCGTATGCTTTGACAGGATGAGGAAAGAAGAATAACTATTACTAGAAAAATTGAGGAATCCATGGAGATTCTAGGAATATCACAACACCTAAATAAGTACAATCTCATCAAGGTAATAAAGAACAAATTCAAATGAGTAAGTAGATGTATGGAGCTGAGCAAGTGATTGTGCATGATCAATATAGACCTTATATAGTGAGAGGTATGATTCTTTTCAGTTATACCTATATGCAGTAATTTATTGATATGGGTTCATCCCATTCATTTATTTAATCATGAACTATTTATCTTTTGGGTTTACATGTTCTTATGATTCCTTCTATTTTGAAACATTAAACTCCTCTTGGCCAAATAGAATGTAGAGACTTTACGTGCAGAGTATGTTTCATAATGAATGATGGATCTTAATTATTCAAGGATATCATTGTGCTTGAGATGAATTTTCATGAGTTAATCGTAAGTATGGATTTGTGGACAGTTTTGAAAGATCACAATTATTTTAATACCTGTATGGTTAGTTTTATGACTGATAATTCCATAAAACATCTCATTAGAGGAGACTAGAATGTAAAGGTAGATGAAATAGGATTTTTGGAACTAGAAGTTAGAAAAATATCATTCTTTTTGGTAGATTTAAACTTGTAATTAGTGGATGCGATTGGGAATAGAAAATTTTAAGTGATTTTTGATCAATTTCTATATGTTTCTCTTGATAATGTCTCAAATTTCCCACCAATAAGAGAATTGGGGTTTATGATTGATCTCTTTCTAGTGACTAGTTCTTTCTCATTCCATATTACCAAATAGAAAGAAAATAATTAAGGGAATTGAGAATATAGTTGGAATAGTTGGAATGAAAAGGGCTCGACCATCCTAGTATATCTCTGTGGGATGCACCGGTCATACTTGTAAAAAATGAGGATTAAAATCGAAGGATTTCATGGATTATCATAATCTTAACAAAGTTATTATAACGAATCTATATCCACTTCCATGAAATAATGATCCATTCGATTAATTATGGGGAGACAAGTGGTTCTCTAAAATTTACATGTGATAAAGATGTCACTAATTGAGAATTATAAAGGATAATGATCCGTTCAATTATTTAAGGGGAGACCAGTGTATTATTATGCCTTTAGATCTTATGAATTCACTAGATTTATTTATGGAATTAGTGAATCATATATTTCTATGGTATTAGTATTCTCTTATGGTGGTGTTTTTAGTTGACATATTGGTGTATTTAAGGGCAAGGTATGAGTATGAGAAGCACTTAGAGACAGTGTTGGGATGCTTTTTAGATCATTTTTTGTATGAAAAACAATCAATGTGTTATTTTTAGATACCAGAGATATGTTTCCATGTCCACATTATATATGAAATATGTGTTTCTATTGACCAAGAAAATATAGAGGCTATGATTTTCTGGAAACATCCAAATAAAATATTTTAGATACATAGTTTCCTTGTTCTATCTATTTATTATTGAAATTTTTTTCATGATTTTTCAGGTTTATCTTTTCCAATGATAGCTTCTAAAGTGAAACATGTTCCATTATAGTGGAATAATCAATTCCAAGAAGTCTTTTCATGAGCTTAAATTTTGTCTTAAATCACCACCAATCTTGAAATTACCAGAATGAGGAAAAAGGTATGTAATGTATTGTGATTTTTAGGGATTTGAGTTGGATGTGTTATCACATAAGGAGATTATTATTATTCATATAGATCATGGTAGTTATGGTTTAATGATAATAACTACTGAACACACAACTTGAAATGATCTATTGTATTCTATTATTTGAATACTTGGCATCATTAACACTTTGGTGAGAAATTAGAACTGTTTATAGATCATAAGAGTTTCAACCAGATTTTCCAATAATGAGACTCAAATATGAGACAAAGAATATATAAGGAGTGTCTTAAAATGATTTAATTTGACTTGATGAATACACCGCTAAAGGAAATTAAACGGAGGAAGCATTAAGGAAAAATTCAAATTGCCAGATGGGAGATGATTCTCTAGATGAGTGGAATTTAGTATCGGTGATAGTCAACATGCACTTGAATTGTAAATAATGATGTAGTTTTGGGGTTTCCTTCCCAGTTTATTTTTTTCCTAATTTGGTGGACATGGTTAAATAGAAATAAACATTCTATTTAGAATTTGTGGCTATGAGGTCAAAACTCAATGGTGGGGAGACCATTGGGGGATGAAAGCTAGATGGGAGTGTAGTTTTGTGGTTTAAAGATCAAATGGTAATACCTAAAGATTTTAAATAACAAATTTTTCATGATCACAACCATTTGAGATTGGATGTTAAACCTATAATAATTTTTTTTTATAAAAAATAGAAATAAATTTTTTGGTGGGTCTGTATAAAAAAAATTGTTGAGTTTGTGATGAGATGCCTCACCTATCAGTATCTTAATGAAGATAACTAGTGACCATCGAGTATATTTTAGTCTTTTACAATTCTTTTTTTTGAATATAGATTATATAAACTTGTATTTTGAGACAGGCCTCCAAAGGATTGTTCAGAAACACGATGCAATATGGGTGATAGTGGATTGGCTCATAATGTTTTCCCATTCATCCCTTTTTGTGAATCTCATACGATTTCAGAATTTTCTAAAACCATTATCCAAGTAGTGGAACAGAGTCATGGAATACTAGTTTTGATATTATCATATCGATATCCAAGGTCTACATCTCATTTTTAGAAATTATAATAGTAAGCACTTGGGACTCATTTGACTATGAGTACAACATATCATTATCTGAAAGATTGAAAATCATAAAGGATGATATAAATGTTGGAGGAGATTATTTGGCCTTGTGTAAGGAATTTTAGTATCTCATGGGAGGGGTATATATCATTTGTGGAGTTCTCATATAACAATAGTTATCAGGACTCGATGCATATAGATCCTTTTGAAGCATTGTATGTGAATCCTTGTATTTCTCCATTTTTTTTGGTGGGAACAGGCGAGACATCATTAGTTTGACCAATCCGTATCCAAGATACAATAAAAGTGATTTAGTTGACCAAGAAGATAATAGATAAAGATCAATGTCTTGAGAAATCATATTCAGATCATCGCCAACAACTTTTACTTTTTTAGGCAAGAGATCTTGTGTTCTTGAGAATCTCTCCAAGTATTGGGCATCACCATTTTATGAATTTGGGAATGTTATATCCTCGATACATATGCCCTTTTGAGAAACATGAAAAATATGGTGAGGTGTAATATCAGTTTTCTTTACCATGAAGGTTCAGTTCAATGCCTAATGGGTTTTATATACCTCAGGTAAAGAAGTATTGGCCTGATTCTAACCATGTGATTCGGTAGGATCATGTTGACCTAGAGCTAGATGCTTCTTTGGTTCATGTTTCAATATGTGT
The DNA here is from genome assembly GCA_963277665.1 of Viscum album. Classification (NCBI taxonomy): domain Eukaryota; kingdom Viridiplantae; phylum Streptophyta; class Magnoliopsida; order Santalales; family Viscaceae; genus Viscum; species Viscum album. The sequence goes on from OY728142.1 coordinate 443,273,263, forward strand.
TGTGGATAGGAAAGAGAATGTATTATGTAGAAAAATCATTAGTCTCGTGTGGGTTTTGTGGGAACATGGTAAAATTCCAGAACAAATGTGGGAATGTTCAAATTAAATGGTCGAGCAATGGCCAAAACTATTTTTTTGAAAATTGTGGTTTTCTAATTTCGTGGGATGGAAAGGCTAACGATGGAAAGAATGTACCATCGCCAATTTCAGGTAATTAACCAAATATTTATTTATTTTACGTATATAATATTTTTAGGCTATGTTTGGGAAGTTTTGAAGATGTTTTAGAGTGTGTTGGGGATTTCATTGACATGCACGTTTTGATAATGGTTAGTTGAAATCGCGGAACACCTCCAGGAAACTGTGCAATGGGTAATAAAAGTCAATGGGTAGGCATATAGTTGGAACATGGTTTGTCCCAACCATGTATCCACCTTGGAAGAACCATGACTTTGTGAATAGAGGGGTTGTGTATGGTTGCCACATTTTTTGTCCAACAATCCAAGCTAACCTTCTAATGGGTGTTTAGAAGTAGTGGCTAGTGCACAATTTGTGCACATATTTTCTAACCATGCACCTAAACCATGCTCTTTTAAAAATGAGATCCTAATTTTTTTAGATCTAATAATGTTTATTAAATTAACACCGAAATTTTCACTTAAAACGACCCTAACATGGTTTCCCCTCCTCATGAAGGCTGTACTGGCCCTTCCTATTGACCCGGGAGCAACCTGTTGGTGATTTTTTATGCGTTGGGGTCTCTAATTCCATGGTAAGTGACCGTTATTGGTTGTTTCCTTAGATTCCATCTTATTACATCTCTTATATTAATAGATATAATATTTTTGGGATAGATATATGTTAGTTAATGTCAGTCATGTTTAGATATTATTTTTTGTTGGATAGGTAACAAGATCTAAGGTGAGTTTTTGGAGTTTCAACCTGGTTTGTTGAAGGATTTGTGATGTTTTTTGTTTTCACCTAAGTTTCAAGGTAGGTGGCTTCACTCTTGACTCCTATTATTATATCATGAATGCTTTATTACAATTGATTTAATTTCTTGAAATTAATTGTTGAAATCTTGATGGAAACCTTCTTTATTAATGGTGTGTAGAATTGTGGAATTGGTTGTTTTGGTGGAAAGTGAAAAGTTTAGATGATTTTAAAAGGATTATTTTAAAATGGGTTCTTAGTTTTATTGCATAGGAAATTGTTTTGAAAATGTTTTCCATAAAAGGATTTTTTATTTTAAATGATTTGGAACATTTGGTTTGGCTTTGGTTTTTTTATAATTAGTTGGCGTGTGTTCATGTGAATTTGGGAAAGATAAGGGTGTGAAGATTTCCCCATGGAATTGATGAGAAAGATAAGCATGTGAAGTTTCCCCCATAAAAATGGTTCCCTATGTTAAGGCTTTGTGAAAGGATTAATCTCTAGTCATGAGTATAGGGAGGTCCATGGTTTCATGAATGGTTGGATGTGTGATATGGGGAATTGAATGCGTTATGCCAAAATTGAATTTTAGAAATGATTATAAAGAATTGTTTGGTTAGATTACGTGTAAAATGATTTCAGTTTTTAAAAATATTTTTTTTTGTAAATGGTTTTTTTATAAACTATTTTAAATTGTTTTATTTGAATTATTTTATATTAATGTGCTAAATCATTCTATCTTAGTGGTTTGAGTGGGAAGCCCTTTGGGAAAAAACTACTATGTTTTTCACTAACCCCCTTATTGGAAACTTTGGTGCATTTTTAGATATTTTTTATTGAGATATAAGTAAATTAAAGGTATCTCATTTCCCTAGTGCTGCATTATGATACCTTGTTCAGGGATTATGGAGTCATATCATGGAGATTTTTTAGAGTTGTTGAGTGGGTGTTTTTGGAGTCGTTGTGTTTTGTTGGTTTTTCCATATGTTGTTTACTCTAATATTTGTATCGTTTTCAAATTAGCACTTTGTAATGGTATATTGTTGGATTGGTTTGATTTGTATTACATTCGTTCTCCCACATCATATATTGACTGTTTTGTTATTGTGTACTTGGTTGTTGTTTTTTTACATTCAAAGGGGAAATTATCCCACAACGGTATTAAATCCATTTGTATTTATTTCCAACATTTTGTGTCCTAGGGATGTCACCTATGACCATGTAATGACCTTCCACATTTCAAAGAAAATTGGGTGGGGCAGGATGTCACATGGTGGTATCCTACTAAGCTTATTTTTCTCACACCCTGCACACAACCTCTAGTGTGTGTAAACCATGTTTTATATGATGTAGGAAAAGAAAAAATGTTGTAATGAAGTGGCATATTTCATGTTTATATGGGCACGAGTCTATTACAGTGAGATAGTGGGATGTTTCCCATGTATCACATAAAGTATCTCTCATCAATTTTTAGTACCTGGGTTTCATTTTTTGGTTTATGTATGATAATATTTTCTTGATTAGCCCATGATGAAAAACTATTAATATTAGACACTATTTATGTATTTTCATTGTTTATTTCTCCTTCCATATACATATATTACATGTTAGTTATTCTTTAGGTTGGGAATAATTCATTCCCAAAGTCTGTTCTTGATTGTTGGGTTCTTTTCACCAATATGTGGGGATCAAGAATGTCATTTTAACCTAATGACATACTGGGTTGGGTGCCTAGGTTGATTGGTGATCTAGGTTATTTCATTATAGTTATGTATGAGATCCATATTTTCCTCATGTATTCTTGTCTTGGGATACTTGGTAGATATTAGATAGGGTTTTCTGGAATCACCTGCTATTTTACAAGTGATTTTTTGGACATCTCTCATTGTAACGATCCATGAGACACCATGGGATGTTGGGATTATTGGATTTTGTGATGTGTTTTGATATAAAATTAGTTCTATGCTTATATTATCCCAATTGAAATTAGGTTTTTTCCTCATGTCATTGTCACCTTTCTTCCTCTAATATATAGAATCATGCCTCCTAGAATACACTCTAGAGTTCATCAATAGAATTTTATGGGTAATTCACATCAAATGAATACTCACATTGATTAGAATCTTGTTGATGCTATAGTTTGGGAAGTATTAAAAAAGGATCATAACCAAACCCTTACTTAAACTCAAGTGAGAGTGGTGCTTCTAGGATATAAAAGTGAAATAGATATACCTGATGAGTTTTTGACCTGAATCCAACATTCTTTTAAGGGGATGAATGATCTTTAGGGAACATATCACTATCTAGATAAGGATGACTAGATATTTTACTTCATAGAGACCCAAGAATCTATAAATGTGAAATGTTCTATATTTAAGCTTGAGGGTCATTGTAATAGGTTTTGTGACACTGTGGTTCTGTAAAATCGACAATATATCTCTCAGTGTAAAAAAAATAAAATTTTTAATTTTTAATATTTTTTCTAGGAATCATTGGTTGTGGAGAAGTTTAGAGAGTTTCTCACCATTCGACCCTATGATCATATTGTGAAATAAAATTCCAATAACATTGATAAACTAGTTATTTTTTCTCTAGAGGGAATAATGAATGAAAATATAATATCTTTGAGTTTATTGACGGGATTGAAACAAGATATTCATTCCTAGGTATTCATGTTAATGTAGACAACCTATATAGAAGTGTTAGAGAGAGATATGATGGCAGAGATCGATAAAGAAGGAAATTCAAGTCTGGTTAAGTACCCTCTTCCACATAGTTGAAATGTTAATGCATCACATTTTAAGAATATGAAATTTCATGAGACCCATAGAGGTTGTGGTAGTGGTATTTCTTATTAAAACCTCTCTCGACTTAATCGACAACATCTATTACCATTCCTATGACTTTCTACTAGTGTGACAAGAATGTTAACACTAATAATTATTTCATTGATCCTTCAAAGATCTATAATTCATGTGGATACAAAGTCCATTTTAATAGGTTATATCAAAATCTTTATAAAAATCTTGATGAAAAAAATTAATTGATTCTAAATGGAACTATAACATAATTGGAAGCTTCTAAGTCTATTGGGATCAAGCTAAAAGACTCTTGATTTAAGAAGACTCACACAATAGAATAATATTTAGTGGAAGTCAATTTGGTCCTAACTATAGTGAGATGTACTATATTTACTGTATCTTATATAGTGACTTCTTTCTTCAATAAATTTTCATACTTATTTTTTATATCTTCGAATTTTTTTGGATCTTTTTAAACTTCCAATGTAACTCATATTGTATGCTATAGAGCTAGAAACACCTCCTGGATATATAAAGGAGTAGTGATTTTTATGTCGATCATGTTATCTCTACATATCTTAGGGTAAGTTAGTTTTTTTATTTCATAATTCTTGATCTAGATCTCTTTCAATTTATTATTAGGATAGACTAGTTTTTTTCTCATAACACTATGATTGACTACTATCATCATCAGGTGTATTTTTTTGTTTCAAATTAGATTAGTCAATTGTTCCATAGAGAGTGGGATCTGGGGTCTAGTTGTAGAGGGCCATCTCATACAGAGATTAGGAAATTGGTTTCTAGTTGTAAGGTTGATATTTGTGTTCTATCATATAGTTGCAATCTTCCTTTGGTGTTTGGGGACTTTCATAATGTTTTCCAGAAAAATTCCTTAGTCTTCCACAGGAATAGAAGGAATATTTTTCTTTTAATATGGTTCCCAGTCTCAACCAATCTCTATTCCTTATTAATGTATAAAACCATTTTTATTAAAGGAGATCCATAATAAATTGGATTATCTATTAGATAAAGGATTCATATATCCAAGTGTATTTCTTTCGGAAGCCCCTATGTACTTTTCTAATAAGGCTAATGGATCCATTCATCTTTATGTTGATTATCAAAAGCCTAACTAAGTGTAGATAAATAATAAATATCATGTTACATGTATCTATGACTTATTTGATTAGTTAGAGAAGTAAAATTGGTTTTTGATAACCAACCTTTAGTATGGTAATCATCATTTTGGAGTAAAGAAGCCAAATATTATGAAGACCACTTTGAAGAGGAGGTACAGAAACATTGAATATATTTTCATGTCATAAATCCTAACTAACCCAATTTCATTTTTTATATCTCTAATACAATAGATATTCCACCATTAAATTTATTCCTTAATTTTATTATTTGTTTTTGATATTCTGGTTTATTGTAGATCTGATTAAGAGGACAAGAATCACATGATATTGGTTTTGGGAATTTTGAGTAATCTCCTCGTTTATGATAAAATATCTAAATTTGATTTATGTATCTATGAATTAATGTTAGTATGGAATTTTGTTTCCAAACAAGTCATATCAGTTGATCTTGAAAAGGTGAATGTTGTTCTATCCTTGTAAGATCCAAGAAATGTCTTTTAGATACAAAGATTCATGGGTTTAGTTGGATAATATCAGTGGTTTATGAAAGACTAATCAAATCTTGCACCAAAATTGACTAATCTAACCAAGAAATGAATGAAATTACTAGGGTATAAAAAGTGTCGATATTCATTGAGGATTTAAAATTATGTCAGACATCAGTTCTTATCTTGACCTTTCTAGATGTTAATCCGGGCTTTGTGGTCTATTATGATACTATATGTGCAGTTTTTGGTTTGGTGAATATTCATGGTGATCATGTAGTTTCATGTTGATCTTGAACTAATTGTACAAATGTGAATAATTATCACACTATTGATGTCGAACATTTAACTATTATGTATATTCCTAAGTGTTGGTGACTCTACCTTCTCAATAAGATGTTCATTGTATATTTTGGTCAAAATAGTTTAAGTTATATATTTTCTCAGAATCATTTAAACATTAAAAAGAGGTGGTGGGTGGAGAGTCTTTAAATTTTTTTGTTGACATAGACTACAACTTTTGGAAGGATAACATTGTTTCTAATTATATTATCATGAAATTTCTCTCTTAGGATATATTATAATCGAAGGAGGAGTGGAATATCATGGGGATCTTTTCTTAGTTTCAATTAGATGCATGAGATGATGACTCAAATATGATTTTTTCTAGTGTTGTTAAAATCATGTCTCATTGAGTCACTTATTTGGGAATAATATCAGGTTGATAAGAACAATGGAGTTTGGAAACATTATATAATGGACAACCCATTGAAGGGTAGTCTCTCTATTTTTATGGAGTTCTTTTCTTTAGAGACACCTTTTTCATTCCTATATATGTTATTATTTTTAGTGATTCAGAATTATCATAATTATTAACGGGGGTTTCCCCATGGACCCATGAATATGTATTATGACATGAGATTCCAAACATGATGGTTGAGTATATAGTGTGACATATATGATTTCATGTGTTTTTTATACCTTCCAAAAGATTAAGGATGATCAAAAAAATCCTTCTAGTTTTCTTTATCATATTATGGAGCTAGTGTGGATATGATATGAGGTGTCCCAAGATTTCATTATTGGTTTATCATATAATCCCAAAGGGAAGTATTCCATTTGGGTTATGATTTACTAGTAGACTAAAACAACTCACTTCATCCTGATTCAGGATCCAACTCTGGTCGAGGATTTGGGGAAGCTATATGTGTAAGAAATTATGAGGCTTCATAGATTTACAACTCCTATCATATCAGATAGGGGTTCCTTGCTTAATTTTCACTTTTTAAAGGGTCTATAAAATGTAATGAGGACTCAAGTCAGTTTGTAACACCCTGAGATTTTGTGAAATATTTTTTTTGAATTAATTTATCTTTTTGATATTTTTTTTTATTTCACATGACACTAGAAATAGTTATATATATATATATGTATGTATATTAAAATGATAATTCCAATATTCATTTTACAAGGATTCTACCTGTATTTCTCTACTTTCATTGATAAATTGGATTATTCTACAATAATCATCAACTTGGCATGGGCTACACGCAACACCGACATGGCGTACGTTACACACAATACAGAGTTTCTACAAAATATCATTTTATTGTTATATTTTTTTTTAAAAGTTAGTTATAAACTATCAATTAAAAATTATAAATATGAGTAGTAATAACTGCATTTAAAATATTTTTATAATGTTTTTATATAAATAATACATACAGATAATGAAAAATAAATTTTTCTTAATGTCTTTATATGTTTAAAAATACTATTTTCTCAAATGAACGTCTTTTCATTTCCTTCTGTGAAGAACATAAAAAATGATTTTTGAGACATAAAGAAATTGAATTTGATAAAATAAAGTGAAATTTTGAATTTATAATTCAAAAATTATCTTAAGGTAAATTTTTATGTTTTTTCTATGAAACATCATTTTTTGATGAATAGTGAAAAATGTTGCATTTTAGTTAATAACTGCCTTTTCGTTTAAATCATTATTATTTCTAAATTATACTTTATATTTGTTTTATGGTCACATAAGATCAATTATACATATATTAATACAATTTAAGTCATTATAATCAATTTAACTTTGAAATTTAATTTGAAAACATAACAAAATTTTGACCATTTTTCTACTTCAAATACCTGTTATTTGGTTACGTCAGTGGGATTAACATTAATTTTAATTTTGCTGATTCTATGAATTGAATTTTGAGAAATGGACATACACCATTTTAAATACTATAATATTTATTTTCTAATTATATCATGTTAAATTTTTTCCAAAAATATTAGTAAAAGTGATTAATATTAATCACAATGATTAAGTTCAAATTAAGCATAATTTGGGACAAAATATTAATATTAGGGTCCCAAATGACCTATCCACTATTCCAAAACCCATTTGATGTCTATATTTCATCCATAAAACATAGATTATTATTATTTTTTTTATGACTTTTTTGGTAATAAAATCTGTACATGTAACTTATTTTCAAAAATTGCTAGTGAGTCATTTTCCTTCACTATAAAAGGCAACCACCTATCCCTCTTCTTAATACCGCTAAACAATTTTATTTTTCGACAATATATTCCTAATAAACATTTTAGAATCTCTCTTTTCATACTATAAGACTCTCCTTAGGTATAATGAGATCCAAGGAAGCCTTTTGGAAAAACCAAAAGGAGTTACTCAATTAAGAGGCAACCTCTTCTCTCAAGATCCTTTATTTTATTTTCATTATCCACCCATACACTATCTTTAATACATGATAGTATAAAAACACTAGTATATTCAATATAATATAATTCTTTTATGATAACGGTTTGAACAACAATCACACATAGATCTATCTAATGGGTAATGAACATACTATTTATGTATGCGGTGAACTACCACTCTATAATGATGATTGCTTATTTTAACCTTTCTATCTGTCATGGTGGAAATTAATATAGAAATAATATTTATATACATGATATAAAATTTTTATTATTTATTTAAGCATATTTATTCCTTTTTGGACATATATCTTTTTTTCTTTCCATTTTGTGTAAATATGATAATTTCGTTTGGGGAAGTGTGGACTATCATCCCATCAAAGAGATGTGATTCGTTCAAACAATATATAAAATGTATTGAGTATGGATTTAGAAAAATTATATGATAAATATTATATAAAAATTATACTCAAATCATTATATGTATATATATATATAGAAATTTATGTCATGTACTTTGTTTATTTTAATATGAAAATAATAGACAGAAAGAACATTCATGTGTACGTACAACTAACCATATCCATGAATGGTGTATTCCATTTCATACATATATATTAAATAGTATGTTATAATAAAAATATTCTAAATATAAATGATATTAATATCCTAGTTTATATTTTTGAAATCATGATATAAAAATGAGGACCAATGATATAACAAATTAAGACACAAACGAAAACAAATCGAATATTACTCGAAGCATAACCTTAACATAAAATTACTAAAAAGATGGTAATATAAAGTCATTAACAACAATATATGGAATTATGTAAAATAATATGGTTCTAAAAAGAATTTTGTGAGAATCATGCTTTATTCATGACACATTACATTGGTGGTGTGTATAGTAACTATAGATATATTCTATGATTATTATAATTATAATTATGGTTATTTAAATATCTATTTTATTATATTTCTTTCATGGGTACTATGTTTAAAAAGTTACCAAATTAGTAAAAATTATTTTGTCTCAATTTTCCTTTTTTGAGACACAATCCATGTTAATCACATATATTTTTCCATGGGGGTGAATATAATTACAATAAAATGTTATATAATTAATATCTTTATTGTAATGATATTTTAAGATTCATTTAATTTCATTTTAATACATGTAGTATGGTTCAAAGTTACCTTGCGGTAAGAGTTATTGAAACAATATCATCGATTAATGAGACTGTTGGTGTTAATGCATCCATTGAAGAAATATTATGATCCATCTATCAATAACATTAATGTATTTTATTATCATTTGTGTATTCATGATATATTCATGTTTTGGTTTAATTTCTCAACCCTTTGGTATATAATATATTTAAGAAAGTTTTTGTATGAAATCCTGAATTTACCCTCTCTTTGGTCAAAAATTTCCATTCCTTCAAAACTATGTTGTATAAAAATGGTTTCAAATAATATTATAATAATATATTATGATAATTAAAATAATTTTTTACCTTTTTTTTATTTTACAAATTATTTCAATGGAATCTTCGTATCACTTTTCGACCGAGGCATTTTTTTACCATTTTTTTATTCAAAAAGAATTTTTTATGTCGTATGACGTGTACAGATTTACCCACCATCAATTATTTGATGTTTTGTTTTCATATTTAAAAGGTTATTTTTTTCAAAAAATTTTTTGAATATATTTTTACAAATAATTTTTTTTTGCAAAAGTATTTCATTTTGATTTTATATGATTTCAATGAAAATTGTTTTAAAAATGTTTTCTAACTTATTTTATAAGTTTTCAAGGAAAATTATTTTTAATTTTTTAAGAAATTTTTATATGTTTCATGGAATTTTTTTTTAAAAAATGTTTTCAATAATATTTTTTATGATTTCAAGGAATTTTTTTTAAATTGTTTTTAAGCTCAGTTTATATATTTTTAGGGAAAGTGGTTTTCAAAACATTTTCAAGCTCTCTTTATATGTTTTCAAAGAAATGTTTTTCCAAAAGGTATTAAAATATTTCCTTACAGGCTTTCAATTTTATTTTCCATAAAATGGTTTTTAGTTTTAAAGATCCATGTTCAAAAAGAAAGGATATTATCATCATGAAATGCTTTCAAAATACCTTTCTAAGTTATTTTCCATCTAAGATGAAATTTTTTCTTGTCACTCATTACCTTCCAAGAAATTATCCAAATTTTCCATTCATATACTTTAGTTAATGGTTTATTTTTTTATAAAATGATACATATATCACCCATTTCTATTCCCCGATTTATAAGATTTTAAAACCCGATACATTTTATGGGTTATGATATTGATGAATTCATTATCAAACCTATATTTTTTACACAGGTTAAAATATGATTACATGTTTATGACACTCATTTAATTTCATGGGTTATGATATGATTGTTTATGATTTTGTGGAACATGTATGTATGATTTCATTATGAGATTCATGGGACCTATATCTACCTCTTATGCAATGGGTAATGATAAATTTTTTATGAGATTAAATGGTACATGTGTGGGAATCCCATGGCCAAAACGTGAGGGTACACAAGAAGACATACCAATCTTGAAACAAGATGGTACATGAGAGGGAATTCCAAGATGAAGTAGTTACACAGGTGATTAACCCAAGCCTAACATATTACAAAGTCCTTGGTTGGCCGACTTGACATAAGGGTTTTATATTCTTATGTGTCTACCACAATTACATGTTTTATTCCCATGTTATAATTTTAGGACTCATGATCTTAATTATCTTATGATACTTGTCTTATTAAATTCAAATATTTATTATGATATATATTATTTAGGGTATGATATTCAAATGTTATGATCATTTTTCATACCCTTTGTTTATGTCAGGCTTACTTATTTCCATTATTTACCCTTACCGAGCATTGAAGATCACCACTTCTTATGTTTCCTTTCTACAGGTAATGAATTAAGGTTTTAGGTTGAAGTAATAAAGGTGGAGATATTTATGGGATATGTTGATGATCTTTCACAAGGATAGAATATTTTGTTTCCATGATTCCAAAGACACTAAACTATTATAGTTCTCTGGCTTGTATTTTTTAATGTACGAAATATTCATCTAAAATGATGTAATATGTATTTATGTTAATTCTGAGTCACTATAGTTGGTATAAAAGGAATATATTAGTCATCCTTTGGAAACTAGGATAATAAGAAATTAGTGAGATACATAGGTATATTTCATATTGCATGCCTAGGTCTCCCACCAACATTTTATCACCATAGTTTCTATAAGTATAAGGATGAGTTAATTTTTTAGAAAATGTCCAGGATTTTTGGTAAATGATTGGGTGAGTGTTTTTCTGCAAATATATAACTATCTATATTCTATAAGTGGATGTGGCTCCGACACAAATGTACTTTGGAGTAATAACTCCGACAAGATGTCATGGTCCTGATTAAGGGTAATCTGGTACATGACAATAGGCATTGCTGCACACCTGGTTTGACACTCCTGGGGGATATGCCTTAGGAATTACCCAACTCAATGCCAAGACATAATAATTTAATTCTAAACCAAGGAATTAATTCTTCCATTCCAACCATTAAAGTAAAAGTAATAAATTGTTTTTGTACTTGTATCATGAATTATGAGTGGTGAATTATATAAGGATTGTTTAGTTTATTTTTTCTGTAGTTATTTTCAAGAGTATGTTTAACTGGTATAATAGACTTGAAAAGTCATTTAATGCAAATGTGAAATTTCTAAAAAACACAAGATAAAGATAAATATAACCTTTATTTTTTCCTATTGTTAAGATAATTTTTTTTGATGAGAGACATATTGGATATAAATAAGTGAATTAGACTCTACAGATTAACATGGATATGATAATTCCTTGGTTGACAAAGTATTCTATTTCACAATGGATGAAGCTAATAATTTTTTGGATTTAGATAATATATAGATTAATATTTTAAATAAGTAATTATTCATGTTTTTGAAAAGGATTTTTGGTAATTTAGGTTAATACCATGTTTCAAGAGAATATACGATGAGGGTATTCACATGCTCAGAATGTGACAACCAATAGTTTCTTTATTTTTTTTTGTGGGGATCAATGTTATAATGATTTAGTAACCTTACTATTAATGTTTTCTAATCTCATATTTTTATGGGTTATAAGGTTATCTATTTATTAAAATATTATGTTAAAATTTGAATGATGTTTGTGAGATTAAAGTGATATCTCAGCATATAAGGATTTATACATGTTGGATAACCTGGGATAACCATTTTACTAAATGTTATATGATGGAAAATAGATTGAATTATCATTATATTTTTAGATCTCATGATATTTTGGTTTTTCAGGAATGGAAAATTCACCATAATTCCCTTGAATAAGTGATAAAGAGGGAATTGATAATGGAAAAACAAAAGGGTGAGATTTTATATATTAAAAGGGAAAAAATAAAGTAAGTATATTTCTTTAGGTTCATATAGTAAATTAATTACTCAAATCTTGAAAAAAGATAGTGAAAAATATTTATCTTATAACCATTGTTTCTAATAAATCGGATGGTCCCTTAGATCATTGCAGATTTATGTTTTTGTGATCAGACACTTCTGCAGATAAATGTTCTCTATCAATCTCTATGAGAACATGATTTTTAGATTTTTCTTCCATGTCTATGTTTACACTTTCAACCTATGTTCTCTTATGTGTAAGCCTAATTATAAGTTACTTTGGGTAATCTATATGTTTCCAACATTCCTTTTTTTAATTTAAGGGTTCTGTATACATTTTTATGATGTGGGTTTCTATGAAATGAACATTATAGTATTAAACCTTTGATAACCCAGATGAATTTCATGGTAGAAATTCATTTTCAGGGGGCAGAATGTAACACCAAGAGATTTTGTGAAATATTTTTTTAATTAATTTATCTTTTTGATATTTTTAATTTCACATGACACTATAAATAGTAATATATATATGTATATTAAAACACTAAATCAGACATTACATTCACATGAGAACAACTTGGATTGTGCTATACACAACTCATACTTGGCTTGTAATACATGCAATACTAACTTGGCATGCTCAACACACAACACCGACTTGGTATACATTACACACAATACCGAGTTTCTACAAAACATCATTTTATTATTTTAATTATTGAGAAAAGTTAGTTATAACCTATCAATTAAAACGTAGTAATATGAAAATTAATAAATAATTTTTCAAATTTTTTATAATATTATTATATAAATAAAACATATTGATAATAAAAACATTATTTTTTGTGAAGCCTTTAATGTTTAAAAATATTATTTTCTCAAATATACTACTTTTTATGTCTTTATTTGAATAAAAAAAATTTAATTTTAGACACATAAAAAATTGAATTTGATAAAATGATCTTAATTTTTTAAATTTATTATTCTGAAATTAGGTTAGAGCGAATATTCGACATCTTTATGAGAAACATCATTTTTTATGAATTGTGAAAAATACTTCATTTGTGTTAATAACTTCCTTTTCATTTAATTAATTGTTATTGTTATATTGTACTTTGAATTTGTTTTAAGGTCACATTAGATAAATTATACATCTATTAATACAATTTAGGCCATTATAATCAATTTAACTTATAAATTTAATATAAAACTTAACAATATTTTGAACATTTTTCTACTTTAAAAACCCATTATTTTGTACTCTCTGTAGGATTAGCAATAATCTTAATTTTTCTACTTCTATGAATTGAATTTAATAAAACAAAAATATACCATTTTAATAAGTATAATATTTTTAGTCCAACTAGATCATGTTAAATTTTAAAAAAAGATAAGTAAAAGTGATTAAAATTAATTACAACGATTAAGGTCAAATTAAGCTTAATTGGGGATTAAACTTTAGTTTTAAAGGCCTAAATGACCTACAAGCTTTCCAAAACCCCATTGAATGGCCATATTTCTATCATAAACTTTCCATTATTTTGTTTTTAGTTTTTTATTACTTTTTTAGTTAAAATCATGTGTACACCTAACATATTTAAAAAAATTCCAAGTGAGTCATTTTACTTCCTTATGAAAGGACACTAAATATCCATATTATTCACACCACCCAAACCTCTTAGTCTAGGCAATGATCCGCCCAGTAAATTTCTCAATATCCCTCCCTTTATCATGGATGTAGGGTTCGAGTGCAACGAAAGCGCAGTTGGGTCGACACCCAACATTAATTCTTTACTATGATCATTGATTATTCCGGAATCAATACGATGATGAATGTCAGTCTCTACTAAATAGAATCAATGGTTTAGATAAAGAAGTAGGACACCCAAAACCTTTATAGTTTATCTTTCACATCATGTTTATAATTAATTTAATTAATTTTATAATGAAAATAATTCCCGTATCTTCAGTATTTTCTTCATTAATGGTGTTGATCATCCAAAATGACCCTTATAGATTATCTTGTTGTGCTTTAATGTATCCAAACTAGAAACCATATTGCGGTGATCCACATGTATTCCGATGGCCTCTAATTAATACCACTACTTTTCTTAGTGCTAGCACAATGAAGCATGTGTCTTGTGTCGGCCATTCTTGATCTCTTGTTCTTTGGAGTTTAAGAACATATCTTATTCTTGCGAGGTGTGGGAAGAGGATTTGAGAGAGAAATAGTTTAGCTCAATAATTCTCAATTCACCAGGTGTGTGGTTGGGTTCATGGAACAATAGACATATGTGTCAATATATTGACATGGGGCTTTAGTTAGAATATTTAATTGTGTAATAGCAATTAAATACATTCATAACTTTAGAGAAAACTCATGATATTAATAATCATACAACTTCATTATTTATGGTGTTCCAACTTGTGAAAAATGAAATTATAAATAAAATTCCGCGTCACAAAATAATTGCATCATTATTTTAGATTGTGCCAACTAGTTAAATAATTATTTATCATCTTGAAAATAATTATTTTACTAGAGGAACAACCTTGGTCCACTCGAACTCCACTTCCATTTATTGAACACCTGAATAAAAAAATAAATAATTTATTCTATTAAATAAATATTTATTTTACAATCTAGTAAATTAATATTTAATATATGTTAAATAAAATAAATAAATATATTTTACCAATAAATCGGCAAATAAATATTTATTTAATTGATGTAATCATTTTAACATTAATAAAATTATTCCACTATCTTGAGAATAATATTTTTTAATTAAATTGAAATAGAATTTAACCAAGACCACCAGAAACACTTAGTGTGTGACCCTCTAGGATTCTTTCTCATTGGTATTAGTTGAGCTTACCTAAAATCCAAGAGTACTGTCTAGCAACTGGCCAAGGAACCCAAGATAAAGAACTTAAATTCACAACAACGACATCCACATATTAATTATCACTATTTAATATAATCCCTTTATCTTAATACCTCATCAAACAGGTTTCATGATAGTGTCATGAACTTTTATGCTTGATTTTTCATTCTTTGACTACCTGAAATAAACTCGTCATTACACCATGGCCATGGAATTTTGCGTAAATTATCTATTTCAATCAAGGGCTCGAGATATCAACTTCCATAAATGGAAGGGAAAAATTCTTCCTCGACTTATCCATTAATAACATGCCACTCGTGATGCACCCAGCGTACGCTAGTTCCCCGCCAACTATCTCCTTGACGGTTATCATCAGTAAATCAAAGTGCGCGAGTCATGACATGTATTAATGACAATCTTAAAGTCTAAGGATTATTACACATGCTCGCAAATAGGATACTCTAATGACACCAAAACATGCATAATTCATACTGGCAGGTCTATTCTCATAATCTCCTATCTTGTAGATTACCAAGTGTGAACTTCATGAGAGGAAGTCTCATTTTCTTATGAGTACTTGCACCTGATGGTATGTATGCTATGTGTCCCATCATAGTATGTCATCAAACTTCATAACTATATTTAAGAATATTGTTATAGCATTTCAATGTTCTCATCATAGTAGTGAACTTACATGACCTTATTAATACAACAAATACATAATGACATTATTACATCATAGTCATGTAGAAAAATGAACAATATGTAATACATTAAATATCCATGTAATCAGAATTAAAAATATTTGGTTTTAGGACACCAACTCTAACAAACTCCCACTTGGAAAAGATCCAACTTCCTACGACATTCAGTCTGTTAGACCTCACATGATGATAATGTTTTTACTGAGTCAAGGCTTTAGTCAAGGGGTCCCTTACATTGTTTTTTGTGAAGATAATGCTCACTATAACTCCACCTCTCTGAGAAAAATACCTCAATGGATGATACTTATAAAGTATGTGATTCATCTGCTGATGTTACCTTGTCTCTTTAGAAAGAGCCACAACTGTAGTATTTTAATAGTACAATGTGATGAGATCTTTACGACTAGGTATCTCATTTTGATCCGGGATAAAGATTTTAATCCAAAATTCTTCTTTATTTTCCTCAGAAGATGTGATATACTTGGAATCTTTTGTAGAATCTATGAACACACTCTTCTTTGTGCTCTTCCAGCTCATAGGACCTCCATTCAAAGTGAATATGTACCTCGTTTGCAACCTCATGTCATCTTGACTAATCTGAAAACTAGCATCTGCATATCCTCCGGTGACTAGTTCCTCATCTCCTATATAAAATAGGAAAAAATCCTTAAAATGACTTAGATACTTCAGTATATTCTTCAATGCCATCCAATGGCAGTCACCTAGGTCTGCTTGATATCTACCTACTACACTCAATGCGTAGGGGACATCCATCCTAGTACATAGCATGTTATACATGACTGACCCAATCACTAATACGTATGATGTCCTTAACATTATATTTCTTTCCTAATATGTTTGAGGACACATTTTCTTGGAAAGATGAATTCCATGTGACACTGTAAATAATCCCCTATTGTATTGTTCCATATTGAATCTCTTTAGTATCTTATCAATGTTTGTACTTTGACTTAGGCCCATCAATCTCTTGGCTCTATAATGATGGATCTTGATCCCAAAAATATATGATGCCTCTCCCAAGCCCTTCATGTAGAAGATTTCATTCAACCATGCCTTAATAGACTCTATGATTAGTATCTTATTTCCAATAATAAATATGATATCAACATATGCTATTAGGAAAACAACTGCACTCCCACTAAACCGTTTTTTGACACAAGGATCACATTTATTCTTTATAAAACTAAATTTAACTATAGATTAATCAAAATGAATGTTCTATGACTTGGATGCTTGATTTATTCCATAAATGGATTTCTGCAACTTGCGTACCTTATTGGAAATATTTAGAGTCACAAATCGTTCAGGTTTTGTCATGTCGACATCTTCATGAGGGTTCCCATTAAAGAAGGCTATTTTGATATCTATTTTCCCATTCTCATAGTCATGGTAAGAAGAAATGGCCAACAGAATTATAATGGATTTCATCATTGTAATTGGTGAAAAGTTACTACATATTCATTGCCTTGACACTGTTTGAACCCTTTTACAACCAGTCATGCCTTATAGGTACTGGCTTTTCCATCCATGTCCAGTTTCTTCTTGAATACACATTTTCAACCAATAAGCTTTACATCACCTAGAGGATCTACCAAAATCTAGACTTGGTTTTGGTACATGGGGTCCATTTCAAAATTCATGGATTCTTGGCACTTGGCATCATATGTTCCACTTACTTCATTCTTGTTGGTTAGAGGATCATTATTATCAACTAATAAGGAGTCACCATCCTTGCTAACTAGAAAAACTTACCATTCTAGTTCTCTAAACTCTCTTGTAATCCTATGAAGTTCTTGTGTTTCTGGAATAGATCATTCATCCATGGGGATTTCAGGAATCTACTCATGTACTAACTCTTGTACACCTTGAGCTTCAACTTCATCGAAGTCTATCTCATTCCCACTATCTTTTTTTATATTTTCTCCCTCTCAAGGAATATGGAATGCCTTTCAACTATAACCTCGTTGTCTAATAGGTTGTATAGGTAGTATACCCTTGTTTCCATAGTGTATCCTATAAAGGTACACTTTGTGCCTCAGGGTGAAAGTTTTTTACCTAATGAGTCTTTAACAAATGCATCACTTCCCCACACTTATAAATTTGATTAAATGGCTTTCTTTCCACTCCAACACTCGAATGGAATACCATTTATGGATTTATTTGGTACTTGGATTAGTTTTTGTGTCGATGTTCGTAGAGCATATCCTTAAAAGGATAATGGAGGACTCACATGACTCATCATTGATCTCACCATATCAAACATGTTGCAGTTATTTCTTTACCTCATACCATTCCACTAGGGCGTGTAAGGAGGAGTGAGTTAGGATAGGATCCCAAACTCTTATAAGTAATCAATGAAGTCTTGATTAATATATTCTTCACCTTGATATGAGTGGAGTTTCTTAATCTTCTTAATAAGATGGTTTCAACTTCATTATTTTATTCTCTAAAATTATCAAAATAATCCAACTTATACCTCATTAAGTAGATATATCTATATCTACTAAAATCATAAGTAAAAATTTTAAAGTATGAGTACCCTCCCCTTACTTTAATAGGAAATGGTCCAGACACATCTGTATGAACCAATTCAAGAATCTCTTTAGCCATTTAACCTTTCCCACTAAATGGGGATTTGGTCATTTATTGTTATAAATATGAATGACATATGCCAAGTGGTTTCAGTTAGAAAGAATATAAATATCCATCTTGATGTAACATTGTCAATATTTTCCCATTTATATAACCTAGCCAGTGATTCCAAAGTTAGGTGTGGTTTGATTCATGTAATGTATCTTTTTTATCCATTTCCATTACTTGGTCTGTGTAACCCAACATTTAAATACCATTGTATAAAGTTTCCCTAACAAAACTAATGCTATCTTTGTAAAAAAGCAACATTCATTTCAAAACTTGAAAACAAATTCATCTGTATCTAATATGGAAAATGAAATAATGTGTTTAGTAATGGACGACACATAATAAAAACCCATTAACACCAAGATCATCCCAGTTGGAAATGTGAGGTGGTATTTCCTAACAACTATAATAACAAATCTGTCTCTTTTGGCTGCTCACAGATTTACCTCCCCTCACTCGATCTTCCTAAATTTAGTTGGCTCCTATATTTGGATACATATGTGAGAACCATAAGCTGTATCTAAAACCTAATTTTTAGAAAAAGATAGATTTCATTTGATAAAAATTAAAACCTAAATATCCCCCTTGCTTCTTAGGTTGGGTGAAGTTCTTCTTCCAGTGGCCTTTCTTTCCAGAAGAAAAAAATATCCTCTTATTCCCTTTCCTCCCCTTTGATCTTTCTTTTATTGGAAACCTATGATGAAGCTTTGGGATTAAAGTACTTCACCTTCCCTTTCCTCTTATTCACCATATGGATTGAATTATTTTTACTCGTCAAATAGTTTTTCATTGGGTGAAAGAGGATAATAAGATCAGATAGATACTTCTCAATGTTGTTCATGTTGAAATTGACAATAATGTTGGATAATCTCTAAGGAAGTGATGTGAGAATGAGATCGATTCCCAGATCTTTAGGGAGTTTAAAACAAAGAACCATTAAGCACTGAATGTAGCCAATGAGCTTGACAAGATGAGGCCAAATTGGGGAACCCTCTCCATGATTACTCTAAAAGAGTGCCTTGGAGATCTCAAACATTTCCTCTCTTTCTGTCTCTTGGTAGAGACCATAGAGGTTCTTGATCATGCTATAAGAATCAATGTTTTTGTGAGAATTCATGAACTCACTAGACATTGATGATAGCATAAATAATTTAGTGTTGACCGCGTTGTTCATATGTTTCTCATAGACTAGAAAATCCTCATCACTATCCTCTTTGGCAGGAGGATCATGTAATGTTGACTCCAACACATAAGACTTCCATTCATGGTGTAGGATGACTTTAAGGAGTCTAAACCATTCCTAATAGTTACTTCCAGTGAAGTTGTCGTCATCATCCAGAATTGATCAAAGGGACAGTGTGGTTGAAGATCTAGTCATTTTTATTCTAAAATTAAAAGAGGAGATCCTTAGTACTTTCTTGATTACATTTTATTAGAGATATTAAATTAATTTCATCAAGTCTCCCTCAATTTTATCAAGTTCCAATGTCTTTCACCATTGAACTCGGAAGGTCCAGTTTCCATGACATTCTTGTGGCAAGGATCCATATTACCCTTCTCATAACCACAACAATGGTTGGTCAAGCTACTTGAAGGTATTTAGGTGGGAAGGTATTTTCCAACTACGGTCTTTTAGCTCCATTATTTATTGAGTGGTCTCCCCAATCCTAAAATCCTAACTTTGGATATCCTCAATGCAAGCCCTCAATATTACAAAAAGTATACCAAGGGATACTTCTCTCTATGTAATATAGTTAAGACAACCCGAAACCTTTCATAAGGTATTCTTGTATAAAAATAAATGTCCCAACAAGGGGTTTTCAAACACATAGTTTTATTGAGTTTTTCCCTTAATCAAGCAAGGGATGTCTTGGTTTGAATTAATATTTTATTTGAGGGATTTTTATATCTTATGCGTGAATTTATTGTTATCATTAACACATGATTTTTAATAATAAGTGGATCTTAATAATGTGATTAAACATGTCTTGTTAATATTTACGCATAAGCCTATTTTATTTTAGTTCCATATTCCATGCTGGTTTAATACAATAATCATGTGATCGCGATGAAAAATCCATAATGATAAACCATGAAGATAACAAAAATAAAATAAATAAAAGGGTATATTCATGAGATTTTATAAATGGTAGTCTATCTAGCCATTAATAAACTAACCCTGACTACGATGATAAACACCATAAACCTTATAATTTCATTTGTAAAGGCTTTCCACATGTCCACATCTATATCTCCTTAGATTGGTTTCCTCTTGGATCCAACTTGAACCATCTCTTATAGCTTGGGAGTTCCATACATTACATATGATTTTAAACTCACACGTAGGTGAGGGGTAAAAGGAGGGGTTACATAAAAGAAACCATGGGAACATATGCCCTACAAATTAATGAGGAGAGATGGATCACATGCCAATAATTAATTTAATAAATAGATTAAAAGGAAAACAATCACATACAAAGGTCTTGGTCTAGCTCATGATAATATATACAAGAAACAATATTTTTGCATAAATAAAACTAGATTTTAATTTGTTAATCATTCTTTTTTAAGAAAAATCATGCTCGAATCAATTAATTATCATCTTTAATTATTCAATCCTTTTATCTTAAACCCTTTTATGAATTTCCTTGAGATTCACATCCATTATAATTTTAAACAAATAAATTCATTTAAAAATATCTTTGTACTTAACTTGTATATTAGAGGCAACCCAGTGAATAACTATTCATAACTACCCAATGAGTAGAAATGTACAAACACAAATGATAAATTATAAAGATATATATAGAACATCTATCATGTTTTGTGCCTTAGCTTTATGCCCACACGATGGTACATGTCTCAAAGTTTTTTATAATATAATAATAAATTTTAATAAATCTTCACAATTTGGATGAGTACAAAGTGTGTAGTTAAAACTATATGACTTGTACTATTGTTCACCATCCTCCCAAAATACACACTTAGGTAAATGGTGTGTGAGTGTACTTCATAAATAATCGGAGTACACGATGTGTTTAGTGTGCCACACACCCTGTAGTTCCTCGTTACACAGTCTCTAGCTGGGAAACCTATATACTGGGTACATAGTCCAACCCTATCTCGAAGGGAATGCACATTGTGTCCAGTGAGCCCCACACCGTATAATCTAGAAAGCATGTTCCACCTGTTACTAGTCAACACACAGATTCATTAAGACTTAGTCAAACTCAAATGAAACGACTAGGTTTGACGGACCAGACCCGGTGCATTGAACCTTGACTACATGACGTGTACTTCCAAATACACACCATGTGTTTTGGTGTTGTACGACCAGGATCCTTTGGAAACTATGGATGAGATCCGTTATCTTATATTAATCAAAATTATAAGAAAAGATCATTTCTATAAGGAGAATGAGAAACAAAATAGGAGGGACATATCTCAAGATTTATATTTACAGAATGATTAGCTTGAATTGAAAAAACTATATTATTAAATTCATAAATCATAAAAAAAATATTTAAATAATTATAAACTATGATGTAACTGCTCTGTTTCCACTTGTAGGTTTCGGGCGAAGCCGAACCATAGCTGGGTCAGTACCCAACTTTAATTTATACCATGATCAATGATTATACTGGTATCAATACAATGATGAATGCCAGTCTACATAGAATAGAATAAAAAATTTATACAAACAAGGAAGAGGATATACACTTTTAGAGAGGATCTTGAACATCATATACATAATTAATTTAATTAGTTTCATAAAGAAATTAATACCCCGATATTTGATATTTTATTCATTGATGATGTTGATAGTATATAATGACCCTTCTATATTATCTTATTGCATTTGCAAGGATCCAAACTAGAATCCATCTAGTCGTGGTCCACACATGCTCTGATGGCCTCCAATTGACACCACTCAATCTCCGGGTACTAGCGCGGTGAAGTGAGTGTCTTATGTCGATCATTCTTGATCACTTGTTTGTCAGCCTTGAAGAACATCTCTAGTTCTTGAGAGGGGAGGTAAGAGGATTTGAGAGAAAAAAATTTTAGATCAACAATTCTAAATTCACTGGGTGTGCAGTTTGGTTCTTGGAAGAATAAACGTATTTGTCTATTTATTGACAAGGGAATTCAGTTACAATATTTAATTTCATAACATCAATTAAATACACTCACAGACATATATAAAAACCATGATATTAATAATAATACCACAGAATTTTTTATGGTGTCCCCACTTGCCAAAAACAAGATTAAAAATAAAATTTTGCTTCACAAAATAATAGTAGCGTTATTTTAATTTGTGCCAACTAGTTGAATAATTATTTATCATATTGAAAATAATTATTTTAATACTATAAAGGCCTTGGTCTACTCGACCTCCACTTCTATTTATTGAACACTCAAATAAATAAATAAATAATTTATTCTATTAAATAAATATTTTATTCACAAACAAGTAAATAAATATTTATTAAATGTTCAAAAAAATAAATAAATATATTTTACCCACAATCCGGTGAATAAATACTTATTTAATTTATTCCATCCTTTTAAAATGAATAAAATTATTCTACTATCTTGAGAATAAAATTTATTAATTAATTTTAAATATAATTTAATTGGGACTACTGGAAACACTTAGTGTGTGACCCTTTAGGATTCTCTCTCGTTGGCATTATGCGGGTTTTCCTAAAGTCCAAGAGTACTATCTAGAAATGGGTCCAGACACCCTAGATAAAGAAATTAAAGTCACAATAATGAAATCCACATATAAATGCTCACTGTTTAATATAATACCTTTGTTGAAATATCTCATCAAGCAGTTTTCATGATAGTGTCATCAACTTTTATACTTGATACATCGTTATTTGACTACCTCTAAAAAACTCATCGTTACACCACGGCCACAGAACTTTACACAACTGTTCTATTTTAATCAAAGGTCCGGGATATCAACTTCCATAAATAGAAGGGACAAATTATTCCTTGTCTTATCCCTTAATAACATTCCACTCGTGATGCACCCTAATTCCCGCCCACAATATTTGTGACAGTTTTTGTTAGTAAATCAAAGTGCGCGATTCGTGGCAAATTTAAATGATGATATTAAAGTCTAAGGATAATTACACACGCTCATAGATGGGAATATATGATGACACCAAAACATGTGGAATTAATAATATAAGGTCTGTTCCCATAATCTTCTGTCTTGGAGATTACCAAGTGCGAACTTCATGAGAGGGAATTTCATCTTCTTACGAGTACTCGCACTTGATTTTCAGTGTGATATGTGAACTATAATAGTATTCCATCCAACTAAAAATCTATATTTAAGAATATTTTTATATTATTTCATGTTTATCATCATAGTGGGGAACTTCCATGACCTTATCTATGCAACAAATACTTAAGGACATTATTACATCATAGTCATGCAGAACAATGGACAATATGTAATACATTAAATATAAATTCTATAAAAGTAAAAATAGTTGGTTCTAGGACAAAAAATCTTAAAATGAAGGCCTCTCCTTGTGAAAAAAATAATTCAAGGAATCATTCTGGTACAAACTAAAAGGATATACCTGATTAAAATAGAACCTATTCTCTCAAGATCCATTCTTTTATTTTGATTAACCACACCATCCACTATATTTATTCCATTCTAGTATAATGAAAATATAATCTTAAATATATTTTGATGTTCTTATGATAAGGTTTCTACCAACAATTTCACATAAAACAATCTAATGGGTAACCAACATATTGTTTATGTGTACCGTGAACTACAACCACACTAATTGATGATTATTCAATTGTCCTTTTCCTCATCTAATGGTGAAAATTATGGTGGGAAATATGTTTATATAAATAATTTATTATATTTATTATGTAATTAATCTTCTGTATTCATTTCTTAAAACATCTCTTTTTTTACTTTCCATTTGGTGTAAATACGATAATTTTATCTGAGGAAGTGTGGACTACGACACCCTCAAAGTGATGTGATTTGTTCACACACTACATGTAATGTATTAAGTATGGATTTAGTTAACTTATATGATACATATTATATAATTATTATACTTTAATAATGATATATATTCATATATTTCATTTACATAGTTTGTTTCAATAAGTGAATAAAAAACAGAAACAACATTCATGCGTACGTACGGATTACGGTCTCCCGGAATAGTGTATTCTATTTCATAATTATATATTCTATGGATTATTATAATAAAAATTTAATTTATATAAATAATATTTATATCATATTTTAAATTCGTTAAATAATAATATATGTATAAGGACTAATGATATAAAAAATTAAAACACAAGTCAAAAAAGGGAATATTTCCCGAAGCATAACCTTAAAATGAAATTGATAAAAAGCTGGTAAAATAAATTCATTAGAAATATATATTTGGTATTATATATAATAATATGGTTCTTTATAAATTTATAACAAATTAATTTTTATTATATAGGATTTTTTAATGAGTTTGGCTAGATTAAAGACACATGGTAAGAGAATTTCATCTCACTTTTTATTTCTATGAGATACATGATTTATTCACCACACATTACTTTTGTGTGGTGTGTATAATAATGATGGATTTATTATATGATTATTATAATTAGATTTATTGGTATTTAAATATCCATGTTATTATATTTCGTTCATAGGGACTATGCTTTAAAGTTACAAAATCAGTAAAAATGATTTTGTCTCAATTTTCCTTTTTCGAGACCCATGCCATTTTATGCGCCAATATTTTTACGTGAGGTTTATATACTTCCTTTGAAATGTAATATCATGAGTCACCTTATTTTAATGATATTTTTTGATTCATTTAGTTTATTTTTCTCACATGGGGAGTACGGTTCAAAATTACGAAGTGGTAAGAGTTTATTGAAACAATATCATCACTTATCAAGACTGTTTATATTTATGATTCCATTGATGAAATATTATGATAAATATCCCAAGAAAGGTAATTAGTTTTTTATTCTATATATATTATTGATATATTAATGTATTGGTTCCATTTTTCTCATATTTGGTACATAATATTGTTAATAAGGTGTTTTTATGAAAGAATGACTTTACCCTATCTTCAGTCGAAAATATGTGTTCCTTCAAAAGCATTTGTATGAATATTATACTAAACTTCTATGATAATGAAATGAAATATTTACCCTTTTTTTCTTTCATCAATGATTTAAAATGAATCTTATTATTGCTTTTTAAAGGAGTTATTTTTATAATATTTTTATAATATAAAATAAATGTTCATTTTACATTATATGACATGTAAAAATTTAACCACCAGTAAATATTTAAATATTTTTTTTCATTTTTAAAAGTTTTTTTTGGAAAATGTTTTTCAATTATATTTTCAAATAAATGGTCTTAATGTTTTTCAAGATTATTTTATATGTTTTCAAGGAAAATTGTTTCAAATTTTTTTTTCAAGCCTCCTTTAATAGTTTCCAATTAGAATTATTTTAATTTTCTAATGCTCTTTTAATAAGTTTCAAGTAAAATTGTTTTTAATTTTTTTTCATGATTCTGTTAAAAATTTTAAAGGAAAATTATTTTCAAAATTTTTCCAAGATCATTTTATAAGTTTTCAAGGAAAATTCTTTTTAAATATTTTTCAAGATCTATTTATATGTTTTCAACGAAATAAGTTTCCAAAAGGTTTTCACATATTTACATATAATATTTAAAGTTTATTTTCAAGAAAATGGTTTTAAAAAATGGTTTTATGTATCAATGTTTCTTTTTTCAAATAAGAAATTCTATTTTTCTCAAGAAATGTTTTCAAAATATATTTGCAAAATATTTTCTATCTAAATGAAATCTGTTGATGTTACAAGTTTCCTTGTAAGAAATGATCCATTTTTTTATTTATATTAACTCTTTGAGGGTCTATGTTTTGATGCAATGATGCTTATGTCACCAATTTCTCTTCCACGAGTTATATGATTTTGAAACCAGCTTCTCTTCAGTAGTTATACCTTTGATGGACTGATTATGAAACCCGTCTTTTTTCTATAAGTTAAGACATGCTTACATGTTTAGGACACCCATTTCATATCATGGGATAGGATATGATTAATTATGAT
This sequence comes from Viscum album, assembly GCA_963277665.1. Lineage (NCBI taxonomy): Eukaryota > Viridiplantae > Streptophyta > Magnoliopsida > Santalales > Viscaceae > Viscum > Viscum album. Next base: position 443,300,238 of record OY728142.1, read on the forward strand.
TTTGGGGAAAATGTATGTAAGATTTAATTATGTGATGGGTGGGACCTATATCTACCTTTAATGCATTAAGTAATGATATATGTTTTATGAGATCAAAGGGTACCCAGGAGGACATCCCAATCCTGAAACAAGAGAGTACATGGTAGGAAATCCCATGACTGAATCAAGAGGGTACATGGGAGGACATTGCATGCTCGAAACAAGATTGTACATGGGAGGACATCCCAAGCCTAAAACAAGAGGGTACACTAGAGGACATCTCAATCTCAAAACAATAGGGTATACAATGAAAAAATTCTAAGACCAAAGTTGGTACATGGGTTATTGTTTAAAGGGTAACATGTTACAAAGTCCTTGGTAGGACACCCTGACATAGGGATTTTATATTATTATGTGTCAGCCACAATTACATTTTTTATTTTTTTGTAATTCTTTCAGGACTTATTCTCTTAATTCTCTTATAATCCATGTCTTATAAACTCACAATATTTATTATGATCTCTAATATATAGGGTATTATCTTAAAATGTTATTCTCAAGTTCTACCCTCCTTTTTTGATGTTATGCTTACACGTTTCATTCATTTACCTTTACTGAGCATCAGATCTCACTTAATCTTATGTTTTCTTTCCCTAGGCTATGAAGAAATTTTTTAGGTAGAATTACTAAAGGTGGAGATATTTATGGGAGCTTTTGAAGATATTTCACCAGTATAGGCGATTTTGTTTCCAACATTCCAAAGGCACTAAAGTATTATTGTCCTTGGAAATGTATTTCTGTAATGTACTAAATATTCATCTAAAAATAGGTAATATCCATTTATGTTTATCCTGGGTCACTATAAAGTTTGTGTATGGATTACAATCTACATATATATGGTAAGATATAGAGTACTATATAGATTATGGAGGATATGCTATGTGCCTATGTCATGGATTTTAGAGGATCATGGGATGGTCATTAATGTTTGGTTGAGTTTTCTAATAGAAATAACCACCAAAATTCTATCTGAATGGATCCTTTTGTTGCTACGTATGGTATCCCATGTAAATATACTCTTATGAGGTCGAAGGTAGGTGTGGTTTCTCTTATGGGACAAAGTATTACCTAGAAGAAATTGAAAAATATTGAGGTTATACATTGACGATTTATGATTTCTTAGAGTATGTAGACATAATATATTGATTTCCAGCATATTCATTTATAGTTATCTATTAGTGATATAGTTTTCTTGAAATTATCACATTGATTGGGTCACCATCGGCTTATGATGTAAGGAATTTAGACATTGAGATATATTGGTCCATTTGTGAACATTGAGAAGGTTAAGAAGGTGTATTATCATTTGGAATTACCATATTACTTAACTTTTTTTTTTGTGATGTATTACACATATCTGAGATAAGAAATACTACCCTTAACCATTTCATGTCCTAAATTGGTAGGAAATTTATTTGAAGCCAGATGTGTTAGTGGTCAAGAATCCAACGTACATCATTAAGTCATAAATGAGGAAATTATGTAGGAAATTTATTACATTGGTTAAAGTGTTATAACCACGTAGACCAAATTATCATGACACTTGAGTGCGTTAAATGTTGGTGAAGGATTAGTGAACTTATATCTTTTAATATCATCCCTCTTATTTTTTAATCTTGGTTATAAAAAGGACATATAGTGGAGAGTATTATCATATTATTGATGTTTTATATCATCTTTTAAGTTGTATGGGGTTATATTTTGTTTTTGGGATGTGGAAGAGACGACTGAGTAGATATTTAGGGTGTCTTTGACTCATGGTGGCTATAGAAGGATACCAGTTAGCTTGTGGTTTCAGACCGAACCAACTAGGCCGATAGAGCCCACTGACTAGCCTGTTAGGATCCCAGGATATAAGAATTCTTCCTATAGACACTGTCCATACAATGTAATACTTCTGAGAGTGTTAATGAAAAAAATGTAAATCCCCAAAATAACTTTTTTAACATATTAATCCTTATTTTCTAACCCCAATTCTTTTAGGTCTCCTAGAGAATCTACTCTTTTGAATTACAGACTCCCTTGATCATCAATTATTGGTTCTTTGATCACTGAGTGATATGTTGTCTTAAAATTTACAATCTCTATATGTTTTATACAAAATATTCTTTTTCTCTTGGAATAGTATTGAATCTTATTAGTGGTGATCTGATCTATCCATCGTATGATGTTTCTTATTTTTTATCATAGATCCATTAAATGTTTGGTTTCCAGAGGATGAATCTATTTTGTTCATGGTATGGATCTAATATTATATGAGGTATATGAGGTATTTTATTCTCTACAGACTATGTCATCACCAAATATAAATTCTAATATGTGGGAATTTATTTTTAGGGACTCGACTTATATTTTTTTGTGATACCTTTCCTCTTGGTGTGTGGATCCCATTCTTTTCATTGTGAAAACCAAGTGTTGAGGTAGGCGATTTCGTATGAATTCTTTGTTAAATGAACTGAATGTTATCATTGGTTTATATATTTTTTCAAAATGGTTATTAGAGTGATCTATGATTTATGATTTTGTTATGTAATGGATACTGATATAAAATGGATTCCCCTTTAAAAGGTATAAATAATTGGTGATTTTAATGAAATGATATATTTTTATGAAGTGGGTTTTCAAAGCATGGTTTTTATAATATAAAAAATTTTATGTAATTTTTTATTGAGTTTTTATGAGAAATTTGGTAACATTTTGATATGAAAAGTGTGTGAGATCATCAGGTACTTATGTGGAGGTTTGGTATTCGGACTTTTCCTTTTTATGGGGGGTTCACACATCGAGGTGTTCCTATTCTCTATATGCCAACATTCTAAGGAATTTTTTATATAACATAGTTTGGGAAAATTAATCATTAAGGTATTACTCTACTCCTTTAGTCATCATACATGGGAAAATTTCAGTGTGTACTAGTCATGATTTATCATTTTGTGGGAAACCATGGTGTCCCAGACCCATGTTATCCTAGGGGTACCATAAACTGTGTATGATTGTGATATAGATTTTGATATATGTTTTGATAAAAATAAAACATTTTATTTAAAGTTCATTGAAAACTATTTGTATAAAATTGTTTTGTAATAGATACATGGGGTTATTTATAAGATTTTGATATAACTTAAATAATTTTATATTGTTCTATATTTTCTTCAATTTTAATCACTCATAGATTTATTTAATAATAAATTATTATGGAACACATCGTGGGATACTGTTAGGGTTTCTCACACACTTCACACACCCTAGGGTATGTGTAGACCATGTTTTAGATATTATAGGAAAGGGAATGAAATCTTAGTGAGGAGGTGGGTCTCATGGCTAGCTCGAAATGGTTATCTACTAGGGAGACTCTAGTATGTTTTCCCACATATCACTTTGAGTATTTATCATTGGTTGTGAGTACATGGGATTTTGTTCCCAGTTTTTTTATGATAGGATTGTCTTATTGATCCCTTAATGTATCACTATCACTGTCTAACTTAGTTTATGGAATATTTAATTGTTCTCTTCTCCTTAAATTTTCATTTACTCTATGTTGGATGTTTTCCATAATTGGTAGATTCCATTCAAAAAGTTTGTTCTTGATGCCTGAGTGCTTATCACCAGCCAATGTGGACCGAGAATTCACTTTGGACCATGTCATGGACTAGGTCTGGGGCCTAGGTTGATGGGTTGTTCATGATAGTTTTGACAAAAAGTATGATAGTTCTCAGGATGGGTATATTACAAATCAACGGTAATGTTGGGTTATTATAAGTTCACCTCTATGTGCATCAATGAATGCATGAATTTCTGAGTGGTATACTTTTTATGGCTATTCAAGTAATAATTCTAGACATGATATATCCCGATTCTATTTGTAATATACCAATCATGACTCTTTTTTCAAGTATAATATTTTACTCAAGTTAACTCTAACATATCATCATAATCCACAATTCTCTATGTTGATCAATGATTACATATAACTCATAGATTTACTTAAAAGGGATATTATAATTTAAATATTCATATAAAATAAATTGTAGCACACATCAATGAATAATAAATATATATCTACTTTTATTAAAAAATCACGACACATCTAAACCATTACATTAAATCTCTTAAGTTCCATATATCAATAGATTTAACATGACCCTCATGTTTCTACTAGATTAATGATTGAATAAAAAATCTATTAAATTTTTCTTTGTAGTTACCTAATTGATCCTATCATTGCCCCCATCAATGATTTATTTTATGAGATAGTATATAAAACGGATGAATTTCATTATTTGATGAAACTAGATTTTCTTTTCTTGAGATATAAATCTATTATTATCAAAACATAACTAAATTTCTACCATGATGTTCGAAACCACACTATATTTAGAAATAAACATCTGATTTAAACATTTAATTTATAGAATATATTGTGGCAATTTACCTTTCCTCTATTGTCTAGTCTTCTATAGTGGATTGTTTAGAACTCTTCCATTTAATTTTACCATCTTTCAAGTAAAACAAAAAACTATATTATGATATCATATTGTCTCTATATGATAGGAAAATTTCATCAGTGTAAACCATAGTGATATTTTCTTCTTATAAAGACTCATAAAACATACTTACTCAGTTTTAACTACTTTAGTATATTCTTTACTACAGTTTAGTTTCTCTCAACTGGATTGGATTTGTATATAACAGTTATTCTGAAAGAATATATTACACTAGGTTTATTACAAAACATGGAATTTATAATAACTCCTAATGAAAAAAAACATAGATAATTATATAAAGAATTTGCAACTCCTTAGAAGGATCTCGTATATTTATAATATTGGTGTCATGCGATATTAATAAAGAGTTATTTTTGGATTTCTCCATGTTAAAATTATTTAAAAAGTTACCAATGTATGTGTCCTAACTATGTTTGACAATCCTATTAGATCTATCTATATCTATCTTCATACTTAGTATAAAGGTTATTATACCCATGTCTTCTATAAAGAATCATTTTTACGACCACAAATTTAAAGTGTGTTAAGTTAGGATTTCATTTCTGATAATAAGTATGTTATCTAAAAATAATATAAAAAATAATACAATATTCCTACTTACTTGATTATATACACATGAATCATACCTGTTTTTTTATGAAACTAATCTCTTTGATTTCATCATTAAATAAAATATTCCCACTTTTAGAAGCATTCTTCAGTTCATAAATAGACCATTACCACTTTCATATCTAATAAGACTCATTTGGAACTTCAAAACACTTAGTTTTACCATATATAAATCCTTGAAAAAAATAGAATTATAGAAAATGGTTTTGCTATCAATTTTATATATCTCATAATTGGAATGAGATTCTATAAACAGAAATATATTAATTGAATATATCATCATAACTAGTGGAATGTTTTCTTCATTATTAATACAATGAACTTTCTTATAACCCTATACTACCAAAAATACTATATAGGAAGAAAATCTACCATATATGTCATTTTTCTTATAGAAAACCAATTTCACCTTATGCGTCTTTCCCATTAATTGGAATCCACTATGTTTAATAATTGGTTAGTGTACATGGAGTCTATTTTAGATTACATGGATTCTAACCATTTCATAGAATCAAATCTCTTTATAAACATTCTATAGGCAATAAGTAATTCTTTTATAAACATTAATTCATTATAATTCTATAAAAGAAATACATATGTAGTGGGTTCTTAATGATTTATACCATAACTTTGAGTTTTATGTGTAACTTTAGTGTGTTCATCTTCCAAAACTTTTAGTGGAACCTACATAACTTACATCTCAATAATGTTTTCATTTTTATAGTCTTGGACTTATGAAAGTTCAATATTTATCTAAATAACTACTCAATCCATTTTTCCCTTATGGAAAACCCTATCTTGATCCAAAATTATTTTGTGTAAAGTGGGGATTTCGATATCATATACCTTTATTCCCTTAAGATAAAAAAACATATATTTTTTAGACATAGGACCAAGATAAATAATAAATTATAAAAATACGAGTACGTCACAACCCCAGATTATCCTAAATACATATTGGTATATCTCATAGTTAAAATATTATATAGTTTTTTATGACTAATTTAAAAGAGTATAGTTTAGTAAGAATACCAAAGTCTCTTGGGTATAACCCAAATATGAAATAGGAAGGTCACACTGACACATCATTGATATAAACATCTCTAATAGGGTATGATTCCTCATTTTAAACTCATTATTCCACTACATTTTTTTTGTAGGAGCATGTTATGAAACAAGCATACGTTAACTACTATGAATTCTATATTTTACCCTTTAACATGATAAGCTTGATGGAGATCATGGCAGCGACAATCTAATGCCTCCTTCCTCTGATGTATTACTCCGGCCTTTGGATCCTCATTCATAGTTAGAATATTCTCATTCTTCAAAAGGGTGTTAGTGTCTTCTTTAGAGAATATTAATGAATAATTGAGAGCATAAAAAGATCCCAACTACAGTAAAATGTCGAATTCATAGTAGTTATGGTATGCTTGTTTTTATTCTTACTTTCATCATATGTTTAATCAGTTCGAGATATATTTGGGACTTCCTGGGTTTCTCCCATTGACAAGTTCATTTATATAACTCCTTAAAACTCATAATTGGAATCGAAGAATTATTCTCCAATGGATCAACATGTTTTCCCAAATATTTTTTGAAAACATTACTATCATAATGATTTTAATTCCATATCCTAAAATATTATGTGTTGAAATGATTATATTTTCTTGAGTCACAAAATAAAACAACCTGATATAATAATTTATGATATAAAATAAAAGATTGGATTTAAAATATTCTTGAGGATAAGATATATGATAACATAAAATAAAATTGGATATAAAATTTAAAAAAAGTAGAACATCAATATAAATTTACAATATTAGTACAGTCTTTAAATACAATTTCTAAAACTATATATATATATATATATATTAATTGTATATTTTTATAATAATTGAGGAAATAGATAAAATTATTTCCAAACAGTTGGTTTCTATTATTTTCAAATTTATTTTTTACCAAAATCTTGAGATTTATTATTATTTGGTTGATTAATGTTGGGAAATGAAATAAAATATGTTTTTTAAATATTATTTTGGAATTTTATTTTTGGTATTATTATAAAATACAGTTTGTTTTGTTTTGAATAATAGATATTGTTTCTAATATTATTAATACACATTTTTTGTTGTTAATATTATTATTATGATGTGTAACTTTAATTGTGCTTGTTTTGAATATTAATGTTATTTTAATATGTGATGTTTTAATTATTATTATTATTGTTATTATCCTTAAATAAGACTATTTGTGTGAATAATAATATTTATTAGTTATTATAATGAAAATATTTTCCACTCCATTGATAAATAACATTAATAATACGAGTCATGGGTACAATTACTAATATTATGTTAATATTTATTTCAATTAGGAGAAATCTTGACAAGATAGATCAAGAATCATTTATTGAATAAAAAGGATATATAATTCTAAAAGAGGTAATTTAATTACTATATTTCTCAAAATATAAAATAAGATCATATAGTAATTCATCTAACCATGTGAGGTCATTTTCAACTAAAATATTGGAAAGACCATTGACTACCCTTTAGTTTCTTAGTAAATGTGGTTGATGGTGTAATCGAAGAAAGGGATAATAGACCTTCCATCTATCTACACGTGAGTTTCCACAAAAGATGTATCATGCCATTATGAACATCTTGAATGATATTGATGGAGTATTGTTCAGGAAATATATTGTCCCATTATTTTTTCATGAAAAAATAAACTCAATTTTTTAACATTATGCATTTTATCGTTTAGAGATGAGGAGATGTCGCTTTTACTATAAAAACAATTAAGGGACTTTCTATTATATTCATGATAAAAAGCAATGAAACCCACAATATATGGATTATGTAAAACTGTGAAATTATAATATAATAAAATTGTATTTTATAGCATATGTGACACAGAATACCGAGCTTAAATAACCCAAGAAATATATTTCATTAAATTTAATCTCTTAGATAGCTTACAGAACATGCAACCCCAAGTCCAAATGAACCACAATATAACGTATCATTTTAACCTAGTAATTAAATTAGTGTTTATGAAAACAACTAGATTAATTATGAAAATTATAGTTATATATTTTTTAGAAATAAAATAATAATCAATTATAGGAAATAGAAATTTTTTCTCAGAAAACATTATTTTCTCCAATAGACGATCTAGTCAAGCTTTGCACACATAATTTAAAATAAATTGTTAAAAAATTTAGAAAATTTATTTGATAATATAAACTTTATTTTTGAAATTATAATATCAAAATTATCTTAGGGTGATTTTTTTTTCTTTTGAAAAGATTCATTTATTGATGAATAGTTAAAAATACTGAATTTTAATTGGAAAATGCGTTTAATTTAAATAATTTATAATGGTAAATTATATTTTTAATGGTTTATAATGTAAAATTAGTTCAATTTAATATAGATTATTCTAATTTAGGTCATTAAAGTAATTTTATACTAAATTTTGATATAAAAACATTTTTAACTTTTGAATATTTTCTCCTTAAAAACTCCCTTTCTCATCGTGTTTGTAGGATTTATTTAAAATTTAATTTTTACACTTATATGTATGGAATTAGAAAAAATTTATTCCATATTATGAATCATAGAAATATATATTATCAAATAATACCAACTTATTTTTCTACCTAAATGAATAGTGAAAATAGTAAATATTAATTATACAGTTTAGGTAAATGTGTATTTATTAGGGGTAAAACTAAGACGATAAGGGTTTAAAAGACCCTCCATCTTGTTAATAACCCATTAATGGGTATATTTTTACCATTATAAACTTTTTGGTGATTTTAAAGAGTTTTTGGGGACACCTTTCCATGAAAGTGACCTTTATAATAAGTTATGTAAATAAAAAAGACAAAAAAACCTTCCTTGATTTTAATATCTATGTAGATTTTGGATAAGGAAAAAAACATATGTTCAGTTATAAATAATATCATGAATGAAAAATTATTTTTTATTATAATAATTTATTTCTAATTTTTTAAGATGAAATAATTACTTTAAATGCTAAGAAACACTAATTGATTAATTATTTAATTAATAGAAAAATAAAATAAATGATACTAAAAATATTAAAAGTAAAGTGAATAGAATACATTATTTTGTCACATTATTTTTTTTATTAATATATAATATTATACTGACGTGAACATAATAGATTCTAATTCAATCAAAGTATTTATATTTTTAAATTCAAATTAAATGAATAATGTCAAAAATGACATTAAGGCAATTTAATAATAAGTTATATTTTTTTAAATAATTTTAAATTCCATAAAATCTTATGTTATTCCAATGTTTTTTAAAAATTTTAAAATATCAACTATGGTACATTAACGGGTCAATTTTAATTTTATAGAGAATATATTGACACCTAAGTTATAAAAACTTTTCTATTGTTGATATGGTTAAAATGACATTTTTTCACGTTACATGTGATTGTGTGATAATTAATTTTCAAAAAACACAAGTTTTTATTTTATAATTTGGATTCCATATATATAATCAAAGGGTAAAAATTATCTAATAATTATCATTTTATTTTAATGTTAAAGGATAAATTACCTAGGTTAAAAAAGTTTAGTTACCATAGTGAAAAAACCCAAATGGTATAAGTAAGGAAACTTATAAGTTAAGGAACAAAATGTGTAAAAAATGTGTTTTTTGACAGTGGTGGTTTTTCTAAACCATATCATCCATCCAAAAATTAAATTATAATTTTTTTATCAACATGGGGTGAGACTAACTTTCCATTATTGAATAGTTATACAAATTTACAAAAATACCACTCCTTGGTTATAAAACGGCACCCACACCCCTCATTTATTTACACCTATAAATCCATTTTGATCAAATAAACACTGCCAAAATAACATGAAAATTATAATACTATCAACTTAGAATAAATAGTATGTGAAAAATATATCCTAGGATGGATTTAGTGGAAACCTAATGGGGTTACCTGAAGAAGAGTTAACATTCTTCAAAAAAATGTTATTTATACTGATTCTTCCTCCATAACATTAAATTATTATTAAAAAATGATAATATAATAACCAAATTATATTAAATATACTAATATGTTTCTATGTTAAGATAATTACCTACAAGCACCACTAATTTTGTCAAATGGGTTACAAAATCATCATTCTTGTGTACGGCGAACTACTAGATCATAAATCAATGTCATTCATTTTTTCATTACCTCCTCCAATGGTTTGATATGATGATGGATATATAGTCTATATATATATATGATATTATAAAATAATTATTCCTATGTATTAATTATATGATATATATGTATATTTTTAATTTCCATTCTATTTTAGATACGATAAAGTCGCTCGTTCGTACGACAAACTACCACCTCTCAAAGCGATGTGATTCATCATTCACTAATGCTTTACATGGAAGATGATAATGATAAAGTTAATAATTATATGATATATATATGAAATAATTATTATATTCAGAAAATATTTATCGTTATTAATGTATAATATATATCATTTTATTTTTTACCTTTTCACTCAATGAAAGATGATAACATTGGTTGTGTATATGTGGACTACCGTCTTCACTAAACGATGTGACTATATTTTCATCCCTAAACCAAATTGATGATATATAAAAATATTTTTTAAAAAAATATTATATTTATGATATTATTATCATTTTATAAATATAAAACATTACTTAAACCCTTTTAATGATGATCATTGAGAAAATTGCAATGTTACTCATGCGTACGTATGACCTACTATCTTTATGACTGTGAAATATTTCATTTTTCATAACCATATTTAATGATTGGATTTAAAAGTATAATTTATGTATAAATATGATAATTATTTCATGATTATTATTTTTGAGATTATAGAACTATATAATATATGTAAGAACCACATTTTTCATGATAAAAAACACATGAGAAAACAAGGCAATTCACACCTTAAACATTGAAAATAATGAAAGATAATTAATGAAAGAGTGGTAAAATGTTATAACAAGAAAATATATGATATTATAAATATTACTATTGTTAATTTATAAATTAATAACATTCTTAAAAAAATTATACAAGAGGTTAAACCAGGTTCAACTAATGGAAAGTGAAAGGTAAAAGATTTCATCTGAATTTACATTCCATTGAGATTTTTTTGTTATTATGCACCAATTTACTTTTATATGGTGTATATACCTTACCTTTACATGTAATATCATAATAACAAAATAATTAATGGTATTTTAGGTATCAATTTAAACTATTTCATCTAAGTTGATATGACTTGAAACTTACTAAGTAATAAAAGTCATTTTTGTTCAAATTAGTGTCTTAGGACCAATAATTTATACTTTGATTACATGTATATTCAATGTGTTGAATATTAATAAATATTATTATTACATATTTTTTGTTGTTATTCTTGAATATAATTTTATGTTGTCTTAGAGTATACATCACATTGATAAGGTCATATCAGTTCCCCGCTATGATGAGATCCTTGATGTGTAATGATTATATTCTCAAATAATGGTTAGTAGCTAGATAACATACTATATAGGGAAACATTGTACATATAATATCTATTGTGAGTACTTATAAGAAGATGAAATTCTTCTTATGAAGTCCATACTTGGTAATCTCTATTATGAGATATTATTTCCTAAAATGTATACTATTTTTTCATACAGTGTTTACTTTGACAGTTTTTTTGCTAATTCGGGAAATATTGAAAAATAAATATCATTTACTCAATACAAATATTTGATAATAAAGAACATGTTTTTATGAAATAAATCAATTATTTATTATATGAGGAATACTTGGGATATGAAGATACATATGGGTCCATGTTATAGATACACTACCACAAATCGGTGCAAAGGCAACATTAACTTTTATCTGAACTATGAAAAATGCACTAATAAAAGGGTTCCCTTTATCAATGCTATCTAAAAGCCTTGATAAATGTTTTTAATAAAAAAAATTATTAATTTATATAAAATTTTTATATTTATATTCAAAAAAGTTTTCCCATATACATTAAATAAAAAACGATTGTTTATAAATAATATATATATTTTTATAATTCATATATATATATATATAATATTTTGAAAAAAAGTATTTATAATATTATAATTAAATAAATACATATTTAAATAATTATAACATTATAATAAATTTTATTAAATAGTAACTATATTTATTATTATATATTTATAATTATATATTTATAATTATATATTTATAATTAAATATTAGTAATTATATATAAATACATTATATATATATAATAATAAATAAATATATATATATATAATTAAATATACCAAAAAGGTCATGGAGCTAGGTGAACCTACTCTTACCAAAGTTTATTGAAAAAAAAGACATGAATATGTAAAAGAGAATATATGTGGTCAAACAGAGTTCAATCCCTCACCCAAAGAATAAAATTACCAATGAGTAAAATCAGGATCATCTCTATGATTAGAGATGTCAATAGATTATTCCCATTCTATCTGTGAATTCTTCTGGTTGAAAATAAAAAAAATACTTTTTCATAAGATTAGTGTACATCTGAGTGAGCTCCTTAGAAGTTGAAGACCGACCACACCCACACTCGCCACATCCTCATCCATGATTTTTTGGATGATGACCGCATTTCGATGTCTTAGTTTGTCTTCAATCCCCTTTATGTTCTTCCCTCTCCAAAAGAGGGACATTTCTACCCCGAGGAGATACCCTATGGAAGAAATCCTTCATAACTATGGAAGCATCAAACTCTGTCTCATTATTTCCTTTTCTGGATAAGGAATTATCCTATGCTAGTTCATCAACCACTTCTTTATGCACATCCCTTTCAAAAACAGTTTGACCAAGATGAATAAGATAATACAATGGTTCAACAGTTAGTTTTGGTCTTGATTTGGAACCAATAAGGAAATATTTAAAGAAAAAACTACCACCTTCAATGTTTTTACTATATTAAGCCCTTTTTTATCACCATTAGGAAGTACCTCACCCACTGAAGGGAATGAATTTACCTTTAAGTAAGCATTTGTATTTGCTCCGGTCTCAGTAGCGATGAAATTATTTGCAACATATTTCATTAGAAATTTCTTATAAAATGTTTGTAAAGAACATTATTGTTTGAAATGAATGTTTCAGACATTTCTTTCATTGGAGACCTCATGCACCACAACCTTGCATAATTTACAGTAGGATGGGATAAACTCATATTAAAAATAAACATCAATTTTATCACTATTTTACACTAGGTTGACAGAATCAGTAAAATGTTTTAGCATTTCAATATCCACAAGAACTCTAGAAAAGTATCCAAACATTCCTCTAACAGTGACTTCCTCCATTTTAATTGGTGAACCAATACATGATACAATGTTATTAAGAATAATAGGATTCCAAAAAAGCCAACTGAAACGATGAATTCTAATCCAGATTTGTGTAGTTTTATGTTTTTGGGAATGCAGGTTGAAACACAGATCCCAAGAAAAGATGATAAAACCCCCTAGACTAAGCACATTGAAACCGGATCCCCCAAAAAAATCCCCATCTTGCACATTATAAAAAATTAAATGAAAATGTCCTCTACTAGTGGGAAAAATTTTCCATCATTAAGAGAGATTCCATTTAACTTCCTCAGTGTTTACTGGGTTTTTACCCTTTTCAAGAATAAGTCACCCAATTAGAGAAAACATAAATTCATCCAACCATTCTTTAATAGAATCGTGATTTTCAATAACTATGAAGGACCCATTCCCAGATCTTGAAACAACCTAAGAAGAGATGAAATCAATTTCATGAGAACCTGTAGTCATTTAAAGGTTCGAGAAATTAAGAGCATTAACAAAAGAAATATCACTATATAGGGTTTTAGATGGAAGAAGTTCATGTTTTCCCAATGCCAAATCCGGAACAACCCTTTCCGACACATCGTTCAGATCTGGAATTCTTGGAACCTTAGATGAATCAACAACATTCAGATCTGGACCTCTTAGAATTGGATTTCCAGAAACCTAAGCTGGATATTTTCGACTCAGATATGAAAGCTCCCATATGTTGCTGGGGGATTTCCTAGGTGGTGAAGGCTCTCTATAATCCTACATCGGTCCTGGGTTCAAATCCGAGTGGTATAGGATTTCTGCAGGTAGACGGTGTTGCATGCATGAAACAGGCAGGCCTAAAGTAGGCATGATGTAAGAACATGGTGACATAATCATGATGTAGAAAGATGTTGATGCAGACATGATGCAGGCATGATGCAAGAAAGATGTTGCATTGGGCCTTTAGGCTTGTTTATGTGGACTTTGGGCTGTGTATTCGGTTTCATTCCCACTGGTCCTCTGGACCATGTACTAAATAAACAAGGCGTTATGGATGAGCTATCTCTTGTGTGTGTGTGTGTGTGGGGGGGGGGGGGGGGGGTTGTGGCCTACCTTTCCAGTATGTGTGTATGTTTTGTGTGTATTTATTGTAATCGAACCTCCAAATACCTAATATATATTACACCCTTGTTACTATTCATGTTTTCCATGTATGTGTTGACTCATTTTTTATGATATATACTTTACTTGGTATATGACCCATTCATGTTATACCCATGAATCTATTATGTTCTCATAAGTACTTATGAAATCAAAATAAATATATTTAAATAATAAATAGATTTATTATATTTATTAAATTTATAATTATACATTTTTACTTATATATAAATAATTTTTAAATATATTTATTTTTAATTGTAATTATAAATAAATATATATATATTTCAATAATTAAAAAAATTAAAATTCAAACATCTATTATAATTTCCATATATATATATATAATTATTTTATAATTATATATAGATATTTATAAATATATTTATTTATACTTATAATTATAAATAAATTAATATATGTAAATAATTATAAAATTATAATAAATATGTTTATTATACTTATAAAGTTATAAATATATATATAATTAAATACATATATTTATAAATATATACAAATATTTGTAAATAAATACAAATATTTTTTATATTAGTTAGAAGAAAATATAAATATATATAAATAATTATAAAATTATAATAAATATATTAATTATATATATATATATATATTATATGTATCCGGTGCTTGGGGCATAATTACATTAAAAACTCACACACATCACACAAACATCCCGAAAATACATAACATAGCCCTATAAGGGATAACCTACCCATCAAGCCTTATTTATTCAATACATGGCCTAGAGGCCTAGTGGGCATGAATCTCATTACATAGCCCAGAAGTCCAATGTTGTGTCATGTATGCATCTTACTTTCTCTGTCATCAGGCATGTGTCATGCCTACATCACCGCCTTCCTGCGTCATGCGTCATGTTTGTGTCCCTGCCTGCCTGCGAAAAATCACTCCTACCCAGATTTGAACCCGGGTCTGATGGAGGATTACGAGGAGGCTTTACCACTCGGGTAAGCTCCCAACTACAATTTATTTATATTTATTTTACTTGTAATGTAATAAATATATAATTAAATTAATATATTTATAAATATATAGAAATATATATAAATAAATACAAATTTTTATAATTATAATTATAAATAAATATAAATTATTTAAACAATTATAGAATTATAATAGATATATTAATTATATACATTATTAAAATTATAAATATTATATATATTTTTATTTTTATTTTATAATTATTTAATAAATAACTATATATATTTATCATTATAACTATAAATATATATTTATATTTATTATAATTTTTTAATTAGAAAAATATATATTTAATTATACTTATAAATAAATAAATAAATAAATATAATTATAAAATTATAATAAATATATTTATTATACTTATAATGTTATAAATATATAATTAAATAATTACATTTAAAAATATATACAAATATTTATAAATAAATATAAATTTTCATATTTATAATTGTAAATAAATAGAGATATATTTAAATAATTATAAAGTACACACACACACACACAATCACACACACACACACACACAAACACATATATATATAATAGGTGCTTGGGGGTACCATTACATTAATCAAACACACCATATAAACTGGCTAAAATGGCAGGCCATAGCCCCATAAGGGATAACCAACCTATCAATCCTTATTTATTCAATTCATGGACCAAAGGCCTAGTGGGCATGACACCCATTACATGGAACAATGGCCCACAAACTGGTCTGAAGGCCCAATGCAACATCATGCATGGATCACCATTTTCCTCTGTCCTGCATGTGTCACCACCTCCGTCCTGCCTATGTCACTACCTGCCCGAGTCATGCCTATGTCACTGCTTGCTTGTGGGAATTCGATCCCACTCGAATTTGAAGCTGAGACTGTTACAGGATTACGAGGAGCCTTTACCACTTGGGTAGTCCCCCAACTAAAAATAATTACTTGAAATGAGTTATTTGGGTAACGAGGTATATGTGTGTGCCAGACCTCACCTATCCTGGGCCCAATCCACCACCAGCACAAAACATGCCCCCAACTAATTTTGAGTGAGGTTTGTCTCGAACCTGAGAAAGTTCTACTTCCTAGGAGTGACTTCCTTACATAGTAACACTTAAAAAACATCTTTTAGAAAACATGTTATTTGGGTTACAAGGTATAGGTTGGTGCCAAACCACGCATGTCCTAGGCCCAACCCACCACCTCTGCGCTACACACCCCCAGCTAATTTAGAGGGTGTCATGACTCAAACATGAGCCAGTTCCATTGCAATGGAGGGTCCACCATACATGATACCTCTAATCCATCCCCGAGCAGAGAATGTGTTATTTTTTAAATGAGTTATAAATGGGCTCCACCCAATTCTTGTACTAGGCTCAACCCACCACCTGCACGCCACATGCCCCCAACTAATTTTGATTGTGGCATGACTCGACCCTGATCCAGTTCCATTTATAGAACATTTACTCCTTACACGGTACCACTAAGCCAACCCTGGTCATCAAAAAATGTTATTTGAGAAATGAGGTATAGGTGGGCGCCACATCATGCTTGTCCTGGGCCCAACCCACCACCGGTGTGCTACACACCCCAAACTAATTTCGAGTGTGGATGGAATTGAACATGACCCAGTTCTGTTGCCAGAGTGTATCCACCTTACATAGTACCACAAATACAACCCCTATCAAAAAATGTTTTATTTGGGTAATGATTTATTGGTGGGTACCACAAAATACCTATCCTGGGCCCAACCCACCACTTACACACCACACACCCCTTGTTAATTTCGATTATAGAAGGACTTGAACCTAATCCAGTTCTGTTTCCAAGGATTGGATGCTATACACAATACCCCTAAGAAAACTCTGATATTTAAACATGTTATTTTGGTAATTATTTATAGGTGGGCGCTATACTATGCCTATCCTGGGCCCATCCCACCACCTGTGAACCACATGCCCCCAGCTAATTTCAAGTGTGGTAGGACTCAAACATGAGACGGTTCCATTTCTAGGGAGTTACTGCATTACACGGTACCAATAAGTTATAATAATATATATATATTTACATATATATGTTACTATATATATAATTTTTTTAAATTTATATAATAAATAAAATAAATTATTAACTTTATATATTTATCAGCGCTTTTTAGTGCTGATAAAGATAGTTCTTTATCACTACTAAAAATTCACTAATAAATGGTGTCTTTCTCAGTACTATAATTTTAGGGTTGATAAGGTCCCCATTTTTTAGTGTTAAAAAAGTTCTGATAAAGGTATGTTTTATCAGAGATTTCTATTTTGGTGATAATAAAACATACCTCTCTCAGATTTTTTTAAAATCACTAATAAATACCATCCCCCGATGTTATAAAAAAACCCTATTAGTCTCCATCCATCTTTCCATCAATGATTTTGTGGAAACGTTTTCTTGCCAAACTGCCGTGTCTCCCGACCTCATTTTCATATCTCCCTGCCCTGCCACCATCTATCCCTACCCCACCTTCTCCTTCTCCTTCACCGTCACCATAGACGTTTCTCCCTGCCTTGCTTCCATCTATCCTACCCCCGCTGCTCCCTACAATACCATCTTCCCTCTTTACTGGTGTCTATCCATACTGGCATCACTCCATGCCACCATCTCTCATTAAAAGGTAGGCCCCTTTGAGATCTCATCACTCACTATCACCTTAGTTTTATTTTGTTTTCAGTTCAATTTTGGTTAGGTTTTCCTGATTATTTTCACCAAATTAAAGAGTAAATAATCCAAGTCAATGGGAATTTTTCTCATCACGTGTACATGGGGACCAAAGATGATGTATTCAGGTTGTTGTATCTTTTTTTGAGGAATCATGTTGTTGTTTTTTGTTTTCAAGTATTTTATCCTGAATTAAATTAAATTTATGATCAAATAGTTGTTGGTTGTTAGTTCTTTTGACTACAATGGTGTTGGGAGTGTTCCTTAGCCCTCTTATGAGTGTTTGGTTGTGGTTTCGATGTGCTGGGATCTCCAAATGTGTTTTCAGAAATAGGCATGTTTGGATTAATTATGAAATTAATTAATATTAAAATTATAAATTTATGGGAAGTTATTGTTTAGGTCCATGAAGAGGAATCCAAATATCAAAAGAGGTCAATCATCAATGATTTTAACATTCCCAATAGAAGTTTTGTGATATGAGTATCCAACATCGACACCTTACACATAAACAATATCCCAATATGGATTTCAAACTCCTTTATGGTCATGGATTTCTTACATGAAAACCTATTTTTCACATTATCATTTATTTTAGGAAGCAGTTATATAAGGTTACATATAAATAACCCATACAAACATCAAAATAAAATTAACATAGAATGATAGAGATATATTCCTTCTATGTATAAAAAAATATCACCCCCACTGCTATATACTCCCTCTAAAACTCAAACTGATATCTTCATTAGCTCATACACCTATAAAAACCAACATAATAACTCATAATTGTATTAGGTTATACTCCCCAAGAGTCATACCCACAATTGAATATTCCCCCAATGAAACTAAATTCATCCCGGAGATT
The DNA here is from genome assembly GCA_963277665.1 of Viscum album. Classification (NCBI taxonomy): domain Eukaryota; kingdom Viridiplantae; phylum Streptophyta; class Magnoliopsida; order Santalales; family Viscaceae; genus Viscum; species Viscum album. The sequence goes on from OY728142.1 coordinate 443,319,529, forward strand.
GATATCCTATTTTCTCTTATTGCAAATAATGAGTACCCCTTGTTTTTCAAAAAATTTCATAGCTCTAACTTGGGTGGAACCAAACTTTAGAGACGTAATTCAGTAAATGGTTCCATTGATAGTAGTTCTTTTTTATTGAATCTTTATTCTACTTCCATATTATCCTAAATTTCAATACTATTCCTTTTAGATTTTACATTTATTGAGTGTATAATATCTTTTTTTATCAACCAATTTTATTTTTAATTATTTATAATCTTCATTAGTGGTGATGAAGACATGACAATTTTCATATTCATGCACTTCATTCACCTCTTTCATAAAGAAAAATTAGAATTTATCCTAGTTATAAAAATAAACTATTCTATATTAAAATTAATGAACAACTTCCCCATAGATATGATTTTTTATCCAATGATTATTAGTACTTATCATTCTTCCAAAATTTCTAGAATAATAAAATCAAAGGGATTGATTAATTTCCCTATATAGACCAAGACATCATCCAAATTTCTAATGGCATACTCAATGTACATGTCCTATAGTTAAATAATATCATCTATTGTATTTGAATAACTTTTCTATGAAATATTTAGCGTCATAGGTGGGTTATCCCCTACAAATGAAAAAGGGCATTCTAGAATGTTCAAGAACTGATATTAAATGGAATAGAAAAGCTATTTGGATCTTGATGTTTTAGTGGAATATTTCATTGGAACCTAAATAAGAAATCATCTCATAGAAAAATCACTCTTATATATTATAATTTATTTTTACAATAAATGAGTTTCTTAAATAACTAAGAAGATGACGAAATTTATAAGAATTCAATGATGAATGTGATGTTGATTTACTATTTCATGAAAATTTCCATTAACTGTTTATATTAATTTTAATCCATTATATTTTCTCTATGTTTAAAATATTATTGTTTTTAAAGTGTTTCCTTATTATACTTGTGCCTATATGAGATCCTATGAGGGATAAATGGCCTTTAACAAGTGATTTTATCCCATGTTATGGAAGGATATTTGATGAAATGTTTTTGGGAAGATGCCTAAATAGATTTTTAAAGCAATTATTTCAACTTTAAAATCCGTTCTAATCACTGAAATGATGTTTTAAAAATTATTATTATGTTAAATGGATTTCAAACCAAGAGTTTGGGATGTTTTAAAGTGTTAAAAATGCTGTAAATTGTAGTTTTATTTTTAATGTGATGAGTTACCGCTTGTGATCTATATTCAAAACTGCTTTTTTTTAGAATTGGTTAATTTTTAGGTCAACATTTTGGGGTATTTAATGATTTTATGATTTCCAAATGTGATGGATTATTTCAAAATGGTTTGTGTTCCCCTGTGTATTGGATTTTGAAACTTATTGTTTCTTTTACTATTTTTCAATGGCCGTTTAAAGGGTAGTGTAAATTCCTATTTGAGTTTCAATGGTTTTTGGATAAAATTGGTTAGAAGTGTAGATTGGGATAGATTTTATAAATAATAAAATGGATTATAATTAAAATAATGTTTTAAAAAGAGATAGCGCATTTGAAATTTTATAAAAATTGAGTTTTTATAATAGGTATGATTCCCTCTTAAGACCCTTTGATCTTTGTGTGACTCTTGTAGCTTGTGATCCAATGTGTGAATGATTATTATTAATGACCTAGTTTGATAGGACTTATAGGGGTGTGGATATGTTTATAAGTGATGAACTAGTATCCTTATCTCTAGTTCATGTCCTTTTATTAACACATCCTAGTGATGATTTGCATAAAACTAGATTCTTTTTTAGGATCATTTACAGGTTTTATCTCTCTAGACATTTAAATCATGCCTATATTTTATATGTTCAAGTTTTTTCTGCCTTGTTTTTCTCCCTTTGGATATTTTAAGAGGGATATATAGTTTGATGGTGACCATATATAATCATCATTTGTATATTTATTTAGTTAAATATTAATATTATTTAATCAAATATGATGGATATGAATAACAAATGGATGGATTCCAACCATATGAACAAATAGTATGATGATGGAGTGAAAGATTTTATCATGTTTGAAAAATATCAGGAATATGACCCTTGTTAAATCCTTTTTATGAATTTATAATTTTTTATTCAATTATAATTAGTCGAGAGGAGTTTAAAGAACACTTGACTTGTCACAAAATAGATCTAAGTTATAAATGTTCAAATAAACATAATGAAAAAGAGAATGTATCTATGATATAGGATATCAATGCTTTTTATGGATCATTTGATATGATTACAATTATGGGAAATGAAGAAGACCATACTGACATTTTGATTACAGATTCTAATGATGATGATAATCATATTAAGTAAATGACAAGGATAGTTAATGATGAACTTCATGATTTCACAAATTTTTTTGAGATGATAAAGTGTTGTGAAAAGACATCCTTGTATTTCAGTTTCACTAAATATAAATCATTTTTATCCCTACTAAAGCTGTATAATATGAAATTAGGAAAAGGATGGAGTGCCGCTAGTTTTATAAAACAAATTGCTCTATTGAATAACTTTCTCGTGGAAGATAATGAGCCCCTAAGCTGAATATACGATGCCAAAAAGAAATTATACACTCGATGGGTATGATATCTAAAATAATACATGCCTACATGGATGGATATATACTATTTCGTAAGGTCCAAAAATCACTTTCATAATTCCAAAAGTTTGGTGCTACTCGATACAGGAAAGATGAATCTCGTCCTATGTAAGTCGTATGGTACATTCTAAAAAATTCCCATGTTTGGAGTGCCTATATGGAAGTGAGGATACTTTACAAAAACTGATGTGGATTGTGGAAACAAGAAGTAAATATGGGTTACTGTGTCACTTGAGAGACTACCCTCAGTGGAAAAGAATTTACCATGAGTATCTTGAATTCTGAAACCATCCAAGAAACCTTCATCTTGCATTATATACCAATAGAGTGAATCCTTTTGGTTTTCAAAGAGACACTCATAGTACCTGGCTGGTGAGGTTTTTAAATTATAACTTACCTCCATGGTTATGCCTGAAACAAAAATAAGTCATGTTATCTATGCTTATATCAGGACTGAAATAACTAGTTAAGGATATTTATGTTTATTTGGATCCATTGATTAAGGATTTGAAATTATTATGGGATTTAGGTGTTACATGTATGATGCTTACATAAATGAAGATTTTGTGTTGAGGGGCATGTTGTAAGAGAAGATAAATTCCATTCATACTTTTGTAAATTAGTTAAGAAATTGAATTAAAGTAAGTTAATGGTGTCCTGTTTGCAAATAAGGTACACAACCAATCAAGCTGAAACATTCATCGAAAATAGTGTTTCTAGGACATCACTGATTTAAACTCTGACGGAATAAGAATCGATATTGGACGACATCATTTGATGGAATTTCAGAAAAATTTACATCACTATATCCACTAATAGGTGATCAAATGTTTGAGAAAGTAAAGACATGGACACTAATTTTGGTAAACTATTTTGAAAAAACCATAATAAAATCAGTTGAAAAAAGATATCAATTTTTTTAATAACTATTGTAGAATTGTCTATATGTCATACATTTTCATGATGTTATCCATGTAAAAAATGTATGTGATAGTGTCATAGACATGTTTTTATGTGCACCCAGAAAAAAAAGGATGTAATTAAGGCTTGGTTGGGCATGGTTGACATGGGAAAATGAGAAGCATTAGTGCTAGTGAAGGGTGAAGAATGAAATTTTCTTCCTCCAACTACTTAAAATCTTTACAGGCATGAGAGATATCAAATTTTCAACTTCTTGAATGATGCGATGTTTTCTTAAGGGTATTCATCTAATATCAATAATATCATGTCAATGAACGATTTAAAGGTAAAGGGTTTGAAATCACATGATTTCCATGTTTTTATGAAAGATCTAATTCCTATAGATTTATGTTGATTGTTTCCAAAGAATTTCAATTATACATTAACCAAGACCACTTTCTACTAAAAATCTATATGCAATAATGTAATAGACCCAGAGAAATTTATAAATATTGAAATAAAAATTGTCTTCATATTATGTGAATTGGAAATGTTCATCCCGCCAACATTATTTGATATGATGGTTCACTTGGTGATATAGATTCAACTATGTGGGTATCTACAATATAGATGGACACACCACATTAAATGATATATAAATATTTTTAAAAGGTATGTCAAAAATCGAAGTTGGTGAAATGGTTGTATTTCAAATAGATATATTATTGAGGAAGCTGTTGAATTTTGTACCGAATATATGTTCGTTTTGGAAATAATTATTTTACCAAAATCTCAACACACTGGGCAAATTTTGGGTGAAGTAATTTTGGGAAGAGATGTTGTCACAATAAATATTAGATATCAAGAGGAAGACCACCTTTAAATTTTTTCTAATAGTTTTGAGGTTTCCCCATTTGTTAAAACCCAAAATTAAATTTTTCGTCATTTTAATCCATCAAGGGATAAAAGATGAATATCAAAAACATATGATAAAAAATTTATAAGATATTTTTAGACTATATTTTTAAAGAGTCAGATGAAAATCTAGATTCCATTTCAGAATGACTTCGATAGCTAGCCAGAGGACCAAGCATGTATTTATTAAATTAAAATGGTTATATAATTAATGAGTATACATTTTATACAAATGAACATGATAAAGATACTACCCTGAAAAATAGTGGAGATACACTTGTGATTAAAGAGATGCATGTTTCTATTACTAAGGATAAGAATAAAATTTATGTGAATATGTCATACATTAGTATAATAATAAAAACATGGGAGTTGTATTATACAACTTCTAAAGAGGCGATATTTCAATGCAAGTGGGTTGATAAAAGTTGTGATATTAAAATAGATGAATTAAGATTTATGAACATTGATTTTAGTAATAAATGGTACAATGACATACCATTTATAATGACAGTACATGCACTACAAGTAATTTATGTTTCAGATCCCGCAAATCAAAAGTGGTCAATTGTTCTGTTATCGACCAAAACCACTGAATGGTCTGATGAGAATTCAGATGAGGATGAAACATTCATCAGGATGTTATAATCATTTCACATAGGTCCCTATATAGACGATGTTTTATATATCATAGGAGACCAAAATGAAGGTATTTGGATATTCAAAATAGGGGTAAATCCCTTCATCCTTAAAAAAGTGATATTAAAAACTAGGTTATATATTTTTTGTAATATAAATTGGTTTAACCAATGTTATTATCTATTCTCTATTTTATTTATATAATCTAAATTTAATGTTAAACCAATTCAATAGATAACGGATTCTACCCCTGGGGGTACTCCCAATCTATAGGAACAATAGGTCTCCCAACCTGCTATTGCTTGCAGTGCAGAGGAACACCGACCTTCTTCACGCGGTGGTCCTACCAATCTTGAGGAAAAATACATTTATCAACCTGTTGCTACTCCCAATGTAGAGGTATGATTACCATTTTCACATGTTGATGTTTTGTCTCTAGAATATCAACATATTGGAAATGTTGAATATAAAGAGAAGGTAGGCGATGAAGGACCGATGACGTAGAAAAAACAGAAGCACTGTAGTTTGATGATGCTAGAAAACACCATTAAATAGAAAACAAAAGGCATCAAATATGATGTCATATAGAATGCATGGGGTTTTCATGTTAAACCCAACAAGGCCTGGTTTAGTAGTTACATTGGAATATTCACTCGGTGATGTGTGCTGTTTGATTTAGTTTCACGGATCCATGTTGTGACCATGATTAAGACACCACTATTGGAAGAGATTATGGTAACACTCTGACATCACTACTTTATATTAGTAAAAAATAATATAATAAAACATTGACTTACTATTCATCTTCCCCTACTGTGTGAATTTATATTAGAGGACTGTCACAATAAATATGTATTAATTATTATTGGAAGGATTCAAAGAGGCTTTCACACAATTCTAAGGATACATCATCTTATGGATTATGAAGTGAAAATAATCCTGAAACCCTGACTTATCTATATACACCTGATAACCCAAGAAGCATGGAATGTGTTTATTATTTATCATTGTGATGTTTATTTTCAGGTAACCTATGGATCGTAATATATTATTTGAAAATAGGTATATTCATCACTTTGATAGAAATTTTTTATTAATGAAACAATAGCTATGTGATGAAAATAAGGGTTGGGAAATAAAACCATTGTACCCCTACCACAAATTAATGATGAGGAACTACAATAAAATCACCGCATAATGGTGGGTTTTTTTAACATGGTGGAGTTTTAAACAACCTCAGTATGGTTCTGAAATATTTTCATAAAACGCAACAAAAACTAGTGACTACATCCAATACACTGCGGTTTCTTCCATTTAGTAGTGGTTTTTGGGAAGTGTCTCAGAAACCATATTTAGCAGCGTTTTTAGCATGAGAATATGGTATGGATTTAGCAGATGTGAAGACCAATGCTAAATAGTTTCCTTTTTTTGCATGGAAACCATTGATAAAACAAATAAAACCACCACTAAATAATCCTACATTATTTTTTAGCAGTTTTAACTACTACCGATAAAAAGATATCAGCATATAGTAGCAGTTTAAATCGCTGCTATATGTTGATTTACAAATAATAACTGGATGCAGATTCTGCAGCCTTATTACCCTAAAAAAACATATGCAGAGAAAATATAACCCAATGTGTGAAAAAACAAAATATTTTCATAAATAAATATGTTTAGGGAAACTATGTTTTACATTACAAAACAACACCATTCCTATAAAACAGGGAAAACACAGAAAATGGTAAACCCGCTATTAAACCCTTATTTGGATTAAAACCAAATGAATAAGTGTTTTCGTAATTAAAACAACCCTTGGAGTTTTATAAAACTTGTAAAATGCATAAAATCCCATTAAAAAACAACCAAATTCCATTTATCTATGCAATTTACCAACTTTTACTATGGAAAAAATCCTATCACGGTTCAATGAAGATGTACCAAAATAAGATTCAAAAAATCATGGTTCTAGCTGTGTTCAAAATAATAATTCTAATTTTTGGTGGATGTAATGAAATTTCTTTGTTTTTGACTAAAAAACCTCTCATAATTGATCTATTATGTGATTTAACATCATAAATGGTGTTTATGAGGTCCAATATGATCTAATGGTTTGAAAAAAGTCAATATAAGTTGAGAAATCACTGAAAAAATATGGAATCATGAATTTTAATTCGATATTCAAATTTAATTTAGAAGAAGGTGTTAATACTACGGTATAAGACTAAAATGAATAAGGTTTTTTATTTTCAAGTGTCAATGATGTAGAGGACATTGAGGGATGTCAAATGATATTATTATGGGATTTTATGAAGAGATTTTGTGTTGTATGGAAGGAAGAGAAAGAAATAGGTTTTGTAGTTAAATTTTCACAAAAAGTAGAATCTTGAATTTTTAATAGAACATAAGAAGAATAAGTGATTATAGAAACCCTTCTAGTTTTTTGTAAAGAAAAGAATAAGAATTTTTGTTCGTGTGTTGTGAATAAAAAGGGAATATGTTTCTTTTATAGAAAAAGTATATAAAAAAATAATAATTTGGAACATCAATGGAAATGCATAGTCTATACTAGTGAAAGATTTATTATTGTTATAAAACTGTATTTTAAACTGTTAGGATGGTATTATAAAAACACAGTGAGATGTTGAAAGAGTGATAGATGCACTAAAATATAATCGGGAAGCATGTATTAAAATTTTAAGAATAAAAGTTGCTAATTTTTACCTATAGGTTGATACTAGTGGGTTGTGTAATATCATAGGTATCCATATCACACAAAGTATTTTTTCCATCTCATTTTGGTAGGTTAACCTTGTAAATATATTGTGACACCTATGTTAGTGTGTGTTTAAATTTTTTGTAAGAAAAGAAGAGGTTAATAAGATAGAATGAGAGAACAATTCACCATAATAATTGAATAGATATAAGGATAGGGTTTAAAATGTTTTCAATTGGATAAAAAGGCATCCAAATTGATTCACCCCCTATGAGTGTTGAAAATATCCCTAATTGGACTCTTAGGAAGTTATTTATTGTGGTTTATTATTATTCTTCTTTTTTTCTTGAGTAGTAGAAAATCATTTATCCAAGTTGTTTGAAAAAAACATGTACACAATCAGTTATTCTCCCCACTTATTTCTTTCCACTTTGTCTCATATGGGTAATCTCTATGTATTATCTATTCAATTTATATATATTATCTATATTCTCTTCACTCTGGTGTTTATTTATGTCTTAAAAAATAATATAAAATTAAATATGTTAATATTCATTTTTAATTATTAGATTCCTTCAAGTTCTCTTAATCATTCCAAAAACCATGGAAAAAACTTCCCATAAAATAAATAACCATGAAACACATAATTTTACATAAGATTTATATATTAATAATGTAAAGACCCATAAATTTCATGGAAATTTTTTTCTTAAATTATTTGGGATTTTACGAGTATGCAGTTTCTGACGGCACCTGATTTAGAGGCCCGGTGTGGCCGGAATCAATTTCCGAAGTTTAGCTCGGGTACGTTCAGTGAATGAAGGAGCGGGTTTTTCTAACTTTTGAACCAATGCTCAGAATCGAAATCTGAGGGCACCGATGAAACCGTATCGCTGGTAATTGCTTAAGAAAACTTTTCTGGACTTGCGTTTGTGCGAGAAGATTTGTTAAAAAAGTGGATTAAGTGTAAAGTGAAATACAATTGTGTTACAATTTTATTTCACATCTAAGTGGTTTAATCCCATGTGTGGGAGTTGGGGTGGGACCCACTTGTTCCTAAACTTCTTTTGTTAGGATATTAGTGAGATGGATCCCACACGATCCCCACCACATCAAATTCCATAACTCCTCTAAAACTCCCTTTTTTTAAATGTTGTGGGTACTCCTTCTCCACATTAAAGTTTCCCACTTGACACAACATTAATTTTGACAACTCTAGATTAATTAAGTGAATTCAAATTTTGTACATTTGAAAAATCATGGCATGTGTTAATAAAATAAGTAAGGCCTTATTTTATTTGGGGGTTGTTTAGTTGTGTGAGGATATTTGGGAGAGAGTTCACTAAGTTTTAGAGAAATCCATTATCTTCGTGGAAGAAAGTCAAGACCTCGATGAAGAACGCTGTCACCACAAGGAGTTATCGACGGGCCATTCTTCTCCTCTCCGCAGCTGGTGTGAGACGTCTTCCCCTCCTTAGACGTACGCCAACGTCATCAACCGTGACGCCGACTTTTGTCATCATTGTTGAGGTAGGTGTTGAGTTCAATTTTAATCAATTAATTTTACGCTTTGTTTATTGTTGAGGATGTTGTGTTTTTGGCCGCTTGTTATCAATATAACGGAGGAGGTCGGACCGCACAAACATGGACGATCCTCCTCCCCATTTTTTGTTGATTTTCACTGTGGCTTGAAATGGAGGCGGGGTCGTTGTACCGCTCTAGATCGAGAGAACCACGGCCAGAGCGGGCCGTGACGGAGGTACGTGCCGCCGTCGCGCCGCGCCGGTGGGGCCAAAGGAGGTCGTGGACAAGAGAGGGCACGACGGAGGGGCGCGACACCCTTACGTTGCGCTGGAGCACCAGGAGCCCGCGGCCGAGGAGGGCCGCATTGGAGGGGCGCATCGTCGTCACGCCGCGCCAGCCGAAGAAGAGCGGCGACGGTTTGACAGGAGGCGGCCGGGCTCGGCCGGCCGCCGACAGCTCCAGGAGGGGGGACCCGTGGAAGGGGTCCCATGGAAGCTCACGTTCCGGCCAAAATGGGTGGTTGTTTCCAAGAGGACCAGGGGTTTGAAACCCCCGGCGGTCAGCTAGGACGGACCCCACAGGGGTCCGCCGTTTCTAAAAAACAGGGGGGCGCCCCCCCCCCCCTTCCGCGTCCGCCCGCGGCGGGTCAGACCGCCCGTGCTGAGCCAGGCCGGACCCCCCGTGCCGGGCCGGATCTGGACACGGGTCAGGTCGACCTGGTTCTGCCCAACCCGGGGGGTATTGGGCCGGGTCGGACCGGGCCCAAACCCCATACTTTTGGACAGTTCCGTTCAAACACCCATAACTTGGGCTATGAACCTCTGATCGACGCACCATCAGTTGCATTGGGATCCTTGGATCGAGATGGTAGTTTCTTCATATTACACTCTGGGATTAGGAGAACTTTGGGTACAACTGGGTTGGTTCGAACACGAAACAAATAGAACCCTCGGAGTGGAAACGCTAATATCTTGAGATTAAGACATACGATTGATGTGCTGTTGACTTTGTTAGATATCTATTAGTGAGACAGTTGTTCTGGCTTACTCCGCTCAATATTTGGACATAGTTTGTGTATGGTCGGGTTGGTTTTGTCTTAAAAACCAACCGTGACCTGGGACGAAAAATCCAATAACTCTCAGACCGGGCGTCTGATTGACGCGCTGTCTATCACGTTGAGTTCCTAATGACAAGACAGAACATTGTGATACATCAAATCAGGACTTTGTGACAGTTGATGTATCTACCCCCTTGGCTCGTGGAGCGGACCCTCCTAGAATCGAGCGTGCTGTGTGCGAGAACCCTAGAGCTGATTGCGATGACGATGACGACTGTACTTGGATCCTCCATGGCTTCGGCAGCGACGATGACCGTACTGGAATACTCCATGGGTTTGACGAAGATGATTACTGCTCTTGTATCTTATGTGGGTTTGGCAATATTTGACTCTGTACTTTTATCCTATGTGGGTTCGGCAGAGTAGCTAGTCTTGTATCCTTTGTGGGTCCGACAACTTAGCTCGTCTTGTATCCTATGTGGGTTCGACACCTTGGATGAATCATTGGCTACATCTGATCATCTATATTACCCTACGAAGTGTATACCTGTGTGAGCTGAGTCTTGACTTCCAATCATTATCTTCGATGTGATTTACTTGCTTCTTGTGTGGATTGGGTTGTGCTTTCCTGTGTGGACTAGGTTGTACTTTCCTGTGTGGACTGGGTTGAACTTGGGCTCGTGAGTTGGAGTAGAACTGGAATTGATGAATTAGGTATATATATGAGAATATACCTATGTAGAGTAGGTTGATACATCATTATTGTATCTTTCCTTTGTGTTTTATCCTTCGTGGATTCTGGGAGACCTTCGGGAGTCTTGGGGTCCCTACTGAGTATTGTATACTCACCCCTGCAGGGGCTATGCCCGTACTACGTTGTGTTAGATGAAGATGATGGATAGCGCTGATCGAGGTGGAGGCTTGTGGAGCTGGATGGTACCTGGAGGTGGATCATTGGACGAGACATACACGGAGCGGACGACTATAGCCGAGGAGCTTATGAGAGTATCTGTACCCACCCTTCAGGTGGGATTTCTAGTGGAGGGATTGGATTTGCTGCTTTAACTTTCTGCTGGTGTACTTTATTTTCAGTTGTACTTTACGTTCAGTTGGGTTTTTATTCTAGCCCATTTACTTTCCAGCACTTGCTTTTGTACTTAGTTTACTTAGTGTTTACTTCATCTTGCATACTCTGTGGAGTTTTTTTACATTATAAAGGAAATTACTTCCCTTTTATCGGGATTTATGCCTTTGGTGCTAGTCGCCAGCCCCTGGCCTATGGAAGGTGGGGTTGGGGTAGTCACAGCACGGTCCCTGAGGATGGGTCGTGATAAATTGGTATTAGAGGAGTTCGGTTCTACTGCAGAACTCAGGAATCTGATCGTTCTTCTATGTGATGTGATTGTGTTAAGGGTATTGAGTGTGGTTATCAGTCCAGGGAGTCCAGTGTTGGTGCGGAGGCCGACGTATCCATACACCAAGACCTTGACTTCTGATTTCCGACTCAGTGCATGAAAACATTGATTGCATGTGTGTTTCAAAGTTTTCTTTATGATTACTTTTGTCAGCTCAACAGGTATACTATATTGACCGTGGAACACCTGTTTCTATTCTGGCTGGCCCCACGATGACAACCAGCTAGGGTTCCGAGCTTTGTGCAAGACGGTAGCCCACAGAGTGACGAGGCCTTGGTGGAGGGCCCCATTACAGTGGAGGCACCGGCGGTACCTATACCTGCCGAGCCACCGATGCCACCAGCCCCAGCATCTGAGAGTGCACGTCGCCGGAGTGCACTACACGAGTTTCAATGTCAGAGACCACCCATGTTCCATGGGGAGATGGACCCTCAGGTAGTCGAGGATTAGCTGGAAGCTGTTGTTCGAGTTATCAGATTAGTAGGGACACCAGCAAACCTCATGGTGTTCCTTGCAGCGAGTCTCATGCACGCAGAAGTAGGTAGATGGTGGAGGCTGATGGTCTAGGTGCATGACGGGGGATCTCTCCTTTGGTCGGACTTCGAGAGCCTCTTCCGCTCGGAGTTCGTTCCAGCCACCCTCTGTGCGCTGCGCATTCAGGAGTTACTGCAGTTGCGGCATGGCAGCATGATGGTAGCTCATTACTCGGTGAGATTTACTAATATCTCATGCTATTCCACAGACATGGTACGCGACCCATTCTTCCAGGCCTGGACCTTCGATCAGGGACTAAGGCCTGAGATCAGGGCATCGATGATCTCCATCAGCATTCCGATGCAGGAAGGAGTACTGGATCGAGCCCTCCATGTATAGAGTTTTCTTTCAGAGTCTACACCAACAACGATACCTACCGCAGGGAGGCACGTAGCAGAGTCTTCTGCAGCTGGCAGTCGATGGATGTCACAGTGATCCAAGCGGACCAGACCATCAGGCAGACGACCTTAGGATACTGGCTCAGAGGTGCGGGGCACATGGCACAAAGCCAGCCTTAAGAGAGGCAGATAGTGCTATGCATGAGGTAGGCAGGGCCACATGGCTCGTGACTTCCCGACCCACCTTGCAGAGGAGCAGTAGATGGTTGAGGGACCACCCAGGCAGAAGAAGATGTTCGACCATGGTGGTCTGCAGGGAGCAGGCGGACGAGGCAGAGGAGCTTGGCGAGCGCCAGGTTGTGGACGATGATTCGAGGATCTACCACCACCACCACTAGGAGGTCCACCCCAACCACAGGGAGCTGGAGGTCAGAGGCAGGCTCAGCTTCAGGCAGCAGAGGCCTACGACCACAGCGCACCTGAGATGATTCGAGGTACTATCTGTGTCTACTCCACCCTTGCTGAATTTATTATATACACATGAGTGAGTCATTATTGCATTGCCTCTACACTTGTTCGGAGCTCGGAGATTCTAACGGAGCCATTGGCTCGATCCTTACGGCTAGAGACTCATACGAGAGAAGACTCAATAATAACACACTAGTGTCGGCAGTGTGAGCTTACTCTAGGAGGCAAGAGCTTTAGCTGGGATCTTCTTGTAGCGGCATCGAGGCCTTAAGACGTCATCTTGGGCATGGATAGGTTATCTACAGTCCATGCTCAGATCGACTATATTAGGCTCAAGGTGCGGTGTGTACGCACCGATGGGAGAAGTTTTACCTTCACCGGAGAGAAGGGAGCCTTTGCAGCATAGGATGGACTCAAGCAGAGGATAGGACAACCGATCACTCATCAGTTGGCTAGCCTTATCCTAGGAGTAGTTGACGTGTGGAGTCCGAGTTTTCCAATTGTGGTGGATCAGTATGCAGACGTTTTTCCTGATGACATTCCAGGAATACCTCCTCGTAGAGAGGTAGACTTCTATATTTACATGTACCCTGGGACAGCCCCGATATATACTCCAGCATATCGAATGGCACCTGTTGATCTTCGAGAGCTATGGTTATAGCTAGAGGACTTTCAAGGCAAGGGATTCATTAGACCCGGTGTTTCACCGTGGGCTTCACCGATTTTGTTCTCCAAGAAGGAGGATGAGATCTTACGACTGTATGCCGATTACCATCACCTAAACCAGATGACCATGAAGAAAACGTATTCACTTCTGAGGATCGACGAACTCTTCAATCAGCTCAAGGGAGCATGATGGTTTTTTAAGATAGACCTCAGGTCCGGCTATCATCAACTCAGAGTTCGAGACGAGGATGTGCAGAAGACGACCATCAGGTGTCGGTATGACCACTATGAGTTCTTGGTTATGCCTTTAGGCGTAACCAATGCTCTAGAAGTGTTCATGAGTCTCATGAAGAGGATCTTACAGCTTTACCTCGATCGATTTGTCGTAGTCTTCATCGATGACATATTTATTTACTCGACTACTGAGAAGGAGTAGGCCTACCACTTGTGGGTTGTACTGGACACACTCCGAGAGCACCAGCTTTATGGTAAGCTCTGGAAGTGTCAGTTCTGGATTCAAGAGGTCCACTTATTGGGACATGTCATCTCTGAGGTGGGATTTGCGATGGATCTTGTGAATATTGAGGCAATGTTAGCTTGTGAGCCACCCAGGAGCGTGATGGAGGTGCGAAGTTTCCTAGGTCTGGCTGGGTACTATCAGAGATTTGTGCTAGACTTCTCTAGAGTTGCAGAACTACTTTCAGCTTTGACGAAGAAGGGGAAACCCTTCATGTGGTCAGATAAATGTTAGCGGAGCTTCCAAGAGATGAGACAAAGATTGACCAGTGCACCCATATTGAGGATACCAGAGGAGGGAGTATGGTACATAGTTTACTACGATGCATCAGGGACTAGACTCGGGTGTGTCCTGATGTAGGAGCGGGTAGTGATCACCTTTGTATCATGACAGTTGAGGCAGAATGAGCAGAACTACGCTACCCATGACCTGGAGTTAGCAGCAGTGGTCTTTACCCTGAAGATGTGGCAGCACTATCTGATGGGCGAGAGCTTTACAGTCTGCTCTGACCACCAGAGTCTCAGGTACATCTTCACGCAGAAGAACCGGAACCTGAGATAGTTATCATGGCTCAAGTTCCTCCAGGACTATGACAGTGAGATAGTCTATACTCTTCGAAAGGGGAACATAGTAGTCGATGTCCTCAGTAGGAGGATGGGCATTCATCTACTTGGAGATGTGACAAAGTAGTTAGTCGTTTTACAGATATCCTTCATGAATAAAGATGGAGAAGACTTTCTTCAGTCTCTCATAGTCACTCCTCCACTTCTTTAGCAGGTCAGAGAGGCTCAACGTGGGGATGCTGACTGTGAGACACGGTGTGCACAGATTTCCATAGGACAGGCACCTGATGGTTTTTCTGTAGGAGGAGAGCATTCCATCCTTTTTAGAGGACGTACTATGGTACCAGTGGCTTTATTTGAGGAGGTGATGAGAGAGTTTCACACATCCCCTTTGGAGGTACATCTAGGGGTAGCGAAGATGTACTAGGATCTCAGACGACAAAAATGGTGGCCAGGTATGAAGAAGGTTGTGGCAGAGTTTGTTTCTCAATGCCTCACCTTCCAGTAGGTGAAGGCAGAGCACCAGGTACCAGCGGGCTTGGTTCAGCCCTTTAAGGTCCCAGAGTGGAAGTGGGATGGGATATCTATGGATTTCATGACTGGACATCCATGTACTTCTAGAGTTCACGACTCCATTTGGGTGATTGTCGACCGACTCACCATGTCAGCCCACTTCTTACCCATTAGAGAGCAGGTCTTAGTGGAGAGCTTGGGACACCTCTACATTCAGATGATTGTATTACTTCATGGTGTACCATCATCTATCATCTCTGATTGAGATGCTCGTTTAACTTCCCGGATTTGGAAGGAGTTTTAGGAGGCTTTCGGGACGCAACTATGCCTGAGCACCGTCTTTCACCCTCAGATGGATGATAAAATGGAGAGGACCATTCAGACTCTCGAGGACATGCTCCGTCCATGTGTCCCCGAATTTGGTCATAGCTGGGAGGATGACCTACCTTTGGTAGAGTTTGCGTACAACAACATCTACCACTCCACCATCGGGATGGCACCATACGAGGCATTGTACGACTGACCTTGTAGATCACCTCGGTGCCGGACAGACCCTGGGGAGTCAGCACTTGTGGGACCAGAGATGGTCCAGGCCATGACGGAGAAGGTACATGTCATCCAGGAGTGCATGAGGATAGCTCATAGCCGACATAAGTCTTATGATGATAGGTTGCATAGACCACTAGAGTTCGAGGATGGCGACCACTTTCTCTTATGGGTCTCACCTCAACAAGGATTATAGAGATTTGGCTGGGGCGGCAAGTTATCTCTACTCTTCATCGGACCATTTCAGGTTCTCAGCAGGATACGCGAGTTGGCTTATCGCGTGGATCTTCCACCTCAGTTGCACCAGGTGCATGACGTCTTCCACGTATCTCAGCTGAGGAGATACGTGCATGACCCAACGCATATCATCGACCATGGGGAGCTAGACATTGATGATGGGGAGGATTTTACGGAGGTCCCGGTGGATATTGAGGATCGACAGGAGAGGTTCCTACATGGGCTGTTGATTCCTCTAGTGCACATCAGGTGCCAGCACGGGAACCTCCAGGAGAGAACCTGGGAGAGGGAGGCTCAGATGCGTGCACAATACCCTAATTTCTTTCCGTATTTTGTGTTGTATCTTTACGGGAATGTAAATCCCTGAGGTGGGAGTAATTTAAAGACCCGTAAATTTCAAGGGAATTTTTTTCTTAAATTCTTTTGGATTTTACGAGTACACAGTTTTTCACGACACCTGATTCTGAGGCCCGGTGTGCCCGAAATAAATTTCCGAAGTTTAGCTTGGGTACGTTCAGTGAATGAATGAGCGGGGTTTTCTAACTTTTGAACCGGTGCTCAGAATCAAAATCTGAGGGCCCCGATGAAACTGCAGCACTGGAAATTGCTTAAGAATACTTCTTCTGGACTTGCATTTGTGCGAGAAGAGTTGTTTCAAAAAGTGGATTAAGTTTAAAGTGAAATACAATTGTGTTACAATTTTATTTCACATCTAAGTGGTTTAATCCCATGTGTGGGAGTTGGGGTGGGACCCACTTGTTCCTAAACTCCTTTTGTTAGGATATTAGTGAGGTGGGGCCCACACGATCTCCACCCCTTCAAATTTCCTAACTCCTCTAAAACACCCTTGTTTTAAATGTTGTGGGTACTCCTCTTCCACATTAAAGTTTCCAACTTAACACACAATTAATTTTGACAACTTAAGATTAATTAAGTGAATTCAACTTTTGTAAATTTGAGAAAGTTTGGTATGTGTTAATAAAATAAGGAAGGACTTATTTTATTTGGGGGTTGTTTAGTTGTGTGAGGATATTTGGGAGAGAGTTCTATAAGTCTTGGAGAAATCCATCATCTTTGTGGAGGAACGTCAAGACCTCGATGAAGAACGACGTCACCACAAGGAGTGATCGATGTGTCATTCTTCTCCTCTCCGCAGCCGGTGTGAGACGTCTTCCCCTCCTTGGACGTACGCCGACGCCGTCAAACATGATGCCGACTTTTTTCATCATTGTTGAGGTAGGGGTTGAATTCAATTTTAATCATTTAATTTTGTTCTTTGTTTATTGTTGAGCATGTCATGTTTTTGGCCTCTTGTTATCAATATAACGGAGGAGGTCAGACCGCACAAACACGGCCGATCCTTCTCCCCCTTTTGTTGTTGATTTTCTTTGTGGCTTGAAACGGAGGCAGTGCCGGTGTACCGCGTGAGATCGAGAGAACCGTGGCTGGAGTGGGCTGCGGTGGAGGTGCGTGGCATCGTCGCGCCGCACCAGTGAGGCTGATGGAGGCCGCGACAAAGAGTGGGCCGCAGTGGAGGGGCGCGACGTCGTCGCGCCACGCCAGCCGAAGAAGAGGCGTGACGGTTCGACAAGAGGCGGCCGAGCTCGGCCGGCCGCCGACACCACCAGGAGGTAGGACCCTCGGCGGGGGTCCTGCGGCAGCTCACCGACTGACCAAAACGGTCGGCCGTTTCCAAGAAGACCGGTGGTTTGAAACCCCCAGCGGTCAGCTAGGGTGGACCCCACAGGCCGAACCAGCCGAGCCCGGCCGGGCCAGGCCGTGCCAGTTGGGCTGCGCCATGCCCAACCGTGCCGGACCCGGACCAGGGTCGGGTCGACCCAGTTCGGGCCGACCCAGGGGGTATTGGGCCGGGTCGGACCGGGCCCAAACCCCCTATATTCGGATAGTTCTGTTCAAATACCCATAACTTGAGCTACTGACCTCCGATCGATGAACCGTCAGTTGAGTTGGGATCCTTGGATCAAGACGGTCATTTCAGTATGTTACACTCAAGGTTTAATAGAAATTTGTGTATGACCGAGTTGGTTCGAACATGAAACCAACCGGGCCCTCGTAGCGGAAACGCTAATATCATGAGCTTCGGACGTCCGATTGAACTACCATCGACTTTATCAAATTCCTCTTAGTGAGACGGTTCTTTTGGATTACTCTACCCGAGGTTTGGACACAAATAGAGCATGGTCAGGTTTGTTTTAGATTAAAAACCAATCGGGCCCCTGGGACGAAAAAGCTAATAACTCTGAGATCGGGCTTCCGATTGACGTGTCGTCTGTCACGTTGAGTTCCTAATGACGAGATAGAGCTTTGTGATACATCAAATCAGGAATTCGTGACAGTTGATATATCGAACCCCTTGGCTCGTGGAGCAGACCCTCCTGGAATCGAGCGTACTGTGTGCGGGAACCCTAGAGATGGATACGATGATGATGACGACTGTACTTGGATCCTATGTGGGTTCGGCAGCGATGACGACTGTAATTAGATCCTCTGTGGGTTCGACAGCGATGACGACCATACTAGAATCCTCTGTGGGTTCGATGACGATGATTACTGTTTTTGTATCCTATGTGGGTCCGGAAAAATTTGACTTTGTACTTGTATCCTATGTGGTTCCAACAGAGTAGCTGGTCTTGTATCCTTTGTGGGTCCGACAGCTTAACTGGTCTTGTATCCTATGTAGGTCTGATAGCTTAGATGAATCATTGGATACATCTGATCATTTATATCACCTTAAGAAGTGTATACCTGTGTGAGCTGAGTCTTGACTTTCAATCATTATCTTCGATGTGATTGTCTTGCTTCCTATGTGGATTGGGTTGTGCTTTCCTGTGTAGACTGGGTTGTACTTTCTTGTGTGGACTGGGTTGAACTTGGGATCGTGAGATGGAGCAGAATTGGAATTAAGGACTTAGGTATATGAATGGGCATATAACTAAGTAGAGTTGGTTGATACTTCATCATTGTATCTTTCCTTTTTGGTTTATCCTTCATGGATTTTGGGAGACCTTTGGGAGTCTCGGGGTCCCTACTGAGTATCATATAATCACCCCTACACGGGCTATGCCCGCACTATGTTGTGTTGGATGCAGATGACATGTAATGTCCCGAATTTTTCCATTTATTATTTTAATATTATATGGGAATTATTTCGAGACCAGGCTCTGACACCACTCTTTCACAACCCATCCCAGTGGGGCCCGAGCAGAAACTCCCCAAGCCCGCCTCCAATAGGCCAGGGGCTGGTGACTAGCATTGAGTAGGCATTCTACTAACATGGGAGGAATTTCTTATAAACCTTTACACATGCACACACATCTCCAAGCCCACAAAGCTGAAAAGTAAAAACTATAAAAAGAAAAGATGCATGAATACACTAAAACCCAACCACAGAGTACGACAGGGAAGTAAAGTACAGTAAAGTAAAACCCTGGGCCAAAATTACAATCCCACCAAAAAGGAAGTCTACAAAAAAGTCCAACCTTTAGAGAAAGGTACTGAGACTGCAACCCATTGTCGAAGGAACAGACCTCGACCTGTCTGATCTCACTAAACACCGTCCGGTCCTGGTCCTCCTAGAATTCTGTCAAAGGATCACTCATCTTCACAAGACATGACACGTGCAGGCAAAGCCCATGAAGTGGTGACTATAACAATACCCAGTAGGATGCCCCGAAAATTACAAAGGAAAATACAATGAAGGAAAATACCACAAAGAATGGTACAGTCAGCTCTACACAGTATATGTCTATGGAACATATAACAAGAATATCCAGATATACTCATACACAAGTGACCATCACGAAAACCACCACTAGGATCCAGCTCGAAGATTCCACTAAGCACACCCTTGGGAGGATATACTCCTAGGTCTGAAGAGAGAGGCATGAAGTACTCGTTCCGCGAGAACACACTCCACAAGTACCTTGGGAACAAGATGCTCAGATGAGGAATCACAGCCAAGTCATGGGGTGATTCCTCATCTGAGCATCTGGTTCCCAATGTACTTGTGGAGTGTGTTCTCCCAGATCGAGTACTTCATGCCTCTCTCTCCAGACCTAGGAGTATGTCCTCCCGATGGTGTGCTTAATGGAATCTTTGAGCTAGATCCTAGTGGCAGTTTTCGCGATGGTCGCTTGTGTATGAGTATATCTAGATATTCTTGTTATATGTTCCGTAGACATATACTATGTAGATCTGACTATACCTTTCCTTGTGGTATTTTCCTTTGTTGTATTTTCCTTTGTGGTTTTCGTGGCGTCCTACTGGGTATTGTTATACTCACCCCTGCAAGGGATTTTCCCGCACGTGTCATGTCTTGTGCAGACGAGCGAGCCTTTGACAGGATTCCAAGCAGACCAGGACCAGACAGTGTTCAGTGAGATCAAATAGGGTGAGGTCTGTTCCTTCGGCGACACGTTGCAGTCTCAGTACCTTTTTCAACAGGTTGGACTTTGTTGCAGACTTCCTTTTTGGTGGGGTTGTACTTTGGCCCAGGGTTTTACTTTACTGTACTTTACTTCCCTATCGTACTCAGTGGTTGGGTTTTAGTGTATGCATGCATATTTTCATTTTATAGTATTTACTTTTCAGTTTTGTGGGCTTGCAGATGTGTGTGCGTGTGTATAGTTTTATAGGCAATGCCTCCCATGTTAGTAGCATGCCTACTCGGTGGTAGTCACCAGCCCCTTGCCAATAGTAGGTGGGCTTGGGGAGTTACGGCTCGTGCCCCACTGGGACGGGTCATGACATGACGGACAAAACTGATCGAGTTGGAGGCTCGTGGAGCTGGATGGTACCTAGAGGTGGATCACTGGACGGGACATACACAGAGCGGACGACTGGAGCCGAGATCTTAGGAGACTATCTGTACCCACCCTTTAGGTGGGATTTCCAGTGGACGGCTTGAGGTTGCTGCTTTACCTTTCTGCTACTGTACATTCTTTTCAGTTTTACTTTACTTTCAGTTGGGCTTGTATTCTGGCCCATTTACATTCCAGCACTTACTTTTGTACTCAATTTACTTAGTGTTTACTTCAAATTGTGTAATTTGTGAGGTTTGTTTACCTTATAAAGGCAATGCCTTCCCTTTTATCGGGATTTATGCCTTTGGTGCTAGTCGCCAGCCCCTGGCCTATGGAAGACAAGCTTGGGGTAGTCACGATACGTGCCCCGAGGACTAGTCATGACAGAAAAAAATAAAACACACCAATCATATCCACTGTATGTTATCTTCACTCTTCCCATCATGGGGTCCAAATTTTCATTAAAGAACTTGGGCAAAAAAATTTATATAAAAATTATATAAGTATAATACAATATGTTATAAAATTAATTCATGTATATGTAAGTATTAAAAATTATATTTTCACGTATAAATAGAACACAATATCTATATATGAAATTATAAATTTATATTGATTATAGTGTATTGATTTGTGAAAGTAATTATCCATATAAAAAACACTAATTATAATCCAAAATAACACCCATTATCAAGAAAATTACATTTAAAAGACGTGAATAATAAAAATTAATATATGTGAATAAAAAATTGTAATTAACACCCAAAAAACTAGAAATATGTTTTAAAATAGTTAAACATATCAATAAACATATAACTTTGATCTAAAAATGAACATATAAGTTGGGTGTGAGGTTCAAAATTTATACTTTTGAAGGTAGAGTCAATGGTCGGACTGTAGGATGATATGTAGAATGATAATTTTTAGTGTAGAAATAGTAGGGTGGTGGCATGAGAAGAGATTAGATGGGTGAAGCCATTAGAGTCCAAGGGAATTTTGGAGGCCAAGGAAGCATTGAGAGGATAAATGAATAAATATATACATCATGAATAATGATGTAAAGTGATTGATGTCAAATAGTGAGTTGATACAGCTTAATGGGATGGTGTAAGGTATATGATGAAAGAGGTATGGGGCTTATAGGCTATAAGAAAAAATAATGTAAACGTGAAACATGCACATGTATAGGATTGAAGAAAAAAAAGGAAGTATGAAAATTTAAAATGGGGAAAAAATTTATAACCATAATGATTGTACTTTACCTTGTGGGATTCCAACAAGAATGAAAATCCACTTAGGTATTGACATGTTGTATTAGGGAAATGTTGTTTTCTGATGTTAAAATAAAAGAGAATATGGTCTTTACTAAATAGCTTGAAGACCATTGGATGATTTTTATTTTAATCATAATAAATAATATATTCCTTTGAATGTATGAATATCACTACAGCCCTGATAGGTTTTCATCCTCTTCAAACATGGAAAATCATAAAAATGTTAGGTGAATAATCTATGCCTCGCATGATACATGCACAAACCCTATCTTTCCATATTTTTTCAAAAAATAAAAAACAACACTAATCACTGTCCGATGATGAACAATTCTCATCATCCTCTCCATATCCGTCTCTAATTCCTGCTATCAACACCTGTAAGATAATTATATTTAAAATTAAACAATGCTTAATATTTTTATTTAAATATAAATGAAATAAATGTTTGAGAACTAAATAATTTTAAATTTAATGATTTATCAGCTCACTACTAGTTATTGATGCAATACCACAGGGGAAAGATCATACCATCTTTGAATATAAATCAATCAATTCTTTCCACAAAGTGGATGTCTAATCCTCTTATTCCTGAATTTTGTTTCGTATAGAAACAACCGGTCTCTCAGGATATTGGGGTAAGTATTGAGTACAACCAAAATTAGATGTGGTTGGAATCCCTAGTGGCCTACCAAAGAACTTAGATGGAAATGGTCCCAAACCCATCCCACACACTCGACCAGGAAGCTCCTTCCCAAGGACATTATGAACTAGGTCATCTTGGGAGACTGAGGAGGATTATATGGGATCAACATACCATAGTTATTTAATTTTGACCTATAAATCAAATATCATTCATATTATAAGTAATATATATTAACATAGTGAAAACTAATAATAAGTTATTATAATGATAAATGAATTCATATCCCAACTTTCTTGGTAGGATCAATTACAAAACTCCCATCATATTTATTATGAACATCCAAACACACATCTGTTTGAGATTCTTGGTGCCTTAAACTTTGTGACTGAATTAAATAAAGATAAATAAACAATTTAATATATTAAATAGACAATATTTTATTACAAATATTTAAACTAATGAAAATATTACTAGAGTTTATTGGCTTCTAGAAAAACTATTTGACCCCATAGTGTGGGGGATGATTTGATTAGACTGACTTGATGCATTATTCCTTCAAAGATACTGAAATAAATAAAATGTAATTTAATAGTAATTTATGAAATGTCATCTACTTTTTATATAAATTTATAAATTTAAAATGATACTAATATAATAATATGTTTTTGAATACCATGTTCTTCTCATCATGATTCATATCAATTAAAAATTTCCATTTCTCCGTAGGTACCACATTGGGTACCTTATCATAAATTTGTTGGGTGCTCAATGAAGTATCATTGAATTAATTCCATAATCTCTATTTAAAATCATTCCATTTATTACCAAAATTTTTCAATTTCAACTTTTGTGCTAGCTTATTAGTAATGGTAATGTGGAAAAACATCTATACATAAAGATTCATTTTGGTTTTTTTTGAAATTAATAACATAATGAAATTAAATTACACCATAATGTATTAAAATTATATTATTTGTTAATCAAAAACATCATTTTTCCAAGAAAAAGGCATATTTCGCCAATCATCATACATAATGGGAAGTGTCACTAGATCAGCTACCATCTGGCCAAGAATCTGGCCATGTAATCCCACGATGTAATTCATAGGGACCCCATAGGAATCAAATGTGACAAATATATTTAGTTCGGTCAGATTCCATAAATATTAACTTTTCATATTTTCTCCACAGTAGCATTGTTTCCATCTTTTATGATAAAATAGTCAGTAATATAAAAAAGTGAAATAAATTTATTCATATTAATATTTGTACCTATAACAGTGACCCTCCAATATCCATATTTAGAACTAGGTGGGGTGCTCTGATCCCTAACTGTTGAGGCTGGTGAATGGGAAGGTATCGACTAAGCTGTTGATGGGATACTGATGAAGGGTGTGAGAGATGGTGCATGGAGACAAGTGTATGGTATCTCAGATCCTATAGGGAGGGAGGAAAATTGATTTTTATCTATCGGTGTGGTTGACGGAACATCGACTGATAGTCAACTAGCATCAGTATAAAGATTCCTCATTAGAATTCCTGTTATTTAATCAAATAAAATTATGTTCAAAAAACATATTAAAAATCATGTATAAAAAAATAAAAATGATAACAGATGAAAATTACTAATAAAAAAAATACACACAACAATAATAATTAATTACTGCACAAATAACATAAGTAGTTGATAAATGAATGGATAACTGCACATACAATCATTTTATCCTTCAATCATGTTGGTTTAGTACTCCATTATTACTTCATCTACTTCATCAACCCTTAAAAGACTAATATATTCAACACAATGATGGAAATATAAGTCCGCTTCTTACTATTGATTATTTTTAATGTCATAGGTCAGATCATCTACTTCAACACCCATATCATCCAAGTATGTTTATTTTACATGAGAAACTACACTCCAGATTTCATCGACAACATATTTCACGTAATATAACATTTTTTTGCATTGATAAGATATACAGATCATGTAGTTTATGATCACAAATATTCATCAAGTGAGAGAAATTCATAAAAGTAAATTTCAATGAATCTCTTTTAACACCGCTAATGATATCCATCCAATTTAATTTGAATAAAATAACAGAAAAAACCTCGTGGTAGTTTAATTCAGTAATATCATTCCACCTTCCATAGTATCCCACATTATAAAATTTAAATATGCCACGATTTTTTGTTTTCAAACCCTCTTCCTGATCGAATGTATGAAATCTAAAGACATATACATTGTAAGTGTCAAAATTTCTAGTTTGTTTTAGAGGTCCTCGAGCAAGAAACAACAAATATTCTAACTAATATTCTCAAATATCAGTATTCATGATCTAAAAAATTAACATACATTATTAATTTTACAAAATACATGTATCAACCTAATATTCATATTGATTTCAATATTTATGAACTTACACATCATTCAAACAATTTTAAAAGCTCTTTATTAACAATTTTAGTTATATCTTACTCATTTCGCATTTTCATATCATTCTTCTCTTTTTTTGGTATCCAAAAATATTTAATAAATGGATATATAATTTCACTATTCAGTAGCACATATCTATGTGCTTGTAATAATTCTAGTTCTATTAGTGTAACATTTGATCTCCTCTGAACTGATTGACCAATAACAAGAATGTTTTTTGATTTCCCATGTATTTCAGATTGATTGGATGCTTTATTAACGCATAAAACTCGATTAAATCATTCCTTAATATCATATAAGTATCTAGAATAAAAGTTAAGACACTCCTCTTCCAAATATCCTTCAAAAATAGAACCTTCATGTTGAAATTTAGTATTCAGATATGATTTCAAATGCCAAATATATCTGTGAAATAAAATAATAAAGCACGATTATTTATTTAACGAAGTGTCAATAATTTGTTACTGAAATGAAAAACAAAAAAATAAAATATCTCTTAACTGGATACATCCATATATAATATAAGAGACCTTTTAATTTATATTCTTTAACCAAATACATAGTTAAATGCATCATGGAAGTAAAAACGATATAGGAAATACCACCTCCATTTCAGAATGAGTTAATACAAATCTCTTGTGAAGGTTTTGAATCTAAAATGAATGTATATTTTTCTCACATAGTTTTCTAAAAAATGTGCATAATTAAAGTACAACATCATTAACCTTTTCAAGAAATAATTTACACAATTCCAATGGTATTAATTGATATAACAAAATATGGGAATTGTGTTTTTTCAATCCGTGTAACCTATGATGCTTTAAGTCAAAAAACCTAGATATTTTACATGAATAAAAAACATATAACTATATATGTTTTATAATTTTAAGGAATGAATATTTATCCCTATTTTTCATTAAAAAATATCCGGAGCATTATTTCTATTCTCTTTTGGCTAGAGATCATGCTTTATGATCATTACTTGTAAGTATTTTTGAGCATTGAGATGATCCTTAAAATTTATATTATCATTAAGCAATGTGAAGATCAAATTTTCACAATCATTCTCCTAAATATGTTTCACACCGAGATTATACCTCAATAAACTAAATTCCTAATATGGGATTTTGAAGAATAAACTTTTTTTATTTCATATTTTCATTCTGATATCACATGATGAGGAACATCGAACTCATTTCCCATTATCATTCAAATAATTAACCTTCCTAAATTCTATTTCAACATTTTCAAGTTGTTACAATATTTCATAACCTTTTAACAACTTTGTATGTGGTCTACGATAAATGAAATAATTGAATTTTGACTTGTGCTATCGAAATCTGGGAGATGCATCGAGAAATATTTGATGACACAATAATAACCATTTTATACTATGAGATAGCCATTTGAGATAAAAATAAAAGTTACAAATGCAACAATACAAACCCATGTATGTTTTCCAACTATCTAAATTTTGATATCCATTGAAGCCAATAATGGTCCACATTAGAGCAATGTGCATTTTGAACATTATTCTAGAAGATGCGTCATATGTCTCAGCACTGTTGCTCCATAACTCCTTTAATTATTCTCTTAAAGGATGAAAGTATATATCAATAACATTTACAGACATTTTTTCAAAGAATAATCATCAAAATGATAAAATAATTTTATTGCATACAGATCCACAAAGGAAAAATTTAACTGATCAAAACAACCGAAACAAATGCTATGATTGGTACTCAAAGTCTCAAATGGGTTGAATCCATCGATAGACAATCCCAATCAAAAATTTATAGGGTCATATAAGGAATCTAGATGAAATGAATGAAATGTATCCCATGATTATGAAGCCCTTGGATTTCGCATTAACCCATCATTATTATTATCTTCAAATACTACTTCATGTGTTCAACAGTTTTCAATGACATGAATAATCTTTCCAATTGAGGTTTTAATGGAACGTAATGCAAAACCATTGTAGGTGTGTTCATTTTATTTTTCTTCATGGTTGTATATTGATTCATACTTACAACATCACCCATTGAATACCATCTAGAAGATTTTTTTTTCAATCCAGTCTTGTTGAATCCTCTCCCCAATAAAGCATAAAATCATTGGGACACACATGCATTTTTGTATAATTCACAACAATATTGATAACAAAATTTTTCATATCAGAAAAAGAATCAGGGATATTTTCTTCAAAAAGTTCATCATGTAATAATTCCAATATCATAGACATGGCCTTATTTTTAATTCCACATAGGCATATTATATGGTACAACTTTGGAAGAAAAGAATGTTTTGAATATTTCAATCATCCACTATTCAACTCTTTATTTCCATCATCAACTATACCATGAAACACATCTGTCTCCACAGTGAATTTTCTCTTAACTTAGTATCCACAGAATCAAGAGGAGGATCCAATGATATGTTGCATCCTTGATCTGGTTTTTTATAGTCTCGAAAACATTAAATGTCATGTTTTTATTTTTAATACCCTAATATTGTTGTTCCAATATGTTTTTATGTTGATGTTTTTGTGTTGAAATGCTGAATGAATAATTTATAAGGTTTTTCATTTCATTTTCCATTTTTGAAAAAGTTGGGAGCTCATTCTGTGGATTGAAATCTTTGCTCAACCTTTCTGTACTGTTCAATTTTCTGTGCCAAATCTAACCCAAATATTGAGTAGATAATTTATTAAATATCATGTTTTCATAAACTTCATCTCTATTCATCCATATTCTAAATTAAAATTTAGGACATGTACATATTATTATCGCATCAACAGATCAATTGTAAATTGAATAGTCTAAAAACTCCTACAAACCCTTAGCATGATGAGGTTCATTCCTTAGTAATGTGATCCAAAATTAATCCATATATATCAAAATATGCCTACAAATTATTAAAAAAATTAAAACACATAACTATTAAAAAATAGGAAAATATATTCATATATAATATTTGAAAAAATGTGAATATGTTAAATATGGTTTTCTTATATGAATACATATGGTAAATAATGAAGAATTTTAAAAAGGATAATTGAAATCCATAAAGTCTAGTTATGAGGAAAATTATGTGTAAAATAGTTTCGATTTTTATTTAAAAAACATTAAGAAAAATAAGAGAAAAAAATACATATTGAAATCCATTTTTAATAAAAATATTCTTTTATGAAATCATTGAAAAAGTATCATAATCCAATGTTAATTGATTAGAATACCAACATGATTCTCAAAACTAATAAGCAACTCTCAGGATACTATTTTTGATTTATTGGATACATTTTGGAACATTATTTTCAATGAATGAATTGGTGGATTGACGGTGATAAAGGATGTGTTATTCAAATTTTCAATCTATTATATTTATATGTGATTTTATTTATCTTATTTATTTTAATTTCCTGAATTTCCTTTTCATGTATTGACGAGGACACCGTTGACCATATCAGTGGATGGTGGTAGTGAAAAAATAGATAGTGAATATTTGGGTATCACATTGGAAGAGTTTCTACTTTGATGACGATTGGGAAATGATCAATGATGTGTATTATGAATAAATTAAAATCAGTTATGCTGACATTGAAAATTATATTGAGAATGACCATGACTTCATGGGACAAGCTAATGAGGTGTTCGGTAGAGAAATGAACTGCTCTAAATATGAAGACATTAGTTCATGAAATTAAAGTAATTATAATAATCTAGTAACTATAATGAGGTACCAGTACCACCAACATAATTTTACATAGCAATATAAAATAATTTTTTTTGACTACATCCATTTTTCACTCGCTACTTAACGAAATTGAAACTCTTTTATTAAAGATATATTCAACAAATACAAAACTCAACACGCATAATTGAGGGGGATCATTGTTGAATTCCTAATTAGATTTATTATATATTGTACTCTAAATTATACAAAGACCCAATTATTTAGAAGGATGGTGGATTTGGAGATATAATATCTGAAAAAGTCAGTAATGGACAATTACTAACCTCCAACTTGGGAAATAATAAGAAAAATGACTTCAGAATAAGGTATTCCCTCTACCTTCACTACTAGATATGTTGTAGGTCCTTACTCTGCTTCACCATCCTATAAAGAAGGCATAGGAACATTAGAATCTTCAATAATATGAGTATCCTGACCAATGTTTTATTTTGGTCCCATAAGCCTCCTTTAGGGAGGAATCATCCAAAATTTTAAGGAATAATTTAAAAAACCAAAATAATTAGGAAAGGTCTGTAATATTATATATGTTCACACAAATTCTCTCCTAGGAGTCTACCCATAACCAAATGTATATTCGTCCAAGTATTAACCAAGATCCTCCATCCCTCCAAATTGATCCAAGTGGTATGTATATATATATATATATATAAATATTCACATGCTCTACTAAGTAATAAAAATATATATCAAAATAGCATGGAATGAAAATATTTCACTTGATCAAAAAATATGTTTTGATCATTAATATATTATAAAATCAATATAATAAATCAATGGACAAATTTAAAACACAAAATAGGAAAATTATACAATGTTGTCCAATATTCGTAATCATGATATATGAATGCACTTGAATCACATAAAATAGCAATTAAAAATCTACCAATTGTGAGGGGTAGTGAGGTTATAGGTCAGGACTGGTGGACAGGGGCGGCGAGCGGCTAGGTCAGGATCGACAGCGAGGGGTGGTGAGGATTGTGGGGGGGGGGACTGTGGATGAGGGGCGGCGAGGGTTGGGATCGGTATTGGGGACAGTGATGCACGATGAGGGGTGGTGACGGTTGTTACCAATGATGAGGGGTGGGGAGCGTCAAGACTATTAGTGCTTAGGGCGGTCGGGGTGGGGGGGGGGGGGGGGAGGGTCGTGAGGGTTGGGGTGTGGAGGTTTCAGGGGAAAAGTGTCAAGGGATAGAAAAAAATATAATCTTAATAAACCACCAATAAATTATTTTAAAAAAAATTAGCATTGGTTTAATAAACCACCACTAAAAACTTCATCTAAATTCTGATGTTTTTATAGTGAGGTACGCTTCACTTGGGAAAAAATTGGTATGTATTTTAAATCTACTATAATAATTTTAGATAACATTAAAAAACAACACGATTATGTTCCACTATTTATATAATGATTGATGAATCCAAATACAGATCCACTTCCATCCCACTCCATGTGCCATTGAAGGAGGAACATGTAAATAAATATGGGATAATAATTGATGAACATTCACAAAATGTGTGAGAAACATGTGTAATTATTACATAATAACAATTTTTTACTTTAAATCATGATTACATAACAATGATTACCTATTTTCATATATTCTTCATACGACTTAGTCATAGGAATCATCAACACATATATCAAATGTACACCTACTATCAGTGGACTTAATGTGTGAAGAACAGTATGGTTGTGCCAAAGGTGTGGGTTTTGGGGTGACACCCTGAACATATTTGAAGGGGAAAAAATAGAAGGATATAGATAATGAAATGTAACATATTAAAAATGAATAATTATCCTTGAATAATAATTCAAATTGTAGATATAGTCGCTTGAAAATTTAATGAAGGGAATAAAAAAGAATAAAAAACTCAAGAAAAACCATTGCATGAAGATCCCCCAAACACCACAAGCTTTGAGGTGAACCATTCACCACAAACAGGTGTATTAGTTGATGTAATCCGTATTATAATAATTTTTTCGATGAAATTTTGAATCAGATATACACTGATAAATTTTTTATACTGGACTTCTATAGGGTAAAAATGCTTTTCATTTATATCTATCAACAACTACCCATCGCCTTATAGTAAGGGATGTGGTGTTCAATATCCAATATGACCATCTACACAACAAACCACTTCCAACAGGTCACGTGAGAGTAGAAATTATCCTAGCTCATGAGATGAGATCTAATCTACCTATTCACCTTGATGATGATGATATTCATATGGGAGGTCGAGCTGTTGGAAGATTTGTTGCATGGACATAAAATCTTGTAAAACAAATTCTTCAAGGAGGTATTCATTTCCAATTTATTTTTCAAGATAAACTTTGAACAATTATTTAATGAAACACTAAACTGATGAATGTTATTACAGACAGACAAAGGGAAGTGGTTGAAACAATATAATGACTCAAAACAAATCAATGGATCAACCAACTGATCAAAAAGACATTTTGAAAGCACTTTTACCCTGCCTGTCCAATATTTTCATTTAATAACATTGAAGGTTATTGTGGAAACAATGTTAAAAAATGGTAGTTGTCACATAGTTGATCTTAAAGAAAATATGTATGGAGAAGAAGCTGAATACTACATTAGTGTTGAGAATGTAAATGAAATCCTCGAATGTGATTGGCTAGTCACTTTAGTCGTAAATGTATATATGGGGTATGCCTTTATGATTTTCTTTTTACAAAAGATGATATACTATATTAGTTTTGACTAAATATATTTCATTTTTTTTCAAGAATATATATCGATACCAATTGAAGGGATTTCCCCATGAATAAATTTGGACTCATTATTCCTCACACCACCTCTATAGAAAAAAAATAGAATCTAAATAATGGATGAAATAGTGGAAAACCTGGTCAAATAATTTGAAAGAAAACTTTTGAATGATAGACAATTCTTAATACCATTGATGGAGGGGTAAAACTATAAAATTTAATGATATCACATATATTTTCATTTCTTTCATTACATAATCCTTTCTATGTTTTAAGAAACATTGGATTCTCATTATGGACAATTTAGATTCTCCAAATATTTATTTCATGGTTTTACTACATGGATACATAGAAAACCAACCACACATGATGGAATTTATTAGTAAGTAATAAACTAAATCCAAAATTTTTGAACTAAACATTATGTTATATAATTTATACTATCTTTTAGTAAGGATTATATTTTGGTATGGTGGTACATTAATATCGTATAAAATAAGGAATGAAACCCGGGGCTAAGAACAAGGATATTGAAAATTTCTATGACTAGACAAGTATTAGGCTATATATAATAAATTTTCACTATCCAAACTAATATCAAAGAAAATTACTTATTTTTCTCAAATTTTTCTAGTGTATGAAACAAAAAAGGGAAAATATTATGGTTATTAAGTTTGTATATTTTTTGGAGAGATCATATTCCCTGAAGAAACCAGCATCCCCAAAGTGGAATTTTTAAATATAATTATTCTTTCATTTAAAATATTTTTTAATACATTTTTATTTGTATTTTTCTAATACTACAAATAAAGTTAAAAATACTCTTATTCACATGATGATATATATATTCATAGAAATGAATAGGTAGGATACATGATGACAAAATGTACAGAAATAGTATGAAGATGTGAATTTAATAGAAATAATGGATTGTTTCATATTTATAGTTAATTTATTAATTTTTAGTATTAGTCACATAAATTTTTTACACAGGTGGATTCGTTTTTTCATGTTCGAGAAGATTGTTTGAAGGTACTCATGCTCATGAGAGATTGGACTTCGAGGCTGCAACTGAGATAATAATAAAAAAATGGGTCAAGAATGTATACAACCATCATGAAAAGTTAATTCCTACTAATTATTTAATTACTTTTTTCATAATTTTATCTACTATTTGAAAGTTAGTTTCCATATCATTTTTATATGAAGCTTATATAGTTTTTTCATAGATCTTTACACTTTCCACTGCTTCTGTTTGTCGAGATTCCAACACTGCATAGATTTGATGTTATTTAGTTGAAAAACATTTCTCTTTGAAAACTAGAAGAGTGGAGGAAGATCATGTCCTCATTTTAATGACTTATTGGGATATGATGGGAATGTGAGATTCCTCCACTCTCTTAGATTTAACCAACAAGAAAAGTTTTTCATGTAAGAACATCGACCCAATATGTAGTGTTGAAGGTTTGACAAAGTAATTAAATATAAATAATGATAAAATGGGACTTTAAGGTTTTCTAGACATTGGGATGTATAGAAACCAACCACACCTTAATTCAACACATGGTGGGATAGGTATCAACCCAGGTGCTTCATTATATTTAAAATTGACACAAATTTTTGTAAAAAAAATTGAGATACTCAAAACTGATTAAAACTATTCATATTATTTTAATACTTTAAGAAAACAGTTTTTATGTCGTTTTTGACCTCTAGAAATTATCCCCACCTCAATATGATACCCTATGTGCCTAGTATGACTAAAAGTGTCTCTTTATATTTAAAATTTACATTACTTATAGTATAAATAACAAGTGACATACTAAAAATAGAGAAAATAATTTTGGATTGTTTTGATACTTTAGGAAAAAGATCCTTAAGCCATTTGAAATTTATAGGAGTCAAATTAATCTCAAAAAAATTCATGGTGTGACTGGAAGAACTATAAGTGTATATATTTTTTAAAAACTAACATTAAATTTAGTAAAAAGAACAATTAACATACAAAAACTGAACAAATGTATTTGGATTGTTTTGATACTTTAGGAAAATGATATTTAAGTCATTTTTGATGTGTGGGAATAAAAAAAACCTCAATCAGATGCATGGTGTGACTACTATAACACTATGTGTGTCTATTTGTTTAAATTTGACATTAATTTTAGTAAAAAGAAAACGTCACATACTGAAAAACAAGAAAACAGGTTCAGATTTTTTTTATACTTTAGGAAAAGAATCCATATGTAATTTTTGACATGTAGAATTCAGACTCACCACGAATTGATTCACGGTGTGACTGGTATAATTCCAAGTGTGTATATTTTTTTAAAATTGGCATTAGCTTTAGTAAAAAAAATAAGTGACATACTGAAATTTAAGAAATTTTGTTTTATCGTTTTGATAATTAATAAAATAGATAAATAAGTTATTTGTGACATTTAGGAATCTACATCACATCAATACAATCCACAATATAACCAATATAACTAGAGGGGTGTATATTTTTTTAAAATTGACATTAATTTTATTAAAAAGAAAATGTAACATATTGAAGACCGAGAAAACACATTCAGTTTGATATTATAATTTCAGAAAATGATCCATAAGTAATTTTTGATGTGTATAAATCAATTAAACATCAATATGATGCATGGTGTGACTGATATATTTCCAAGTGCGTTTATTTATTTAAAAATGATACTTAATTTTATAAAAAAGAATAATTGACATATGAAAACTAATAAAATGAATTCAGACTGTTTTAATACTTTAGGAAAACAATCCATAAGTCATTTTTGATGTTCAAGAGTCCTAATCATCTCAATCCAATGCATGGTGTCACCATTATAAATCTATGTTTCTTTTTTATTTATAATTTGCATTAATTTTATGAAAATGAACAAGTAACATACTGAAAACCAAGAAAATTTGTTAGTATTATTTTTATACTTTTGGAAAACGATCTTTACGTAATTTTTTACATGTAAAAATCAACCACACATCAATATGATGCCCTGTGTGTCCCATACCACTCAAAATGTCACTTTTTATTTAAAATCAACATTAATTTTAGTAAAAAGAACTAGCAAAATACTAAAAACAAAGAAAAAACATTTTTATTGTTTTCATAATTTAGGAAAACGATACATGAGTTATTTATTTATAATTAAGAGTCTACCACACCCTAATCTGACACACGATGTGACTACTAGAGCTCAAAGTGTGTCTTTTTATTTAAAATTGACATTATTTTTTGTAAAAATAATGAGTGACATAGTAAAACCATAGAAAACATATTCATATTGTTTTGATACATTAAGAAAATTATCCATGAGTCATTCAAGACATGTAGAAATAAACTTCACCTCATTATAATGTACGGTGTGACTGGTATGACTAAAAGTGTATATTGTTAGTTAAAAATCGATAGTTTAGTTCAAAACCTGTCACTCTCTAAAAATTTGGAAAACATTCTCATATTTTCTTGATATTTTTGAACATAAATCCATAAGTCATTTTTGATGTGTATGGAGTAGTATCATGTAGAGCCAATGCATGATAAGACCAGTATGACTCAAAATGTGTGTTTTCTGTTTAAAATGACATTTTAGTAAAAAAAACATAACTGGCATACTAAAAACATAGAAAATGAATTATGATTGTCTTGATAATTTAGGAAAATAATATATTTAAATTGACATTAAAAAAATAAATGACATATCGAAAATAGGGAAATCACATTCAGATTATTTTGATATTTTATTAAATTGATCTATGAGTCATTTTTAACATGTATGAGTCAACCTCACCTAAATCTGACAAATAGTGTGACCGTTCTGATTCCAAGTGTGTATTTTTATTAAAAAATGACATTAATATAAGTAAAATTAATATGTAACATAATGAAAACCAAGAAATATCATTTATATTGTTTTTATACTTTTGAAAAATGACCCATGATTCATTTTTGAGGTTTAGGAATCAACCACACTTCAATAAGATGCCTGATTTTGACCATATGAATAAATGTATTCATTATCTGTTTAAAAATGATATTTTAGGTCAAAAAGATTCACTGAATAAAAACCAAGAAAACACATTCCGATTGTCTTGATAATTTAGGAAATTGATTCATATGTCATTTGTGATGTGTCTGAAGTAGTCTCATTTAATACCGATACATGATGTGATAATTATGACTCAAAATAATTTTTTCCAAATTGAAATAACATTTCGGTAAAATTAACAAAACTATCATACTGAAAACCAAGAAAATGAATTTATATTATTTTGATACTTTTGTAAAATGATCTATCGGTAATTTTTGATTTGTAGGAATTTACCGCACCTCAATCTGACACATGGTATGACATGTATAATGAAAAATGTGACATTATTTAAAATTGACATTAATTTTAGTAAAAGAAGAAGTGAAATACTAAAAACTAAGAAAATACATTTGGATTGTTTTGATATTTTAGTGTAGTGATACATAACTAATTTGTAATGTGTTAGAATTAACATCACCTCAATTTGATGCATGATGTGACCTATAAAACTCCAAATATGTCTTTTTATTAAAAATTTATATTTTATTAATGTATTCATTCATATTAATGATTAATTTATTTCCATTAGTATTAATAGCATAATATTTTATTTCTTAAATAGGAGGAATATCTTTCTCATGTTGAGACGATCTGTTCAGAAACTAATACCATGGGCAGACATTTTTTAGAGGGGATCATTGACATCAAATGATTAAAAATTGAAGTTTTCAAATGATTGTTGGATAAATGTAAATGTAATTATATAAAACATTGTATTAAATTTATATAGTAGTGTTTTTTTGTATTCATGATTTCAAATTTATTTCAATTAAATTATATATTTTGTGTTGATAGGTTATAGGGTTTTGTTGTGTGTGATGTTATTTTAATGGAACACTATAGTAAAATAGACCTTTATTAATGCTAAAAGTAGAATTGATTATGGAAAATAGGCCTTTATTAATGCTAAAAGTAGCATTGATTATGTTTGGAATTTATCAGCTCCAAAATAGTGCCGAAAAAGTGGGGACTTTATCAATTCTTTTTTTAGTACGAATAATGGATAGCCTCTATCAGCACTACTATTAAAAACACTTTTTAGCATTGTTAAAATCATTTTTTCACACTATAAAAGGAAATATTTGTAGTAGTGATAGTCCCTTGATTCATTGATAGATCTCTTGAGACAAACAAGTTGAAAAAATTAGATGGGTTTTTACCCAGTAGTTTTAAAATATCTTGAGGATAGATCTTGACGGTAGAGGTATAATGTGTCTGAGACATGATGTGAAATAATTAGTAATTTTCATCATTGAAGTTTTAGTTATAATTAATATCAATGATTTTTTCACTATGACATTATCTCTGAATGCATTTCATTCTCAGTTATTGATTAAATGCCTTGTATTATTCAGTTATTTACCATTCCACTTTGAATATGAATTATCTTATCATTATAGTAAAGTTTAATAAATTACATGTTTGTTTAGTTTTTTACCTTTCCATGTTGATTTTTTTATTGATACATAATAGATTATTTTGTACTCAACCCCTATAGAGCATTTGAGGTCACCTTTTTTCCCTTCCATGGATACACACTAGAATTTGTTGAATGAGTATTAAATAATGAAATTCATTTTCTTTTGTAATGAATTATGTTTTATTTTCTATTCCAAATTTAAAACGGGTATCAGGTATATATCTGGTTCACCAATACTTATAAACTAATTTGTCCTTTCTGATATGATTCTTTGTATCTATGCCAATGTAAAAAATTAGGGCACCAACTCCGGGTTACTAGGGTTGAGTTCATTACAGATTATCTTTTGATACACCGTCATCATTATTTTAATTCTTTCCAATAATAAGATCTAGATATAAAACTCAAAATAATTCAACCAGATACTTTTAGGAACCTGAAATTCCTAGCCTCAACAAAATAATGAATTCAGAGAAATAGTTGTAATAATGACTAGACTGAAGAGGTTTAGCCTCATGATCATGGTGATAATTATCACTAATGATGCCTATATATTTAAGGGAGATCGATAATGAATGAGTAAATTGTTACCATACTATATGACATGAAATCATTCAATTACTATATCCATAAGCATATTTTTGTATTGGGGAACTATCTATATAGATGTGCAGAGATGTAGTTGGGAAGAAATAGAATATTCCTATGGTAGTTTAAATTTCAATATATCATAAACATATTTTAATAATTACTAGGTAGTTCTCACATCATGTTCATATATATTAAAAAATGTATTTTCAATGATTTGACTAGTAGTTTTTTCATGGAATGTTGAGATTTATTTATAAAAAGTTATTGAAATATTTTTATAAGTTATATTCTCGAATTATGTGGTCCTTGGAATTTCCTAAAGAGCCCTTTTTATATGGTTTATCTATCATTAATGTGGATTCTCCATTTATTATGAAATAAATACATATGAAATTATTATAAATGACAATTATATTCTGATTAAGGAGTTGTTTTGTGAACTTTATATTGAATAACATGAACCTCTTGATTACGAAATAACATAATGGGGATCCTTGATTACTTAGGAGAGATTCTAGGAAAAGTACTATAATGTCCCAAACATAACATACATGGATATCATATCATTTTAGATGAATATTCATCACATTAAAAAATATTCCCAAAGACCAAAATAATTTAGTGCCTTTGGAAAAATGGAATAATATCTTCTAACTTTGGGATGGATATCCAAAGTATCCCATAAATATCTTCACCTTTAGTACTCCTACATAAAACATTACTTTATAACATGGGGTAAGGAAACATAAGAAAGGGTGAGTTGAGATTCTCAGTAAGGGTAAACACATAATATAAGGAAGATTAACATGGCCATACGGGTAATAGAACATGAGAATGACATTTGAAGAGAATACCCTACATATCAAAGATCATTCAAATGAGTCCTAGAATAAATATTGGTAGTTCATAAGACATAGATCATAAGGGAATCAAGAGAATAATTCATGAAATCATAACACATGAATAAGTAATAGAATATTAGAAGACACATAAACATATAAAATTATTTCCATAATAGTCAAGGATTATTTCCAATGACATTTTAGTGGAAGAGGTTTACTCCCCAAACCATATTATTATTCAAGGTGCACTCCCCAGACCATCTTAGTAAAAAAAATTCATTTACCATAGCATGTTTACTCCATGTTCCAACCCTCTATTACTAAAAAAATGTTCAATTACCATTCTATACATATATTACTAAACTAGGTTTACTTCCCATTCTATCATTGTATTACTAAATTGGGTTTACTTCCTGTTCTAGTCATGCATTATTGAAATTGGTTCACATCCTATTCCAGCCCAGTCTTACTAAACTAGTTCACTTCCCATTACATCCCATTTATTACTGAACCATGTTCACCCATCAATCCATACCTTTAATACTGAATCAATATCACTCCTTTTTCCATCCTCGTATTAATAAACCTTGTTCAATCCTCATTCTAGCCCTGTCATATTGAACCGAATTCGCTCCTCATTCCAACCCGATCATACTTAAATGAGTTTAATCCTCAATAAATCCCATATTTTATCATGTGATATAAATATGTAACCAATTAATTGGATGTAAATTAGGTCCCACCCATCACATAATAGAATCATACATGTGTGCGCCACAAGAGAACAAAACATTCATCATTTCTTAACCCATAGAAAGAGATAGATTTTATAATAAACATATAATAACCCTTAAAATGAAATTAGTTTTATAAAAATTTCATCATAATATATCCTATGAAAGAAATATTTGTATTTTGGTCATTTATTCATAGATTAAACCATGAAAGGAATCAGGTTTAATAAGCATTTTATCAGGGTATAATCTGTGGAAGAGAAAATGGATTCATAAACAAATTTTAATCTTAAACATAAACCTATAAAATATAGAATAAGAATGGTTACTGTGGATCATACTCCCATTAATACATACACCATAAAAATGATGTCATTTAAGGAGGATACTTATTTTGAAATATCATATAAAATATTTCTTATGGAAAATATCACATCCTCTTTAAAAATGATTTTAAAAACATAATACCTTTGGAAAAACTTTTTTCATTTAAAATAACTTTGAAATCACACAAAGTAAGATTTTAAGACCATAATTAATTTCTAAAGAACTTTTTTTTAAAATTTATCTTAAGATATCATTTGAAAAAAAAATTGATAGAATTTTTAGAAGACATGGATTTTGAATAGAACAGATTTCTAACCAAGGTGAGAAATACATTCAGATTTTACTAAAACATTTTATTACTTATATTATGTACCAGAGAGTGTAAAAATGGTACCATTAAATGAATATATCATTAATATGAATAGGGTAATAAAAATCATGATATTTCTTTATAGATAGATCATAATATTTTATCAATCGAATCATAATAATAAACAATCCAAATAAATGATGAGATTATTGTAATAATCTATTACCACTTTTATAACATTGAATTATGATTATTATGAAAGAATACAATTACCTGAATCATCAAATATCATTATAAGAATGAGATTAATGGAATTAAATTTCAAAGAGAGCTATATACACCTCGTTAAAGATTATAGGTTCATAACATGGAAGATGTCTCAAAGGCGACAAATTGAGACAAAACTACATTTGAAATTTGGGATATTTTGAACCATAAACCCCATGAAAGAGAGATCATAGAATGGATAGGTAAATAACATTAAATTTAAGGATAATAATAATGTCATAAATTCATGGGTAGTATATACACCATACGAATTAATGTATTGGTTAATATGGTATATGTCTTGAAATAATAAAAGTAAGACTAGAAAAACCCTTACTTATTCATTAACTTTTGAATCATGATTATGATGAAATTATAACATCAATTGAAACTTTTAATATCATTAAATAATGTAAATTCAAGATATAACATGTTAAATTTTAGTATATGTTCCACACAACAAGAATAAGTGGTGAATATAACATATATATCATAGAAACGAAAGTGAGATGAGAAAACCCTTACCTTTAGTCTGGAATTTCTTTTTACACATTAAAAAATATTGTATAAAAAATATATGATTATTATGAATACACCAATGAACCATATTATAATGTATAATACCATATATTACTTTATCATTACTTTATAATACCAATTTATTAACAAACTCATGTTAATGTTATGTTTCGGGCAATAACTTTTTTGTTTTTTGTACATGTTTTGACATTGTTATTATTAGCCCTCTTTATTATATATTTATTTCCTTATTTAATGAATGTAAAAAAATATGAATATAATATATATTCATTATATATGTCTTTATAATAACTATAAAATATAAAAATATAAAATCGAATACCCTGTTCATGGAGATGGTAGGCCATACGTACACATGAATGATGTTTCCATTTTCATACCACATTGAAAGAGAGAAATTAAATGAAATATATGTACATATATTTATTATCATTAAATTATAACTATTATGTCATGTATATCATATAAATTCCCTTAACCCATTCTTAATACATTCCATGTAAGGTTTGAATGAATCACATCGCTTTGAGGAGGTAGTAGTCCCCACATCTAAAAACGAAGTTATCATATTTCCACAAAACATAAATCATGAATTTATGTGTTATATAATAATTAATGAAGAATAAATACATCATAAATATTATATATGTCATATAAAACAGTATTTTCATCAGTATTCCCTACTTTTAAAGGTGTTAATGGAAGTAAAAACGATATCAATTCGCGAGGTGGTAGTTTTCCACACACACAAAAGATTATTACGTATACCATTTGATAGAAATGTGTGAAGGTGTAGGTCAAAAAATTAAAATAAAAAAATGTCAGTATATTTATTATATTTATGTTTATATATTGTAATGAAATAATAATAATTTAAGGGTTAATAATTATCACTACTAAAATTTTAAAATATTCCAGTGGTTTCTATCTGTTGGGAAAGGGCATGAAACCGTTGGTGTGTTAGCCGTTGCAGAAGCTCTATGCCAACGGTTCATTAGAAATTGTTGGTATTGGATGTATGAATGTAATCTATGCCAACAGTTTATGTAATACCTTTGGTATATATGTGTACCAATAGTGCTAAAACCGTTGGTACAAATGATGTCGAGCTTCTAACCTATTCTAATGGTTCAATGAATCCATTGGAATACATGTATAGCAACGCTTTTTTAACCGTTGGTATACATGAAATATATTTTTTTTCTCAATGGTTTCATAAATTATTGGGATATATATTTTCCAACAAACATAAGTTGGCCCCCAATATAGTATACCAATGGTTTTCTAAACCGTTGGCATATCCTCTACTCCACTTCAAACATAAATCCCCCCCACTGTAAACCGTCACCTTTAATAAACCTCCCCCCATTGTAATCCTGCACCTCCCATAAACCTACACCTCCCACAACAAATATAATATGCAATCATAATTTGAAAACATAAGATGGAAAAAACCCGCACCTCAGTCTTCCAAAGCTGGGCAACCCCCCCCCCCTTTATAAACCTACACCCCTTAAAGCCAATGTGAACCAAAACCTACACCCCAGTCTTCCAAACCCAGGAAACACACTATAAATATGCACCTCTTTAACCCACTAAAAAACTACACCTTTTACGCTAGAAAACCCACTGCTCTTAAACCCACTGTAAACCAAAACCTTCACCTCATTCTTCCAAAGCTGGGAAACCCACTCTAAATCTATGCCTCTAAAACCTGCTACAAACCTACACCTATTAAACTAAAAACCCCATTGTAAACTAAACATTTTCCAATCTTCCATAGCACCTGTAAACCTCCCACAATAAACCTATAAAAATGAACCTCTTCTAGGTGTATAGGTTATAATAAAACCCATCACATCTGAAACTGAGCTTATTCATGTACTAGTCCAGTAAATAATATCACTCTCTTAGTTAATGAATTATCCCATGTAGTTACTTCCTCATCCAATACAATTTGACCTTTATGAATAAAAAATCCATATGTATAATTCTTATTTTTTGTAATCCATTTATAAAATAAAATGTTATGTCTATATGGAATACCATAAATCCCCTCTACATCATCATATAAAATTATACCTGAATTGTTTCTATTCTACCCATAGGATCAAATATCTCATCTAAAAATATACCTTTAATCTAGGAGTATCCCTTTCACAAAATTCATGAGGTAATTATTTCTATTATGAGTATGAGACTGATTTGAGTCTCCAAGAATCTAGCTGATTCCCTAGTGTAACATATATGAGTACCAAAAGGACTGATATTTTTCACTTGGATGCTGAGACATTTTTGAGATGGGTGTATAGGTCTGGAGTGACTAGAACCTTGGACCTTTCTGGTGAGCTATGATATGGACAAAATGCCCCTGTTTTTATTTAATACATGTGTTGGGTGACAAATTCTAACATGTATAGTGATATATCTTAAGGAATGACAACACCTTGAGTGATAAGGTGTTGGAAGGACCCTTACATGAGTGATAATGAAGTTATCAAATTATAACAGGATATCTAACAATACCATGATTGATAAGTTAGTGGTCGTGATAATGGACTCACTGTGAGTGATAAGGTTCTAGATGAACCCAACCACGAGTGATAATGGAGCGTTTGGAATGTGATATTAGAGTTACAATTTTTAATATGGTATTATTTTAAAAAATGGATTTACATTGATCATAATGTATTAATATGTATGTTTGTTGAGTGAGAAGGTTGTTATGTGATATATAGTGGTATGAGACAATACCTTTTGTAGTATAATAGATGTTGGGAGTTGAGTGATGACCTATATTGAGTGATAATTATTAGTTTTGGTCTTGGATACATTACTCTATCCTACACATTCAGGTTATGGTTGAGTAATCATTGATACTACCCATATAGAGTATTTGCATATAGAATGGGTTTCATGTATGATGGTACAATGATGCAGGTTTTTTGTTCAGAAAAAATTATCTATACTTTAGTATCATGGAAACCTACTTATCACACGATGACATAATACACTTGGAGTCTTGGTGTCCTAGTTAGAACATGACATCTGACACGATATGCATGTATATTTATTTTTATAACATTTATGTTGCTCAGGTATACATATATGTAAAAATATATTTGTTTCTCTTCGTGAGATTCTAAAGTCATATATTTCTAACACCTAGCATGATCAACCTAGTATGTATGTAGATCTTATGATATTTTTTCTGATCTGAGAAAAGATTATGTACTTGATTGGGATATATTATCTCAATAGGGATTGCAGGTGATGATATTAGGTGGTGATCAAGGATGGAAGTAGATCCTATTGTGTATTTTTTTTTATATTTTTATTTGGGTCATTTTGGTGGGAAATTAGTTGATGTATGAATTTATGTATCCACATGGTTTATTATTATAAAATTATGTTTTTTCTGATGAGAATACCACTAAAAGGGAGATATATATATATATATATTTGTGTGTGTGTGTGTTGGTCATTTTCATGCACAACTATGAATGGTGTGCATCACACCAGGCTTCTATATCAATATAGAATAACTAGATGTTGCAATGTTGTATAGGTATCTCCCCTTATCATGACAAACTCATGCACTATATATATATATATATATATATTTGTGTGTGTGTTCTGGCCATTTTTAGACACAACTATGAATGGTGTGGATCACACAAGGCTTTTATAATATTCTCATTATTCTGGAAGTGTTCATGCAAAGAACATGTTTTTAAATTCAAATAAATATACTAAATAAGACTCAAAGAACATTCACTACTATTTTCCATTAATATCTTCATGTTTAC
The DNA here is from genome assembly GCA_963277665.1 of Viscum album. Taxonomy (NCBI): domain Eukaryota; kingdom Viridiplantae; phylum Streptophyta; class Magnoliopsida; order Santalales; family Viscaceae; genus Viscum; species Viscum album. The sequence continues at coordinate 443,364,333 of OY728142.1, forward strand.
CATCATCATCCATTGAGAACTATTAACTATCAATCCACATAATATACATATATCTCCATTTAAATCCACTACTTAAAATAGCCAAATATCTTGTGAGAATACTTCCATTTTAATTCTCCACATTTTCAATAACTTTGGAAAGCTTTTAAACATCTAACTGAATATCTGTGGCATAAAAAACCATTTGAACTGTCATTTTAAAATTATAAAACTCATTACATTGAAACTCACTTTTTAATTGTGTTTCCAAAAAAATGCCTTTTCCCTTCACACCAAGGCATGAAACAACACTTCTTTATGCAATATTTCCTTCTAAACATCGGACACCATGACCACTTGGCCATTTTTCTCCACTACAAAATCCTAATAGACCAAAACTCCCAGCTTTCCAATACATAGGTCCACCATAGTGAGAAGAATGCCTTTAGTGAGTATCCATACTATAATTCTTCTCATTAGAACATGGGAAAAATGTTTCAACATGAATATTCAAAAGAGGAGGCACTAAATCATATGAATTGGTGGTGGGGAGATGACGCTTACGGTGGGGAGCACCATAATCCTGACAGGAGTTAAACAGTGACACCATTAGTGTTTTTAGATATATGGGCTCAGGTAAACACCCTAAGGGGTGTCCAAGAGGCCATAAAAACACCCTAAATGGGTTTATCTATAAGATAAGGTCACAATAGACATGATATAACAAATAAAATTTCTAATATTCTATAACAATGGATCGCCAGAAGGTTGTAGCGAGCAACACAATGACACAACATCTCAAGGGAAACAAAATGATATAAAATAATCATAATCCCTACAAAAACCATTTAAAAATTAAATCACCTCACCTAAACATGGGAATTTCATTTATAATATTCAAAGGGTGAAAAGGAAAGTATCATGAATAAGGAATATGCCTACTTGGGCAATTCCATTTGTGCTAAATGAGTATGATAATACAATTTATATTATTCAAAGAAAACAAAAACTAACTAGCTATAAAACAAACACCAACAAGAGGAATATGTAAAACTCAAACCAAATATAAATATGATATGAAAAACTATCACTACTCTTTGGTTTCAAAGAGAAAACACCTCTGTTGGAGGGGTTTTATTATAATATCATGGCATTGATTTATCAAAGAATTCATTATATTGTATTTAGCATTTATTCTAAAACCCATTCAACACAAATCAAATGCAATAATTTAAGCAACTAGATCAATATAACTATCACTGTGAGTTTTCACACACAACGCACCTCCATTGGAGGGGTTTTATTATATAAACATGACTTTATTTATCAAATGAACTAATTATATTAAAGAACACTTATTCAAGATATGCATTTCAATAAAATTATGCAGAATTAAGAAAGAAGCTAAATTCATTTGAAATAAATTTAAATTAAAGAGGCTATAATAGGGAATCTATCTCAAGGTGGAACCAAGCTGTCCACTTCGGCTCTTGGGGATTTATAACTAAAAGTTGCTCCTCCTCCTATGGGTATATGTACCTTATCACACATTCAAGGACACCTGGTCCCTATGCACACACCTGCATGGCCATGAGCATGTGCAAGGGGATCCTTGAACATATTATTATATGCATATACTAGTCCCCACTCACTTGCATATGCATATATATATATATATATTCAAGGGAACACCTAGCCCCATATGTGCATAATCACTGCCATGGGTGACTATACATGTAACATGGGAACCCACGTACATATACTTACCTATGAACACACAGGTGAGTCACCCTTGATTTGGCGACTCGAAACCAACAATCAGGGATCAACACACTACACAAAGGATATTAAGAACCTTAAAACACATGAAAAACGCTACATAACTTGTGAGAAACCAACCAATGTAATTAAAGCCTTACCTAGACTGGCAGCGGAGAACTAAATCCACCCGAACCAACACGAAATGATTCAACGCCCTACCGAAAACATAATATGAAGTAAAAAACACTAATGAATGAAATATATGAGGTGCGAGACAAGTAGTAATAACAAAATTATTACCTCAGATCAATGCTTGTGAACTGAATCAATATGAATTCCTTTTGTCCCCCTTCGTAGAATATAAATGCCCTCTATCCATAGAATGCAGTCAAAGATCCATGTATCCAATGCGATAAAGAAAATAAAATAAAAACTAAACTAAAACATACCTATCTTTTGTGACTATACATGTCACCACCCAACATATAATAACCACAATTACACATGGTTCAAATCATGTTCTTTCAAGTAAAGGGGAAACAGATCAATGTTTCAAAATGATACCATTAAATAGTACATTCTTATTAATTACCAATTACTCTTCCTATTAATGTTATATAATCAATTTGGCCCAAGTTTCAACTTATATTGGTTTTGTTCAATAAAAGGGATGAGGTCTTATTATTCTTTGTTTTTATGTTTACAATTGAGATATTTGTTTGAAAATGATGCATGTATTTGGCATTATTATTTATGGTCTTAGTTCTTATCCTATTGGCATCAGGCCTGTCCATATGAATAATTCTTGGAATGTAGGGTTCAGTTGACATTTATGTGCTTTAATGTGATTGATGTCACTAACGATGAGGAATCAAATGTTTAAACTAAAAAAAACCCTATATGGTGTTTTTATATATAAATTATTGGAAGTATTCTACATAGTTTAATGAAAATATTACATCAAACTAATGGTATTATGGATCATATGGTTATATTTTCGTTGATTAAGACTACATAGTGTTTCCATACAAGGGATGTATATTGACCCTTGGTGAATTCTGGGCATTGGTGTTTGTAGTTACAGAGACAAAAATCATTTGATATTACAAGATAAGATTCAATGAGTTATCTATAAATTAATGATCTAAGTAAGTCACAATTGATGGATAGATTATCACTATATAATATAGGAAATCATTGAACATCTCTCTATGGTTTCTGCATGTTTTTCATATGAATCTGATATGTGGTATAACCATGAATGGGATGTATACCTCTACTGGGGACACCTCCAACTCATCAAAGGACATCCACTTCCGAAGGACTTCCCTCAAAGAATAAATATAAGAGGAAATGTGTGAGGTAGTCAGCTAAGAAACCTCACCCTAACTCAACAATTATGTAGTGTGTTTTCTGACTTTAATCATCAAATTTATTAAGTTTCTATTCCTGTATAAAGAAATTATTAAGAGCCTCTATAGACCATTAAACACCAACATGATTATTCGGTCATTGATTTCCAAGGAATAGATTATAACTATGTTCCATGGGAGTCATGGAATCTAAGTATGGTAAATGAAAGGAAATATATTAACATAGTATACGTATTGATATGGTGTTCACAAGCCACTTAGGTTAAGAGAAGGTTCTTTAGTGATATTATGGAAATAAAATCACCATGTCACTAGGTCTCTAAGTGGATAAGATGTCGATTGGGATATGAGTGGTCTAACATATGTCTTAAAATTAAGTTGATTTGTGTATGTACTAAATGAGGATTTAGATCAAGTAAAATATTCCGAAGAGGATTGGGTCTTGTAGTGATAGGTGTGGAAATTGTATATCTAGCGTTTGATGATGAAATAATTATGAGGATGGATTGGAATCTTGGTATGTTTTTAGAGTGGGATGGTCCCTCTGAGTATATAAAATGTTTTATGAAATGTTTTATTCAATTTAATGATTCAAGAGTTCAACTAATGATATGAAGGATGAGATTCTAGTGTGGGTATTGCGTATTGTCGGACATATTTTCATTATAATTCCAAGAGGATTGGTGTAATTTACCTTAGGATAAAACCTGGTTAGTGGGGATGGGTTATAATACATGATTTTGATTAGGTTCTTTCCCTGATTATTGAGAATATAATGTAGATCGGTTCTACACGGTGTTCTTTTCTGACTAGGAAAATCATGAGGTGAATAACCCTCTTTTTCTATTTGGATGATGAGATGTGCATCGAGGCATCAGATAATCCTCGAGAGATGAGTTTAGACTATGTAACTGAGAGGATAGACTAGGATATGGTTGATAAGATTGGGTGAGTGGCTAACCCATGTGAGGATGATACGATGTATGTAGACACTTTGAGACACTTGGGGTTATTTATGCCATCTCATGGAGACACTTGGGGTTATTTCATGACTCCAACATACTCCAGAAATGTTCGCACACAATTTTTTAGAAAAACAATTCCATCACTTGGAAGAACCCAAGGCTCTTCTAGCTTCTAATTTTTCCTCACAATCACACCTCATGGTATTACAGTATACAAGTGATCTACGTTAATTAGTCAGGATAGCATCACTACCCTCCATCCATAGAAAGAAGTAAAATACCTAAGTGGAAAATGAGATAAAGAAAATAAAATAAAAACTAAACAAAAACATACATGTATCCTATGAATATACATGTCATCGCCCAGTATATAAGAACTATAATGCCCTATGGGTTAAATAATATTCCTTCAAGAAAGGGGGAAACAGTTCCATTTAATAATCTCTTCATTTTTCATTTTTTTGTTTATGTTGTACGTTGTTGGAGACACCATACTAGTATAATTAGACATTGAATATGAACCTATGCTACATTAGTTGAGTTGAATATTGTGCACATAACCCTCTTCACTATGAAAATAACCTCATAGGGACCACAATCAATGTTTAGTAGTTGATCATACTCTTGAACCTGGTTGGACACCAGTCTATGAACCAGATGGACTACTTGGTCATGAGTGTGTAAACCATTTCATTATAATATACTAAGAATAAAGGTGTTGGAATATTTTCTACTAGAAAGGGGAATTTCTCAAGGCTTGAGTGCCAGTCGACTTCAGTTCCTAAGTTAATGGACCCTTAACTATCCGTAGATGTCAAGGGGTGTCTCCCATGGGTGTCTTGTGGTGTGTAGTGTCTATCAATGATTTCTGTGGTGAATCTGTATTTTGTGAAATGTGTATTGCATGGTCAGTTTAATAAATAAATTGTTCAATTCAAAAATATACCCATAGTCAATAGAGATATACCCACTTTTGATAGAGAATACCATCCAATAACCAACTCGTAAATCAAAGACCAATATTTTAATTTACCAATTCCAATTACATAATATATGCAACACCAACTTAGGTTCTATTAACAAATCAATTAAATGGAAAGAAACTCACCACAATAACCCATAAAATCTCATATAGCATCACTCACCTCAAATTAAACCACATCATTTTACATCTTAATGACGATACAATTTCATCACATATATATCATGATTAACAAAAAAAATCCAACACAATATAAGGTCTAATAGAAGTCTATATAGGAAAATAAGAGGTTTTTAAAAATCATGAACTTTTTATTGAATGTAATCTTCTAATGAATGGAATAAAACTTGTGAATCTAACCCTACATTTCTAGAAGACTCTATTTTGAAAAAAATTCACAATTTACCCAATAATTCATCACACAACGAGTTTGTTACAACCCAAAACTATAGAAAATGCACGATTAATATGAATGGTTATCCTAACCATGAACATAAAAAATCATTCCTTATTGCCCCATTTTTTAAAAAATAAAGACTAATTATTACCTGGAAGTTCCGATAAAGAATCCTGGTGGGAGGAGAGGGAGCCGAGAGAGGGGGGGGGTGGCATGACTGGAGAGGGGGCAGAGGGACGTTGGAGGAGGAGAATGAGCCAAGAGGGGAGGGGGTGTTTCCAAGAGAGGGAGATAAGAGGGAAGGGGGGAATGTTTCTGGGAGATGAGAGGGGAGGGGGACATCATCATCGTAGAGGGAGACAAGATGATAAAGGGAACATCGCCAGAGGAGAGGGAGGGGGGCCGTGAGGTGGAGGCGGAGGCTAGGAGGAGATTGAGATCAGGGAGGGGGGGGGGTCAGGAGGCGGAGGTCGAGGACGGTTCACACAGGATGACAAGTTGTTATAGATCCCTAAATTGGGTTTTATTTTTCTATACATTAAAAAAAACCATAATTAATATTTTTCTTTCCCCACAGTTTTGTTGAACTGTTGGGAAAACCCAACATATAACACCCTATTCCAACTGTTTACTAGAACTGTTGGTATAGGATCTTTATCCTAATGGTTTTTTCAAACCATTGTGAAATAAGTGTTGGTATAGGTCGAAATTCCACTAGTATATATAAAAAAGTTCTTGTTAAAGGATGTTACCTCTTGTTTGGGTAATTGCACTTGGTTTTCAAAAGAGGAGTAACTTGGTTTTATTAATGACCAAATTGATGCTCCTAGTATGAGAGGAAGGGATTTGGGATCTTATTTTGGAATTTTTAGATGATCCCAATGGATGTATAAGTGTGAATATGTGAGGGGATTGAGTGTCATTTTGTATCAGAGGAGGAGTGATATTTTTGTAAATATAAAAAGGTAAACACTGTTGAGAGGGACCCCTTATATAATGTGGCACTAATAATGGTATATTTTTGATAAAATGGAGTATATGGTGTAAATATTTTGAAAAATTGATTTTTATATGTATTTAGGTTATTTCTCCTCTTACGTTAAATTTTAACCACTAAGTAAACTCATTTTTACCTTAATTGTTGCAAATAATAATAATCAATTTCACTCATATTTTTGGTCAATTTTTTTTATCATACTATAAATTATAAATTAGTCTGATTCAAAATATTTAATCCATTTTTATAAATTCAAATAATAGAACTGGCAGGAATTAATTTAAAATTAATCTCATAGATGTGATAAGAAAGAAAGATTTTAAAGTAAAAATTTGAAATGATTGAAATATTTTTATGTCAAATTTCATAGTGAAATTTATTAAAATAACCTAGATTGGTGTTATTCTGTATTACTAAACTAATTATAAATTAAAACCAATTTTAAAAATAATTTAACTATATAAATAAATTATATGAAAAAATAGTTTTTAATAAAAACTCATTGTTTTTATCTATTCATCAAAAAATGAAACTTCTCAGAAAAACACAAAAATTCACCCTTGGTAAATTATGATATTCAAATTTAGAAAATAAATTTTAATTTTTAAATAAAAAATTATTATTATTTTAGAAACAAAATTTAAAATAGGTTCACCATTAAAAGGCCATAAAATTATCTTTTTGAAAAATAAATCTTTTTATTTATACAATTGTATTTATTCTTATCCTATACCTATTAAATATATTAGATAAGTTTCACATTTTTTATAAAAAATATAATATAGAAATTTTATTAAAAAATAAATCAAATTTTGTCTTTTTATTTATTGAGACAAAAAAAAATTTCATAGAAAAATAGTTTTCTTAGGAAAAAATAAATTTATTTTAAAATAGTTCTTAATTTCATTTATAACATTTTGAAAAGAAAAGTATTAATATTATATAATTGTGTAAATCATATTTTCATAATTTATTTAATCTTATACATAACTTTCATTCCAACATTTAGGTGATAACACTAATAATATTTTAATAACAATATAAAAAGTATATTGTAGTTCGGTAAAACTCATCCTTCCATGTAACACAAGCTATCGATGGAACTTGGAATTATTTGTAACACAAGCCAAAAATTGTTTTGCGTGTACCTCAAGCTAATATACGTTCATTATTTAGTGTAAGATTAACTTGGTGATGCGTGAAACACAAGCCAAACATAGTGTTTTATATTACACAAGCTATATTCATTATTGCATGAAATATAAAATATTTGAAAATAATAAATTAAAAAAAATCATAAAATCTACGGTTATTGCATTTTACCCCCATTATCATGAATTTCACCCAAAAAAATCATCTAGGTTATCAAAGAATTAATAATTGAATGTTCCATTTATACAAAACAACATAAAAATTAATATTAAAACTTCCATTAAAAAGGTAAAGTTGGAACCATAATAGTTACCAAAAGTAACTCACAACTAGATATCTACATAAGAGAACATAGGATGGGAGTGAAATTAGAAATGCGATAAAAGCGTAAATAATTATATAGAGTGATAAGTATCACTGATCAACATCAAATGAATGATCAATTTAATGTTTTGGGAATCAAAACCATAAATCTGTGTTTATTTATAAGACCATCAGTTCAATAGAATTGAAGTCATTAGTGAAAAATATTTTTCAATATCCTTTTTCTTGAGGAAAGAAATTATTTAACTATATAATAAAGAAATATACTTGGTTTATTTTATTCCATTTCTTATGCACAATATCTAGAAGGCCCCAGCCTTAAAGCTTACTTAATCTTGAGTTAATACATGATTACACATTGAGGATCTTTTCAGGTTTATAGTTTTAGATAATTATATCATAAAACTTTCATTACATTCCACATTTAAACGAAGTGGTTACATAAAGATAGTATTCATTTTTTCCCATCAACGGAAACATATTTAAAAATAAAGCATGGAATCTTTCTTGACACTTCCTTGACACTATCATCATAAGATGTACCTTTCGCTTGACCTGTGAAAAATATTTCAAAAAAACATGGGACGAGCATAAAAAGCTCAGTAAGGGTTATAAAAATATGTAAATGAAATATGAGTTCATATATACATAAGAATGAAATCATACTTTACCCATAAAACATTGTCACTTTAACATATCTCATCAAATCATGAATAAATCATAGAAATAATAAGACATAAAGGTAACTTGAGGCATTCATAACATTCTTATGTAGGGAGTAACCCTCTTGGTTACGTTTGGAACACCCATCACAGTATATTCCCTAAATCTATTCGGAGAAACCTTAAAGTTTCACTCATTCACATTACCCAATGCATTGGAAAGCTATATCAGGCTCACCCGCCCTTAGTTTATCACGGAACCACCCGTCTTCATAATAATTCCCAAGAACCATAACATAATTGTATCACATAAAACATGCATAAAGGAAACATAAAATTTCCACATTTCAATCACAAGATATCAATACAACACATTGATATAATAAAAACATTATGAAAACCATTTTCAATACCAAAATAAAAGAAAAGTACAACATGGTATTTATTTTTGTTTTAAAAAAAGTATGTCTTGTAGAGGAAGCCGAAACTCAAATAATGGTCACGGCGGCGGAGAAGTCGTTGTTGCGGCATACGTATGACAAAAACATTCCCTTTTGTCATTTATTAAACGCTTCATATAAAAAATATTCCTTTTGGATAAATGTAAAAGTCAAAGGGGTTTATACATCGAATAAAAGAAGGTTGTGTATAAAATAAAATATGCCTCAATGAAAGGAGATTGAGACGAAGTCCCTTACAAAGACGGTATCCTTGGTTTAAGGATAAATCAATTACATAATTTTGTGCGACAAACGAATACACCAAATATAAGTGGATATTAAGTGTAAAACAATCAGATATTATTAACACATATTTATAGAACGACATATTCAAGGAGTACAAGTTTATCCCAAAGAATCAAATTTGGGTAAAGAAGTTCTCTTGCAAAAATTTGACAGCCTAACGACGTCACCACAAAATTCAGAAAATGAGTTGATGAGAGATAAAAAGGGTATCTCATCACATGGACATAAAAATTAAATCAATAAGGATATATAAGAACATATCCCAACATAATATTATGTGAATTAAAAGACATAACAAAAGAAGTCTTTTAAAAAGAGGAGGGTGAAAGGTTCCCTTACCGACATGGGTATCTTTCGAAACATACACCCCGTGAAAGAAGGAAAATACAACATTGATTTAAATACTCATAAATGAAAGTATATTACACAATGAGTAATTTAATGGGTAGTACATACACCGCTAAAAGGGAATTGTGGCAAATGTAGCATAAATCTCACGGGAATAAAAGTGAGATGAAAAATCCCTTACGAAAACTCGGCAGCCTAACGACGCCACTTAAAACTTCCAAAATGGGTTGATGAGAGAAAATAGGGTCTCTCATCATATTAAAACAAAGTTTAAAGAAATAGGAATATAAAAGAACATCCCCCATCATAACAAATAGGAGATTAAAATAAATGACATAAAGGAGAGTACTTAAAAAGAAAGAGAGAGGTTAGGTCTCTTACGAAAATTCGGCAGCCTAACGGCACCACTCAAAACTTCCAAAATGGATTTATGAGATAGAATAGGGTCTATCATCATATGAACATAAAAATTACAGTAGGAGTAATATCAAAGAACATCCCAATCATAAGAAATATGAGCTTAAAAGGAATGACATAAAAGAGTGTACTTAAAAAGAGAGAGAGGTTGGATCTCTTACTTCAAGTCCGACTTGTGTTGTTCATTTCTTTATATTCCTGAATAATAAACTTTGGTAAATTTATAATTGCCTAAGGAAATCCTTTAAATATTATTATTCAGTTCATATCACATATTATAATGTTATAATAATTTTTTAATAATGTTATTTTATATCAGATGTTTTTGTCGATGTTTGGTACATGAGTCAAAAATGAACTTGTTTGAAAACTGATTGTCCATGTAGTTATAAGTAAATAATTTCCAGAATAGTATTAATGATGAAAATATCATATATATCAAGTAAATATTAATTTTATACTATTCCATATCATTTGGAGATAAAAAATGAAAAGCACCGTTCATGGAGATGGTAGGCCGTACATACGCATTAACACTACTTTGATTTTTTTCTTTGTCATATTAATGGAATTAAAAATAAATGATATATATATATATATATATTATAATTAAATTATAATATATATGTTATATAGGTCACATATGTTCATTAATTTCATTCTTTATGCATTCCATGTATTGCATGTACGAGTCATATCACTTGAGGGGGCGGTAGTCCACACTTCCTCATATGAAATTATCGCATTTAAACAACATGAAAAGAATAAAGGTATGGTTTAAATATAAAATACAGAAGCATATAGTAAACATAAATACCATATATATCAGATATAAAATACAGTGACATCATAATGGCCACATTTAAAGGTGTTATAAGAATATTGAACAATCATCGTTTCGTGAGGCAGAAAATCACCAACCACAGAAACAATATGTTCTTTAACCATTAGATGAAGGTGTGTGTAAGTGTAGCTTGAATACTTCTTATAAAAACAACCTAGTTTATTTAAGATACTGTAGTTGTTACAAAAGAAATGAATAAAAAGAGTTTAGGGGGTTGGAGAAGAAAAATAAAACAAAAGGACACAAGTGAAGACATTACCTTAAAATCGGGTAACTCCCTTTGGTTTAAGCTCAAAGGCTTCCTTGGGAAGACTTCTGACCAAAGTGACGCTTCAAGGAGTTAGAGAGGGATGTGAAGAGAAAAAATGGGCAGGGTTTGGCCGAGACAAAGGCTTTGGAAGTGTGGGTAGGGAGGTAAAGGTGGGGGCCTTTTATAAGAGGAGGGGAGGGGCACTCTTGGAAATTAAGGAAATGTTACATTATTTTAGAATGCGTTTCAGATTTTAATGGTCCCAAATTAATTTTTTTCGAGGATAAGGTGATAAGGGTTCGAAAGAAACCCATCCAATAGGTTTTGGACATGTGTAGGTCTTATATTTTACATTATCGTTCCATTTTATTTAAATCGTTAAATAATGAGGTCATCAATGCATCTTCATGATGTCATAAATAATTTAATTTATTTAATGTCTAAAAGTTATAAAAAAATAATATGATGTAGGAAACCGTTTTAGATTTCCAATGACTATTTATAGTAAAAAATCTGACTTGAATAACCCCATGTAAATTTTTTTTTAGTAAAACATCTCATGTTTGTGTCGTTTTTTACTTTAACATTAAATAAAAAGTTATTTATGTCATTTCCCAACCAAAGTGGCTCCATGGGGTCCCCAAGTGGACCCATGGATTTTCTTGGTCGTCCATGACACATCCAATGAGGGTAGGAAATGTTTCAAGCTCATCTCATATTATTAAAACATTATTTTTACCTTAAACTACACTAATTACCTCTAATCGCCATTAAAAACTTAATAAGTTACTATTCACCAAAAAATTATTTTAATCCCATTGAACCACATTTTAATTCTTAATGAAAACCATGTATGTCGGATTTTTGAAATTAAAAACACAAAGATGGAAAATTTTCATTTAAACGAAAAATCAATTTTTTTAAGTACCACTTAGTGGTTTTACTATTCATCAAAAATAGAAATTTTCTAGAAAAATACCAAAACTGCACCCTAAGCTATATTTGATATTCTGAATTAAAAAATGATGTCTATTTTACAAAATTCAAAACGTATAAGATTCATTAATTAATTTAATAATTAATTCCCACTTTCAGAGCAAATAGCGTGTTTTTATGAAACAATAAGTATCAAAAGATTGACACTAGTTTAAGTCCAATTTCAAAGTGAAATTAATTCCAACGACCACTATTGGATTAAATGGTAAAAATATATTATAATTTAACTTTAAAACCTATTCAAAATATAATCTAATCATATAAATAAATTAGATTAAAAAGTGGTTTTGAATTAAAATACAATATTTTTCACTATTCATTAAAAAATGAACTTTATCGGAAAGATTCCAAAAATTTACTCAAAGTAAATTTTGATGTACCGATTCTAAAAAAGAATTTTATTTTGTCATATATAACACATACAATTGTCAAAAAGTGGATTTAAAATAGGTTCTCCATCAAAAGGCGGTTAATCGACTTTTTAATGAATATTAGAATGTTTACGTTTAAAATTGGATTCAATCGCATTTTTAATCCTCTAACACTTATTGTAAAAAGTAAAAATATTTGACAAACATATATAATCATTTTGTAGTCAGTTATGTTCATTCCCGCCATTACAACGGCTAGGCGTTAATTACTATTTAAAATAATATTATTTTGTTATTAGAGTGCAACGTAAGATTCCCAAGAAACTCGTTGTTGCGTATTGGGTACGCCATCGAGCATAGCATCCCCTTTAAAGTAATATTAATATTTTATTCAAAAATATGGATAAATATAAAAATGTCATATTCTTTATTTACCTGGGGTGTTACATCCTTCCCCCCTTTTGGGAATTGCGTCCTCGCAATCTTAAAATTGAGCTTGGAAATATCCTTGAAAGTCCCACATCAGAACAAGAGTCGGTAAAACAATCACTTTAAAATAAAGAAAGATAAGTACAGAGGCCACCCAAGTTAACCCATACTAGGATTCCATGTCGGAAAACATGGACATAGAGGAGAAAACAAAGGGTCATGTTCCGGTGGAGAGTGATAGAAAACATGTTTAGGAGAAAGTTTACCACAAGAAAATCAAAAACTTGTGATGGGTTAAACGGTATTCGATTCCCCAGTAGGAAAATTTAATAGACAACATTTTTATATTATGTTAGTTTTTATTGATGAATTTATTCATAAGGAAACATAATCACTTATCATGTTGACTTTCAACTTTTATTAGATTCCTTACACAAACTCATATTTTCTCCAAAAGATGAGTATTTAGGAATACTTTTTCACATTAAGAGTACTATAATCAACTTCTAGAGAATCATCTAATCCACCAAATAGAACTATATAATTCCCATGTCGTTATACCTTAACCAAAACCAAAAACAAAAAGGTTAGTACAAGATCAGCTAATCCAGAGAAGGATAACCCTTTATAAAAAGAAAATCTATTCCTAATATCCAAAATTTGTCCAACAAAACCCAAAGTTCAATGAGGACCATTCGATAAACAGTTTTTCCATAAAATTCTTCAAAGTAAACAAAACTAAGATTGAAACCCAAATATTTGAAGGATTTAGTCACATACTCTTCCAAGTTAAATTGTAACATTTATCTCCAAACAACATCAGTTGCTCTTAATGTCTCTTATTGAAAAGTAATTAACCTAATCACATATCCTCCATGATAGTTTAATAAATTTCCATAGATAACCCAAAATCAACTTACTCTTAATTCATAAAATCATATAACTAAAAAGAATCAGTCAAACAAACTAGGGACTTCACATAGTCTAGTGGTAGGCTATAAATACCAGTCGCACTTTGGTTGTGGGTTCGATTCCTGTAGCTTTGTCCAACGTGACGGGTTGTCACACGGTCTGCGTGTTGTCCTTTTTCCAAAACTATATAATTCATAAAAAATTCCCCAAAATGAGATAAAATCATCAAAAATAATCATAACATATTTTAAACTCAAGTTTATCTCATGCCTTTCATTTTCCATCATAACATATAATAACCCATAATTACCTCAAAATTAAGGATCATATAAACCCTAATGGTTACCTTTATAATTATTACATGAACTTCCACATCGATTGGTCATCTCGTACATGATGCATTACAGGACATACCAAGGTAAAAGTGGTTTATCATGACTTTTTGATAGTTGGTTTAGAACAACCACGATTTTCCTCATTGAATCCCCCATTTCATCCAGTCTCTTAATCAGAGAACCACCACAGTTTCCTTCAAACCTATTGTCACTTTGGTGCCCGCTAGATCCATCCATTCACTAAAAATAGAAATGTCAATGTGAGTATATCAAAAAAACCATCATGTACTAATGAGGAAGATATACTTACTACTTCACTTTATCTAAAAACTTTGACTCTTTCTGAAATCCTAACCATTATGGTAATTTCACTGATACTTAATGAATACCCTAACCTCGAAAGTTATCTAAACCGACCACTAATACCAACTATAAGGCCCCAGCATTAAACCTTACATAATATTGAGTTAATAAAAGATTAAACATTGAGGATCTTTTCAGGTTTAGAGTTTTAGATAATTAGATCATAAAACGTGCATTACATTCCACATTTAAACAAAGTGGTGACATAAAGATAGTATTCATTTTTTCCCATCAACGGAAACATATTTAAAAATAAAGCATTAATTCTTTCTTGACACATCCTTGACACTATCATCATATCATGTACCTTTCCCTTGACCCATGAAAAACATTTCAAAAAAACTTGGGATGTGTATAAAAAGCTTAGTAAAGGTTATAAAAATATGGAAAGGAAACATGAGTTCATATATACATAAGAATGAAATCATAATTTACCCATAAAACATTGGAACTTTAACATACCTCATCAAATCAGGAATAAATAATAGAAATAATAAGACATAAAGGTAACTTGAGGCATTCATAACATTCTTACATAGGGAGTAACCCTTTTGGTTACGTTTGGAATACCCATCACAATATATTCCCTAAATCTCTTCGGAGAAACCTTAACGTTTCACTCCTTCACGTTACCCAATGCATTGGAGAGCTATATCGAGCTCACATGCCCTTAGTTTATCACAAAACCACCCGTCTTCATAATAATTCCCAAGAACCATAACATAATCGTATCGCATAAAACATGCATAAAAGAAAACATAACATTTCCACATTTCAATCACAAGATATCAATACAACACATTGATATAATAAAAACATTATGAAAACCATTTTCAATACCAAAATAAAAGAAAAGTAAAACATGGTATTTATTTTTCTTTTAAAAAAAGGTATGGCTTGTAGAGGAAGCCGAAACTCAAATAATGGTCACGGTGGTGGAGAAGTCATTGTCGCCGCATACGTATGACAAAAACATTCCCTTTTGTCGTTTAGTAAATTCTTTGTATAAAAAAGATTCCTTTTGGATAAATGTAAAAGTCAAATGGGTTTATACACCGTATAAAATAAGGTTGTGTATAAAAAAAAATATGCCTCAATGAAAGGGGATTGAGACGAAGTCCCTTAAAAAGAAGGTATCCTATGTTTAAGGATAAATCAATTACATAATTATGTGTGAAAAAATAATACACCAAATATAAGTGGATATTATGTGTAAAAAAATCAGAGTTTATTCACACATATTCATATAATGACATATTTATGGAGTACAAGTTTTTCCCAAAGAATCAAATTTGGGTTAATAAGTTCTCTTGCAAAAATTTGACAGCCTAACGGCGTCACTACAAAATTCAGAAAATGAGTTGATGAGAGATAAAAAGGGTATCTCATCACATGGAAATAAAATTTAAATCAATAATGATATAGAATAACATATCCCAAAATAATAGTATGTGAATTAAAAGACATAACAAAATTAGTCTTTTAAAAAGAGGAGGGTGAAAGGTTCCCTTACCGACTTGTGTATCTTTCGAAACATACACCCCGTGAAAGAAGGACAATACAACATTGATGTAAATACTAATAAATGAAAATATATTACACAATGAGTAATGTAATGGGTATTACATACACCACTCAAAGGTAATTGTGGCCAATGTAGCATAAATCTCACGGGAATAAAAGTGAGATGAAAAATTCCTTACGAAAACTCGACAGCCTAACGTCGGCACTTAAAACATCCAAAATGGATTGATGAGAGAAAATAGGGTATCTCATCATATTAACACAAAGTTTACAGAAATAGGAATATAAAAGAACATCCCCCAACATAACAAAGATGAGCTTAAATGAAGTGACACAAAGGAGACTACTTAAAAAGAAAGAGAGAGGTTAGATCTCTTACGAAAATTCGGCAGCCTAACGGCGCCACTCAAAACTTTCAAAATGGATTGATGAGAGAGAATAGGGTCTCTCATCATATGAACATAAAAATTAAATTAGGAGTAATATAAATGAGCATTCCAATCATAATAAATATGAGCTTAAAATGAATGACATAAAAGAGTGTACTTAAAAAAAAAGAGAGAGGTTGGATCTCTTACCTCAAGTCCGACTTGTCTTGTTCGTTTCTTTATATTCCTATATAATAAACATTGGTAAATTTATAATTGCCAAAGGACCTCCTTTAAATATTATGATTCAGTTCATATCACATATTATAATTTTATAATAATTGTTTAATAATGTTAGTTCATATCAGATGTTTTTTCCGATGTTTGGTACATGAGTCAAAAATGAACTTGATTGAAAAATGATTGTCCATGTAGTTATAAGTAAATAATTTCCAGAATATTATTAATGATTAAAATATCATATATATCCACTAAATATTCATTTTATACTATTCCATATAATTTGGAGATAAAAAACAAAAAGCACCGTTCATGGAGACGGTAGGCCGTACGTACGCATGAACACTACTTTCATTTTTTCTTTGTCATATTCATGGAATTAAAAATAAATGATATATATATATATATTATATTTCCAGTATAATATATATGTTATATAGGTCACATATGTTCATTAATTTCATTCTTTATACATTCCATGTATTGCATGTACGAGTCACATCACTTGAGGGGGCGGTAGTCCACACTTCTTTATATGAAATTATCGCATTTACACAACATGAAAAGAATAAAGGTATGGTTTAAATATAAAATAAAAAAGCATATAGTAAACATAAATTCCATATATATCAGATATAAAATACAGTGACATCATAATGGCCACCTTTAAAGGTGTTAAAAGAATATTGAACAATCATCATTTCGTGAGGCAGAAAATCGAAAACCACAGAAACAGTATGTTCTTTAACCATTAGACGAAGGTGTGTGTAAGTATAGCTATAATACTTATTATAAAAAAATCCTAGTATATTTAAGATACAGGATTTATTACAAAATAAGTGAATAAAAATATTTTAGGGGGTTGGAGAAGCAAAATAAAACAAAAGGACACAAGTGAAGACATTACCTTAAAATCGGGTAACTCCCTTTGGTTTGAGCTCAAAGGCTTACTTGGGAAGACTTATGCCCAAATTGAGGCTTCAAGGAGTTGGAGAGGGATGTGGAGAGACAAAATGGTCCAGGTTTGGCCGATCCAAAGGCTTTGGAAGTGTGGGTAAGGAGGTAAAGGTGGGGGCCTTTTATAAGAGGAGGGGAGGGGCACTCTTGGAAAGTAAGGAAATGTTACTTTATTTTAGAATGAGTTTCGGATTTTAATGGTCCCATATTGATGTGTTTTGAGGATAAGGTGATAAGGTTTAGAAATCCACCCATCCAATAGGTTTTGGACAGGTGTAGGTCTTATATTTTACATTATCTTTCAATTTTATTTAAATCGTTAAATAATGAGGTAATCGCTGCATCATCATGATGTCATAAATAATTTAATTTATTTAATGTATAAAAATTATAAAAAATACTATGATGTAGGAAATATTTAATATTTACAATTTCTATTTATAGTAAAAAATATGACTTTTATAACCCCATGTAAAAATTGTTTTAATAAAACATCTCATGTTTGTGTCATTTTTACTTTAACATTAAATAAAAAGTTATTTTATGTCATTTCCCAACCAAAGTGGCTCCATGGGATCCCCAAGTTGACCCATGGATTGTATTGGTCGACCATGACACATCAAATGAGGGTAGGACATGTTTCAAGCTCATCTCTTATTATTAAAACATTATTTTTACCTTAAACTACACTAATTACCTCTAATCGCGATTAAAAACTTAATAAGTAACTATTCACCAAAAAATTATTTTAGTCCCATTGAACCACATTTTACTTCTTAATGAAAACCATGTATGTCGTCTTTTTGAATTTCAAAACACAAAGATGAAAAAATTTCATTTAAACGAAAAATCAGTTTTTAAGTACCACTTAGTGGTTTTACTATTCATCAAAAATTGAAGTTTTCCATAAAAATACCAAAATGGAACCCTAAGATATATTTGATATTCTGAATTAAAAAATGATTTCTATTTTAAAAAATTCAAAATGTATAAGTCGCATTAATTAATTTAATAATTAATTCCCGCTGTCAGATCAAATAGCGTGTTTTTATGAAACAATAAGTATCAAAAGATTGACACTAGTTTAAGTCCAATTTCAAAGTGAAATTAATTCCAACGAACACTATTGGATTAAATGGAAAAAGTATATTCTAATTTAACTTTAAAACCAAATCAAAAGATAATCTAATCATATAAATAAATTAGATTAAAAAGTGGTTTTGAATTAAAATACAACATTTTCACTATTCATTAAAAAAATTAACTTTATCGGAAAGATTCCAAAAATTTACTCAAAGTAAATTTTGATGTCCCGATTCTAAAGAGGAATTTTAATTTGCCAAATATAACACAAATTTTTGTCAAAAAGTGTATTTAAAAGAGGTTCGTCATCAAAAGGCGGTTAATCGACCTTTTAAAGAATATTAGAATATTTACGCTTAAAATTGGATTCATTCACATTTTTAATCCTCTAACATTTATTGTAAAAAGTAAAAATATTTGACAAACATATATAATCATTTTGTAGTTAGTTATGTTCATTCCCACCATTACAATGACAAGGTGTTAACTACTATTTAAAATAATATTAATTTATTATTAGAGTGCAATGTTAGATTCCCAAGAAACTCGTTGTTGCGTATTGGGTACGCCATCGAGCATAACATACCATTTAATGTAATATTAATATTTTATTCACAAATATGGATAAATATAAAAATTTCATATTCTTTATTTACCTGGGGTGTTACATCCTTCCCCCCTTTTGGGAATTGCGTCCTCGCAATTTTAAAATTGAGCTTGGAAACATCCTTGAAAGTCTCACATCGGAACAAGAGTCGGTAAAACAATCACTTTAAAATAAAGAAATATAAGTACATAGGCCACCCGAGTTAACCCATACTAGGATTCCATGTAGGAAAACATGGACATGGAGGAGATAACTTAGGGTCATGTTCTGATGGAGAGTGATAGAAAACATGTTTAGGAGAATGTTAACCACAAGAAAATCACAAAATTGTGATGGGTTAAACGGTATTCGATTCCCCAGTAGGAAAAGTTAATAGACACAATTTTTGTTTTAAGTTAGTTTTTATTGAGGAATTTATTCATAAGGAAACATAATCACTTATCATGTTGACTTTCAACTTTTATTAGATTCCTTACACAAACTCATATTTTCTCCAAAAGGAAAGTATTTATGAAGACTTGTTCACATTAAGAGTTCTATAATCAACTTCTAGAGAATCACCTAATCCAAAAAATAGAACTATATACTTCCCATGTCTTTAGACCTTAACCAAAAACAAAACCAAAAGTTTAGTACAGGATCAGCTAATCCAGAAAAGGATAACCCTTTATAAAAAGAAAATCTATTCTTAATCTCCAAAAATATTCCAACAAAACCCAAAGTTCAATGAGGACCATTCGACAAACAGTTTGTCCATAAAATTCATCAAAGTAAACCAAAATAAGATTGAAACCCAAATATTTTAAGGATTTAGTCACATAGTCTTCCAAGTTAAATCGTAACATTTATCTCCAAACAACATCAGTTTCTCTTAATGTATCGTATTGAAAATTAATTAACCTAATCACATATCTTCCATGATAGGTTAATAAATTTACATAGATAACACAAAATAAACTTACTCTTAATTAATAAAATCATCTAACTAAAAAGAATCAGTCAAACTAACCAGAGACTTCACGTAGTCCAGTGGTAGGTGATAAATACCTGTCGCACTTTGGTTGTGGGTTCGATTCCCGTAGCTTTGTCCAACGTGACGAGTTGTCACACTTTCTGCATGTTGTCCTTTTTCCAAAACTATATAATTCTTAAATAATTTCCCAAAACAATATAAAATCATCAAAAATAATCATAACATATTCAAAACTCAAGTTTATCTCATGCCTTTCATTTTCCATCATAACATATAATAACCCATAATTACCTCAAAAGTAAGGATCATATAAACCCTAATGGTTACCTTTATAATTATTACCTGAACTTCCACATCAATTGGTCATCTCATACATGATGCATTATAGAACATACCAAGGTACGAGTGGTTGATCATGACTCCTTGATTGTTGGTTTAGAACAACCACGAGTTTCCTCATTGAATCCCCCATTTCATCCAGTCTCTTAATCAGAGAACCACCACAGTTTCCTTCAAACCTATTGTCACTTTGGTGCCTTCTAGATCCATCCATTCATTAAAAACAGAAATGTCAATGTGAGTATATCAACAGAACCATCATGTACTAATGAGGAAGATATACTTACTCATTCACTTTATCTAAAAACTTTGACTCTTTATGAAATCCTAACCATTATGGTAATGTAACTTATGCTTCAAGAATACCCTAACCTCTAAAGTTATCTAAACTGACCTTTGATACCAACTATAATGCCCCAGCCTTAAACCTCTCTTAATCTTGAGTTAATACAAGATTACACATTAAGGATTTTTCAGGTTTAGAGTTTTAGAGAATTAGATCATAAAACTTGAATTACCTTCCACATTTAAACAAAGTGGTTACATAAAGATAGTATTCATTTTTTCCCATCAATGGAAACATATTTAAAAATAAAGCATGGATTCTTTCTTGACACTTCCTTGATACTATCATCATAACATGTACCTTTCCCTTGACCAGTGAAAAACATTTCAAAAAAACTCGGGATGAGCATAAAAAGCTCAGTAAGGGTTATAAAAATATGGAAAGGAAACATGAGTTCAGATATACATAAGAATAAAATCATACTTTACCCATAAAACATTGGCACTTGAACATACATCATCAAATCATGAATAAATCATAGAAATATTAAGACATAAAGGTAACTTCAGGCATTCATAACATTCTTACGTAGGGAGTAACCCTCTTGATTATGTTTGGAATACCCATCACAGTATATTCCCTAAATCTCTTCGGAGAAACCTTAAAGTTTCACTCCTTTGCGTTACCCAATGCATTGGAGAGCTATATCGGGCTCACCCGCCCTTAGTTTATCACGGAACCACCCGTCTTCATAATAATTCCCATGAACCATAACGTAATCATATCACATAAAACATGCATAAAGGAAACATAACATTTCCACATTTCAATCACAAGATATCAATACAACACATTGATATAATAAAAACATTATGAAATCTATTTTCAATACCAAAATAAAAGAAAAGTAAAACATGGTATTTATTTTTCTTTTAAAAAAAGATATGGCTTGTAGAGGAAGTCAAAACTCAAATAATGGTCACGGCGGCGGAGAAGTCGTTGTCTCCGCATACGTATGACAAAAACATTCCATTTTTTCTTTTAGTAAACGCTTCTTATAAAAAGATTCCTTTTGGATAAATGTAAAAGTCAAAGGGGTTTATACACCATATAAAAGAAGGATGTGTATAAAATAAAATATGCCTCAATGAAAGGAGATTGAGACGAAGTCCCATACAAAGACGGTATCCTTGGTTTATGGATAAATCAATTACATAATTACGTGTGACAAACGAATACACCAAATATAAGTGGATATTAAGTGTAAAAAAATCAGAGGTTATTCACACATATTCATAGAATGACATATTCCAGGAGTACAAGTTTATCCCAAAGAATCAAATTTGGGTTAAGAAGTTCTCTTGCAAAAATTTGACAGCCTAACGATGTCACTACAAAATTCAGAAAATTAGTTGATAAGAGATAAAAAGGGTATCTCATCACATGGACATAAAATTTAAATCAATAAGGATATATAAGAACATATCCCAACATAATATTATGTGAATTAAAAGACATAACAAAAGAAGTATTTTAAAAAGAGGAGGGTGAAAGGTTCCCTTACTGACATGGGTATCTTTCGAAACATACACCCCGTGAAAGAAGGACAATACAACATTGATGTAAATACTCATAAATGAATGTATATTACACAATGAGTAAATTAATGGGCAGTACATACACCACTCAAATGGAATTTTGGCAAATGTAGCATAAATCTCATGGGAATAAAAGTGAGATGAAAAATCCCTTACGAAAACTCGGCAGCCTAACAACGCCACTTAAAACTTCCAAAATGGATTGATGAGAGAAAATAGGGTCACTCATCATATTAACAAAAAGTTTACAGAAAGATTAATATAAAATAACATCCCCCAACATAACAAATAGAAGCTTAAAATCTGTGACATAAAGGAGAGTACTTAAAAAGAAAAAGAGAGGTTAGATCTCTTACGAAAATTCGGCAGCCTAACGGCGCCACTCAAAACATCCCAAATGGATTTATGAGAGAGAATAGGGTCTATAATCATATGAACATAAAACGTACAGCAGGAGTAATATAAAAGAACATCCCAATCCTAATAAATATGAGCTTAAATGGAATGTCATAAAAGAGTGTACTTAAAAAAAAGAGAGAGGTTAGATCTCTTACCTCAAGTCTGACTTGTCTTGTTCGTTTATTTATATTCATGAATAATAAACTTTGGTCAATTTATAATTTCCTAAGGGACTCCTTTAAAGAATATTATTCAGTTCATATCACATATTATAATTTTATAATAATTGTTTAATAATGTTAGTTCATATCAGACGTTTTTGCCGATGTTTGGTACATGAGTCAAAAATGAACTTGTTTGAAAAATGATTTTCCATGTAGTTATAAGTAAATAATTTCCAGAATAGTATTAATGATTAAAATATCTTATATATCCAGTACATATTCATTTTATACTATTCCATATCATTTGGAGATAAAAAACGAAAAGCACCGTTCATGGAAACGGTAGGCCGTACGTACGCATGAACGCTACTTTCATTTTTTCTTTGTCATATTAATGGAATTAAAAATAAATGATATATATATATATATTATAATTCCAGTATAATATATATATTATATAGGTCACATATGTTCATTAATTTCATTCTTTATACATTCCATGTATTTCATGTACGAGTCACATCACTTGAGGGGGCGGTAGTCCACACTTCCTCATATGAAATTATCGCATTTACACAACATGAAAAGAATAAAGGTATGGTTTAAATATAAAATAAAAAATCATATAGTAAACATAAATACCATATATATCATATATAAAATACAGTGACATCATAATGGTCACCTTTAAAGGTGTTAAAAGAATATTGAACAATCATCGTTTCGTGAGGCAGAAAATTCCCAACCACAGAAATAGTATGTTCTTTAACCATTAAATGAAGGTGTGTGTATGTGTATCTCGAATACATCTTATAAAAACATACTAGTATATTTAGGATACTTGATTATTTACATTAGAAATGAATAAAAATAGTTTAGGGGGTTGGAGAAGCAAAATAAACCAAAAGGACACAAGTGAAGACATTACCTTAAAATCGGGTAACTCCCTTTAGTTTGAGCTAAAAGGCTTCCGTGGGAAGACTTCTGCCCAAAGTGAGGCTTCAAGGAGTTATATAGGGATGTGGAGAGAAAACATGGGTTGGGGTTGGCCGAGTAAAATGCATTGGAAGTGTGGGTAAGGAGGTAGATGTGGGGGCGTTTTATAAGAGGAGGGGAGGGGCACTCTTGGAATGTAAGGAAATGTTACTTTATTTTAGAATGAGTTTCGGATTTTAATGGACCCAAATTGATGTGTTTCTAGGATAAGGTGATAAGGGTTCGAAATCCACCCATCCAATAAGTTTTGACAATGTGTAGGTCTTAGATTTTATATTATCTTTCTATTTTATTTAAATCGATAAATAATGAGGTCATCACTGCATCATCATGATGTCATAAATAATTTAATTTATTTAAGGTCTAAAAATTATAAAACAAATACTATGATGTAGGAAATCGTTTTATCTTTCCAATTACTATTTATAGTCAAAAATCTAACTTGTATAACCCCATTTAAAATTGTTTTTGTAAAACATTTCATGTTTGTGTCATTTTTACTTTAACATTAAATAAAAAGTTATTTATTTAATTTCCCAACCAAAGTGGCTTCATGGGGACCCCAAGTTGACCCATGGATTTTCTTGGTATTCCATGACAATCCAATGATGGGAGGACATGTGTCAAGCTCATCTCATATTATTAAAACATTATTTTTACCTTAAACTACACTAATTACCTCTAATCGCGATTAAAAACTTAATAAGTTACTATTCACCAAAAAATTATTTTAATCCCATTGAACCACATTTTACTTCTTAATGAAAACCATGTATGTCGTATTTTTGAAATTCAAAACACAAATATGAAAAATTTCATTTAAACGAAAAATTAGTTTTTTAAGTACCACTTAGTGGTTTTACTATTCATCAAAAATTGAAGTTTTCCAGAAAAATACCAAAATGAAACCCTAAGATATATTTCATATTCTGAATTAAAAAATTATTTTTATTTTACAAAATTCAAAATGTATAAGTCACATTAATTAATTTAATAATTAATTTCCGCTGTCAGAGCAAATAGCGTGTTTTTATGAAACAATAAGTATCAAAAGATTGACACTAGTTTAAGTCCAATTTCAAAGTGAAATTAATTCCAACGACCACTATTAGATTAAATGGTAAAAATATATTCTAATTTAACTTTAAAACCAAATAAAAATATAATCTAATCATATAAATAAATTATATTAAAAAGTGGTTTTGAATTAAAATACAACATTTTTCACTATTCATTAAAAAAATGAACTTTATCGGAAAGATTCCAAAAATTTACTCAAATTAAATTTTGATATCCCGATTCTAAAGAAGAATTTTATTTTGTCAAATATAACACATAAAATTTTCAAAAAGTGGATTTAAAAGAGGTTCATCATCAAAAGGCAGTTAATCGACCTTTTAAAGAATATTAGAATGTTTACGCTTAAAATTGGATTCATTCACATTTTTAATCCTCTAACACTTATTGTAAAAAGTAAAAATATTTGAAAAACATATATAATCATTTTGTAGTTAGTTCTGTTCATTCCTGGCATTACAACGACAAGGCGTTAACTACTATTTAAAATAATATTATTTTATTATTAGAGTGCAACGTAATATTCCCAAGAAACTCGTTGTTGCGTATTGGGTACGCCATCGAGCATAGAATCACCTTTAAAGTAATATTAATATTTTATTCACAAATATGGATAAATATAAAAATGTCATATTCTTTATTTACCTGGGGTGTTACATCCTTCCCCCCTTTTGGGAATTGTGTCCTTGCAATTTTAAAATTGAGCTTGGAAACATCCTTGAAAGTCCCACATCGGAATAAGAGTCAGTAAAACAATCACTTTAAAATAAAGAAAGATAAGTACAGAGGCCACCCGAGTTAACCCATACTAAGATTCCATGTAGGAAAACATGGACATGGAGAAGAAAACATAGGGTCATGTTCTGATGGAGAGTGATAGAAAACATGTTTAGGAGAAAGTTAACCACAAGAAAATCACAAACTTGTGATGGGTTAAACGGTATTCGATTCCCCAGTAGGAAAAGTTAATAGACAACATTTTTGTTTTAAGTTAGTTTTTATTGAGGAATTTATTCATAAGGAAACATAATCACTTATCATGTTGACTTTCAACTTTTATTAGATTCCTTACACAAACTCATATTTTCTCCAAAAGGCGAGTATTTATGAAGACTTGTTCACATTAAGAGTACTATAATCAACTTCTAGAGAATCACCTAATCCAAAAAAGAGAACTATATACTTCCCATGTCTTTAGACCTTAACCAAAACCAAAACCAAAAAGGTTAGTACAGGATCAGCTAATCCAGAAAAGGATAACCCTTTATAAAAAGAAAATCTATTCTTAATCTCCAAAATTTGTCCAACAAAACCCAAAGTTCAACGAGGACCATTCGATAAACATTTTCTCCATAAAATTCTTTAAAGTAATCCAAACTAAGATTTAAACCCAAATATTTGAAGGATTTAGTCACATAGTCTTCCAAGTTAAATCGTAACATTTATCTCCAAACAACATCAATTTCTCTTAATGTCTCGTATTGAAAATTAATTAACCTAATCACATATCTTCCATGATAGGTTAATAAATTTCCATAGATAACCCAATATAAACTTACTATTAATTAATAAAATCATCTAACTAAAAATAATCAGTCAAACTGACCAGGAACTAAACGTAGTCCAGTGGTAGGCGATAAATACCAGTCACACTTTGGTTGTGGGTTCGATTCCCGTAGCATTGTCCAACGAGACGGGTTGTCACACGGTCTGCGTGTTGTCCTTTTTCCAAAACTATATAATTCTTAAAACATTCCCCAAAATGAGATAAAATCATCAAAAATAATCATAACATATTTTAAACTCAAGTTTATCTCATGCCTTTCATTTTCCATCATAACATATAATAACCCATAATTACCTCAAAAGTAAGGATCATATAAACCCTAATGGTTACCTTTATAATTATTACTTGAACTTCCACATCAATTGTTCATCTCGTACATGATTCATTATAGAACATACCAAGGTACAAGTGGTTGATCATGACTCCTTGATAGTTGGTTTAGAACAACCACGAGTTTCCTCATTGAATCCCCCATTTCATCCAGTCTCTCAATCAGAGAACCACCACACTTTCCTTCAAACCTATTGTCACTTTGGTGCCTGCTAGATCCATCCATTCATTAAAAACAGAAATTTCAATGTGAGTATATCAACAGAACCATCATGTACTAATGATGAAGATATACTTACTCATTCACTTTATCTAAAAACATTGACTCTTTCTGAAATCCTAACCATTATGGTAATTTCACTTATGCTTAAAGAATACCCTAACCTCTAAAGTTATCTAAACTGACCTCTGATACAAACTATAAGGCCCCAACCTTAAACCTTACTTAATCGTGAGTTAATACAAGATTAAACATTGAGGATCTTTTCGGGTTTAGAGTTTTAGTTAATTAGATCATAAAACTTGCATTACATTCCACATTTAAACAAAGTGGTCACATAAAGATAGTATTAATTTCTTCCCATCAATGGAAACATATTTAAAAATAAAGAATGGATTCTTTCTTGACACTTCCTTGACACTATCATCATAAAATGTACCTTTCCCTTGACCTGTGAAAAACATATCAAAAAAACTCAGGATGAGCATAAAAAGCTCAGTAAGGGTTATAAAAATATGGAAAGGAAACATGAGTTCATATATACATAAGAATGAAATCATACTTTACCCATAAAACATTGGCACTTTAACATACCTCACAAAATCATGAATAAATCATAGAAATATTAATACATAAAGGTAACTTGAGGCATTCATAACATTCTTACGTAGGGAGTAACCCTCTTGGTTACGTTTGGAATACCCATCACAGTATATTCCCTAAATCTCTTCGGAGAAACCTTAACGTTTCACTCATTTACGTTACCCAATGCATTGGAGAGCTATATCGGGCTCACCCGCCCTTAGTTTATCACGGAACCACCCATCTTCATAATAATTCCCAAGAACCATAACATAATCATATCACATAAAACATGCATAAAGGAAACATAACATTTCCACATTTCAATCACAAGATATCAATACAACACATTGATATAATAAAAATATTATGAAAACCATTTTCAATACCAAAATAAATGAAAATTAAAACATGGTATTTATTTTTCTTTTAAAAAAATGTATGGATTGTAGAGGAAGAATAAACACAAATAATGGTCACGGTAGTAGAGAAGTCGTTGTCGCCTCATACGTATGACAAAAACATTCCCTTTTGTCATTTAGTAAACACTTCGTATAAAAAAGATTCCTTTTGGATAAATATAAAAGTTAAAGGGGTTTATACACCGTATAAAAGAAGGTTGTGTATAAAATAAAATATGCCTCAATGAAAGGAGATTGAGACGAAGTCCCTTACAAAGACGGTATCCTTGGTTTAAGGATAAATCAATTACATAATTATGTGTGACAAACGAATACACCAAATATAAGTGGATATTAAGTGTAAAAAAATCAGAGTTTATTCACCCATATTCATAGAACGACATATTCCAGGAGTACAAGTTTATCCCAAAGAATCAAATTTGGGTTAAGAAGTTCTCTTGCAAATATTTGACAGCCTAACGACGTCACTACAAAATTCAGAAAATGGGTTGATGAGAGATAAAAAGGGAATCTCATCACATGGACATAAAATTTAAATCAATAAGGATATATAAGAACATATCCCAACATAATAGTATGTGAATTAAAAGACATAACAAAAGAAGTCTTTTAAAAAGAGGAGGGTGAAAGGTTCCCTTACCGACATGGGTATCTTTCGAAAGATACAACACGTGAAAGAAGGACAATACAACATTGATGTAAATACTCAAAAATGAATTTATATTAAACAATGAGTAAAGTAATGGGCAGTACATAAACCATTCAAAGGTAATTGTGGCAAATGTAGCATAAATCTCATGGGAATAAATGTGAGATGAAAAATCTCTTACGAAAACTCGACAGCCTAACACGCCACTTAAAACTTCCAAAATGGATTGATGAGAGAAAATAGGGTCTCTCATAATATTATCAAAAATTTTACAAAAATATTAATATAAAATAACATCCCCCAACATAAAAAAGAGGAGCTTAAAATAAGTGTAATAAAGGAGAGTACATAAAAAGAAAAAGATAGGTTAGATCTCTTACGAAAATTCGGCAGCCTAACGGCACCACTCAAAACTTCCAAAATGGATTTATGAGAGAGAATAGGGTCTATAATCATATGAACATAAACATTACAGTAGGACTAATATAAAATAACATCCCAATCATAATAAATATGAGTTTAAATGGAATATCATAAAAGAGTGTACTTAAAAAAAGAGAGAGGTTTGATCTCTTACCTCAAGTCCGACTTGTCTTGTTTGTTTCTTTATATTCCTGAGTAATAAACTTTGTTCAATTTATAATTTCCTAAGGGCCTCCTTTAAATACTATTATTCAGTTCATATCACATATTATAATGTTATAATAATTGTTTAATAATGTTAGTTCATATCAGACGATTTTGCCGATGTTTGGTACATGAGTAAAAAATGAACTTGTTTGAAAAATGATTGTCCATGTAGTTATAAGTAAATAATTTCCAGAATAGTATTAATGATTAAAATATATTATATATCCAGTACATATTCATTTTAAACTATTCCATATCATTTGGAGATAAAAAACATAAAGCACCGTTCATGGAGACGGTAGGCCGTACGTACGCATGAATGCTACTTTCATTTTTTCTTTTCCATATTAATGGAACTAAAAATAAATGATATATATATATATATTATAATTCCAGTATAATATATATGTTATATAGGTCACATATGTTCATTAATTTCATTCTTTATACATTCCATGTATTGCATGTACGAGTCACATCACTTGAGGGGGCGGTAGTCCACACTTCCTCATATGAAATTATCGCATTTACACAACATGAAAAGAATAAAGGTATGGTTCAAATATAAAATAAAAAAAGCATATAGTAAACATCAATACAATATATATCATATATAAAATAAAGTGACATCATAATGGTCACCTTTAAAGGTGTTAAAAAAATATTGAACAATCATCATTTCATGAGGCAGAAAATCGCCAACCACAGAAACAGTATATTATTTAACCATTAGATGAAGGTGTGTGTATGTGTAGCTCGAATATTTCTTATAAAAAAATCCTAGTATATTTAGGATACTGGATTTGTTACATAGGAAATTAATAAAAAGAGTTTAGGGGGTTGGAGAAGAAAAATAAAACAAAAGGACACAAGTGAAGACATTACCATAAAATCGGGTAACTCCCTTTTGTTTGAGCTCAAAGGCTTCCTTGGGAAGACATATTCCCAAAGTGAGGCCTCAAGGAGTTATAGAGGGATGTGTAGAGACAAAATGAGAAGGGGTAGGCTGAGTAAAAGGCTTTGGAAGTGTGGGTAAGGAGGTAGAGGTGGGGGCCTTTTATAAGAGGAGGGGAGGGGGACTCTTGGAAAGTAAAAAAATGTTAATTTATTTTAGAATGAGTTTCGGATTTTAATGGTCCCACATTGATGTGTTTCTAGGATAAGGTGATAAGGGTTCGAAATACACCCATCAAATAAGTTTTGGACATGTGTATGTCTTAGATTTTACATTATCTTTCCATTTTATTTAAATCGTTAAATAATGAGGTCATCTCTGCATCATCATGATGTCATAAATAATTTAATTTATTTAATATCTAAAAATTATAAAAAAAATACTATGTTGTAGGAAATCGTTTTATCTTTTCAATGAATATTTGTTGTCAAACATCTAACTTGTATAACCCCATTTAAAATTGTTTTAGTAAAACATCTCATGTTTGTGTCATTTTTACTTTAACATTAAATAAAAAGTTATTTATTTCATTTCCCAACCAAAGTGGCTCCATGGGGTCCCCAAGTTGACCCATGGATTGTATTGGTCGTCCATGACACATCCAATGAGGGTAGGACATGTGTCATTGTCATCTCATATTATTAAAACATTATTTTTACCTATAAACTACACTAATTACCTCTAATCGCGATTAAAAACATAATAAGTTACTATTTACCAAAAAATTATTTTAATCCAATTGAACCACATTTTACTTATTAATGAAAACCATGTATGTCGGATTTTTGAAATTCAAAACACAATGATGGAAAAATTTCATTTAAACAAAAAATCAGTTTTTTAAGTACCACTTAGTGGTTTTACTATTCATCAAAAAATGAAGTTTTCCAGAAAAATACCAAAACTGCACCCTAAGCTATATTTGATATTCTGAATTCAAAAATGATTTATATTTTACAAAATAAAAAACGTATAAGTTTCATTCATTAATTTAATAATTAATTCCTGCTGTCAGAGCAAATAACGTGTTTTTATGAAATAATAAGTATCAAAAGATTGACACTAGTTTAAGTCCCATTTCAAAGTGAAATCAATTTCAACGACCAATATTGGATTAAATGGTAAAAATATATTCTAATTTCACTTTAAAACCAATTCAAAAGATAATCTAATCATATAAATAAATTATATTAAAAAGTTGTTTTGAATTAAAATACAACATTTTTAACTATTCATTAAAAAAAATGAACTTTATCGGAAGGATTCCAAAAATTTACTCAAAGTAAATTTTGATGTCCCAATTCTAAAGAAGAAATTTATATTTTCAAATATAACTCATAAAATTTTCAAAAAGTTGATTTAAAAGAGGTTCGCCATCAAAAGGCGGTTAATCGACCTTTTAAAGAATGTTAGAATGTTTACGCTTAAAATTGGATTTATTCGCATTTTTAATCCTCTAACATTTACTGTAAAAAGTAAAAATATTTGAAAAAAATATATAATCATTTTTTAGTTAGTTCTGTTCATTCCTGCCATTACAACGGCTAGGCATTAACTACTATTTAAAATAATATTATTTTATTATTAGAGTGCAACGTAAGATTCCCAAGAAACTCGTTGTTGCGTATTGGGTACTACATCGAGCATAGCATCCCATTTAAAGTAATATTAATATTTTATTCACAAATATGGATAAATATAAAAATGTCATATTCTTTATTTACCTGGGGTGTTACAATATCACCCTTTGGTTGTGACTTGATCGATTTCCACTTTATCTGTTACTCTAAGAAATGAAGGTGAATTTTCCATTCCTAAGGTGCTAACATATAATGAGGTATAATGACAAGTCATTCCATCTCTCTTTAGTTAACATCATTTAATTTTTTTTTTCACATGTTATCCAATATGGATAAATATTCATATGGTGAGATAGTAGCTTAATCTCTAAAAAATAATATGATGTTTAACTTAAACCATTCCAAAAAAGGTTATCCATATAACCCTTACAAAAGATGAAAGTTTAAAATTATAGAAATAATGTCACCAAATTTACCAAAATCTACTTAACATTGATCTCTTTTATATCATATATCATATATTGGTTATCACATTCCAAACATATGAATAACTTCATCATTTATTCTCTTGAAACACGATAATAACCTGAATTACCATATACCGTTATGGAAAAAATGATTGCTTTATTATTCCAAGGGCCATTGAATATATTCCTTTAATTTGAAAATTTTACAATCTCCATAACTGATAGCATAAATCACTTGTTTAACATTTCCAATTTTAGTTCTGAGGTCATTAATGCTACCAATTTACTTTATCCATATCAATCATCTATCTACTAAACATAATTTTAGCAATATCAGGAAACAATTAAGGGTTACCTTACATTAATAAAAATATCTCTATTATATTGAGTTATTTTTCTATTTCATCATATCCAATCTATATATTTTCGAAAATCCTTAATGTAAAACATAGACTTCATGATATATATAACATAATTCTTGAATTCTAGTACATATAAAATTCAATCAGCCAACATTATTCCTAAACCCAAACCTATAATTCACAATATTATTACTTAATACCCATTTAATAAAATATAAAATACGTATCATGTATAATCAATTTAATCTTGCTTATAAAAAACATTGTTATGAAAACAAATACCTTTCAAATCTCATTGATGTCCTTTTAGTTTTAGTAGTATAACCAAGACATGTAATACCTTCTTGATTCTCTTAATGAGATTTCTAATAAGGACCTCAAATTGCATAATTCTTATACCATCCACTTATGAAAAAATCAATGTTTAATCAGTTCCTTCTATTCCCCTATTCTCTAAAATTAGAATGTATATTGTGATAGACCCATATCATAGTGAAAAACCACATAATCCGGAAAATAATTTATAGGATGGATAAATTATAATACCTAATTCTTTAATCATGACACTTTAGTCTTATCTTAGGTTATTCATAGTCATATTCTATTTCAATCCTTAATCACAGTTCATAAAAAGTTTGCAAATTCTCAAATCATATCCCACAAGAGAGTCAATATAGGTGTTTAGTAAGGCCTATTTTCAATCACCCATTCTCAATCAAGTCTATCTCAATACGGTTTTTTGGGTGTTTCACCTATGTACATATGTGCAAGAACCGCATCCACTTGTAGTATCTGGACAAGGATTTATTTCTAAGAAACCACCCACTCAATCCTCTACCAAATTCTAGTACATTTTTATATAATTTAACTCATCCATACACTTATACTTAGATACATACCTAGACATATCCTTAGAAATATACCTACGGATCTCACCTAGGGTTTTTTCATCATAGTTTCCAAAGGTTGACTAAAACATTCTTTTGATACCAACTATGATGAATCTTTCTTAACATACGTGGATATTAAATGATTTTAGATGACTATTTAGGAAATTATAAAAATAAATGCTCGAGGAATGGAGAAATAATAAAGCGTGAGCTTGGCTGATCAGTAAGGGTAAACAAGAAAGATAGAAAAACACAACATAAACACAAGGGCATTAGAACATGACAATAAAATTATAAGATCATACACTAAAGATCAATGATCATTTACATGATTCATGGAATAAATATTGGACGTTTATAAGAAATAAATCATAATGGGATCAAGAGTATAATCCATGAAATCATAACATTGGAATAAGACATGGAGTTTTGGTATGAAAAAACATTTAAAAAAATTCCATAATTTTCAAGGAATAATTAAGATGTTATCCTAGTGGAATGGGTCCACTCCCCAAACTATATTAGTAGTGAAGGTTCACTTATAAGACCATATTAGTGGACATGGTCCTTTACTGAATTAGGTTTAGTCCCCATTCTAGCCTTGTATTACTGAACATAGTTCGCTTCTCATTCGTTCCCTATATTATTGAATCAAGTTCACTTCCCATTCAAGTCCTATATTACGGAACCATGTTTACTTCCCCTTCCATCCCTGTATTACATATCCATATTCACTTCTCATTCTCTCCTTGTATTAATTAACTAGGTTCACTCCCCATTCCATCCCTTTTACTACTAAACGAAGTTCACCACTCGTTTAATCCCTATATTATTAAACATATTTTTCTCCTCATTAGAGCCTTGTATTACTGAACCAAGATTACTTTCCATTCGATACCTTTTATTGCTGAACCACATTCACTCCTTGTTCTTGCCCTATAATACTAGATTGATTTCAGTCCTTGTTCTATCCCTAGATTACAAAACTATGTCAACTCCTCATTCTATCCCATTCATACTAAACTGTGTTCAGTCCCCATTCATGCCCTGGAATACCGAATCGATGTTAATACTCATTATAGCTATGTATTTATCATGAGATATAAATATTTTCCTAATTTATTAGAGGGATATTAGCTCTCACCCATCACATAATAAATTCATACATGTGTGTCCCATAAGATAATAAAATATTAATCATTTCATAACGCACAAAAAACGATGGGTATCATAAACATCACATAATATCCCATGGAATAAAATGGGTATTATAAAAATTTCATCATTTTATTACCCTGTTAAAAGTGAATGGTTTTATGATCATTTCATCATAGAATAACCCATGAAAATAAGTGATTGTTATAAGTGTTTTATCATGGTATACCCCCTAGAAAAGAAATGGGTTTGATAAATAACATTTCATCTTAAAAATAAACTATTGAAATAAAGAATAATAATGGTGTTATTGAATTACATCCCCATTAATGCATAAAATATGTCAAATTATTTCATATTTTTAAGAGAATTAATTTGAAATATCTTTTAGAAAAATTATTGATTAAAATATTCTTTCTGTATGAAAATTTTCTTTTTAAAACATTATACATTTTGAAAACATTTTTTCTTTTAATATAAATTTTAAAACATATAAAGGATATTTTGAATACCATAAACAATTTTAAAAATAATTTCATTCAAATTGATCTTAAAATATCATTTTAAAACCTTTTTGAAGAAATTTTTAGAAAATATAGTTTTGGAATAAAAAAATTTCCTACTGAATGGAGAAATAAAGTCATATTTTCTTAAAAACATTATCTTATTTATATAAAGTAAAAAAGAGTGTAAACATGCAGCCATTACAATAATTTTCCCTTAATTAATCATTTAAAATAATAATCATGATATTTATTGAGATATGGATAAAAATATTTCATCAATGGAATCATAATCATAAAAAATACTGATAATGATGAGATTACATTAATTAACTATTCCCACTTTACTAACTTTGAATTATAATACCCATGAAATAATATCATTACATAAAGCATAAAATATAACTATAATATTTATATTCCTGATATAAAATGTCAATGGTTATTATATACACCTCATATAATAATATATGTGCATAATATGATATGTGTCACAAAGAAGGAAAATTGAGACAAAATTACATTTTCAATTTGGTAACTTTTGAACCATAACACCTATGAAAGCGGGATAATAAAATGGATATTTAAATAATGATAAATTTAATTAAAAGAGTCGTTCAATACATTCATGGGATGTTTTTACACTACACTAATGAAATAAGTGGTGAATAGGGAATAAGTCTCAGAGAAATAAAAGCGAGAGTAGAAATATCATTACTACTTGAGTAATTTTTGAATCATGATCCCATGAAAGAATAACATAAAAATAAAATTTTTATAAAATTTGATAAAATAAATTAACTATATTACCAGTCATAGGTAGTTATATAAAATATAAAACAATAATAAGTGGTGAATATAGAATATATCTCACAGAAATAAAAGTGAGATGAGAAAACCATTACCTTAAGTCTGGAATTTATTCGTACACATTAAAACCTACATTATAATAATTATAAATTTATTAGAAATCTTAAAATAAAAAGAATATTATTATATATCATATCATATATGATTTTATTATGACATTATATTACCTATTTAAAAACAATTTCATGTTAATGTTATGTTTTGGGTAATAACCGCTTTAGTTTTCATACAAGTTTAGACTTGTTATTCTCTATCCTCTTACATATATCATGATTGAATTATTTCCATAATGGAAACCAAGATATAAAGATAATATATTTTATTTACATATTTATTTATAATAATATTTAAAATATGGAAATATGAAATGGAATACATCGTTTATGGGGATGGTAGAACGTACGTACGCATAAATGTTATTTCATTTTTCTTATCAAAATAAAAGTGAGAAAGTTAATGACATATATGTATCTATATATTATCATTAAAATATAATTATTATTCCATATATATCATATAATTTTCTAAACCCATCCATAATATATTCCATGTAAAGTTTGAATGAATCACATCACTTTGAGGAGGCTGTAGTCTACACATCTACAAGTGAAGTTATCATATTTCCCAAAAAAAGGAATGCATGATTGTATATGTTATATAAAAATTTAAAAAGCTTAAACGAATCATAAATATCATATATATAATATGAAAATATTAATTTCATCATTATTTCAAATATTTTAAGGTTGTAATTGAAGAATGAACGACATTAGTTTGTGGACCGATAGTCTGTCGAACACAAAAATGTTTATTGTCTATCCCATTTGATGGAAGTATGTTCAAGTGTTGGTAAAACCCTTAACACAACAAAATATAAGTATATTGAGGTTACTGAGGTTATTATATAATCATTAAATAATAATAATTTAGGGGTTGGATAAAGAAATAAAACAAAAGTTCTTATTGATGGATGTTACCTCTTCTTGGGGTAATTCCTTTTGGTTTACAGGAAAGGACTAATATGGTTTGATTTCTGACTAAAGTCAGGCTTATAGTATGATAATAGGAATGTTGGGAGCCTATTTTTTATATTTTTGGATGATATAAATGGACTTATATGTGTGAATAATTTGGGGAGGCGAGTTCCCTTTTATAGTGGAGGAGGAGTGACATTCTTGTAAATATAAAAAGGTAACCACTATTTATAGGTCTCCCTTACATCATGTGCCCCCAGTAATAGTTAATTTTCAATAAAAGGGATTATATGGTCTATAAACAACCATGAAATGGATTTTTGACATGTGACTAGGTTATTTGGCCCCTTAAGTTATCTTATAACTACTATGTATACTCATTTTTACTTTAATCGTTGTAATTAATTTTAATTATTTCCACTAATATTTTTGTTAAATAAATAAGTTGAAATTACTATAAATTATAAATTATTCTGATTCTAAATATGTAATAGCTTATTCCAAATTATAATCAAATAATTGGAGTAAATTAATTTAAAATTAATCCAACTGACGTGATGGAAAGGCACGATTTTTAAAGTAAAAAAGTAAACATCTTTGAAATGTTTTTATATCAAATTTAAATGTAAAAATAATTACTATGACATAAATTTTATTTATTATTTTATAATTTAACTAATTTAAAATATAATTTAACTATGTAAATAAATTATACGAAAAACTATTTTCAATTAAAGTCTAGCCTTTTCACTAATCATCGAAAAATGAAATAATAAGAAAAAAATCAACAAAGTAAATTTTTATATCGAGATTTAAAAAATGAAGATTATTTTATCAGTTAAAAATTATAAAAATTTTAAAAAGAATATTTAATATAGGTTTTCCAATAAAAGTCTATAAAATTATATTTTTGATAAATACAAATTTCTATTCATAAAAATGGATATATTATTATCTTATACATATAAAATATATTATATATGTGTCCAAAAATTTGATTGAATATATAATATATAAATTTTATTAAAATAATTGAGCAAAAGTGGGTTTTTTAATTTATTGAGACAAAATTGTTCTTATTCATAGACAAATAATTCTCTTTGAAAATGCATTTGTTTAATTTTCCAATAGTTATTACTTTTATTCCTAACTAATTGACAACCAAAGGATTCATTTTATGGAAATATATATATATATATATAATATTTTCATAATATAGTTAACTTTATTCATAAATTAAACTCTAACATATAGGTCATAAATAGAATAATATTTGAATTAAATATATTTATAGTATTTTATAGTACGGTAAAATTCATCTTTGCGTGTAATGAAAGGTATCAAAAGAAATCTACATTGTATGTAACACAATCCAAATATAGTGTTTCAAGTACCGTAAGATAATATTAGTATAGAGTGTAGTGTGTGATTAACTTTGTTTTGTGTTAAAATAAATAAAAAATAAATGCTTTCATATAATAAAATCTATATTTAGTGTTCTGTGAAATGCAGAATATTTGAAAAGATTAAATTAATTCAAAAAAATAACAAGAAATTTGGGTGTTACAAGTACATTTCTCAGAATTTATTTGTTCTAACTAATTTCACCCATCCTATCTTAGTATAAGACTATATCTATAATGGTGTAGTTTTTTATTCCACTCTTTCTTGTTCCATTATAGGAATCAACACTAGTTTAGGATCCTATTATAGCACTACTAAAAATTAATATTCATTAATTCTATGAACTAGCCTATGTTTTCTTTGAACTAGACACCTGAACCAGTCTGTGAAAAATCCCAATGGACATCTCTGATCCCAATGGACTGATTTTTTTCCAGGGAATCACAAGATAAATCATAGGGGGAATAGTTCACATAATAAACCCAAACATAAAAATAAAACTGATATAGACCACACATAATGACTAGGAGGATACATAAATCACTGAACATAAATAAAAAAATAAATAGGATCCATATACAAGATAGAAAAATAAAAACTACAAGAAAAGTGGAACTAGACATGAAATCTGTGTGACCTCTTGCAGAACACAATCCACAAAACCAACCCTCTTCATGAGAGACCCGTTATGCAAACCTTAATATACAAAAAACTCAGGTGTGTTGATTCCGAGCGATACAATTAGGGTGTGAGGATATTATATCTCTATAGGTAAGAACCAAAAAATCAATACATGTCCTTCCCTAAAATATCCCAAAAACACTAGTTTAAAAATATAGTTATACAATTGTTTTTTGTCATTTATATAACCAAACTAATCATTCCAAGATTCTAATTTAGTGAAAAACATGGATTTCCTTTAAAAATATTATTTCAAGATCCAGTTATAAAATCTAATTACTTGAGGGAAACCAAAACTCAAAAAAGTACATTAACAAGAGTTAATTATAATAGAACCTAATCATCATGGTATATCAAAAGAATAATTCCAAAGAAAGGGGATGCATCATGGATAAAGATGTTCCATATTAAATAGTAAAGGGAACTAAAAATAAGGGAACATACAAATTATATAGACCTGGGAATATCAAAAAAATCTCAAGAGGAGACCCTAGATGTAATCGGTTTTGATCCATCTGATGATGTATTATGTGGTCCATAGTCTATCACTACCCTAGATGCTCAACTAGGCTAACAAAAGTGGAAAACCCACAATGGGTATTTTCCAACGATGGGGGATCTAGTTCATCTCATCAAGAACCATATAGTAACTATCCATCGAACCTTTATATTATGTCTACTATCCCATGATGATTGTATAAGAAATGATTAATGAGATTATAACACACTAGAAATTAACAATAGACCCCATATACCATTGTACATGCCTTTCCAACTCTCTGACACCATCCATGTAGGGACCCTCTCAAGCTATAGGCTAACAATTGGACGTCCCAATATACAAAAATCATTTCACAAGTTCTAATTGGCCTTAAAAAGATTAAGGATTCAAGGCCACTATACATATAAAAATTTGAAAGTACCAATCGAGTCTGAGAACATGATAATCCCTAATCATTTTCCAAATATAGGTCCAATGATACCAAATGGGCCATAGCATTTTATATCCAAAACTATTTATAGGGAAAGAACCTCTCATCCAAAACCATTTTGTAAAACAAAAATGTTTTCAAAAACACAACATCTAAGGAACCAAATGATACTTGGATGTAATATTTATAAAAAACCCTTTAAAATATCATTTTAAATCTCTTAGTAATCTGGAAAATATTTTTGGGAAACCTATCAAAATTGAGAAATCATATAATAAAAATCAATGTTTTATAAATTTGAAAATCTATGGAATTTACCTTTTATAATAATTTTCACATATATATGTACAATCCTTTTACAAATGGGTATGAACATATTACTCCAATATATATATGTACAACCATAAGAAATTCTAAGGTTTAATCAATGAAAAAAAGGAATAATCACAAAGTAATCAAAGATAATAATCTCAAAATCCATATAGAGGCCAAAAAACCAATTCAAAGCAAAATTCACCTTTCCATAAAATTTCATTAAGCTCCAACATGTCCAAACATCATTTCTAAATTCTCTAATCCATTTTAATGGACACTTTATATATTATCAAACACCTAGTATATATATAAATTATCTACATTTGGGAATAACCATGGTAAAAAAAACCTTTTCACAATTCCATCAACATAGAAAATCCATAAATTTTTTTTATAAAACCTAAATCATGAATAACACAATTATAATTCCCTTGGGAAATCTCCAAAATCCTATGGCATGTTCTAGAAATGAAATGTATGGAAACACATGCCACAAAGAAGTTATAACATGAAAAAACTATGGAATCAGGAAGAACTAAGCACAAGAGACAAACCAAATAGCCTAACATCAAAGGAAACAACCCACATAATCCAACCATCTCCCAAGGGTTTTCCCAAGAGATAACCAAGCCATGGAGAAGAGATAAACAAGAGGAAAAGTGAAGGAGAGAGAGGGATAAAGACTTACACAAAGAAGAATCCACCATGAATAAAAGAGGATACACCAAAAATCTAAAGGATGAGGAAAGGAGGAGGTCACCAAAAGCTACTAAGGTATTTTGAATGAATAGGGGAGGAGTAGGTCGATTTAGGGTTTTAATTAAGTAATAGAAAAAGAGGAATTTCAATTTTTGGAGAATATGGGAAAGCTGCATGATTTACAAAACCATGTACTAACCATGAAAACCCTATTGAAAGATAAGGGACCCACACATGGTGGTTAAACCATAAAAAACACATATTTAGAAATGATATAAGAAATCACATGCTTTCTGCATAGTTTCCACTAACTATGAAATTTCCATTCACCAACCCTAATACACCCCATGAAGGCAGCATGGTTACCCCTTTTTTTTGCACATTTTTTCCAAAGCATTCATAGAACATACAATACAAACCATAAAATAATAAAATGAACTGAAAACATCATTTTAGTTTGAGGGTTTCATGGTTTTTCTCCAAACTATGCACACTAACCATTAACATGGCCCAAAACAGATTGAAATGTACAAAACACAATAATTTCTTTGTGGATTCAATGAAAAATCAATGTAAATATTAAAAATGAATGTATAAATAAAATAAAAAGTAAAACTTAATTCAAGGTGTGAAAATTAAGCTCTACCATTTATTAGTGTTAAATAAAAAACACTAATAATGGTGGGGGAGGGGGTCATATAGTAGTGCTAACTAAAAGTGTTAATAAAGTCATCGTTATTAGTGTTAAAGACGATGCAAATAAAATGGTACCTTTTTTCATTACAAATTTTCCCAATAAAGGTAACCTTTATCAACAGTAATAAAAGATCCCCTTTAACAGCGCTTCGAAAACACTGATAAAGGGTATGATGAATATTTTAATTTACATATACGTATTTATATATTTTTAAATATGATTTATATTAAAATAACTATATATATGTATATATAATAAATTAATAAGATATATATTACTATATTGTAATGAAAAATTATTATCAGTCCTATTTTCCTAACAATATATATATATAAAATGAAATTTATATTAATAAATTTAATTTTAAATAATCTATTTATATAAATTAATTAATAAATGTGAATATAAATATAATATGTTAATATTTTATTTAATCAATTATATAAAATATAAAAGAATATATATTTATTTATAAATAGTTTATATTTGAATTTATATGTATTTATAATCATATTTAATAATATAAAATACAAACATATAGTTTCTTTTATATGTATTCATGTGTATGTGTGTGGATGTATGTGTAAGTTTGTATGTATGTTCCTGGATGTGTATGCACGTGTGAGTCTGTATATGTGGTGGTATGTGTGTATATGTGTTTTGTGTTTGTGCATGTGTTTATAAAGATGTATGTATGTTTATGGGTATGTGTATGTTTG
This sequence comes from Viscum album, assembly GCA_963277665.1. Taxonomy (NCBI): domain Eukaryota; kingdom Viridiplantae; phylum Streptophyta; class Magnoliopsida; order Santalales; family Viscaceae; genus Viscum; species Viscum album. The sequence continues at coordinate 443,407,150 of OY728142.1, forward strand.
TATGTATGTGTGAATATGTATGTGTATATATGTATGTTTATGTGTATGTTCATGTGCATGTACAGTCACATGGTACGTGCATGTGCATGTGTGTGTGTGTATGTATATGTATGTGTATGTGTATGTGCATGTGCATGTGTATGTGTATGTGTAGGTTTATGTGTATGTGTATGTGTATGTGTGTGTGTATGTGTATGTGTCTGTGTATGTGTCTGTGTATGTGTATGTGTCTGTGTATGTTTTTTTGTATGTGTATGTGTATTTACATGCATGTATGTATATATGAATATGTATGTGCATGTTTATATAGTGTATGTATGTCTGTGTACCCTTGAATGTGCATGCATACATGTGTGTGTTTTCATGCATTGAATGTGTATATATGTGTTCTCTCCTAGTGTGTGTTTTTATATAAACATGTGTTTGTGCGTCTATGTGTTTATGATTTTGTGTATGTATTTGTGTGTGAGTGCATATGTTTGTGTATTTATGTTTGTGCATGTGTATATGTATGCGTATGAATGTTGATGCATGTGCTTGGATGCGTGTATGTATGTGTATGTGTATTTGTATACGTATGTTTATGTGTATGTAGAAGTACATATGTATATGTGTGTATGTGTATGTCTGTGTATGTTTATGTAGTATCTGTGTATATACTCATGTATGTGTATATAAGTGTATATATGCATATGTAATTGAATATGTGTGTATGTATGTGTATATATATTTGTGCATGTGTATGTATATGTGTATGTGTATGTGTTTATGTAGTGTATTGTAGTGTATGTGTATGCTTATGTCTGTGTTCATATACATTTATTCATATATATGTGTGCATGTATATGTATGTATTGTGTACGTGAGTTTAACATTTAATATTATATATATATATTTTAATATTTCTCTATTTTAAATTTCTTTCTCTTCTTTATTCACTTATAATATTTGTTCATTTTTAAAATTTATTCATTTAATATATTCGTAATATACTAAATTAGATAAATTAATTATAGTTTTTTTAGAATGTATGAATTTAATAAAATAATAATATTTTTAATTATTAATAAAAATTATAAAGGTTAATAATTAATTATATGTTAAATATCAAATAAATATAGTAACTATATCAATAATTAAAAATAATAATAATATAAATTTATACATTTTTAATGTGTTTGTAATTCATATCATTAGTATAATGAATTCACTGTTTTTTAAATATGTTTTAAATTAATTAAATTTTATTTATTTATTTTCAAAATAATTTCATTGAATGTTATCTTTTTCACTTTTGATATTTCATAAATTGTAATATTTTTCATACTTATTCATTTTTTTAAAATCTATACACATTTATTTACTAATATTTAATATTTTAAACATCTTTGCAATTTATATGATTAATATTTATTAAATTATATTTAATATGTTTTAATATTTTATATATGTTTGAAATTTATATAATTAATTTATTTAAATTCTTTATAATGTAAATATTTTTTCAATTTATATTTTTAATATAATTAATTTTTAATAAATTTGTATTTTATGAAATTATTACTATTTATTTATTCATTTTTATGTGTTTCTTAATTCATGTAATTAATGTTACAGATTCACTTTTTTAATATATTTTTGTAATTTAATCAATTTAGTTTTTTGATTTTTAATATTATTTCATTTAATATTACTTATTAATTTTTAATATTTATCAATTTGTAATTTTTTTTGTAATTTAATCTATTTTTAATATTTATTTATACATATTCTATTACCATGTTTTAATATTTTCATTATGTTTGAAATTTATATGAAAAATATTTATTCATTTTTATTTTTTAAGTGTTAATATTTTTAAAAATTCTGAAAATTTATATAATTCGTTTATCATATTTTTAATATTTTTATAATTTAAATAATCAATATAAATCTCTTTTCATAATTTTATTATTTTTATAATTAAAATTATTTATTTATTCATTTTACACCATTTTATGTTTTTATATAATTCTTGTAATAAATCTTACAAATTAATTTCTTTTAATATTTGTATAACTTATTAAATTTTATTTATTCCTTTTTAATATTCTTTGATTTAATACAACTTATTCATTTTTAATAATTATTATATATATTTGGAATTTATTTATTTTTAATATTTTTTATACATATATATTTACCATGTTTTAATATTATCAATATGTTAATAATTAATATGATTGTTATTATTTTTATTAATTATTTTTTAACATTTTTAGTAATTTTAAAATATATATAATTAATTTATTTAAATGCATATTTTTTATAATTTAAATAGATAGCATAGTCCATTTTTAATGATTTTGTTATTTATATAGAAAATACTCTTTATTTATTCATTTTTATTCATTTTTATGTGCTTTAAATTTATGTAATATTTTTTTAATGAAATCAATTTTTTAAATTTTTTAATTTTTTAAATTTTTTTATATTTATTCATCCATTTTTAATATTAATTTATTTAAAGTAATTTTATAATTTTTAATATTATAATTGTTTAATATTTTTAGATTTTATTCATTTTTAATATATATATATATATATTAATTTTAATTATGTTCAATATGTTTTTAATTTATATTATTAATTTGTTTAAATTCATTTTTTATTTTTTTTGTAATTTTAATAATTATTATAATTCATTTTTAATAATTTTGTTATTTATATAATTACTATTATTTATTTCTTCATTTGTAATAATTTTTTACATTTTTTTTAGTGCTATATTTAACAACGATAAAAGTGTATTTTATCAGTGTTAAATATTAAATACTAAGAAAAAAAATTTGTTAGTGCTTTTTAGGCGATTATGAAGGTGTTAATATATCATCAGTAGAAAAGAGCTGATAAATGGCACATGTAAGGGCCTGAATATGAGGAGACCGACCCTTTGCGTGTTTCTCGAGGCTAGTGGAGCTTGGAGAGCCTTAGAAGTAGTCTGGATGGGGTTTGGCTATAAAATGATCGAAGTGTGGTGATTACATGCCAAGTAATCCTTACATTCCATGTACGTGAGGTTTGTGACTTGTGCACAGATGGTTCATGCCATGTAATTAATTGCGGTTAAATAATAAAAAGTAGACATGCTTTTTTGTCAAGACCAAACCCTGAGGATTACACAATGTGAAAGGGGATTACATGTGGAATAAATCCTCGATGTTGTACATATTTAAATGTTTCATCCACTTGAGTTTTCTCCAAACTCTATGGCTTCTCGCATTCTATGTGACCCGAATCTTTCCCCTTTGGCGTTTCGAGATCCCTTCAACTTGTCATAGATTTCTTGATTCTATCTTTGATCTATAGTACTCCAAGGTGCATTCTGCCTTCATTTTCTAGTGGTTTCTCCTAAGTTGATCTTGTTTCCTCCCATATCTTTTTTTCATGCTATGGAGATTTATCTAACTTGTTTTTATTGGGGTTTATCTTAGTTGTGGTTGGTGTGGTTGTGTTGCGGCATCCTCAGATGGATTCTGTTTTTTCTAGAGAGGTGATCAAAGATCTGTAACACAGTCTGTTCTCTTGCGAAGAATGTTGATGGATTTTGAGGTAAGATATTTATTTCTTCTCTTATATTTACATACAATTACAATATGGGATTGATATATCCCATTTAATGTAGTGGAATTTACCTAATAATTGATAAACAAAATTAAATAAATTTGATGGGATTGGATGTTGGTGATGTTGTTACTTTGAACCGTGATAATAGTTTTCACCATGATTTTCTAAATAATTTGATATATATGCCTTACGTGTTAGCATGTTTTTCTTGAGAAAAATTGGTAAAGAACATAATCCTAGATTTAATTCATAACTAATTGGCTTATGATTAATTAAAGAAGAGGTATGATTGTAATCCAGTGGTTAAAGTAATTTCATGCTAATCAAATTGATGCAATGTGCATGTTAATTGAAATGTTCTTCCTTGTGTTGAATGGAATTAAGAAAAACTAGTTAATTAACATGAATCATGAGAATTATTGTTCATAACAATTAAAAAGAAGTTAATTGATAATGATACCACTCTCGGTTTTGTTGAAACTAGAATAAATTATAAGAGAATTTTCTTCCTTTGATAGCTTGTATAGCTTGATGCATTAGGTTTCATGTATTTAGAACTCGTTAATTAATAAATCAGTTAATTCAATATGGAATAAGAACAGGTTGTTTGATAAATATAATATCGTATGGCATGAGTTTTTTATTTTCTTGAGATGGATGAGTTCCTTCTTTAGAAGCTATGGGAGACTTTTTTCATGAGAAGCTGGAATGTCTTGTTTTGAGAGCCCAATTTCCATATTGCTTGCTTGTTTGTTTTCTTGATGCCTTGTGATGTGTTCTGGATAAGATCCATGTGATGTAATCTTGGAATGGATGAGCCTGTAGGGGTGATGTGTGATATAGGGAGAGGAGGTCCAGATGTGATGTGAGCCTAATATGGATGAGAAAGTTATGACTATTGCGATATGTGGGTGGGGAGGCCAGATTGATGTGGCTACAGATGGTGCCTGTGATGCTAAGATGCATAATAATATGCATGTTTTTTAAGGTATGTCACTACAGGTAATGGGATAGGTTAATGCTGGGTTTACCCGTTGATGATATTCTAAGAGATGATTTTCTCCTTTGAATCTATTTAATGAGAAACGATTGAGTTTTTTGTTTATATTCTTTCCTTTTCGCACTGCTTGAGGAAGATGGAGGTTCTTGGATTCTTGTTTTCTTTTGTTGGTAGATTATGTTGGTTTTCCTAGTGTACCTAGAATATGAATGATAGAAATAATTAATTAAATAAATGTTTAACCCATGGGGTTGGTTGATAATGGAATGAAAATTCCAAAAAGATGTTAATTTTGATAAACCAAGTCCTTAGTATGGACCTATGCCAAGATGGAATAGACTTTAATTTGGTGTGAAATATAATGAAATGTAATTTAATTTGGAATAATTTTAATAGTTAATTAATGGATATGAAATTAATTAATGTAAACTAATTTTCTTAAAATAAAATAAGTAATTAATGCAGCTATTGATATGATTGTGTGCTTATAAGATATCGGGTAATAGCATCGACGACTAGGAGTCCGAGAGACACTATCTATATTTGAGTATAAGGCTAGGTTATACCATTAGTGTGGTTGAGAGCTATATATATCATGTATATTCATTAATTTCATACATTCCCCCACCCTTTTCAGTTATATAATTTGACACTAAGTGGACTCTAGTAGGGTGTTTTCACCAACATCCCAGAGGTAGAATGGATGGCTGACTACCCCATATGGACCCACTCTCTTTTCTTGGAAGTTAATTTTACTGGTATTCAAGGAGGTTAGTTACCCATATATGTGTGTAGATGACTGTTATGGATTTTGGTTCTTTTACACACACGTATTACTAGATATACTATCCAAAATATTATTATAGGTATGAAGTGAATAGGTTGTGATAGATTGATGTACTTACTCAGTGAATGACCTGTAATGGCTTGAGGCATAATACATGATGTTTGATATACATCGAACATTATATGGTGTCTACCTAAAACTACTTGGTTTCTATATAGATTTTGATAGAATATGGTGTGGTTATAGGATGAATGATGTGCATGTGGTGGTGCCTTGCCCATGTGTTTTAGGTTGGCTTACTTTTTGAGAGAGGTGTTCTGGATGTGAGTCATTTGGGGAGAGTGGGAAACTAGTGGGGAAGTGGGAGTGGGTAAACATTTATTTTTATTACTATAGTTTATGCGATCATTTATATAATACTTGGTGAGATTTATCTATGGTGATGCTTGGAACATAGTATACTTCTTCAGGTGATGAGTTAGTATCAATGTTGTTCATTGTACTTTAGCGCGATTTATTAATGTTTTTCCTAAAAATATTTGGAGAGGATGTTACTGAGTATATTGTTATGCTCACCATAAGTATAAATATAAATTATTTTTCATGTCAGATATTTTATTAATTGGGTTGGATGTTACTAGCTTAGAGTTTAAGAAGAGTGGTTTGGGCTTCATGGCTACTATCATTTTTGTATTTTTGGTACTTGTATCTTTTGCTTTTATTTGTTTAGTATTGTATGAAATTGCATATTTTCACATGGGTTTTCTTTATATATATATATGGATGAGAAGGTGTTGGTTGTTTCATCCTTCTTATCTCTCTCTTATGCATGTATCTCTTAGAGGGTAATGCTTCCAATATTCTTGTTTACTATACCCTCGATGCTAGTCACTAACCCAAAGACTAATAGATACAGGACTTAGAAAATCACTCTATCTACCCCCTCAATGATGTATATTTCCTGGGAGGGGTTCATGAAAGAGTGGTATCAAAGGTTCAATTTTGTGTGATAGGATAGGGTTGGGGTTATCCATAGATGAGGTTGCATGGGTTGGTAGGGAAATGATGTCAAAAAGTTTAGTAAGCTATGTAAACAAGATAGATTGGTAGAGAGATCAGTATTTAGGGTGACCTATGATCTGATGTAGAAAACATTATGTTTATTGATCCTACTAAAAGAACTAATACAAGTTGCATCATAGATACCTAAGAAAAGATCATGAATCATTATTATTTATTACTATGTTTGAAATGGGTAGACTATGGGATTGCTTAAAACCTAAAATAGACAATAAATAAATGAATAAATTAACTTTAAATGTCATATATTCTAGGTTTATGAGATATAAAATGTTTTTTCTTGTTGTAGGCATGACTCTAGGTTGATTTACTTGATAGGTTTGTGTCAATGTTTTTTATTAGGACGTGACATTCGATCACTACAGAGTATATGTCAACGACGATGACACTTAGAATACGTAAATCTATGAGTTTTAGTTCCAAAGTATACAGTAGTATGTGGGTTCTATTTTTGATGCGGTCATAGAGGATTGGTTGGAGGGTGTTGAGATAGATTTCAGCTTTATCATTGTTTAGAAGGATCACTGGGTTTCGTTAGCTATGACGATTCTGTGTGGAGCAGTGAGGAAGTGGTAGTTTTTATTCATTGAGGTTCAGAAGGAGATATTATTATCATGGGAGATGTTCTGAAACCATTTCAAAGTAGTGCTTCTTTCTTAGACCATGAAGGCGAGGAGTCACCAGGATCTGATTACCCTTGATAGTGGAGCTCTATTGTGAAAGAGTTCATGATCCATTATTGGGCCCTTCTATGATATGCTTCATACCTATTTCAAGATAATGAAACAGAATCAAGAAATTTTAAAGAGGCTTTTCACCTAGAGATCAAGTGCTGGGTCACCCTATTTGTGAATAATATGTATCTTAAGGTTCTATAGATATGATAGGTTATCAAGAGGATTCTAAAAAGAAATGGGTCATCATGAGATAGGATTCATTAGTATTTCTCACAAAGTAGAGCTATGATTTTGGCTTCCTATTTTTTTTTTAAGATATAAGAGTTTTCAATCAGCTGGGGCTGGCCCCAACCCTTGTAATCACATTTCTATGGGGAAGGCGGATCTCAGACCCATGTATAAGGATTAGATGAATTTTTTATTACTATTTCCATGGTAATCAGTGGTAATAGTGACTGACCATTATGGGCAGTCAATGTGTGTCGAGTTCTCCACTTTTGGTATTTCCATTGAGGTAGTTTCAGACTATGAAACAGTGTAGTTTGGTCCTATTTAGGATCAGTAGAGAGGAAATGAGGAAGATATAATAAGGTCCTAAGGATCTCTTCCACCTCAGATAGTAGAGTGCATCTATTGAGGTGGTTGTCAGAAGGGCCAGAGAGACTGCAGAGAAGGTCCTGGTGAGCTTCACGCTTTAGTATTTCCAGTGCCTAGCAAGCCATACATCACCAAAAGAACCCTTTTCTATTTTGTTCTACATGGGTAAATCATTGTTTGATTCTGGAGTGACACACTCCATTATACTACCTACCATCTTCCATGCTTTGGGAATTGAGTTAGAGAGGCTTCCAGTTCCCTTGATGTTGACTACGCTAGTTGGTGGATGAGATGACATGTATGATGTGTGTAAAGACCATGAGCTAATTGTGAAACAACACCACTCATGGGGATATTTTCAATGTATATATATATATTCATATTACATCATCCTAGAATGGATTGGTTTTATTTGGTGTAGGCTATCATGGATCTATTTAGAAGGTTGGTGGTGTTTTATGATTCTAGTGGAGTGAAATTAGTGATTTTTAACGAGTGAGACCCTCATTTGGGTTATAGGCGTGTTCTTTAATTGTTACATTTAATGGTCAAGTTGAAGTAGAGTTACTTGGAGGTACAATAGATTGTATTTCCTAGAGTTTTGGAAGAGTATCCAAATGTATTTTGGGAGGATGTTTTAGCATTACCCCCTCGACGTGGGATCTAGTTTGGGGTCAATATATAGAAAGGTGTGTCTCATATATCGATGACTATATATAGGATAAGGACTTCCAAGGCGCGAGAGCTACAAGTACAACTCGATGGTCGATTACAACAGGTTTTTTTCAGTAGAGTGTGTCACCTTGGGATGCATCAATTTTTTTTATGAAGAAGGCTGATGGATGTTTTCAGCATTGTATTGATTATCAATGCTTTAACCATGTGACAGTAGAAAAATGTTATCCTCTCTCATAGATATATGATTTATTAGATCATATAAAAGTATAAAGTTTGTTCTTAAAGATTGATTTAATGTCCGGATATCATCAGATGCTGGTGAAGGATCATGTTATTCTGAATACGTCATTATGTTTTTATAACAACCATTACGAGTTTTTTGGGATGGTATTTTATGTAATGAATGATTTAGATGTGTTTATAAGGTTGATGGATACAATTTTCAGAGTGTTTTTGGATAAGTTCATAGTGGTTTTCATTGATAAATTCCTTATGTACTCTGTGTCATAGGATGAACATTTAGAGTATCCGCATGTTGTTTTGGGAGTTCTTTGTTGCGATCAGCTATTTGTTATGTTGTCAATGTGTGAATTATGGTGTTGTGAAATCTGTTTCTTGGGGAATGTGGTAACCCAACAGGGAGTACCTGTGGATACTTAAAATATAGTGGTAGTTGTGTTGTGGAAATCCCCAAGATAGTGGATGTGGCGTGAAGTTTTTATTGACTTACAGGATATTATAAGAGTTTCATAACTATCTTATATTAGGTTAAAATTCCTCAAATAATTTTGATTTTAAAGGATCAAAAATTATGGTGGACTGACCCATATTAGAAAAATTATGAGTACCAAAAGGACAAGTTGTTCAACACTCTAGTTCTTTTTTACATATTGGGGGAGTTCAGTATGAGGTTTCCTATGATTCTTCACATCTTAGAATGGGATGCATTTTGATGTGGCATATATCAGTTATTTCTTATGAGTATTAACAGTTATTTCTCCTTGAGAATAACCATTCCAACTATGATCTTGAGTTGGAAAACATGGTGTTTTACTTGAATTTGTGGTGAAATTGCCTCATCAGCAACCATTTTGGGTTTTTACTAACCAAAAGAGACTAAACTATGTATTCTATTTGCATGTCTTGAACTGGCGTCAAAATTGGTGGCTGAAATTATTGCTGGATTATGTCTTTTGAAATTTCTTATACGTCTGGAAAGGAAAATTCTGTAGCTAATGTGATTAGAAGGAAGTAACATTTCTATTCCATGCATGAATCTGGGGATTCCTAAAGTGGGAAGGAGCACTACTAAAAATTCGGTCATGGGCGACCACTAGGTGGTCATTGAACTATTGCTCGTCTGAGCAAGAGCGACCGCCAATGGCAGTCGCTATCCTGATCATCGGCCAAGCTACATAGACCGCCAGTGGTAGTCGTGGTTCTAATGCTCCGTCGAGCTATAGCGACCGCCAATAGCAGTCACTATAATGGATAATTTTTTTTAAAAAAAAAATTCATGGTTCCCAATCAATAAAAAAGGTAAAAATTAAAATAAAAACAATTCCAAATAGCATAAACATCAAGATCATCATAAACAATAAATGACACATGTGCTTCAATGATCCAAACAGGTTCAATCCATTTCAATCTTATGCCTCAATAAACCTACAATAAGATACAAAAAAAAAACATAAATTAGAAATATTTATTCAGTTAATATATATATATATAATAAAACTAAATATGAAATCAAATTATGGGTTCTATAATAATTAAAAAACCACAATTAATAAATGTTATCATTTTAGGATTTTTTTCTTGTTTTGGAGTCTTTGGTTTCACTTATGGAAGTGTTTGGTGGTCCTAAAATAAATGCTCTCCGCACACACCGTGTGAAACATCTAAAAACATATTCAGTTGTACCACGCACACCGCATTTCCGATTGATGTCGCGTCTTTTCGTACATGTCACGAATACTATTTATATTGTTTTCGGGTGATTTCAAGTCATTCTGAGCACGATTTCTATGAATTAGACCGTCACACATCATTTTGGTGTTTTATGAATCTGGAAATTTGTTTCTGGTCACCACGGTCAAAATACACCTCCAATTGACATGTCTTATGCTTGAACATTTCCCAATTCACACCACAGCTGTTGTCGTATGATTTCATGGCATTCTGAGGTCGTTCGGCTTGTTTTGACCCCCCCCCCCAATATGCCCTTTTAGAGTGTGATGAACCGTTACAAAAATATATTTGTTCATACCCCACACACCACACGTCTGATTGATGTTTCGTCTACTCCTATGTTTCACGAATAGTATTCCTATTGTTTTCGTGTGATTTCAAATCATTCTGACCACGTTTGCTCTGAATTCAACCGTTACACGTCATTTTGGCATTTTATGACTCTGGAAATGCGTTTCTGATCAACGTGGTCAATATACACCTCCGATTGACTTGTCGTCTACCCAAACATTTTAAAATTCACACAAAATTGTTTTCTTATGATTTCATGGAATTCTGAGGTCGTTCGGATGGTTTTGACCACCCAAAACGCCCTTTTAGAGTGTGCCGAACTATTCAAAACAACATATTCGGTCGTACCGCACACAACGTACATACGATTGACGTGTCGTCTGCTCTTACATGTCACAAATAGTATTCCTACTGTTTTCGTGTGATTGCAAGTCATTATGAGCATGCTTTCTCTGAATTAGACCGTTACACATCATTTTGGCGTTTTATGACTCCAGAAAAGTGTTTCAGGTCACTACGGTCAAACGACACCTCCAATTGATATGATGTCCTCCCAACCATTTTAAAATTCACACCACGGTTTTTGTCGTATGATTTCATAGAATTCTGAGGTCGTTCGACTGGTTTTGACCACCCAACGTGCCTTTTTAGAACGCGTCGAACTGTTCAAAACAACATATTCTATCGTAACGTGCACACCACACGTCCAATTGGAATTCTGTCTCTTCCTACATGTCATGAATATTATTCCTATTGTTTTCATGTGATTTCAGCTCATTATGAGCATGTTTTCTCTAAATTCGATCATTACACATCGTTTTGGCATTTAATGATTCCGAAAATGCGTTTCCGGTCACTACGGTCAAACGAAACCTCCGATTGAAATGTCGTTTATCTGACCATTTCAAAATTCAATCCACAAATGTTTTCGTATGATTTCATGGCATTCTGAGGTCATTAGGCTAGTTTTGACCACCCAATGCGCCCTTTTTGAGCTTGTTGAACTGTTCAAAACAGCATATTCGGTCGTACCGCACACACCACACGTTCGATTGATGTGAAGTCTCTTTTTTACATGTCACAAATAGTATTCCTATTGTTTTCATGTGATTTCAAGTCATTCTGAGCATGTTTTCTCTGAATTCGACCGTTACACATCCTTTTGGCATTTTATGACCCGGGAAATGTGTTTCCGGTCAGCGCGGTCAAACGATACCTCTGATTGATTTGTCTTCTGCCTGAACATTTCAAAATTTACACCATGGTTGTTGTCGTATGATTTAATGGCATTCTGAGGTCGTTAGGCTGATTTTGACCACCCAACGCGCCCTTTTAGAGCACGTCGAACAGTTTAAAACAGCATATTCGGTCATGCCATGCACAAAGAACGTCCAATTGATGTGTTGTCTCCTCATACATTTCAAAAATAGTATTCCTATTGTTTTTGTGTGATTTCAAGTCATTCTGAGCACATTTGCTCTGAATTCGACTATTACACGTCATTTTGGCATTTTATGACTCCACAAATGCATTTTTGGTCACTGTGGTCAAATGAAACCTCTGATTGATATGAATTCTACCTGAAAATTTTACAATTCACACCACGGTTATTGTCGTATGATTTCATGGCATTCTGAGGTCATTCGGATGGTTTTGACCACCAACACACACTTTTAGAGCGTGTCGAACTGTTCAAAACAACATATTTGGTAGTATGGTGCACACCGCACGTCCGATTGATGTGTCGTCTCCTTCTACATGTCATTAATATAATATCTACTGTTTTAGGGTGATTCCAAGTCATTCTGAGCACATTTTCTCTAAATTCAACCATTATACGTCGTTTTGGAATTTTATGATTCTGGAAATGTGTTTTCGGTCATCACGGTCAAACGACTCCTTCTATTAATGTTCCATCTGCCCGACCATTTCACAATTCACACCACAGTGGTTTTCGTATGATTTCATGGCATTCTGACGTCGTTTTCCAATTTTTGACCACCCAACACGCCCTTTTAGAACACGTTGAACTATTCAACACAGCATATTCGATCGTACCACGCACACCGCACATCTGATTAACATGTCATCTCCTCCTACATGTAACGAATAATATTACTATTGTTTTTGTGTGATTTCAATTACTTATGGGAACATTTGCTCTGAATTCGACTGTTACACATTGTTTTGGGGTTTTATGACTCTGGAAATGCATTTCCAGTCACTGTAGTCAAACGACACCTCTAATTGAAGTGCCGTCTACCCGACCATTTCATAATTTTTACCGCGGTTGTTGTCGTATGATTTCATGGAATTCCGAGGTCATTCGGCTGGTTTTAACCACCCAACATTCCCTTTCAGAGCGCACAGAGCTGTTCAAAACATCATATTCAGTCGTACCGCGCACACCACACATCTGATTGATGTGTCGTCTCCTCCTACATGTCAAGAATACTATTCCTATTGTTTTTTGTGATTTCAAGTCATTCTGAGCATGTCTTCTTTGAATTCGACCGTTACATGTTGTTTTGGCATTTTATGACTCTGAAAATGCGTTTTCGGTCACTACGGTCAAACAACACACCTGATTGACATGCCATCTATTTGACCATTTCCAAATTTACACCATGATTGTTTTTGTATGATTTCATGGCATTCTGAGGTCGTTCGGCGGCTTTTGACCTCCCAATGGGCCATTTTAGAGCGCGCCGAACTGTTCAAAACAACATATTCAGTCGCACTGTGCACATCGCACATCTGATTGATGATCCTTCTCCTCCTACATGTCATGAATAGTATTCCTATTGTTTTCATGTGATTACAAGTCATTATGAGCATGTTTTCTTTGAATTCGACCGTTACATGTCGTTTTGGTGTTTTATGACTCTGGAAACGCCTTTCCGATCACCGCGGTCAAACAACACCTCCGATTGATATTCCGTCTACCCAAAAATTTCACAGTACACACCACAATTGTTTTCGTATGATTTAATGGCATTCTGCGGTCGTTCGGCAAGATTTGACCACCCAACGCGCCCTTTTAGAGCATGCCGAACTGTTGAATACAACATATTCAGTCGTACTGTGCACACCGCACGTCTGATTGAGGTGTTGTCTCCTCCCACAAGTCACGGATACTATTGCTATTATTTTTGTGTGATTTCATGTCATTTTGGGCACGTTTGCTCTGAATTCAACAGTTACACATCATTTTGGCGTTTTATGACTCAAGAAATGCATTTCCAGTCACCGCGGTTAAATGACACCTCCGATAGACCTGATTTTTGGCCAACCATTTCAAAATTCACACAACAGTTGTTTTCATATGATTTAATGGCCCTCTGAGGTTGTTCGACTGGTTTTGACCACCCAATGCTTCCTTTTAGAGCGCGCCAAACTGTTTAAAACAGAATATTGGGTCATACCTTGCACACTGGATGTCCGATTAATGTGTCATCCTTTCTTACTTGTCACTAATAGTATTCCAATTTCTTTGGTGTGATTTAATGTCATTATGAGCATGTTTTCTCTGAATTCGACCGTTACATGTCGTTTTGACATTTTATGACTCCAGAAATACATTTCTTGTCACCGCAGTAAAAGGACACTTCCGATTGATGTGTCGTCTACCCGACCATTTCAAAATTCACACCACAGTTGTTTTCGTATAATTTCATAGCATTCTGAGGTCGTTCGGATGGTTTTGACCACAAAACACACCCTTTTAGAGCGCACCGAACTATTCAAAATAGATTATTCAGTCGTACAATACACACCGCACATCCGATTGATGTGTCGTCTCATCCTACATGTCACAATTAGTAATACTATTGTTTTCGTCTGATTTCAAGTCATTCTGAGCACGATTGCTCTAAATTCGACCGTTATACTTCTTTTTGGTGTTTAAGGACTCCAGAAATGTGTTTCTGGTCTCCGCAGTCAAACAACATCTCTGATTGACATTCCTTACGCCCGAACATTTCATAATTCACACCATGGTTGTTTTCGTATGATTTCATGACATTCTGAGGTCATTCGGCTGGTTTTGACCACCCAACATGCCCTTTTAGAGAGCACCAGACTGTTCAAAACAACATATTCGATCGTATCGCACACACTGCATATCCTATTGACATTTCGTCTCCTCTTACATGTCATGAATACTATTCCTATTTTTTTTGTGTGATTTCAAGTCATTCTAATCTTGTTTTCTCTTAATTCGACGTTACATGTCATTTTGGCTTTTTGTGACTCCGAAAATGCATTTCTGGTAACCATGGTCAAATGACACCTCTGACTGATGTGAAATATGCCCAAACATTTTTCAATTTACATGAAGATTGTTGTCCTATGATTTCATGGCATTCTGAGGTTGTTCGAATGGTGGTGATCATCCAATACACCCTTTTAGGGCGCACTGAACCGTTCAAAACAGCATATTCGGCCATACCACACACACCTCATGACTGATTGACATGCCATCTTCTTCTAGATGTCACAAATAGTATTCTTATTATTTTAATGTGATTTCAAGACATTATGATCTTGTTTGCTCTGAATTCAACTGTTACAAATCATTTTGGTGTTTTATGTCTCCAGAAATGTTTTTCTGGTCACCACAGTCAAACAACCTCTCTGATTGATGTGATATATTCCTAAAAATTTCACAATTCAATCCAAGGTTGTTGTCGTATGATTTCATGGAATTCCGAGGTCGTTCGACTGGTTTTGACCATCCAACGCGCCCTTTTAGAGCGTGTCAAACTGTTCAAAATAGCATATTTGGTCGTACCGAGCACACCGCATGTCCGATTGACGTGTTGTCTCCTCATACTTGTCACAAATAGTATTTTTATTGTTTTCGTGTGATTTCAACTCATTTTGAGAATGTTTTTCTGAATTCGACCATTACACGTCGTTTTAGCATTTTTTGACTCTGGAAATGTGTTTCTGGTCACCGCGGTCAAACGGAACCTCCAACTGACGTAACGTCTACAAAACCATTTCAAAATTCACACCACGGTTGTTGTAATATAATTTCATGGAATTCCGAGGTCGTTCGACTGGTTTTGACCACCCATCGCGCCCTTTTAGAGGGCGCCGATCTATTCAAAACAGAATATTCAATCATATCCAAAGTGTCCAGAAGAAAAATTGCATTGTTTATAAAAAATTAAACATGCACAATTGTTAACAAAAAAGTGATTGAATAATTAGTTGTGAATAGATTTTAAAAAATTATAAATTTATGAAAACAGATATACAAATTATGTACAAAACCAATCAATGCATAGCCAAATTTCAGATTGAATTAATAAAAATTCAAGCAACACATGAACCAAATGAAGAATACATCAATGGGATGATACAATAAAAATAACATGAAGATAACTCATTAAGGATGAAAATAGACCATTTCTCCTTCAACGACCTCTCTAACCCAATAAATATCTTCTTCATGTTGAACTACGATATGTTGATCAAGTTGTTGGGAAACAAACAAAACAGTCTCGAGTTCATTTTTTTCAAATAAAAACACTCCTTGCTGAGACATTTTGACAAAAACATGGAAACTTGTATTTTAAGGCAAAGTAACGAAATATACTCGTTCCTCTTGTGATGTCAAAATGAAAGTTTCATTATCAACTCGTTCATTTCTGTATAACATATAGTAAAAATTCACCCATGAAAACTGATATTTATCGAATTTACATCCACACACTAGATCAACCCAATTACACATTGAAAATATGTACTTCAACCTGTGTGTATATACAACTTCAAGGATGTCTATCAATTGACCATGGTAATAACCATAATCGACAAATAGACAACTGATGCCACTGTTTTTTGTTCCTCTTTTGTCGTCAACATTTTTAATGCAAAATTGAAAACCATTAGCATCTATTGCTTTATAACGATGAACTGTTATAGATGGAACGTCATCCAGTTGGATAAATTATTGGGGTCCCCTAAATCACTCAGCTTATGAACCTACAAAATTCATAGAATTAAATAATTATTTATGCAGAATGAAATTAGTATAATAATTCACTCATAATGAAAATAAATTTATACGTACATAATCCTTGAACCAATCATGAAATGATGCATAATGATATTGTTGAATTTGATTCTTAGTCGCACTATACATTCCTTCTTTTATCTTATTAATGTGTTTCCTGCAAATGATAATGCGATGTTTAAATGATCAACTTATGCAAGAAACATGTAAATGTTAAATAATAAAAGTGATAAGACACTTACTGCATTAATGGTGCAATTAATGGAGTATTGAACAAGATATATCGATGCACTTGTAACCACTCGATGTTGTCCATATAAAATATTGTTCCTTCTCCAACTGGACCATCATGAATCTGAGAGGGCTTATCTAATTTTTTTTCAACATCCATACGATATTCTGCACAAAAAGTAGTACACTCATCCATCAAATAACCAATGGTTATTGATGCCTCCAGATGAGCTCTGTTGTGTAAATATCGTTTCAATGTACTCAAATACTGCTGAATAGGATACATCCACCTGAATTGCACTGGACCAGTTGCCATTACTTCATCAGTTAGTTGAACTGTCAAGTGGACCATAACATCAAAAAATGATGGGGGAAATAGTTTCTCCAAGTGACAAAGCATAAGTACAATTTAGTCCTGTAATCTTTTTAAATCACTCATTCATTGATTTCTTAAACAAATCCATCTTAGAGATTACACATCTCAATCAACGACTGAACAAAATTGGGGTATAAACAATCACAAATTACGTTTGGAATCAACTGCTGAAGTAGTATGTGATTGTCATGACTTTTCAACCCTTGCAATGCACTGGTCGTCAGATTCACACACTTTGAAATATTAGAGGAGTAACCATCATGCACTTTAAGAATCATTAAAATGGAATGAAATTTCTCTTTATCATTTGTATTCATCATATACTGGGTAGCAGACATATATCTCTTGTTTCCCTTAGCTAACTATAAATGCAACTATTTCCTTAAAACAATTTCTTCCAAATCACGACGTGCACTTACATGGTCCTTTGATTTTACACTGAAACCTATAATGTTCCACAATATGTTGTCACAAACATTTTTTTCAATGTGAATGACATCCAAATTAGTCTTTAGTATGTTAGTTTCCCAATAAAGAAGACTATAAAAAATACTTTTCTTTTTCCAATTGTGACTGAACTGCCTACCTGTAGTACGAATATTACCTAATAGATGAGATACCAAATCTTGAATTTTATATACCTAGTACATGTTTTCATCCTCAATCTGCCATAACATTCTGACTCATGTCATGATCTTTCGTGTTGGGATGAATTCTCAAGAACCATCAAATTTCACTCTGTCCTTTCTAAACCTGTGCTGAGGGGGGAGAAAACATCTGTGAACTGTGTATGCCCATTTTTTGGAATGTTTAAGCCATAAATATTTTTCAATTTCATATGTCTGGAAGTCATTTATTGTCCACAATAAAGTAGCCTCCATTTTGAACATTTCATTCGTTTCACTATCTGAAGTCATCACACCATCGCCCCAAAATTCATTCAACTCATCAATCAATGGAAGAATGTAAACATCAATCGTATCCCCTAGATTTATAGGTCCATCAATAAGAGTGGAAAGTAATATAAATTGTTTCTTCATACAAAGCCACAGAGGAATATTATACGGAACCAACACTACAGGCCATGTGCTATGAGTTGCACTAACTATAGACGTGAATGGATTGAAACCATCTACTGCCAACCACAATTGGACATTATGAAAATATTTAGCAAAGTCGGGATGTGTCTTATCTAAATCCTTCCATGAATAAGATTCTGTTGGGGGTGTTCACTTTCATGAATTCTTTCTGTATGCTATCTCATTAAATTAGAAACTTTATATGACATAAAAAATCATTTCAACCTCATTTTAAGCGGAAAGAAACGAATTTTCTTTAATTCAATTGGTCTCCCCTGTATAGCAATCTGACTATGATGAGTATGATTTCCCATTTTCTCTTTCCAACTCGAAGCGCCACAAACCGTAAAAATATCCAAATGAGAAGTTTCCTTTCTAAACAACATACAGTTGTTTGCACATGCATCTATGCTCTCATATATAAAACCTAAGTTTTCTATCAACTTACGAGCATGGTAATACAACTCAAGAATATTAGAATCGATAGGAAGAATGTTTCCCAATAACACCAACAACATGTTGAATGATGTGTCTGACCACTGTTTCAAAGTCTTCAAATGAAACAACTCTATGATAAACAAAAATTTATTGTAAGAAGTACATCCCGGATATAATTCTATTTTTGAATCATCAAGGGATTCATAAAACCTCCTCAAATCACGATCTACACCAGAGTAGAGATTTATCTCACTAGTCTCAAGATTGTAGATGCTAATGTCTTTAGGATCCATCCCACATACCATTTTAGTATGCATTTCATGAATTGGATCATTCATCCTTGCATCAACATCCATCTGAACAACATCTGTATTTTGAAAACGAAGATATTCTTCTCCATGATGAGTCTAACTCTTATAATTTTTCAGAAATCCATTAAATAATAGGGTCTCCCTCACAGTATCTCATTTTAATTGATATCTGTTAGCATATTTTCTACATGGAAAACTAATATAGTCACATTCAAATCCTTTGGCGAAGTCAATAAACTGCATAATTCCATTGAAATATTCTCTAGACATTCTATTTGGAAGATCAATCCAACTCATATCCATAATAATATCTATATAACAAACATTTACAAAAGACTTATTATATGAATGTTTCATATCAAATATATTTAAAATAAATACTAACCAATTGCTTGTGGACCATTTATAAAATAATCGAATTATAACTCTAAATAATAAACAAGATAATAGATAATTGAATGTAAGAGAAAGCCCATGTCATGTCATACCTGATTGTTCTACAAACCTGGAAGGGAGGGGAGACAAAGGCAGTGCTATGGGGGAGATGATATGTAACATCCCAAGCTTCCACTGTACAATTCTCTTTGAATAATACAGTAGCATGTGTTGTACGCAACTTCGAGATTCTAACACACTACGACCAATCAAAGTAGCCGTTATTAATAGTAATACCCACTTTTTAAAATATTATATATTTTATCGCAAAAAAATGGACTTCATTTTTGGATTCTTAATATCAAAATTATCTGAGGGTGAATTTTTTTACTTTTCAGATATCTTTTATATTTTGATGAATAGTGAAAACTACTAAATTTTAATTAAAAACAAACTTTTTAATCGAAATAATTAACATTGATAAATTATGATTTCGGGTGGTTTTAAAGTATATTTATTATATATTTTTACTATTTAATAGAATTTTGGTCATTGGACATAATTTCACAATTAAATCAGTCATAAACAAGTGTCAATCTTTTGATAGCTATTATGTCTTAAAAACACGCTTTTTGTTTTAACAACGAGAATTAATTTTAAATTAATTTCTACCACTTCTATGATTTGAATTTGGAAAAATGGATTCCATATTTGGAATCAGTATGTCCAAATTTTTTAAATAGGTAACTTTTATTTTTAGACATTTTGAATAATTACTTCGGTATATTTACCAAGGTTAAAGGGTAAATCTGGTAAATAAGGGTAAAAATATAATATTATAATAACAATATATAACCCTAAAACATGTCTTAAACTTATTTGTTGATACATGTACGACCATGGGCATCTTTGGGTCTATTTTGGGACCCCTTGTATCCACTTGTAAGTGATAAGGACACTTTATATTAATTAAGTTAAAATAAATACAAAAATGACATAAGCATATATCTTTTAGCAAAACAATTATTACATAGGGATATATATGTTTTATTTTCGATAGTAAATATTCATTATAAATCAAAAAAAATTTCATACATTATAGTATTTTATTTATAATTTTTATAAATTATATAAATAAATTTATTTATGACACAATGATGATGCAATAATTACCTTATTCATGAAAGAATCAAATAAATGGTATTATAAATTTTAAAATAAATATAATTTGACAGTTTTGATGAAATCCATGAATTTTATTGGTAAATATGAAATTATAGGATTACTAAAATAAATTTTCTTTTAATTAATAAAGTTTTTAAGACTTTAACAAAAATCAATTATTGAACAGTGTCAAAATTGACAAAAATGAGTTTTTTTTAAAAAAATATTATATTATCAATTGATATTCTATTCTTAAAAATCTATGGTTCGGCCAAATGACTTATATCATGATAGGTGTATCATTAATGGACCACTTGGGGGTATCTTGGATGTATATAGTAAGTTTATTAACTATATAATATAAAAATACAAAGTTACATGGTAAATGTTAAACTAATTAACTAAGAGTTAAAACTAAAAGATAAGGATAATATAATGATCCAAACCTATCTAAATTCTCCTATGTGAAAGTATTTCTACCCATACCCACCTTAGACGTTTAATAATTCACATTGGAGCCATTAGAAACTGAATATTAATTTATTATAAAATAATATTTCTAGCTTTTCCAAAGGTTCCCCTCACCCCTCTTATAAAAGGGCCCTCCCCCTTCTCACTAATTCATACATTCAAAGCCTTTTGGATCGGCCAAACCCTACCCAAATACTATATAAACTTCCCTAAATTCAACCTAGAGGCCTTAGTTTGATCAGAAAGCCAACCCAAGGAGCCCTTTTGATCAAATCAAAAGGAAGAACCCGAAGAAGAGGTAATCTTTTCACCACCCTCTTTCAAGTTCCTTTCTTCTTCCACTTCTTCTTCCTTTGTTATTTCCATTCTAAAATAATAAATCCAGTATATTATATATACTGTGATGTTATTATAAATATGGTATAACCATATTCATTATTCTATCAATCCCTTATATGACATGTCACCATACGTGCATACGTACAACCTACCGTCTCCACATCGTGGTGTAATTGTTATTCAATATATTATTATTTAGATGCGTATAATAATCATTTATAATTCATGTAAATAATAAATATAACATGATAATGATTCTATATATATTATATAATGTCCAAATATATATTAATTTAATATCAAAATAATGATATTGTCACTCGTGCGTACGTACGGATTACCGTCTCCACGACGCGATGAGATTCATTTCCAAGTTCACCATTCATCGACGATTATAAAAATATATATTACTAATAAGTATGTAATATATGAAATAATAATTTTACTGGAGATATATATATTTATATATATACTAATTTATGTACTTACATATATCTTATTCACTTACTTTCATTTAATACTATATAAAAATGGAAACATCATTTATGCGTACGTACAGACTACCGTCTCCATAAACGGTGCTTTCCATTTCATATATAAGTCAATTATAAATGTTTATATTCTAAATATATATGATAAATAAATCATGTTTTATATTCTGTAATAATTTAAATCATGATCTAAGTGATACAAACAATAGTGACAAGTTAAAACATGTACGATAAAGAAAGAGATTATTACCCGAAATATTAATATAACATGGAGATTATTATTAAATGGGTAGTATAAAGTCATAAATGAATAATGTATGATATCATAAATATTACTATGTTTCTGGTATAATTTAATAACATACTATAGTCTTCATACAGGAGGCTAAACATACCCTCGACTAAAGGAAAGTGCAAGGTAAGGGGTTTTCATGTCACTCCTTATTCCCGTGAGATTCATGCCATATTGCCACTATTACCTTTTGTGTGGTGTATGTACTTCAAGTAATTGTATTCTTTATTTAATACACTTTAATTAATGTGTATCTACATATTCATTGTATGATACATCTTTCATGGGGTGTATGTTTCATAAGTTACCAAATTGGTAAGGGTTTATTTCACAATCTCTTCATTATCCAAGGTTGTTTATACGTAATTATCTACTGGGACCTCTTTATCATCAACATCCATGTTTCTTAAAAATGTATTTAAAAAAAATCTTACTATTTTACAGAATGTGGGTTAAAGTCATTTGTACCCTTTTTTTACTTTTTATAAGATGTTTATAATGGAATCTTTCTGTCGTTTTCCAAAAAAGGTCCTTTTTAACCTCTTTGAAAGAATTAAGGTAAAAATGTCTTTTTTTAATATATATGGCGGGTTCCACTATTTTCCTCCATTATAAAATCTTCAAATCTTCCCTTAAAAGCTTATAAGAATATTTTTAAAAGTAAATGTTTTCTTTTATAATTATGTAATTTTTAATTGATTTCAAAAAAAGAGATATTTCTCTCAAATAGTTTTGATTTCACCTATGTCAACTTCCTTTGATGGATTTTATGCTTATTTGAGTTTGAGATGATATGATACAAATCATCCATATTGTATTTAAGGTTTTTTGATATGTTTGACTATGGATGAGTTATTTTTATTCCATTAATGGTTTATGATTAATGTTTTGGAATTTCTTATGCCAGTTTTAATATGAATGTTTATGTTATATTTAATCATCTTATTAAGATAAATCTGTTGGACTAGCATGTTTTGAGTTGGGGACCTGTAAAAGTAAGCCCTCTGGGTTGGGGTCCGGTTACAGCAGACCCTCGGGTTTGTGTCCGGTTATTAGAGGCACTCCATGTTGGTGTCCGGTTATTAGAGGAACTCTGGGTTGGTGTCCGGTTATTAGAGGCACTCCGGGTTAGAGTCTGGTTACATAGGCTCTCTGGGATGGAGTCCGGTTACAGAGGCTCTTCAGGATGGGTTCTGGTTACAGTTTTCCCTTAGGTCATGGCACAATGCCTTGACATAGAAATTAAAGTTCGGCATTATGCATTCCCTTGTTATGAAAGTGGTTATTGATATTGTATGTGACTATTTGATTAGTAGAATATCCATGTGAATAATTAAATGGAATTTATTCATTTTATCTTTGACATATTATGATGAAGTTCAATTTTAAAAGGCTTTTGTTTTAGTTATACATTATCTTAAATGTTTATTTTTATTTATGAAAGTTTCTGCTATATTGTTATCCTTACTGAGCTTCTGAGCTCACCCCATTCTATGTTTTTTTTCCCAGGATTCCAAGAAGTGTATTTTTATTGATATGTAGGGTTAATCCAATTGAATAATGGAGTTCGTGAAGGATTATTTATGTTGTTTTGTATGTTTTGAAGTGTAATGTAACATTCATGTATGTAATCTATTTTCCAAGTCTGCTAAACTGATCGGTCCTTCGGGACTTTATTCCTTGTAATAATGCCAATGTATTAAAATAATGCACCGACTCTAGGGAATGAGTTAATGAATTATGAAATTTTGGGGTGTTACAGTTTATGTGATGCATGTAGTTCATGTAGTGGTGCCTTTCCCATGTGTTTTAGGGTCATCTTACATTTAGAGGGAGATTCTTAGGATGTACAACGTTGAGGGAGAGTGAGAAACCAACGGGGAAGTGGGATTAGGGTACCCCTGATGTTTTATTATAATATACTATGCTCTCTTGTGTTAAAGGCCTAGTGATAATTATCCATGGATAAGATGATAACTTGGTACACATTTTTTGGGGATGAGTTTGTTTCATAGTTGTTCACTGTTCTTTAGCATGCTTTCTTTATTTTTTACACAAGAGGCTCCATGAAGGATCATACTAAGTATACTATTATGACCACCCTATATATATAAAAAAAATTTAGACTACTTAGTTGTTTAAGGCTAATAGACTATATCATTTATGGTTTTTCATGATAGTTTTTGTTTTAATCTTCTCCTATTCAAATGTAATAGTTTTTCTTCAACATTTTCATTTTTAATAATTTGTTTTGCACTATAATTCACAATTATTTATGCAAATTGACCCACTTAGGGTGATTTACATTATGATTTTCTGATATTTCTTTATTTTACTATTTTTAGGATTTTATTCCTCTTTTGTTTATATAAATATTGACTATAAATAAGGATTTCAAATAAAGTAATTAATTTTTTTGATATTAATTTAAATTTAAATGGGTTCAATGGGCTGAAAATGGTTTTTATCAATTAGGTGTTGAATTAATAGATTATGAAATTTTTAGATAAGAAATAAATTTTTAAAATTTTCTATATAAGCATAGGAATATAAATATTAATGGATTGGAGATTATTCAATTGGTTATGGTTTGGGTCAAACAAGTAACAATATTAGAAATCAGAATAATTAAAGAGTATGATTAATGTTTTTTTTCAAATCATGACATGAGATGTAATGTTTTCATACATATGTATATATATAAATGTCCATGTTATTTTTTTATATGTATATGTAAATATATATATATATATATATGTGTGTATTGTGTATTTATATACATGTGTGTGTATATGTGTATATATAAATATATATTAAAATATTAATATTTTTATAATAGTTTACATTTTATTTAAACCGTTAAAATACCATAAAAAAAGACAACACATTAAATCATTGTGTATATGTGTGTATATATATATAATATTATTTTATGATTCTAAGCTCATAATTTCATTGTATTTTGTCTATAAATATGAATATTACTCAATCAAATAGGATGGATATGGATAAAACAATGGATGTATTCCAATCATATGAAAAAGAGTTTGAAGATTGGGTTAAAGAGTTTATCAAGATTATGAAAGATCATGAATATGTTTCTTAACAATTTTTTTTTCAATTTTTACATTGTTGTTATACAAGACTAATTAGCCATGGTTAGTTGGAAGAAAACTTGATCTGTCATGAAATTGATTGAAGTTATGAATGTTGGACTAAACATTGAGAAGAAACGAATGTAACAAGTTATTCGGAAAACACTTCTTTTTACGAATAATCTGATATGATTAAAAGTGTGAATGATGATGATGATTATATTGAGGATATGATTACAAGTGTAAATGATAATGGATGCAGTATTAAGGAAATTAAAATAATAGTTGAAGATGAAATTCATGATTATTTAAATTATTTTAGAGGTTAATCATTTATGAAAATAGGTCATTTTATTCCAGTTGTACTAAATATACAACATTTTCATCCATAATAAAGATATATAATGTAAAATACAGGAACATATTGAGTGAAAATACTTTAATAAAATAATTTACCTCTTTAATGATTTAATACTAGAATAGAATGATCTTCAATGTCACGACCCGTCCTTGGGGCACGTGCCATGACTAACCCAAGCCCACCTTCCATAGGCCAGGGGCTGTCGACATGCACCAAAGGCATAATACTGATAAAAAGGGAAGGCATTGCATTCAAACATATAACACACACTATCTGAACACAAGCTGTAGAAGAATAATGTACTAAAATAAAAAATAAAAGTGTGCTGAAAGTAAGTGGGTCAGTATACAAACCCAACTGAAAAAAAAGTACAAGTAAAAAGGAAAACAGCTCCTAGGTCATCCACCAGGGAATCCTACCAAAAGGGTAGGTATAGAACTCGAACAACTCATCCCTATGGAACATCCCGTCTAGTCCATCTCTAAGTAGCCTCCCGTTCGTCACCCTCATCTTCGATCACTACAGACCATCGACTGCACAGAACACAACAAGGTGTGGGTGAAGCCCATGCATGGGTGAGTATAACAATACTTAGTAGGGGACCCTGAGACCCTCTAAGGTCTCCCAGAATCCAGAAAGGATAAACCACAGTAGAAAGATACAGTCACAAAGTATCAACCAACCCTACATAGGTATATTCCCATACATATACCGAAGTTATCAATCATAGTCCGGTTCCAATTCTCGAGCCCAAGCACAAACCATTCCACAAAGGAAGTAAAGTCAATCACCACGATGATAATGGTGGAAAGACATGACTTTGATCACATAGGTATAAATATTTTGTAGTGTTATAGAGATGATCAGATGTAGTCACTGATCCATATAAGCTGTCAGACCCACACGGGATACAGGAATAGCTAAGCTGTCGGACCCACACAGGATACATGACCAGCTATTCTGTCGGACCCACATAGGATAGAGGAACAGAATTCACAAATGTCAGACCCACGGTGGATCCTGGTACAGTAGTCATCACTATTGAACCCATAGAGGATTCCGGTACAGTATCGTCGTAGCCAGCCCTAGGGTTCCCGCACACAGCACGCTTGATTCTGGGAGGGTCCTCTCCTTGAGCCAAGTGTCGACACGTCAACTGTCACCAAGTCCCACAGAGAAGTATATCAGAGATTTTCCATGTCATAGGGGGAAAATCCAAGCAACACGTTTCTAGGACACATAGATGAGATGACCACTCCATTTTCCAAAAAGTACATGGCGTGTGGGTATGGTTATATGCAGTGTCTTCAAACCTCGGGTACTGCCCGTGTACCATGACCCGTGTCGAAGGGCTGTTCATGTGGAAAAGTAATTACACGGTGTGTGGTATTGTGACATTCCATTTCCAAGAAACTAGGGTCAGATCCTTGTACGCTAGCCATGTATCCGTACACAGCCTCAACCCATGTTTTTCAAACTGTGTAACAGGAACACAGGGTAGCCTGTGCCACTAGCCATGTCTGGCTGTGTGGTGGAGTACATGCCCGTTTACTCCACCCCATGTCCGTGTATCCCTATAATACACACCGAGTACTTTGTAGCCTCTTTTTTCCTTTCTGTGAAGAGAATACACGCCGTGACTCTTGGCCATTTATTACTGCTCGTGTTCATGTATTTCCCATAATACACGCCATGTCTTGCGAAGTCTCCTCTACCATTCTATGTGGAGAGAACACTCAGTGTGACTGGGGTCACATGCCATGTGTTACTTTTCTATCATCCAAAACCGATGCCATAAAGGGCTTGTATTACACGATGTGTTTGTCTGAATTACATGCTGTGTATTCTAGAATTTTCTAGAAACGACGTCTCTGACTAGCGCGCCTCCCATGAATTCCATTCTTCATTATGATGTTTCGTTCGTCATGAAACTCCAGAAACTAGGTCGCCCCAATGTTTTGTAATTGCCTCTGGTGCTTTCATGCCTCCGATTGGCTTCGAAAACACGATTTGATTCACCAGCTCGAAGAACGGTCGAGTGAGAGTCCTTCCCGTTCCGGTTTGATCCGTCGCCCTCTATCGTTGTTTCACCTTCGCTAGGTCTTCGTGATGTTGGGTCTTCAATTTTGGGTCATTTCATTGCACAAATAACTCACAATTATCTGGTGTTCGTCACCCATGAAGAACACGAAGAACACACCAAACATTCACAAAAAGGACGGAGGAATCAGGCTGGGTTCGTTAAGCCTGGTCCTTCCACGTTGGTTTGGTAGCAAGCGGGTCAAGAGTAACAAACATGGAAGGAATAATTAGCGTTTCTCAAATCAAAACACACAACTACCTTGTAATCGGTGATCACTTGTCAGAGTCACGGGAAGGCGGTGTCGTTCCATTGACGTCGGGGAGCATCCGAGGAAGAAGCGTCGTCGGTGTTCTTCGTGGGCGACTCCTTCTCTTTTAGCTTAACCGAAGATCAAGGATAGTGTTCATCATTCTTCGGATATGAGGAGCGTTCTTTGTTGGGAGGATTTCGTTCTTCCAAGAGTTCTCCCAAAGCTCTCCACCAAAGTGAAACACCAACCCAACCCCCAAAATAAAATAATAGCCCACTATAATTTTATTATTTACATACCACCAAATAGAATTCAAAAGAAATCAGATCGCTTTAATTTAATTAATTGGAATTAATTAATTCTTAGGTGTGTTGGCAATATAACGGGGAAGTCCAAGAGTTTCCCCCATTTATGGGGGGCTCAAGGGGTTTAAAGGGGGGTTAGAGATTTTGGGTGGGTCCCACCAAAAACATCCACCCAAGGGAGGTTATGTGTTGGGGGGTCCACCACTAACCTCTTCTTGGTGGGTTTTACCACCAATTCAAACAAAAATATTTTACACATATTTTTATTTAATTAAATTAGAAAACCCCAAAATTAACTTCCACTCTTGAAAAAACACAACTGCTGTAAAGGTATCCTCAAGCGAATATCGGCGCTGCGATTTCAACGATGTCCTCGGATTTCAATTCCGAGCACTGGTTCAAAAGATATAAAATCCCACACATACATTTACGTAATGTACCTGAACAAAACATTAGAAATTGATTCCGGGCACACCGGGACTTGGAATCAGGCACCGTCATAAACTGTGGACTTGAAAAATTTCTATGTATTTTAAAAAAATCACAGGAATATCAGGAATTTACATTCTCCCCACATTAGGAATTTACATCCCCAAAAATATAACTCACACTAAGGAAACAAATGGCGGTACTGAGCATGCATCTAAGCCTCCTGATCCCATGTTCTCTCTTGGAGGTTCCCGTGCTTCCAGCAAACATGCAATAGAGGAATCAACTGTCCACACAGGAACCGCTCCGGTCGATCCTCAATCTCTATTGGAACCTCCGTGAATGTTGACCCATCATCAATGTACATCTCCCCATGGTAGATGATGTGGGACGGGTCAAGCACGTATCTTCTCAGATGAGATACGTGGAAGATGTTGTGCTGCCTCTGCAACTGAGGTGGAAGGGCCAAGAGATAAGCCACCTCGCCTACTCTACGGAGGACCTGGAAAGGT
This sequence comes from Viscum album, assembly GCA_963277665.1. Taxonomy (NCBI): domain Eukaryota; kingdom Viridiplantae; phylum Streptophyta; class Magnoliopsida; order Santalales; family Viscaceae; genus Viscum; species Viscum album. The sequence goes on from OY728142.1 coordinate 443,436,464, forward strand.
CCAATGAATCACGGAGATAACTTTCCACCTCCTCCAAATCTTCGTATACCTTGTCGAGGTGAGACCTCTAGAAAGATATTGTTTCCATCCTCGAACTCCAGTGGTCTCCATCTCCTGTGAGCATAGGACTTCTTCCTGCTCTGTGTAGTCTTCATCCGCTCCTAGATAATCTGCACATTCTCCATCGTAGCCTGCACCTTCTATGGTCCCACAAGTGCTGACTCCCCTGGGTCAGTCCAGCACAGAGGCGATATGCAAGGTTGGCCGTAAAGTGCCTCGTAAGGTGCCATCCCGATGGTGGAGTGGTAGCTGTTGTTATATACAAACTCTTCCAAGAGTAAGTAATCCGCCTAGCTATGACCGAAGTAGAGGATGCATGTACGAAGCATTTCCTCAAGAGTCTGAATGGTCCTGTCAGTATGACCATCCGTCTGAGGATAGATGTAACACCCCATGATTTCATAGTGTGTTATTTCTTCAAAATAATTCAATAACTTGCACTACACGCAACACCGAGTTCAAGCGCACCATGACTTACCAAACAAGCCGTTCAAAAGAGGTTATGAATAGTATTAACTAAATTTTAAACTTTATATAATCCTTATAATTTTCGAATCCATATTATGAGTTTCTTAGACATAATGTAAGAACAAATTCCTTTTTTCAGATAAAAGAAGTATTTTTCAAAAATGCACTTTTACCAACTTTAATAGTGAACCCTTTTTAAATCCAATATTTTAAACTTGTATATATTCAATTTGACTAAATAAATTTATTCTTTAGAATGGGGACATAAAAAAATTACAATGTAACACCCCAAGCTTCCACAGTACACTTATCTTTGAAAAATATAGTAGCGTGTGTTGTACGGAACTTCAAGTTCTAACACACACTACAACCAATCAAACTAGCCGTTATGAATAGTAATATCTACTTTTTAAAATTTAAGAAAATTTATCTCTCAAAATGGACTTCATTTTTAGATTCGGAGTATCGAATCTAGCCTAAGGTAAAATTTTGGTACATTTCGGATAACTTTAATATTTTGATGAATAGTGAAAATTGCAAAATTTTAATTAAAAACAAATTTTTTAATCAAAATAATTAATAGTGATAAATTATGGATTTGAGTGGTTTTAAAATATATTTAGAATATATTTTTACCATTTAATACAATGTTGGTCACTGGACATAATTTCACAATTAAACCGAACATAAACAAGTATCAATCTTTTGATAGTTATTATATCTTAAAAACACGTTTTTTGTTCTGACAGCCGGAATTAATTTTAAATTAATTTCTTCCACTTCTATGTTTGGAATTTGGAAAAATGGATTCCATATTTGGAATCAGGATGTTCAAATTGTGTAAATAGGTAAATTTTATTTTTAGACATTTTGAATAATTACTTCGGTAAATATTTTATTTACCATGGTTAAAGGGTAAATCCGGTAAATAAGGGTTAAAAAATAAT